>OX328130.1:2436422-2773922 GCA_946811695.1 Gonocerus acuteangulatus
CAATTGCTCTAACAGGTGTCATACCACAGTCTGTCAAATTAATTCAAAGAAGCGGCTTTGCGTAATATCTATCTGCCGTGTAGGAAGCTGTTTATCGGAAGTTTTTGCTCTTTTGATTGAAATAACTATCCATTTTCCCGTATAAAACCCCGATAGCATAGTTTGCTACTCGCCCGTGTGTACAACGGGCAATTATCAGTTCGTAGCCAAGTCTTGCTGAGTTAATTTTTCCAAAAAATAAAACATTTCTAATTGGCAAGACCTAAAAGAATTTCTGATCCGACTACCTTAATTCATAGAAAGTATCTACAATTGAGAGGACATGGTTGACAGTTGGAAATGCGAAGGTATTGTCGTGGGTTTGATCGTGTGGTTTTCTTAATAAAACCAGTTCCCAAGATATGATAGAAAAACTTTGAGGCATAGTTTTTCATCTTCTTATTGTCCTGATGAAGACTTTATTAAGATAACAAACGATTTAACTCCGACAATATCTACCTTCAAAATATTTACCAGCTTTCAGACGTGTTTCTTGTATTTTTATCATTATGGACTTAGAAAAAGATACACGACTTACATAATGATATGTAAATAAACTTTAACAGTTTCCGAAAATACTACCTTATTGGTCGTTGTTTTGGGAATTGTAATGTACCATATCTAATGATACATAAGAACTAAGTTATTGAATTATGGTACATAAATGCCAAGGTACCTACCAAACGTTGGCTGTACATTTACACTCGGATTACGTTATCCTAGTTCCGCAACCATATATTTACTACGTACTTCAAAAGGAACTTTTTGATGAGAAAATATCAAATTTCTGAGGAAATGTCCTTTGAAGTTATAGCTACACAGAAATTCAGGATATTTTTTCTTCTTGATTGAGAATCCCATATCTCTACATTATCCGAGCAACTTGGCCTTCCTTGACTATTACAAGACTGATATATCAGAAAAGATACAATATTTCATTTTTTTGCAAAAATGGTTCTTTCTTGATGACCATTATCCAAATGATGCATGACCTACCTACATTATAGATATCCTAAAACGTCCACGTGTTTAAGCACTTGCTTGTAAATAAAAATTATCATATATTTTACCTATATCCGTATCTAATGATACATAACCTACCTGCATCATAGATATCCTAAAACGTCCACGTGTTTAAGCACTTGCTTGTAAATAAAAATTATCACATATTTTACCTATATCCGTAACTAATGATACATGACCTACCTACATCATAGATATCCTGTATGGCTGTAGCCCCCCCCCCCCCCCCCGAAATTTTGATTTGATCGGTAAACATTTCATAAAACCCTTAAAAATGAATTAAATAAGATCATTTAGTTCATAAAACATATTCTATTTTGGGTGTAATAGCGTTTAAGTTGACTAAAACTCTTCCAAGATCTAAATTGTTAGTATTCCATACACCGGAAATGGTCTCAGCCCCCCCCCCCCCGAAATTTTCCCAGCCCCCTCCGAAATTATTTTCTATAAACGCCCATGGTATCGAACCCACACTCCAAGACTTGTGAGAGGCATAACAGGTGTTGGTATCGATAACAGGAAGAGCATAACCTAAGCGGCAAAGCAACATTCCTACCGGTCAGGTTTGTTATCTCGGAAAGAAACCGAAGTGCGTTCTTACTTCTAGAAATACCTCACAACTTAGAAAGCTCTACAACTAAAAGGGGCAGAAACTATTTCTAACATCCGGACCATCCTGGACAAATGGGTTGTAATTACTTTTAGGAGAAATACAGAAAATCCAATGTATGTTGTCGATTTTGGCTTTTTTTAGCCAGTTTCCTCCTTCTCGGTAGAGGGGAAGACACATAAGACCTCGATTTCCCTATGTATATATATATATATATACACACGTATGTTCTTTCTCGTTTATTTAGGAGTCTTGGAGTGAATTAAGTAAACATATCTTCTCATTATAACTAGTTATTTTATTTTTTTGTTTACCCGACATGTTACGTGCCTTTTCGCCAATCATCAGGGACACTTCTCGTCGTTCAGGCATTTCGTCCACATGTGCCCCGCTTACCAAGTGCCCCGGAGGAGGTGCGAAAAACCACGAAACGCAGGATGTCTGGCTTTAATTTACTATATATATACACGTCAGGCACGCCATTCCTGGTTCATCCATGGTGGTGGCTATTTCCCTTGGCTGCCACCATGGATGAAACCATCGCCCTTAATAATATTGCTTAGCGATCGACAGTATTTAACTTCCAATTTAAATTTATCGGTGTTTTTTGGGGATGATTTTAAATATAGGCGGTTAAGTAATCTTTGCATTATGAAATGTCGACGTTTTCTCTACGAATTGCCTCATCATGTCGACATCAAAAAGTATGTTTTCTTCCCTGTATAGATGGATGGAACGCACCAATATGTGTAATACCTTAAGAAAGAATTAATGCAAATTTTTTTATAAATATATAAAATAAACTAATTTTTAAAATAACGTCAAATATAATATTTAAAACATTTGAATGAATACAACATGTGAGAATTGGCTTATCTTCCCGGAAGTAGGGAAACTGGAGCAGGAGATGGGATCTTGAAGCAGGTGCCACGGGAATTGAGGTTATACAGGAAACTGGATAGCAGAGAATTGAGGTTGCATTCAGGAAAGAGTTTTTATAATAACTTATTTAGGAGTCTTCGCCGATCAAAAAAATAACTTCTTTCATATGAACACAACGTTATGTGTGTCTTATCACGCATACCACATTGGTCACATTTATTGTACACCATACCTCTGAATTTTAAAAAAGTCCGACTCGCATGAACTGCATCATCTTAGCGCGGTTCCGTTCTTATCCCTAACGTCATTTGGAAAGATTGAAATAGAAACAGTTATGATTTTGGTTAGACCATTCATGAAATAATTTATGATCCCAAATAGGTCTCGGTTGCAAGGGTCCATACCTCTACCTGACTACCTGGCCTTGTGAAGGTTCGCTCTAGAAACACACTACTTACTGTTGCAAGGGTCCATACCTCTACCTGACTACCTGGCCTTGTGAAGGTTCGCTCTAGAAACACACTACTTACTGTTGCAAGGGTCCATACCTCTACCTGACTACCTGGGCTTGTGAAGGTTCGCTCTAGAAACACACTACTTACTGTTGCAAGGGTCCATACCTCTACCTGACTACCTGGGCTTGTGAAGGTTCGCTCTAGAAACACACTACTTACTGTTTCTTATTTTCTTTTTCCGTATTACTAATTTTACAGATAAATTCAATTTAAAACAAAAACAAAATCAATTAAAAAGTGATTTCTACAAAGACAAAACCCCGTTAAAAAAAACACACACACACATTTGAAGTTGTTTACACTTATTTCTCCGATTGACATCGCCTAATCGAAAGTTGCTTCAAAATCTTTTTTGTAGAGACTTTAGTAAGCTTCCGAATAGTCTATATCCACTTACCACGATTTTCCAACTGTTTTCGAGATATTAGGAAAAATATGCTAAAAGTTCCCAAGACTTTTCATGTCTCTTAATAAAATATTTTATTCTAATCCTTCCTTAACGCCAAACGTAACCAAAATTAAAACATCTTTGTTTATACGAATTTCAAACATGCAGAAAATATTTTAACTGAATCCCATGATTCTAAGTACCCAAACCAAAAACCTGATTTAACAACTCGTGTTTCACTTTTCTCGAAAACGGTTAAAGCTATCATCTTAAAAATGGCTTCATTCGTTTTCCTATGCCAAGAAGCCTATAAAACGAGTTCTTACAAGCATATGATGTAAGCATAACGACGTTTTTCCTTGGAATTTCGCTCCAAAAACCATGTTCCGGTGTATAAGTATATAAAAATCCGTGTATAAAGTTGGAGTTTACCTAAAACATTAATATTCGTAATTTTCCTTTTCAAAACTATTTATAAGCTATTTTTTCCCATATATCAATGTGCATTTGTATTAATTGACTCCGTATCCTTTACGTCAATAGAATAACAATGAGATATTAACTACCTTATTTAATTGACCTCGTTCCTAATTGACTAACATTCGAAACAATAATAATTTCTCTAGAACCTCGACTGCACACAAAGGGTTAATTATTCCTGATGATTATGCAATTAGTACACCGTGGAAACGTTTCTAGCACACCACTATCGTGGGAGCCATGGAAACCAGGAGTGTGACGTCATTATCACAGGTGGTTGTTAACAGTGTAGGAAATAGGGACATGGGGCTGTAGTTATGTACAATGCACATGGGAAAAAAAGTAACTTTTTGTTGAGTTTTAATTGTTATTAGCCAATATTTGATTGATAAACTTATTCTATTTATGATAGCTAAAAAAAAAAAAAAAAAAAAAAAAAAAAAAGAAAAAAAAAAAAAAAAAAAAAACCTCTCAGATCCTAGTGGCTAAATATCGAAGAACGCATATATATAATAATATATAATTTTATGACTTTTGAGTGAGAACAATAACTTCAATAAATATAAATAAATTATTTTAATGATAATAACAACTTTCGAAGGGGTCTCCCGTGGTCTAGTGGCTAGCGCGCTGGATTCATAAGCGGGAGATGGTAAGTTCGATTCCCACCTCCGGCAGGAATATTCTTATCACAGGGCTCGCTGGGAAAATTCCTCGCTGCACCCTGGATGTCGGCGCTAATGACCTAGATGTAGATGCGCCGAAAAAAAAGAAAAAAAAAATAAAAAAAAAAAAAATAAAAAAAAAAAAAATAAAACTTTCAAACAAATAAAAAATAATTCTACTAAGAAAAGAAAAATATATGTCAGGACCTGGACTTGAACACTTAATTAAAAAATATTATGATAACTACTGTTTTGCCACTACTTTCACAACACAAAATAGTCCCGTTTTTTACCAACTGGGGGAGGGTAAAAGCTTGCTTCACGCTGTACGTTTTCGTATTATTACCTATATCCGTTGATCTGATTTTACATTCAAAATACAAGTTTAGCGCGGTTCCTCCCTCCCTCTAGGGAGGAACCCCGCTTATAAGGTTCATCTCATGAAACAATCCGGAAGTGCCGACTAGAACATTTCATGTTTCAGATCCCATCTCGAAAATAACGGTGATTTATATAAGTGTGTGCGTGTGTGTTAGCACTCTGGTGGTCTCAAAAATGGTTACATGAAATTTGTTAAATCAAAAAAAAAAGAATTGTACCAACAACTTAAAGGCCTACCGGAACACTATTCTTTGGGCAAAATTCGCGTGAAAAAAATCGTATACAACCCAGATTTCCCCTCATCCAGGCATAGTTTGCATTGATGTTTCTACAACCCAGATTTCCCCTCATCCAGGCATAGTTTGCATTGATGTTTCTACAACCCGGATTTCCCCTCATCCAGGCATAGTTTGCATTGATGTTTCTACAACCCGGATTTCCCCTCATCCAGGCATAGTTTGTATTGATGTTTCTACAGCCCAGATTTCCCCTCATCCAGGCATAGTTTGCATTGATGTTTCTACAACCCAGATTTCCCCTCATCCAGGCATAGTTTGCATTGATGTTTCTAGAACCCAGATTTCCCCTCATCCAGGCATAGTTTGTATTGATGTTTCTAGAACCCAGATTTCCCCTCATCCAGGCATAGTTTGCATTGATGTTTCTAGAACCCAGATTTCCCCTCATCCAGGCATAGTTTGCATTGATGTTTCTACAACCCGGATTTCCCCTCATCCAGGCATAGTTTGCATTGATGTTTCTAGAACCCAGATTTCCCCTCATCCAGGCATAGTTTGCATTGATGTTTCTACAACCCGGATTTCCCCTCATCCAGGCATAGTTTGCATTGATGTTTCTAGAACCCAGATTTCCCCTCATCCAGGCATAGTTTGCATTGATGTTTCTACAACCCGGATTTCCCCTCATCCAGGCATAGTTTGCATTGATGTTTCTACAACCCGGATTTCCCCTCATCCAGGCATAGTTTGCATTGATGTTTCTACAACCCGGATTTCCCCTCATCCAGGCATAGTTTGCATTGATGTTTCTAGAACCCAGATTTCCCCTCATCCAGGCATAGTTTGCATTGATGTTTCTACAACCCAGATTTCCCCTCATCCAGGCATAGTTTGCATTGATGTTTCTACAACCCGGATTTCCCCTCATCCAGGCATAGTTTGCATTGATGTTTCTACAACCCGGATTTCCCCTCATCCAGGCATAGTTTGCATTGATGTTTCTACAACCCGGATTTCCCCTCATCCAGGCATAGTTTGCATTGATGTTTTCGAGAAAAGTTGAAACAACAAATTAGATATTTCTTGAGATTTTTTTTTTTTTACGTTTTCTTAAATATCTCGAAACCGGTTCAGAAATCCTGATAATTGAATGGCATTTATTCTATCTATTAAATTAATGAGAGCTTAATAAATTCTCTACAAAACTTTTTTTGTATGGAAGTTTTGGTAGTGCGATATTATTAACTCCTTAAAATTCGAATGTGTCGTTGTTTTTTTTAATGTCAATTATTAATTCGATTTTGTAAGTAAATGTGAAGCGTGTTGTTTTTAGTAGAATTTTTTGACGAAATATCAAAAAGAAAGATCTGTTTCTACTCTAAGCTTTCCAAATGACACTAGGAATAAGAACGGAAACGTGTGAAGATGACGCAGTTCCGTCGCTTCAAACGTTTTTCGTTTTCAAATTATAATTTACATATTTTTTGTTATTATTGTTTTACATGACTGCCGCTAGCCATGTCATTGGCAGTTCCATAATAATATAATTCTTCATATAGGCCGATAGATTTTAGTACTTTTTCTACAGTCTTTTCTTCATCCATTATGACTTCTTAACATTTTTTTCTGTATTAATTTCTGTTTTTTTTCTTGTCATTTTAGCTGACGAAGGCTACCAATGAGTAGCCGAAACGTCCTAAATATAGATTTTTTTTACAAAAATCGTATTAAGGTTTATTTAGCCGAATCCCAACTATTCCATCTTTACTTATCACCTTGACGGCTAACTATCTAATCTTCATTATGATTTCTGCCATACTACCTGAATTGTAATTTTCTTTTCTTGTGCGGTTGTGTTCCCTGCAAATTTACATATTTATACTGTCCCTAAGAGAATAATAAAGCTGTAATGAAGACATAAGTTGTATTTAGTTGAATCAGGAATGCCCCGTTCACTTTCACAAGCTCTACCACGGCTCGGTGCAGTAGGAAATGCACTGGTCAATAATGACATAACCTTTCCTTTCATTAGTCAATCCACATTTCATTTTACGAAACGTCATCAGAGAAATGGGTTAATGACGTTTCATAAGTACTCTAACTTTCCTAATGTTTATCAGTGATTTATACGAAACGGTCATAAGGTCAAATGATAAAATTGAACAATTTTACATACTAGTAAATTTATTGAAATTGTCCTACGGGTTTTAAACCAATGTTAATACATCTTCAGGTACACTAATACAAGTAAAATAACTATATAGCCTAACTATAGGAAGGTGAACCTTCTGTCATGAGGGCTAAGTGCGAAATTTAATAAAAATGACTGCCAGGGGTTGAAGAATGACCAAAACTTTCTGTTAGGTGCCCATATTGGAAATACATGTATGATATTTCTCCATCCCTAGGCATTCGTTGCTAAGGAAGGCTGCCAAATAGCATGCCAGAACGTTCGTAAAATACAGTTTTCCAAAAAAAATCTGTCTTTTTTAGCGCGGGTCGTCCCTCCCTCCATAGGGAAGAACCCAGCTTAAGGATGGAGGCTGACGTCATAACAAAATCCGGAAGTACCGAATAGAAAAAATTTACATTTTAGAACGTACAGATCTCGATAATAACGGGGATTCAAATTTGTATTTGCCGGTTTTCTGTCAGTTTTTATACTATTACTTATACATACAAATATATATTCATACTAATTTCAAGAACTAGTTATTTCATGACTTACTGGTTACAAAGCGTTGACATTCCTCTTCGGTTTTTTAGGGGTTAGTCATTGGAATGACGAGATACGCATGTTTCCTCCTTATAAAATTATAGAAAACCCGCTGAAACATTGCAGATAGTAAAGAGTAAATAGAAATATCCTTGGGTTGTATAGATATCGCTTCCCTGTTGGTCTGTTTACAAAGGCGCGTTCTGTTTTTCCGCTATTATCTTTGAATGCAAGGTTCCATAAAGGCCGCGTATTTTCGGAGCATTCATAAAGCAAGCTGTCCGATGATAAACACACTTCATTCCGACGGAACACTTAAGATAGAAGGATTTATCGGAAACGGTTGATTCGTGAACGGTTTGTAAATGCTTCTTACGGTAGTCAGCACCGTATGCTTCGTTTTGTAAATTATTTACAAATATCCACGACAATATTGCCGATTTTCTGGCAAACATGCACATGAGACATTAGCCTCGGACAAAAACTAGGTAGTTAAAATGGCAAATTTGATAAGGCTCCTTTATGGCGAAGGTATTGCCAACAAATTACTATAATATGCATTAGCTATAATAATTGAACCATGTAAATCAAACAGGAACCAAGCGACAGTATGAACCTTCTGAGGAAATTCCTCTTTAAGTTGCAATATCTTGGAGATTCTCTTATTATTTTTCAAATATTTGGTCGTCAAATTATAGAATATTTTACCAACTATTTCCATGCAGTTTTTATTTAGAATAACATTTCTGACAGCTGAATAGCTCAAAATAAATAACATTTATTTTTTTTTAAATAAGGCGCTTGGTTCCTTTCTAATTAACATGATCCAATTATATTATATGCTAAGATAAATACTAGTTATATTATCAGAAAAACAAACCATAAAACCAATATATAACATATAATTCTTAGAAAAGTATTAAGTCCCATTAATACTGAATAACAAACTTAGACTTGCAGTAATAAAGACATGGGGGTCTCCCCGTGCACTCGTAGGTACAAACGGGAGATGGGGGGTTCGATTCCCACCGCTGGCAGGAATTTTCTCATCTCATGGCTCGTTGGGAAAATTCCTCACTGCACCCTGGATGTCGGCGCAAATGGTCTCGATGTCTATGCGCCGTCAAAAATAAAAAAAAAATAAAGGCATACTGTCAGACATTGGATTTTTGGACTTTCTTAAAAACTTTTACTCACTCAAATGGGGAAAAAATATTCAATACATGTTATAGATTTTTTTTCAAAGCTAATATTTTTATTGTGTTTCCATCCTCCATGTGGGGAGACTAATGAGTTCATTAACTGATTTATTGTTAACCTGATGACGAAATCTGATATTTCTAGCGAGAATTGTTAACGTTTCATTACACCTAGGTCACAAAATACCAGTACATTGAATATATGTATATATATATATATATATATATATATATATATATATGGTATATACATATATATGTATGCATGCAAATACAAATACAAATTACTAGGTACTTCCAAGTCCTATAGAAAAGGTATCAGCTTCCTTTCACATTTCCCGGTATTCCCGTGTGTCCAGGAATCCATATTACACGACCTTTGTTCTTTGCTAGTAGTAGAATAAATGCATAGGTTATAAAACGACTAAACATGTATTTATATCAAGATTGCCGATTTATACTATAAGTTGCAATATAAATCAAATTTCCACCTTAAGCCTCACATTAATACTTTCGATCATTGGCCTGCCAATGACTCTTCATGAGTAGAGGCAGACCTGCCAATGACTCTTCATGAGTAGAGGCAGACCTGCCAATGACTCTTCATGAGTAGAGGCAGATCTGCCAATGACTCTTCATGAGTAGAGGCAGACCTGCCAATGACTCTTCATGAGTAGAGGCAGATCTGCCAATGACTCATCATGAGTAGAAGCAGACCTGCCAATGACTCTTCATGAGTAGAAGCAGACCTGCCAATGACTCTTCATGAGTAGAGGCAGACCTGCCAATGACTCTTCATGAGTAGAGGCAGACCTGCCAATGACTCTTCATGAGTAGAAGCAGACCTGCCAATGACTCTTCATGAGTAGAGGCAGATCTGCCAATGACTCTTCATGAGTAGAGGCACACCTGCCAATGACTCTTCATGAGTAGAAGCAGACCTGCCAATGACTCTTCATGAGTAGAGGCAGACCTGCCAATGACTCTTCATGAGTAGAGGCAGATCTGCCAATGACTCTTCATGAGTAGAAGCAGACCTGCCAATGACGCTTTATGAGTAGAAGCAGACCTGCCAATAACTCTTCATGAGTAGAAGCAGACCTGCCAATGACTCTTCATGAGTAGAGGCAGATCTGCCAATGACTCTTCATGAGTAGAGGCAGACCTGCCAATGACTCTTCATGAGTAGAGGCAGATCTGCCAATGACTCTTCATGAGTAGAGGCAGACCTGCCAATGACTCTTCATGAGTAGAGGCAGACCTGCCAATGACTCTTCATGAGTAGAAGCAGACCTGCCAATGACTCTTCATGAGTAGAGGCAGACCTGCCAATGACTCTTCATGAGTAGAGGCAGACCTGCCAATGACTCTTCATGAGTAAAGGCAGATCTGCCAATGACTCTTCATGAGTAAAGGCAGACAATTAATAAAAAAAAAATAATAATAATACTTTCGACTCCTAGAAAACCCACTCTATAATTTCGAGTAACCCCTCCTTCCAAATAGACCTGGATAAGAAACTCGTTTTATCGCTTCTTATGGTAATGCTAGGATACCAAGCTTCGGGGTGAAACTACAAAATATATGGCCGATATCATTTTAGCTGACACAAACCCATTTTTAAAAGGATCATTTTCCGCATTTAGTAAGAAACATTGATGTAGATTTGAAGAACCTTTTTTTTTTTTTCAAAATTTCTAAATTGTGTGCAATCTTGATAGGTACATTCCAAGTACTTAATTAATCCGAATGCTGATAGCTATCCAGATCTGAGCATTAAGATTCTAAATACATATATAAACCTTGTTTTGTCTTAGACCGGATATCGTTCGAAACCACATTATATGACGCACCAATAAATTAATTCAATATGCCTTCATTGCCCATCTCTTCCTTATTAGAAGGTAATCCATTTAAATACATCAATAATTCAAGTAGTATATAGATATGCAAATAGGACGCTGACTCAACTCTCACATTTCTCATTCAGCATGACTATTTATTATATACTACAAAAGGCAAAACAAAACAAAAATAAAGAAGAAAAACGCTTTTAAAATATAATGAATAAGACAATTATAAAATATAATATAATCATAGCTTTCAGCTGATTGGTTATATTGCTTGCTCATGATAGTAATCATGGGGTGTACCTCATGGTTCACTACTTGGCACCTTTATTTTTTATTTGTACTCCCTATTAGCACATGCCATGTTTTTTGTTTTTTTAAATCCAGGACACCAATATATATATATATATATATATATATATATATATATATATATATATATATATATATATATATATATATATATATATATATATATATAGTGAGTTCCCTTTAACAGAGTCAGAAAATGCTGACGAGAAATGATACCGTTTTTTTAACATGTAGCACCAAAAACTTAAATTGACTGTCAACATCGTAACCTGACTGCCAACAACGGGAAGGTTACGCGGGGTTAGTCAGTGTTGCTAGTGCCACAATAATTTATTAATTAATATTTAAATTTCTTCCCTCGACTTTGAGGTAACCCGAAAACTACCTAGCCAAATTTAAGTTTTGTGTTTAGAAGTGCGACAAGGTGGTGCCTATTTCAGTGTGACAACGTGGTGCCTATTTCAGTGCGACAACGTGGTGCCTATTTCATTGTGACAACGTGGTGCCTATTTCAGTGTGACTAGTTTTTGGACTCTCATTAAATTATCATTTCTTTTCTGGCAGTGGACTGTTCATTTATTATTTCATTTATTTTCAAGAAGTTGATTATTATTATTTTCCCTGCAAAAAAGTGATTTATCTTTTTTATCAAGTTTATTTTATTTTTACCTGACACTCCTTCAAAAACACATAGATCACGATAAAACTCGTTCTGCAAATTTGAATATATGTACATATATACACACATATATATATATATATGTGTGTGTGTGTGTGTGTGTGTGTGTGTATATACATATAAAATATTAATAAATTAATTGAAAAACATTTTTTATTCTTAGAAATCTTGATTAATTTCTTATCAAATAGATTTTGGTATAAATATTGTTAGGACTACGATGGTCTAAGTGGTGCTTAAGATTTCGGTAATTTTTTTTTTTGGGATGATTTTTTCATGCCAAATACAGCAAGTGATGCTTAAAATAAAATGAAATTACTTTTTTATCAACTTATCTTGGCTAAAGCCATTTATTTACCAGGCCTTCTCGTGTCCAGTCCGTGCTGGGACGTAACCCTGTTTACATGCATTCCATGGAGTAAGCCACAAGGCCTAGGTTTTTATCAACTTATCTTGGCTAAAGCCATTTATTTACCAGGCCTTCTCGTGTCCAGTCCGTGCTAGGACGTAAGACTGTTTACATGCATTCCATGGAGTAAGCCACAAGGCCTAGGTTTTTATCAACTTATCTTGGCTAAAGCCATTTATTTACCAGGCCTTCTCGTGTCCAGTCCGTGCTGGGACGTAACCCTGTTTACATGCATTCCATGGAGTAAGCCACAAGGCCTAGGTTTTTATCAACTTATCTTGGCTAAAGCCATTTATTTACCAGGCCTTCTCGTGTCCAGTCCGTGCTGGGACGTAACCCTGTTTACATGCATTCCATGGAGTAAGCCACAAGGCCTAGGTTTTTATCAACTTATCTTGGCTAAAGCCATTTATTTACCAGGCCTTCTCGTGTCCAGTCCGTGCTGGGACGTAACCCTGTTTACATGCATTCCATGGAGTAAGCCACAAGGCCTAGGTTTTTATCAACTTATCTTGGCTAAAGCCATTTATTTACCAGGCCTTCTCGTGTCCAGTCCGTGCTGGGACGTAAGACTGTTTACATGCATTCCATGGAGTAAGCCACAAGGCCTAGGTTTTTATCAACTTATCTTGGCTAAAGCCATTTATTTACCAGGCCTTCTCGTGTCCAGTCCGTGCTAGGACGTAAGACTGTTTACATGCATTCCATGGAGTAAGCCACAAGGCCTAGGTTTTTATCAACTTATCTTGGCTAAAGCCATTTATTTACCAGGCCTTCTCGTGTCCAGTCCGTGCTGGGACGTAACCCTGTTTACATGCATTCCATGGAGTAAGCCACAAGGCCTAGGTTTTTATCAACTTATCTTGGCTAAAGCCATTTATTTACCAGGCCTTCTCGTGTCCAGTCCGTGCTGGGACGTAACCCTGTTTACATGCATTCCATGGAGTAAGCCACAAGGCCTAGGTTTTTATCAACTTATCTTGGCTAAAGCCATTTATTTACCAGGCCTTCTCGTGTCCAGTCCGTGCTGGGACGTAAGACTGTTTACATGCATTCCATGGAGTAAGCCACAAGGCCTAGGTTTTTATCAACTTATCTTGGCTAAAGCCATTTATTTACCAGGCCTTCTCGTGTCCAGTCCGTGCTAGGACGTAAGACTGTTTACATGCATTCCATGGAGTAAGCCACAAGGCCTAGGTTTTTATCAACTTATCTTGGCTAAAGCCATTTATTTACCAGGCCTTCTCGTGTCCAGTCCGTGCTGGGACGTAACCCTGTTTACATGCATTCCATGGAGTAAGCCACAAGGCCTAGGTTTTTATCAACTTATCTTGGCTAAAGCCATTTATTTACCAGGCCTTCTCGTGTCCAGTCCGTGCTGGGACGTAACCCTGTTTACATGCATTCCATGGAGTAAGCCACAAGGCCTAGGTTTTTATCAACTTATCTTGGCTAAAGCCATTTATTTACCAGGCCTTCTCGTGTCCAGTCCGTGCTAGGACGTAACCCTGTTTACATGCATTCCATGGAGTAAGCCACAAGGCCTAGGTTTTTATCAACTTATCTTGGCTAAAGCCATTTATTTACCAGGCCTTCTCGTGTCCAGTCCGTGCTGGGACGTAACCCTGTTTACATGCATTCCATGGAGTAAGCCACAAGGCCTAGGTTTTTATCAACTTATCTTGGCTAAAGCCATTTATTTACCAGGCCTTCTCGTGTCCAGTCCGTGCTGGGACGTAACCCTGTTTACATGCATTCCATGGAGTAAGCCACAAGGCCTAGGTTTTTATCAACTTATCTTGGCTAAAGCCATTTATTTACCAGGCCTTCTCGTGTCCAGTCCGTGCTAGGACGTAACCCTGTTTACATGCATTCCATGGAGTAAGCCACAAGGCCTAGGTTTTTATCAACTTATCTTGGCTAAAGCCATTTATTTACCAGGCCTTCTCGTGTCCAGTCCGTGCTAGGACGTAACCCTGTTTACATGCATTCCATGGAGTAAGCCACAAGGCCTAGGTTTTTATCAACTTATCTTGGCTAAAGCCATTTATTTACCAGGCCTTCTCGTGTCCAGTCCGTGCTAGGACGTAAGACTGTTTACATGCATTCCATGGAGTAAGCCACAAGGCCTAGGTTTTTATCAACTTATCTTGGCTAAAGCCATTTATTTACCAGGCCTTCTCGTGTCCAGTCCGTGCTGGGACGTAACACTGTTTACATGCATTCCATGGAGTGAGCCACAAGGCCTAGGTTTTTATCAACTTATCTTGGCTAAAGCCATTTATTTACCAGGCCTTCTCGTGTCCAGTCCGTGCTGGGACGTAACCCTGTTTACATGCATTCCATGGAGTAAGCCACAAGGCCTAGGTTTTTATCAACTTATCTTGGCTAAAGCCATTTATTTACCAGGCCTTCTCGTGTCCAGTCCGTGCTGGGACGTAAGACTGTTTACATGCATTCCATGGAGTAAGCCACAAGGCCTAGGTTTTTATCAACTTATCTTGGCTAAAGCCATTTATTTACCAGGCCTTCTCGTGTCCAGTCCGTGCTGGGACGTAAGACTGTTTACATGCATTCCATGGAGTAAGCCACAAGGCCTAGGTTTTTATCAACTTATCTTGGCTAAAGCCATTTATTTACCAGGCCTTCTCGTGTCCAGTCCGTGCTGGGACGTAACCCTGTTTACATGCATTCCATGGAGTAAGCCACAAGGCCTAGGTTTTTATCAACTTATCTTGGCTAAAGCCATTTATTTACCAGGCCTTCTCGTGTCCAGTCCGTGCTGGGACGTAACACTGTTTACATGCATTCCATGGAGTAAGCCACAAGGCCTAGGTTTTTATCAACTTATCTTGGCTAAAGCCATTTATTTACCAGGCCTTCTCGTGTCCAGTCCGTGCTAGGACGTAACCCTGTTTACATGCATTCCATGGAGTAAGCCACAAGGCCTAGGTTTTTATCAACTTATCTTGGCTAAAGCCATTTATTTACCAGGCCTTCTCGTGTCCAGTCCGTGCTGGGACGTTACCCTGTTTACATGCATTCCATGGAGTAAGCCACAAGGCCTAGGTTTTTATCAACTTATCTTGGCTAAAGCCATTTATTTACCAGGCCTTCTCGTGTCCAGTCCGTGCTAGGACGTAAGATTGTTTACATGCATTCCATGGAGTAAGCCACAAGGCCTAGGTTTTTATCAACTTATCTTGGCTAAAGCCATTTATTTACCAGGCCTTCTCGTGTCCAGTCCGTGCTAGGACGTAACCCTGTTTACATGCATTCCATGGAGTAAGCCACAAGGCCTAGGTTTTTATCAACTTATCTTGGCTAAAGCCATTTATTTACCAGGCCTTCTCGTGTCCAGTCCGTGCTAGGACGTAAGACTGTTTACATGCATTCCATGGAGTAAGCCACAAGGCCTAGGTTTTTATCAACTTATCTTGGCTAAAGCCATTTATTTACCAGGCCTTCTCGTGTCCAGTCCGTGCTAGGACGTAACCCTGTTTACATGCATTCCATGGAGTAAGCCACAAGGCCTAGGTTTTTATCAACTTATCTTGGCTAAAGCCATTTATTTACCAGGCCTTCTCGTGTCCAGTCCGTGCTAGGACGTAAGACTGTTTACATGCATTCCATGGAGTAAGCCACAAGGCCTAGGTTTTTATCAACTTATCTTGGCTAAAGCCATTTATTTACCAGGCCTTCTCGTGTCCAGTCCGTGCTAGGACGTAAGACTGTTTACATGCATTCCATGGAGTAAGCCACAAGGCCTAGGTTTTTATCAACTTATCTTGGCTAAAGCCATTTATTTACCAGGCCTTCTCGTGTCCAGTCCGTGCTGGGACGTAACCCTGTTTACATGCATTCCATGGAGTAAGCCACAAGGCCTAGGTTTTTATCAACTTATCTTGGCTAAAGCCATTTATTTACCAGGCCTTCTCGTGTCCAGTCCGTGCTGGGACGTAACCCTGTATACATGCATTCCATGGAGTAAGCCACAAGGCCTAGGTTTTTATCAACTTATCTTGGCTAAAGCCATTTATTTACCAGGCCTTCTCGTGTCCAGTCCGTGCTGGGACGTAAGACTGTTTACATGCATTCCATGGAGTAAGCCACAAGGCCTAGGTTTTTATCAACTTATCTTGGCTAAAGCCATTTATTTACCAGGCCTTCTCGTGTCCAGTCCGTGCTGGGACGTAACCCTGTTTACATGCATTCCATGGAGTAAGCCACAAGGCCTAGGTTTTTATCAACTTATCTTGGCTAAAGCCATTTATTTACCAGGCCTTCTCGTGTCCAGTCCGTGCTAGGACGTAACACTGTTTACATGCATTCCATGGAGTAAGCCACAAGGCCTAGGTTTTTATCAACTTATCTTGGCTAAAGCCATTTATTTACCAGGCCTTCTCGTGTCCAGCCCGTGCTGGGACGTAAGACTGTTTACATGCATTCCATGGAGTAAGCCACAAGGCCTAGGTTTTTATCAACTTATCTTGGCTAAAGCCATTTATTTACCAGGCCTTCTCGTGTCCAGTCCGTGCTGGGACGTAACCCTGTTTACATGCATTCCATGGAGTAAGCCACAAGGCCTAGGTTTTTATCAACTTATCTTGGCTAAAGCCATTTATTTACCAGGCCTTCTCGTGTCCAGTCCGTGCTGGGACGTAACCCTGTTTACATGCATTCCATGGAGTAAGCCACAAGGCCTAGGTTTTTATCAACTTATCTTGGCTAAAGCCATTTATTTACCAGGCCTTCTCGTGTCCAGTCCGTGCTAGGACGTAACCCTGTTTACATGCATTCCATGGAGTAAGCCACAAGGCCTAGGTTTTTATCAACTTATCTTGGCTAAAGCCATTTATTTACCAGGCCTTCTCGTGTCCAGTCCGTGCTGGGACGTAAGACTGTTTACATGCATTCCATGGAGTAAGCCACAAGGCCTAGGTTTTTATCAACTTATCTTGGCTAAAGCCATTTATTTACCAGGCCTTCTCGTGTCCAGTCCGTGCTGGGACGTAAGACTGTTTACATGCATTCCATGGAGTAAGCCACAAGGCCTAGGTTTTTATCAACTTATCTTGGCTAAAGCCATTTATTTACCAGGCCTTCTCGTGTCCAGTCCGTGCTAGGACGTAACCCTGTTTACATGCATTCCATGGAGTAAGCCACAAGGCCTAGGTTTTTATCAACTTATCTTGGCTAAAGCCATTTATTTACCAGGCCTTCTCGTGTCCAGTCCGTGCTGGGACGTAACCCTGTTTACATGCATTCCATGGAGTAAGCCACAAGGCCTAGGTTTTTATCAACTTATCTTGGCTAAAGCCATTTATTTACCAGGCCTTCTCGTGTCCAGTCGGTGCTGGGACGTAACCCTGTTTACATGCATTCCATGGAGTAAGCCACAAGGCCTAGGTTTTTATCAACTTATCTTGGCTAAAGCCATTTATTTACCAGGCCTTCTCGTGTCCAGCCCGTGCTGGGACGTAAGACTGTTTACATGCATTCCATGGAGTAAGCCACAAGGCCTAGGTTTTTATCAACTTATCTTGGCTAAAGCCATTTATTTACCAGGCCTTCTCGTGTCCAGTCCGTGCTAGGACGTAACCCTGTTTACATGCATTCCATGGAGTAAGCCACAAGGGCTAGGTTTTTATCAACTTATCTTGGCTAAAGCCATTTATTTACCAGGCCTTCTCGTGTCCAGTCCGTGCTAGGACGTAACCCTGTTTACATGCATTCCATGGAGTAAGCCACAAGGCCTAGGTTTTTATCAACTTATCTTGGCTAAAGCCATTTATTTACCAGGCCTTCTCGTGTCCAGTCCGTGCTGGGACGTAACACTGTTTACATGCATTCCATGGAGTAAGCCACAAGGCCTAGGTTTTTATCAACTTATCTTGGCTAAAGCCATTTATTTACCAGGCCTTCTCGTGTCCAGTCCGTGCTAGGACGTAACCCTGTTTACATGCATTCCATGGAGTAAGCCACAAGGCCTAGGTTTTTATCAACTTATCTTGGCTAAAGCCATTTATTTACCAGGCCTTCTCGTGTCCAGTCCGTGCTGGGACGTAAGACTGTTTACATGCATTCCATGGAGTAAGCCACAAGGCCTAGGTTTTTATCAACTTATCTTGGCTAAAGCCATTTATTTACCAGGCCTTCTCGTGTCCAGTCCGTGCTGGGACGTAAGACTGTTTACATGCATTCCATGGAGTAAGCCACAAGGCCTAGGTTTTTATCAACTTATCTTGGCTAAAGCCATTTATTTACCAGGCCTTCTCGTGTCCAGTCCGTGCTGGGACGTAAGACTGTTTACATGCATTCCATGGAGTAAGCCACAAGGCCTAGGTTTTTATCAACTTATCTTGGCTAAAGCCATTTATTTACCAGGCCTTCTCGTGTCCAGTCCGTGCTGGGACGTAAGACTGTTTACATGCATTCCATGGAGTAAGCCACAAGGCCTAGGTTTTTATCAACTTATCTTGGCTAAAGCCATTTATTTACCAGGCCTTCTCGTGTCCAGTCCGTGGTAGGACGTAAGACTGTTTACATGCATTCCATGGAGTAAGCCACAAGGCCTAGGTTTTTATCAACTTATCTTGGCTAAAGCCATTTATTTACCAGGCCTTCTCGTGTCCAGTCCGTGCTAGGACGTAACACTGTTTACATGCATTCCATGGAGTAAGCCACAAGGCCTAGGTTTTTATCAACTTATCTTGGCTAAAGCCATTTATTTACCAGGCCTTCTCGTGTCCAGTCCGTGGTAGGACGTAACCCTGTTTACATGCATTCCATGGAGTAAGCCACAAGGCCTAGGTTTTTATCAACTTATCTTGGCTAAAGCCATTTATTTACCAGGCCTTCTCGTGTCCAGTCCGTGGTAGGACGTAACCCTGTTTACATGCATTCCATGGAGTAAGCCACAAGGCCTAGGTTTTTATCAACTTATCTTGGCTAAAGCCATTTATTTACCAGGCCTTCTCGTGTCCAGTCCGTGCTAGGACGTAGCCCTGTTTACATGCATTCCATGGAGTAAGCCACAAGGCCTAGGTTTTTATCAACTTATCTTGGCTAAAGCCATTTATTTACCAGGCCTTCTCGTGTCCAGTCCGTGCTGGGACGTAACCCTGTTTACATGCATTCCATGGAGTAAGCCACAAGGCCTAGGTTTTTATCAACTTATCTTGGCTAAAGCCATTTATTTACCAGGCCTTCTCGTGTCCAGTCCGTGCTGGGACGTAACCCTGTTTACATGCATTCCATGGAGTAAGCCACAAGGCCTAGGTTTTTATCAACTTATCTTGGCTAAAGCCATTTATTTACCAGGCCTTCTCGTGTCCAGTCCGTGCTAGGACGTAACCCTGTTTACATGCATTCCATGGAGTAAGCCACAAGGCCTAGGTTTTTATCAACTTATCTTGGCTAAAGCCATTTATTTACCAGGCCTTCTTGTGTCCAGTCCGTGCTGGGACGTAAGACTGTTTACATGCATTCCATGGAGTAAGCCACAAGGCCTAGGTTTTTATCAACTTATCTTGGCTAAAGCCATTTATTTACCAGGCCTTCTCGTGTCCAGTCCGTGCTGGGACGTAACACTGTTTACATGCATTCCATGGAGTAAGCCACAAGGCCTAGGTTTTTATCAACTTATCTTGGCTAAAGCCATTTATTTACCAGGCCTTCTCGTGTCCAGTCCGTGCTAGGACGTAACCCTGTTTACATGCATTCCATGGAGTAAGCCACAAGGCCTAGGTTTTTATCAACTTATCTTGGCTAAAGCCATTTATTTACCAGGCCTTCTCGTGTCCAGTCCGTGCTGGGACGTAACCCTGTTTACATGCATTCCATGGAGTAAGCCACAAGGCCTAGGTTTTTATCAACTTATCTTGGCTAAAGCCATTTATTTACCAGGCCTTCTCGTGTCCAGTCCGTGCTGGGACGTAACCCTGTTTACATGCATTCCATGGAGTAAGCCACAAGGCCTAGGTTTTTATCAACTTATCTTGGCTAAAGCCATTTATTTACCAGGCCTTCTCGTGTCCAGTCCGTGCTAGGACGTAAGACTGTTTACATGCATTCCATGGAGTAAGCCACAAGGCCTAGGTTTTTATCAACTTATCTTGGCTAAAGCCATTTATTTACCAGGCCTTCTCGTGTCCAGTCCGTGCTGGGACGTAACCCTGTTTACATGCATTCCATGGAGTAAGCCACAAGGCCTAGGTTTTTATCAACTTATCTTGGCTAAAGCCATTTATTTACCAGGCCTTCTCGTGTCCAGTCCGTGCTGGGACGTAACCCTGTTTACATGCATTCCATGGAGTAAGCCACAAGGCCTAGGTTTTTATCAACTTATCTTGGCTAAAGCCATTTATTTACCAGGCCTTCTCGTGTCCAGTCCGTGCTAGGACGTAACCCTGTTTACATGCATTCCATGGAGTAAGCCACAAGGCCTAGGTTTTTATCAACTTATCTTGGCTAAAGCCATTTATTTACCAGGCCTTCTCGTGTCCAGTCCGTGGTAGGACGTAAGACTGTTTACATGCATTCCATGGAGTAAGCCACAAGGCCTAGGTTTTTATCAACTTATCTTGGCTAAAGCCATTTATTTACCAGGCCTTCTCGTGTCCAGTCCGTGCTGGGACGTAAGACTGTTTACATGCATTCCATGGAGTAAGCCACAAGGCCTAGGTTTTTATCAACTTATCTTGGCTAAAGCCATTTATTTACCAGGCCTTCTCGTGTCCAGTCCGTGCTGGGACGTAACCCTGTTTACATGCATTCCATGGAGTAAGCCACAAGGCCTAGGTTTTTATCAACTTATCTTGGCTAAAGCCATTTATTTACCAGGCCTTCTCGTGTCCAGTCCGTGGTAGGACGTAACCCTGTTTACATGCATTCCATGGAGTAAGCCACAAGGCCTAGGTTTTTATCAACTTATCTTGGCTAAAGCCATTTATTTACCAGGCCTTCTCGTGTCCAGTCCGTGGTAGGACGTAACCCTGTTTACATGCATTCCATGGAGTAAGCCACAAGGCCTAGGTTTTTATCAACTTATCTTGGCTAAAGCCATTTATTTACCAGGCCTTCTCGTGTCCAGTCCGTGCTGGGACGTAACCCTGTTTACATGCATTCCATGGAGTAAGCCACAAGGCCTAGGTTTTTATCAACTTATCTTGGCTAAAGCCATTTATTTACCAGGCCTTTTCGTGTCCAGTCCGTGCTAGGACGTAACCCTGTTTACATGCATTCCATGGAGTAAGCCACAAGGCCTAGGTTTTTATCAACTTATCTTGGCTAAAGCCATTTATTTACCAGGCCTTCTCGTGTCCAGTCCGTGGTAGGACGTAAGACTGTTTACATGCATTCCATGGAGTAAGCCACAAGGCCTAGGTTTTTATCAACTTATCTTGGCTAAAGCCATTTATTTACCAGGCCTTCTCGTGTCCAGTCCGTGCTGGGACGTAACACTGTTTACATGCATTCCATGGAGTAAGCCACAAGGCCTAGGTTTTTATCAACTTATCTTGGCTAAAGCCATTTATTTACCAGGCCTTCTCGTGTCCAGTCCGTGCTAGGACGTAAGACTGTTTACATGCATTCCATGGAGTAAGCCACAAGGCCTAGGTTTTTATCAACTTATCTTGGCTAAAGCCATTTATTTACCAGGCCTTCTCGTGTCCAGTCCGTGGTAGGACGTAAGACTGTTTACATGCATTCCATGGAGTAAGCCACAAGGCCTAGGTTGTCCCTTCTGCTGATATATATATATATATATATATATATATATATATATATATATATATATATATATATATATATATATATATATATATACATGCATATTAATTATGAAGACATATCCTATCGATCCGTGCAAACGAAAAATGTGAAATGTCATCCATATAAGAGAGGAAAGGGCTATTATGAAGCGAGGTGAGTAAGGTTTATGAACACACATAATGTAAGCCGACATGGTAAAGTGCCAGAAAATTGATATTGTCCGCACGTTGCACATTCTTGGGGAAACACATAACTACTGAATATTCCATGTCATTTTAGAGAATAGAGAACGGGGAAAATAATTATATTACATAAATCTCTGTTATATAACAATAATTTAATCTATATATATATATATATATATATATATATATATATATATATATATATATATGTGTGTGTGTGTGTCCACCCCCTTTTCCTCCTAAAGTTGTTGGAATTTCGAAATGAAACTTGGTAGGTCATAGTTATGTTGCATGAGGTTTTTTTTGAAGGTTTAGTTGACTTTGTAACATTCTCCAGTTTTTCTCCAGCGCATCTAACTCTTTAGTTTCCAATGGCGGCAGGTATTTTTTATGACGAATGCTGATAGAAAATTTAATTTTAAGACTAATTTATTCCGAGACAACTTTTGATCCGACGCACCGTTTGCGCGTAAAACGCAAAAAAACTGAAAAATATCGCCCTTTTGTGGGCAAATTCCTATTTACCATTGAAACCAAACCTTGTACGTAAAAACGCCTCGATTCAAACGTTGTAGCCTATTAATTTTCCTTTCAGATGATACCAAGATCAAAGTTGTAGATTGAATATTTAACGGGATATTATGAATGAAAAATATACATAAAAAGTTTTAAAAAGGTAACAATTCAGAAAATCTATATGAATAGAAAAAAAAGTAGCTGACATAAACAATAAAAAAAAGTCCGACTCGCAGGAACTGCCTCATCTTAGCGCGGTTCCGTTCTTATCCCTAGTCTAATTTCGAAAGATTAAAATAGAAGCAGTTATTATTTTGTTGAGAGGAGATCGTTGACCGTTGATGATGCAAGTCCGGGTTCGGTCACTGCTACTTAATAATACATACCCCATATGTGTATGTATGTGGGCATATATATGTACATATGTGTGCGTGTATATGTGTATGTGTATATGCATATATATAAATATATATATATATATATATATGTATATATACATATATATATATATATATATATACATATATATATATATGTTAGGTATATTTACATAGATATGTGCATATATTACTGTTAAATATGTCCTACTTGTATTTACAGCCCTGATGAAGGCTTGAAGTTCAAGCCGAAACGTCGGCACAATAAAACCATTTTTACGATAAAAGTAGCAGTGACCGAACCCCGACAGTTATTGTTTTGGTTCCAACAGTCTTGAAAGGTAGGATTTACAATCTTACCTGTAAGGGTCGGCATCACTAGAAACTTTCCCGCTAGTTACAAGGTCTTGGAATCTTGGAACTCTATATTTCTAACAATAAATTGTTTTTGTTATTTTACTAAACCTGTTTTATTTTCGAATACATTATCCAACTATAAGCAATTAAAAAATAACAAGGAATAAAAAACAGACAAAAAGAACAGTTTGAATAAGCGAAATCAATTACTTTAAAGCTTTAAGCTCTTATTTCTCCGATTGTCATCGCCTAATCAAAACTTTCATAAGAACCTTTTATGTAGAGCATTTAATAAGCTTTCTAATGGTATTCTTCCGTTTACCAAGATTTTCAACCGTTTTCGAGATATTAATGAAAGTTCCAAAAATTTACATTATTTCTAGCAACAGAAAATTGGTCTCATTTTTCATATCCTGTTTTACACACAAAATTTTCCCAACATAAGAAATTACAAAAATAAAAAGCAATAAAAAACAAAGGGAAAGAGACAAAAATTACAAAAAGAACGACAAAAAACCCGTTCTTAAGAACAAAACAGACGTATTTGAAGATTTAAGCACTTATTTCTCCGATTGACATAACCTAATCAAAAATAGTTTTAGAATATTTTTTGTAGAGAATTTAGAAAGCTTTCAAATAGTTTCTATCCACTTACCACGATTTCCCAACCGTGTTCGAGATATTAATGAAAGTATACGAAGTTCCCAAAACTTTTCTTGTCTGTTCATAAAATATTTTATTCTAACCCTTCCTTAACTCCAAACGTAACAAAACTTTCAACATATTAGTTTTAATGAAAGTAGAACATGCAGATAATGTTTCAACTGAATCCCGTAATTCTAAGTACCCAAACCAAAAACGGTATTCAAAAATTATGTTTCCAATTTTCTCGAAAACGGTTAAAGCTATCGCCTTGAAAATGGTTTCATTCGTTTTCCTAGCCCAAGAAGCCTATAAAAAGAGTACTTACAAGCTTATGAACTCAAAAACGTAAGCTTTACGATTTTTTTTTTTGCATGAATTTCGCCCCAAATGCCATCTTCCAGTGGGCGGATTTTGCTGGTTAACGAACTTGACCTTTCAAATTGGACGACGGATTTTTGTACCAAATTTCATCAAAATCGGACCGTCAGGGAAGCCAGAAATGAGCGAACAGACAAATATATATATATATATATATATATATATATATATATATATATATATACACATATATATATATATATATATATACAAATTTGAACTACCATCATTTTCGGTTTCCAGAGGTTCTGAAACGCAAAATTTTCTAGTCGGCACTTCCGGATTGTTTCATTGTATCAACCCTATAAGCGGGGTTCCTCCCTATGAGGGAGGGAGGAACCGCGCTAAAAAAAGT
This sequence comes from Gonocerus acuteangulatus, assembly GCA_946811695.1. NCBI lineage: Eukaryota > Metazoa > Arthropoda > Insecta > Hemiptera > Coreidae > Gonocerus > Gonocerus acuteangulatus. Next base: position 2,461,400 of record OX328130.1, read on the forward strand.
ACTTATTTACTTTATGAAGAAAAAAGTAAATAAAAATTATTATAAAACAGAACAGAATAAATTTCTCTTTCCATATAAAATTATTATTACATTAAACGCCAAACTAAAAATAAAATTTGCCTTTGTTTTCATTCATAATACCCCGTTAAATATTCAATCTACAACTTTGATCTTGGTATCAACTGAAAGGAAAATTAATAGGCTACAACGTTTCCATCAAGCTCTGGCTTGGTTTCAGAGATAAAGAGGTATTTGTCTACAAAAGGGCGATATTTTTAAGTTTTTTGCGTTTTACGCGCAAACGGTGCGTCGGATCAAAAGTTGTCTCGGAATAAATTAGTCTTAAAATTAAATTTTCTATAAGAACTTGTCATAAAAAATACCTGCCGCCATTGGAAACTCAAGAGTTAGATGCGCTGGAGAAAAACTGGAGAATTTTACAAAGTCAACTGAACCTTCAAAAGAAACCTCATGCAACATAACTATGACCTACCAAGTTTCATTTCGAAATTCCAACAACTCTAGGAGGAAAAGGGGTGGACACATATACTGGGACACCCTGTATAAATCAGCTGTTTGTTTCTTGTACAAATCCACACCGTTTGACCGATTTTGATCAAACTTGGCACACAGGTAAGTCTTGATACAGGGAGTGTCTTATACTAGGTCAAAATCGTCTGTATGTTTGTCCCTTATACGAAGTCACACCGTTTGACCGATTTTGATCAAATTTGGCACACAGGTAGGTCTTGATACGGGGAGTGTCATAGGCTAGGTCAGAATCTTCTATTAGCTGTCAGTCTGTATGTTTGTCCCTTATACACATTCACTCTCTTTGACCGATTTTCACCATACTACTCCCATTATAATTTGAAATACCAAAATTATATACCTAAGTATAGTTCACATAATTATTACCTATCGAGAACAGCCAATGAATAACTTTCTAAATTCTCTATTTCTGATATATAAGCTAGCTTTTAAATCTTGTTAGTCCAAATATTTGCAGCTCCAGGAATTCTAGCTTAGACAATACATACATTTTCCATTACAAATGTATTTAATTTTGTTTTCAGAGAAATGTCAATTTTGAATATTTTTTGTTCATGAGAAGACAAGGTATAGTTGGGATTCGGCTAGGAGAAAAACGTCAGACTTTCAGGAAGAAATCTGTATTTGGACGTTTCGGCTGCACATTGGCAGCCTTCTTCAGCTAAAAAATACAACTTATAAGTAAGAAAAATAACTATACAACTTGTAAGTAAAAAACAGGCAGAAATGAGTGTAGTATAGACATCAAGACAATAAATTTTAACCAATCTTATTTTTATTTTTAAAGCCGAAACGTCCAAATACAGATTTCTTCCTGAAAGTCTGACGTTTTTCTCCTAGCCGAATCCCAACTATACCTTGTCTTCGTATCTCTGCAACGGCTAACTATCTCCATCTTCACTCATTTTTTGTTCATGTTAATTGAGGAGAGGTGGGAGAGTTAAGGGGCCCGTGAAGTTATTTGGACAGGAGTGCGGACTTCCAAATTACTTGTAACTAAAAAAGAACCTTTTTACAAGTTCATTACAAGCGCTTAAGCAGTCCATCCACGTTCCGATTTGCAGTAGGACTTAGTAGGACTACTAGCTGGATAGTGGACTCCACTCACGCTCCGACTTTCTATCCAACTAGCGATACAACTTCAGTCCTAGTCTGTTTTCACGACTGTATACGTCACTCATGAGCCGAAGTATGTATCGAGTACAGACCGAAGATGCCCGAAGTTCAAGCACTGACTGAGCTAAGTTGGAAGACTTTGATCCGACTCACGCTCCAACTCCGTCGCCAGTCGGATGTAGGACCTTCGAGTCGTCCCTCTAAATGTTCCGACTCGTCCAACTAGACTTCCAACAATCCAACAAGCCCATTCAAGATCCGACTTCGGACGTATGACCACAAGTTGTACTGCAAATCGGAACGTGCATGGCCTGCTTAAGGGGATCAACAGTTATGACAACTTCTAAGCTTTCGTATACTAATTATTAAAGTAAATAATAGAATACCTTCACTATCCTAAGATATTTCCTTGACTTCACTCTCGTCCTAATATCGAAATTATAACATCACTACAATCTCTAGCACGCAACACCTAAATCCCCCAAAAAATCTGATGACCTTCTAACAATTCCAATGATATAATTGTATGTTTTCCTAGGAATTCCTTGAAAATAATCAATAGTCTTTCACAATAGCTTGTTCTTGATGTGCTTTCTCACGTTATTTTATCGCGAGGGCCATGTAAATCCTTAGGGTTTTTTTGGAAGTGGTTTTTTTCTCAATAACATTTCATGCACGCACGTGGCCAGTACAGTACCTGGATGGGTGACCGCATCACGTGCCGTTGGCATTATAAAAGGGTGGCAACCTGTAGATAGCCCGGCGTTAATAGCCCAATAGTGGATACATACATCCGGGAATTGGGTCATCAGGTGGACTTCATAAGGAGTTTTTTTTCTCAAACAATTTCTTTTGAAACCTGTAGTATACAGGGTTACTGGTAATTCGACCAAAATCCATCGCGAGTTAATACTTTTGGTTAAAAAAAAAAAAAAAAAAAAAAAAAAAAAAAAAAATTCTAAGCCCATATTGCCTTATCCAAAAGCTACCCGTTTTCAAGAAATTTAATATTTTTTTAAATACACTGTTGCTTAGGTTGTGGGTATTTTTATTTTTTTTATTTCTAGCTTTTGAGCAGAAAGTTTTCATGATTTTTTTTTTTTTAGGACATTCAGAATAATCTATTAATTAAATAAAATGTTTACGGACAACGGATGGTACGACCCAATAACTAAACTTTACATTATTTTTCCTAAAACCTGTAACTTCAACTATCTCCCTTAAAAAGTAGCTATTCCTGCAAGTTATTCTAAAATCATCTCTGTTTATTAACTACAATTGTAATATCTTTATAATTCTCAGAAAAAAAGTTTGACAAACAGATAAGAGGGAGGTACTTTATGTTGCACTTAAACCAATAAAATTCCCAGCACATTATTTGCGGTTTGAAAAAAATTATTTAAATTTTAGTTATGTGGTCGTACCATCCTTTGTTTCGTAAAAAATTGATAGTTTTATTTAATTATTAGTTTATTCTGAATGTCTTGATTGCAGAAACAATAAACACTTTCAGCTCAAATGATAGAAATAAAAGAAATACCCAAAATCTAAGCAACTGTGGTTTTTTTTTTTTTTTTTTATAATTCTAAAATCATAAATATGTTGAAAACGGGTAAGTTTTGGAAAAAGCAATACGGGATTACAATTATTAGTTTTGACGAGAACTATTACCTCACGATCGATGTAAATACATCCCTGTGTATCACCTTCGAGGTAAAACGAATTTTTCAACAATAAAATAAGACTGTGAGCTTTCTTTTTTCTTTTTTTTTAAATTTATTTATTTGAAATCTGTACAAATTATAAATTGTACAATAATCAAGTGTTTTGATACAGATATTGATATGTACATATGATCAAAACGGAAAAAATTAAAATAAAATAAGTACAAAATTTGGAAGAAGCCAACCATTGTTGGCTCTTCACTAGTTATTTAACTAAATATTTCAATGATTCCAGAGGGATCAGGTAAGTAACTTATCTCGGGGCCACTGTCTCTTAAGGCGCCTGGGAGGATTGTCCGGGTGGGATTGTGAAGATAAGGATTGACCTTCAGGATTAGGATAGTGAGACAATTTGGAATGGAAAATTGGAAACGGGTTTTAGCAAGGTCAAGGAAAATGGGATGTTAAGGTCATTGTTTAGGGTTTTGTTGGATACGTAGAAAGGTGCGTTGACAATTTTGCGGAGAACTTTTGACTGGATTGCCTGTATTCTGTTGATGTTGGATGGTTTTGCAGATCCCCAGAGTTCAAGTCCGTATGTCCATATTGTTCGAATGATTGTTTTGTATATCGTTAGTTTGTTCTGTATCGATAATTTAGATGAGGGTCCAAGGAGTCGTCTAAGTAGTCCGTATTAGCGCGGTTCCTCCCTCCCCCATAGGGAGGAACCCCGCTTATAGGGTTGATACAATGAAACAATCCGGAAGTGCCGACTAGAAAATTTCGCGTTTCAGAACCCCTAGAGACCGAAAATAACGGTGGTTCAAATATGTATATATATATATATATATATATATATATATATATATATATTTATATATATATATATATATATATATATATATATATATATATATATATATTTGTCTGTTCGCTCATTTCTGGCTTCCCTGATGGTCCGATTTTGATGAAATTTGGTACAAAAATCTGTCGTCCAATTTGAAAGGTCAAGTTCGTTAACCAGCAAAATCCGCCCACTGGAAGATGGCGTTTGGGGCGAAATTCGCGCAAAAAAAATCGTAACGCTTAAGTTTTTGAGTTCATAAGCTTGTAAGTACTCGTTTTATAGGCTTCTTGGGCTAGGAAAACGAATGAAACCATTTTCAAGGCGATAGCTTCAACCGTTTTCGAGAAAACTGAAAAAATAATTTTTGAATGCCGTTTTTGGTTTGGGTACTTAGAATCATGGGATTCAGTTGAAACATTTACTGCATCTTCTACTTTCATTAAAACTAATATGTTGAAATTTTGGTTGCGTTTGGAGTTAAGGAAGGGTTAGAATAAAATATTTTATTAACAGACATAAAAAAGTTTTGGTAACTTTGTATACTTTCCCTAATATCTCGAAAAAGGTTAAGAATCTTGGGAAACGGAAGAATACCATTGGAAAGCTTACTAAATGCTCTACAAAAAACGTTCTAATGAAAGTTTTGATTAGGCGATGTCAATCGGAGAAATAAGTGCTTAAAACTTTAAAGTAATTGATTTCGCTTATTCGAACTGTTATTTTTGTCTTTGATTTTGATACTTAAAATTATGGGATTCAGTTGAAACACTTTCTGCATGTTTGAATTACATCAACACTAATATGTTAAAATTTCGGTTACGTTTGGAGCTAAGGAAGGATTAGAATAAAATATTTTATTAACAGACATGAAATGTTTTGGGAACTTCGTATACATTCCCTGATATCTCGAAGACGGTTAGGAATATTGGTAAACTGAGGGTTACCATGCGAAAGCTTACTAAATGTTCTACGAAAAAGATTCTGAAACAATTTTTGACTAGGCTATGTCAATCGGAGAAATAAGTGCTTAAACTTTGAAGTAATTGATTTCGTTTATTCGAACGGTTCTTCTTGTTTGTTTTTATTCCTTGTTGTTTTTTCATTGGTTATAGTAGGATAATGTATTTGACAATAAAACAGATTAATTAAAATAAGAAAAGCAATTCATTGTTAAAAATATAACAGGCTGTACCGTATGAAATGTCAGTTTTGGATTTGTCGATTTCCTTCAAATGTCTTGAAACTGTCGAGGCTCCTACTCCGAGTTCTTTGGCATATTCCCTAGTGTTTTTAATTGCTTATAGTAGCCAAATGTATTTGTCAATAAAACAGGATACGTATAATTAGAATCAATATTTTGTTTCTTAGAATTCGAAGATGCCGTATGAATATCTAGATTACAGTACTGTTGTTGATTTCGTTCTTTAGAATTATTCTTGGTATTCCCTATTTTCATCTGTTACCCATAGTTTTTTATTGTTAGTAGGTTTTTCTTATTGATTATAGAATATAAATCTATTTGGCTATAAAACAGGATACGTAAAATTAGTGACAATATTTCGGAGATTTCTGAGCGAAATACTTTTAAGATTTTCTACCACCACGAACGGCTTTTTTCCTCTATTTTTATCCACTAGATAGGCTTTATTTTGCATATTATTCTATATAAGTTTTATTCAGCAGGGGATTCTGATGAAATGTCGTGTTTTTGCTGTGGATTTTAAATACGATGTATCTAAGATTGGATAACATTAGCGAGTCTACATAGTTAAGAACCGACGACGGAGGATTACTTCTTGCGGTTCAATGCCCGTAGAAGCAGAAGGTCCTCAGGAAATTTACCTGCTAAGAGTTAATCCTCAAGAGCTGTAAATATACCCCAGGTATCTGCCGACACAAATACAAAGCCTAGGCGGAGAGCACCCCAAAAACACAGATCCAAACTAGGGTTATATACTAAATATTCATAAAGACTACTTAGTTGTAAACCGATTCATCAATTAGCAATCAATAGTTTTCAACAAAGGTTATATACTAAATATTGAAAAAAAGTATTTAATTAGAAAAAAAACAATATTACACAAGACTTGTTTTTGGTCCATTTGTGTCTACTTCATAGACTTAATTAGATATATTATTCTATTTTAGTTGGGCAACTAAACTTTGTTTTATTTTGTTAAATAAAGTTTTTTTTCTTGACTTGTTATTCGTCAAGACTTTTATTTGTCCTTGTGTATTAACTAGATAGGTTTTATTCGGCATATTATTCTATATAGGCTATATTAGGCAGGGTATTCTTCTCAATCTTGTGTACTTCTTCTTGATCCTTCTGTACATGGGCGTATATAAAACAATTTCGGGGGGGGGGGGGGGCTGAGACCATTTCCAGGGTATGGAATACTAAATATTTAGAGCTTGGAATAGTTTTAGGCAACTAAAACGCTATTACACGTAAAATAAAATATGTTTTATGAACTAAGTGATCTTATCTGTGATGTATGCAGCGTTATTTGTGGAGTTCTCGATTTCGTAGAAGGTAGAAAAATAATGTCTCTCCACTGTTTTTCAAAGTATTTATTAGCAAAAGCTTTTCGAGAACATGGTTCTCATCGTCAGTGCATCTACAATTTTCACAAAAACACGCATATATTAATTACAGAAATATTTATATTATTTATATTATAAATATTTCTGTAATTAATATATGCGTGTTTTTGTGAAAATTGTAGATGCACTGACGATGAGAACCATGTTCTCGAAAAGCTTTTGCTAATAAATACTTTGAAAAACAGTGGAGAGACATTATTTTTCTACCTTCTACGTAAGTGATCTTATTTAATTTATTTTTAAGGGTTTTACGAGAAGTTTTTATCATCAATTCAAAATTTCGGGAGGGGCTGCAGCCCCCTCAGCCCCCCCCCCTCATATACGCCCATGCTTCTGTATCCACTAGAAAGGCTTTATTAGGCATATTTTGTATTGATTTATAGACCTTTGCTTTAGAATGAGAGCCAGATTCTGTAATTTCCGCTTCTGTGTAAAATTTAGCTACTGTCGGTGTCCCTGACGCCTTAATATCACTTTTATTCGAGATGTTCGAGAGGATTTTGACAATTTTCACGAGATATATAAAAAAAAATAAGTTTATTTCTTTTCTAAGCTTATCAAATGGCACTAGGGACATGAACGGAACCGCGCTAAGATGCTGCAGTTCCTGCGAGTCGGACTTTCTTTTATTCAGTTCTGGTCTTTTCAGTCTCGTGTGAGGGTTCCATGTCAGACGGCTGTCAAGGTATAGCCCTAGGTATCGAACCTCGTTAGATACTGGAAGTGGAGTATTTTTGAGGTAGACAGAAGGGCATGATCTCCGGTTGAGGGTGAATGTTACCTGTTTGCATTTTTCTGGGTTGATGTTCATTTTCCACATTTTACTCCAACGTTGTATGGCGGTGAGATGTTCCTGCAGGTGTTGGGTTGCTACTGAAGGATCAGGGGAAGTTGATAGGATGGCAGTATCATCTACGTAGGTTGTTAGTAGGGTTTGAGGGTGTGTGGGAATACCCGCAGTGTAAAGGAGGAAAAGGAGAGGACCAATAATACTCTCTTGGGGGACACCAGCATTTATGGAGCAGATCGGAGAAAGACTTGTACCTAGTTTAACTTGAAAGGATCTGTTTGACAGGTAGGATTTGAGGATAAGGGAATAGGTGTGTGGAAGTATAAGCATTACTTTGTATTGTAATCCTGGGTGCCAAAACCGATCGAATGCTTGGCCAACGTCGAGAAACTTTGAAGCGAGGAGGATATTGAGTATACAACTCGTAAACACTGTTGTATGGTGGAATCCTGGAAGCGGAAACCAAATTGATGGCTGGGAATTTATTTCTTCTCATACAGAACCTGTACATTTTGATAATTTCAGTTGTTTAATTGTTTATTTAAATGTTTTAATTTTTGATGTTATAGTTCTTTTATTTTGTTTCCACCCTACATGTTTATAGTGCAAATCGGCCAGTTCCGGGCTCTAAAACATTTTTTTTTTTTTTTTTTTTTTTTTTTGAAACCGTGACTGTTAAGGCCGGGGTACCTATTGGTTGTCACCTTTTCTGAATATCCATGTTGAAGTAGGTAATTTTTTTACCATCCCCAAAGTCAATAAAACTCAACCTCCTACAAGCGAGAATCAAAGCCGCATCTTCTTAGGAATCCGATCCACTCTACCACCGGAACGCACTAATTTTTGTATTACTCCCTAATTTCAACTCCAAACCCCAAGCATCATGTAGTTATAATCGAACATTACATTAGCATATAAATATTGTATACTCAATCTTATTTTAATAAATTGAGCTGTTTTCATAGGCGTATATAGGAAATAATTTCCGGGGGGGGGGGGGGCTGGATACATTTGGAGGGTGTGGAATACTAAAAATCTAGAACTTGGAACAGCTAGTTAAGTAAAAAGCTATTACACACCCAAAAAATTTTTTTTTTCTGAACTATGAAATCTTATTTAATTTATTTTTAAGACACATTTTTACCGATTAAATCAAAATTTCGAGGGGGGCTGCAGCCCCTTCAGCCCCCCCCCCCCCTTATATACACCCTAGGCTGTTTTGTTAATTATTTTTACCTTCTCCTGTTCAGATAGAATACATTCTATTTATAATTGCTCTATTTTTATTTTTTTTATTTATTTTTTTTTGTATATTCTGCCTCTACCCATGTGAGTCATTGGCAGTAATTGCTCTATGTATGATATTCTTTGAAATATTCTAGGATTCCTAGAAATATTTACAAAAACACGTTATTCTCAGACAGAGAAACCGCAATGTCATGAAATTCTCAGGTTAAGTTATGAATTATTGATTTTCCTACAGTTGAAATAATTGCTTTGTTTTGTTTTCAGGTAAGTTGCTGAATTATTTTCCAAGCTGTCCGTAAGTTTAATTTTTCTTACAATAATTATAATACAGTTTTTAAAAATAATGTCACTTTTCAAGATTCATTTACTAAATGAGTAAGTACATTGAAACATCAAAAGTGTGCTCAGAGCTGTTTATTCATTTGCTATTTATTAATTTGCAATATTCTCTGAAAAGTTTGTAACTTTTTAAGTTAGCCTCTTTGCTAGTAATTTTCTTTGGCTGTATTAGGATGCGTTGCTGCTTTCTGAAGTACAAAATCTATCCAATAAGATTCACAATCTCAAATTATTTCTGAATCGTGTGTAGCCTGCTTAATATCCCATAACTGACAGGCTTGCCTTACCGACATCCAGGCGGACTGTTCACGTCTAACTGATAGGCTTGCCTGACCGACATCCAGGCGGACTGTTCACGTCTAACTGATAGGCTTGCCTGACCGACATTCAGGCGGACTGTTCAGGTCTAACTGACAGGCCTTTCTGAATCGTGTGTAGCCTGCTTAATATCCCATAGATGCATCCCATTTTGCAATAGTTGAATAGTTTTCTTTCAGTATTTGTCCCTGAATCTGTTAGTTTCTCCAGAAGTTTGTCATCGCTTCGACTAGCCTTGAATCGCCCTTTCTTAGCCTGTATCCTTCGTCAGCTTCCACGAAGGTCACAGCTGATCACCTACCTTTCAAAGAGTTATTTCCGAACTTTTGTATGGTTCTTAGAATCCTGGCTACCTTTGTAAGCAGAAATGCTGTTAATAGTTGCTCTTCTTTGTATCGTATCCGGTTGGGAAATTATCAGAAACGATTTATTACAGGGAATCCCCAAAGCGGGGTTCAATCTTCGGTGGACGTTTGAAACAAGATAGAATTTATTTTGCTAATTGTTAACCAATATTTACAGCAGCAACTTTCGTTTAGGAACTATGTAAAGCAAGAAACCCTTTTCAAATAATGAAAAATACAAGTTCCCAAGTTGAAAGAAGTTCTAAAGTTGATGGCATCATCATGAAGAAAATTGCAATTCATCGCAAGATGATGGTAAATGAGTCGCCATTTTAGGTCAAATTAACAGCGCCGAAAGCCGCCATAACACCTGTGAAGAACAACCTTGTAATAATGTATAAATCAATTGCCTTCGAACAGGAGGAGAAATTCGGGTTTAAATGGATGTGGGCCTTTGTGCTCCGAAGTGCTAAAAAAAAAAATTAATTCTGAATCTTATTTTTCTCGTCTATGGAAATGCTTGGAGGACCTTTACACCTATAGACAAATAGAAGAAATATGGCCGCCAACAAACAGCTGTTTTATAGAACTATTTTAGGAAACTATCGATACAAAACAGCTGATTGGCAACGGCCATATTTATTCTATTACTCCTCAACATGTTATAGCCATGTTCTCTTCAGGTTCAGGTTAATTTATGAGTATATGGGCTCACGAGGGTATATCCTAAACAAATATGACTTGCCAAGCAGTCATTTGAAAATCGTATGTCGACTCTTCTACTGTGGTCAATAAAAATGTGGCTAATGAACTCATAAAAACACAAAAAAGTTATTACTGTAAAAATAATAAATATATTTCAGTCTCATTCTTTACAACCATTAATTCTCATAAAGATAATTTGGAAAATGGGTTCTGGTTTTATTTTATTTTGTTTCTCATAAAATAAATGCTTTATTGTATTTCTTTTTTAGACAACAACTTTTCTTTTTTTACAATACTTTTTATTATAAAATATTTACAAATAATGATTTATTTGTTTAAAATTAAATGTCACCCTGGAATTAATCTTGGAACTTCACTTTAATAATGTAAGTCAACAACAATATATGTGGGGCGTTTCCTCAAATCAAAAAGAAATAATAATTAAAAAAAATCCGTCACGCTGGAGCTGCATAACTAAGCACTTTCCTCAGAATTTGGGTAGTGTAGACTGCTTTCCAGAACAATTTGCTTAAAATATCTTACATACATAAAATAAAAACATGAACAGTTCTCTTTTAATTTTGTAATGAGTAACTGATCAATTATTAATTTGCTTCCAGACTTATGTTTACACATGGTACCTGCTACACTACGTAATAAATACAAAAAACCTCATATCGTCGATACAAAAGCAAACTAACGAATATGAAAATCACCACTTTTCGGAGTGGAAAAGTATTTATTCATTACTTTTTTTTGGACAGTCAAATATTCGGCAGATTTGACCTTTTGATAGTGGAATACTTTCCCTCTAATAGAGTGAAGTCAGATTGAAGAATTTGCCGTAAATAAGTCCAGCAGAAATTATTAAAGATGGACAATGAAAGATGCATTTTTTTCATATTCGTTAGTTTGCTTTTGTATCGACGATATTATCTTATTTTGATCTAACGCAGGAACAGGAAACAGTCCTTCTAGTGATAGAAAGCGCTCCTTGCGGCGGCTTTGTGAACTTACGTCTGGCGGGCTTTTCTATTGAAATATATTACAAAGTAAACCCCCCTTTCCGATTGACCGATTCAGCTCATTTTTACAACACTTCTTTCTCATGAGTTACCCACGACGTATACCGCGTTTCGTTACAATGCAGCAGAAATTACGACCAGTATCAGTATATTAGTAATTTGGGTCCGGGGTAAACCCCCCCCCTCCCTCCTAATGAACCGATTTAGTTTATTTTTACAACACATATTTACCTGTAGATTACCACTACGAATACCGAGTTTCGTCAAAATATACCAAAAATCACGGCTGGTAGTGGCGAATTGGTATTATGGGTCCAGAGTAAACCCCCCTTCCTTATCAACCGATTTAGTTCATTTTTATATCTCACTTTTCTCTCTATATTACCACTACGAATACCAAATTTCGTTGAAATATAACAAATATTACGGCTAACATGCTCAAATTAGTGTTTTGGGTTCGGGGTAGGCCCTCCCCCTTCCGGTGGACCGATTTTGGTGGTTAACGAACTCATTCAATCGTTTGCTAATTGAATGCTACATACCAAGTATCGTGACGAAAAAAACAAAAACTCTGGCCGCTATCGTGTTAACAGATATGAGTATATATATATATATATATATATATATATATATATATATATATATATATATATATATAAATTTTAACGGGGGTCATTTTCGGTGTCTACTAGGTAGGATCGATAAAGATTTGAAGAAATTTTTCAAAAATTCCGTCATGAGTGCAACCTCAATAGCTACTTTCCTTCGGAGGAAAGTGCTAAAAATAGGGATTCTTAAACTCCGAAAAATCGTCAGTAAGAAATTGTGTTACCATAAACATGCGCAGTAGTACAGAGCAATCTGTGAAAAGACTGATCCAGTATTTGAAAGTCATGAGTGTTTTTTTGCAAATGATAAAGCAAATTTCTAAATAATATTAAGAAATATTCAAAGTATGAGAACATATTCTTTGTTTATTTATGTGTTTTAATGGCGTGAAAGTAATTTATTGAGCTAATGTGTGAGAACTGGGTGCTTTTCTCTGTGTGAAGCTATTGTTTGATTGTATCAATTGTAAATATGATATTTTAAAAAAGTTAAATATATAGTATTTTAACTTCCTTTTTTGTCTATAATATAGACTATGTTTATTTTATATTTAAGCACTTATATATGTATTTCATTAAATTTGATTCTGAAGCAACGAAGTTGATTTTTTTCATAAAACAAAACTGATGATGCTAATGCCCTCAGCAGTCGATTTATCGGGGAAAAAAACACCAAACAAAATATGCACTCAATAATTTATTTTACAGTTTTTACAACAAGCACCCTCAAAAAAATTATATATATATATATATATATATATATATATATATATATATATATATATTTGACGAGTAGACTTTACTAGGACAACAACAAAGGACAGAACGACAGGGCCATTTTGGCAATCCACTTACAGGGTTAGTATTAAGCCGGACTCCAGAGGGAGTACTTGGTAACGGGAGGACTTCCTTGCAAGGTAGGACTCAACACCTTTTATAAAAAATATGTAATTTAGCTATAATTATTGCAATATTTAGGGTAGGAGTAACATTTAATGGAGCATGATAATGTTTTAATGGATTTTGTGGAACAGTTCAAAGATCGTATTGATAGTTTTAATATAGTAGAAAAAAGGTTTGTGTGGATGTTCAAAAATTATATTTTGTTGTAGAAGTGCCCCTGAAGAGGTGCGAAGAAAAGATGCACGAAACATGTCGGGCCCAATAAATAAAGTGGTATAATAAAGGAAGACTGCTTTAATGACCCCATGCCTCCTAGGATAAAAAAGAATATATATATATATATATATATATATATATATATATATATATATATATATATATATATAGTATATATAGTAAATCATTTGGTGTAATTCCTTTATTAAACCTTAAAACTCTAAGCTTTTCCACTACAACTCAGCTGTATATTGTATTGTGATTGTAAATCTATTTATTTTATCATATACATTTGGTGCGGAATTCAAATTTTTTTTCTATTTATATATAAAGAATATTTTCTAATATATTTATGACAAATTATAAACACCATCAGGCTCATATAAACACAGACTCTTTGAGTACTTTGACAATATTTGCGTAGGAGAAAGTATGTTAAAACGTGAGGATATTGCGTATGATTCCTTATCTATTGTTGATAAGGTCCTTTCCGCGCAAAACTAAACATGTGCGCATTCTGCTTGTGTCGGAACGAACTGTGCCAAGTGACAACACTCTTCGGTATGCGATAAGGAATTTAAGAAAGTGTGTTTCTTCCTCTAGTGCGGTTTCCTCATTTCCTGACAGCGTATCCTGCCGACATATCCTAGAAGCAACATTGGCGAATGTTCACTCCTAATGCACTCGGGTAGATAGTTTCAAAATCGCCCGTCACGCAGGAGCTGCATAAGAAAGGACGTTCCTCAGAACGCGGATCTTACAAGGCATCTTTGCCAAAAGTTGAACAAGATAATATTTGGATTTTTGAAAAGAAGCATCAATTACGGTCGTTACGAGCCTATTAATAACATTCTCAGGTTATAGTTAACTGAGAATTTTGGTACGGGTTTCTATGGGTCACTGCCCTTTTCTAGCCAGGATAGGGATGATGCTGTTTATTTTTTTCGGAAGAAAAGCCTCCACCCCTAGTGGGAATCGAAACCACGACCTTTGGCACGGAGTGCATACATCTTAACACTTACGGCCACCCGGCCTCTCGTTGGCTTGTTTTGTTTATATTTACAACAAATCTTTCTCATGAACACGTTGACTGCCACGTCCGACCCTGATGACGCGCCGTGTTCGGGACCTCACTATGCTTCGGAGTGCCTATCCCTGACCTTTCACTACCCCCACTTCCGTATCCGAGGAAAACCTTACAAACTTCAACTGGAAATCCAGATAGAGTTGTTGTATTTCAAGGATCACGTTAATTTGGGCAGATTTGACTTCATTCATTTTATTTTTTATTTTTTTTTTGGTACGTTTTTGGACCTGAAACTTAAGCGGTTTGGGTGCGTTAAATGTGCCGAATAATTGTTTTGTTTGTTGTTGTTTTTTCCTACTTTATATATTGTATTTTGATTTGTTTTCTTGAACATTCAAATGACATATTGGGCTGCACTTTGACTTTCGGAGTATATACAAGGTTTTTTTTTTTGTGTTTTTTCCCTCCTAGGCTTGAATTTCTGACGAATTCAATACCCGTATGTTGAAATACAATTTCAAGCCTTGCCTTTTTTTTTTTTTTTTTTTTTTTTTTTTTTTTTTTTTTTTTTTTTTTTTTTTTTTTTTAATGAATTAGACAAACAGTTACATCCTTCGACTGGTTATAAGTTAGTAAGGTAAAAGAGGCTGTTTTTATTTATTTTTTCTTATGACACATCGACATCCATGGTGCTGCAGGGAATTTTCTCAACAGTCCTGCACCTGTAGCAGGGTTGGGACTCGAACCCCCATCCCCCGCAAGACAATCTAACGCGTTAGCCACTTGACCAAGGGGCGATTTCGCTCCATATATATATATATATATATATGGAGCGAAATATCAACATATATATATATATATATATATATATATATATACATATATGGAGCGAAATATCAACATATATATATATATATATATATATATATATATATATATATATATATATATATATACACTTTCTCCTGCAGTTTGTACTTGAGCGTTATATTTCGCAGGAATCACATCCTCCTTCATCTTTCTTTGTTTGTTGGTGTTCCGCTTTATGGCGATGTACACCATACGCTTGGTACGTATTAAGTACCTTATGTATATATTATTACATTATGTATATATGGACAATGTCTTTCATGACATAATTAATTTATTATGCTCTTAGATTTGGTATGATATTTGTTTAACGAAAGTAGATATAACACGTGGTTCTCCTTGCCCCCTCCAATAAAATAAGACTTGAAAAGTACTGATGATTGCGTTGACATCCTTGAGACGTGATTGGTGTGTAAATGTTGTTGACGTGGTATGTTACCATTTACGTTCGTCTACGTGAATGCTTATCTTGGCCAATAGTGCAGATTCTTTCCTTCAAAAAATAAGGTACGCTAGTCTTAATTCTAGGATTGGAATTTTAATGTTCTTATCAGTTTCCTATGAGTAAAATCCGCTTAGAGCGTCGAAGCGATGAGCCAATCAGAAACATGGGCATTCCGTAACACAAAGGTCACGAAAATCCTGTCGCTCAGAATATTTGTTTGAATATAAGATCATAATTTATTCTCGGTAAAATATAATAAATGCCCTTCACGTGTACCTAAATATTATGTTTAAAATAATCGATGTAAATAAATAAACAAACAAGAATAGTTTTGGTATTTTATTATTATTTGTAGGGGATTTAAATTACCGAACTAAAATATAGAGTCGTTCCAATGCTCAGTAATTGTGGTAATTTCACAATAAGCGATTAAACTCACCTCAGCTGTCAGAGATTACTGGAACAGGGACATCTTATTACTCTCACGATTATGTAGTTAAGTAGAGGTAATCATGTTCTTCTCACGATAACTGGTTAGTGTAATCGCTTTTACATTATTCCTACTCAGCACGATCAATTATTTACAAGTCATAGCACGAAAATGGTAATATTATATCAAGCTAATATAGTCATCGTTTAAAAATTAGATAATCCGTCACGCAGGAGCTGCATAACTGAGCACATTCCTAATAAATGCAGCTATATTCCTCAATAAAATGTCCTTTATAATAATAATAAAAATACAGGAATAGCTAACTTAATTATTAATTTTGCTCAGAAGTAAACTTCAAAATAAAGTATGCTCATTTTTAGGTGTGTATATTGTCATCCGACTTCACTTGGAAGAAATAAAAACATTACGGTGGATACGGGAAAATTCCTGATTCAGTTCTGGAGTCCATTCCTTACGCCTAATGGTCTAATGGTGGATGTAGTTCTTATTTCATTTAAAGTATGGCAACGATTTTCATGATGGCTTTTCTAGCCATGGATTTTACCATGGAGTTGTGTTGCAATATAACAAACTTGTTATCTGTTTGTAGAATCTCATCGATTTCTGTCTGCAGTAAACCCCCGTTTCAGGTGGACTGGTTGGTCTGATTAACGAATTCATCTAACCTTTTGATATGTGCATGCTATTTATCAGGTTCCTTTGCAAAATACAAAAATATGACCGAAGATTGAGTTAATAGACGTTATATATGTTATATATATATATAAATATGATGCAATCATTGTTTGATGACTGCCTCAAGCGACATTCCTTGCAGTAATGTACTATACAATTATTCTCTATCGTGCCTAAATATCCTGGAATGTTATCTAGTTTTGTGGCTCCATATGCTATGAATCCGGGTCACCGCATGGAATAGCTGATAGAACAGCTGATGTCTACTTCCGGTTACCCCGAAAACAGGAAGAGAAACCACCAACCTACATCTCATCAGCTGACCAGCTACCTTGCAATTAGAATAGCGTTCCACTATTCGACAAGGCAACAAGCAAAAACAGCTGTTCGCTCTGTTATCTTTTAATTAGTTATGGGTCACTGCCGTTTTGATTATTCGCAATTCTGCAACATTTTTATTTAAAAAAAAATATTTGTAGGCGATTTTTTTGGTTTATTTATTTAGACAAAAATCAACACCTATGGTACGAAGCTGTTTTTAGCAAAAAATTAAATGTTGCTTACCTACAACAGTATGCGTTTACTGAATAATATATCATGTTGTATGGCAAATTTTAAAAGTTATTAATTTTTGGAACACAAATTCACGCCACATTTATTATTAACCACAATTACACCTTTTATTCAATATGTGTATATTGTTTCTAAAAGTTCAGTAACAAACAGTAGGGTTAAAACATGTGAGTAAAACCACAGGACCTGGTGGTTTACTGATTCATGATTTAAAGTGTGCAGTAGTTGATTTGAACTTTATCATCTAACTGAATGGGTTATTGTCTTATAAATAGGAATCCATTGTTGTTCCATGAAATAGGAAATGTTGACACTTTTTGTCATGAGCATAGATTTGAGGAGTGCTTGATGGAACTATGTAGTTGATAAGGTCGGGACGAAATAGTGCCAAGCAAAACCTTTAACAAAACTTAACTGTAGCTGCTATATGTTTGATATTATGTAGGACTATCAGTCTATGATGCAAATCCTACTAAAATATGACTACAAGCTCTGTATGCTACTTAATCTTTTTGCTCCTAACCATTTCAACTGATAGTCACACATAATATCCAACATATAGCAGCTACAGTTAGGTTCTGTTAAAAATGTTGCTTGGCACTATTTTGCCCCGACCCCTTCAATTTTTCCTGTGCCATAGAGCAGGATCATGGGACTTTCTTCTGAAGAAGGAAATGGTATCGACAATATGATACGATGCCAAACCATCGTCCAAGCATTTCTTTAATAAGAGCATTGATCTGGTTCTTTGGATCCTGATTTGTCCTCCAGGCTTTGAGCTAATTTGGTCCTTGAAAGCTTCATATATCAGACACTCGAATTGCTAAACAGAAAGATAATATCTTTGCCATGCTCAGCTGACCAAGACTGTGGTTGCTCAGCATAACTAACCTCGTGATTTTAAATATAAAAACATACTTACCTTTCCGAGTAAAGAATGCATTTTCTTCCATTACAATTACCTTATTTCTTGGGAATTTCTGATCTAATTAAGGCGCATTTTTAATATCAGATAGAATTTTCAAATAGAGAAGCACTTCTACATTGCAAGCTGTAAGAAAGGTCAAGTGCTTGGGAGTTCTCCCCGTACCTGGACCCTCATGCATAAGATGCAGGTTCGAGTCGCGCTTGTGGTCGATGGACTTTTTTTCTACGCCACCATGGATACTTAAAAAGTCTCACTTTCAGGAACTAAAAAGTCCATCATAACGCATTCCTATCGGTGTCTCTAGTTTCATTTTGAAATTATTTATTTAATAAATTTTAACACTAATTATAATTAACACAAAATTTTTAGGACTGGTTATCTATAGGTAACCACCCTTTTATAGCCAGGATAAGGCTGTTGCATTTTTTTGTTCTAAATAAAAGCCTCCACCCCATAGTGGGTGTTCAGGGATCACACATCCAGCTGAACAATAAATCACTATTTTAAATCATATGGTGTGTGTAAAAAAAAAAACAAGAGAGTGAAGAAAAAAAAGAAGAGAGTGCAGTTCATCAAAATTCAAGACAATCTTTTAAGAAAGACTATTTTATTCCTTCCTATGCTCTTTCAGTTCCAGTATGAGTGAGTAGGGAAAGAAAACTATCCTGGCGAGGAGGAGGGAGAGAGGGCCGGCCAGCAACAACCACAATTTCAAACCTAAGTATGTGAGTCCAACCACCTCAGATCCACCCCCACCATTAAGCTCAACCCATGTGAATTTTCATTAATATATTTCAATGTTTCACTCAAATACAGTCCACTTTCATTTATTTAGAACCACCCTAATCAATTTTCAGGTTTAGAGTATAATTCAATTTAGTTTATAGATTGAACTACCTAGCCTATACAGTGGGAATCGATCCATCCCTCGTGAGAATCGGTGGTCATCGGATCGATTCGGGTCGTGACCAATGTAGCCACCTCCAATTAGATGCATGTGTTTGTTTTTCTTCCGACAGTCTGTGGCTATCGGATCGGATCGGATCAAGACGAATTTAGGTGCACCCTAGGGCATTAGTGTTGGCCTTATAGGCCCCTTCT
This sequence comes from Gonocerus acuteangulatus, assembly GCA_946811695.1. Classification (NCBI taxonomy): domain Eukaryota; kingdom Metazoa; phylum Arthropoda; class Insecta; order Hemiptera; family Coreidae; genus Gonocerus; species Gonocerus acuteangulatus. The sequence continues at coordinate 2,480,755 of OX328130.1, forward strand.
AAGACCGTAGTTATAACCAATTCTAGGTCTAATTATTCGTGTATTTTTCCAGAACAATAATTTCTGGAATCAGTTTCCGATAAAACGTATCAGGTGTATCCTTGGATAAACAACCTGACGATACTATAACAGTAGCTGAGTGCTATCCTTGATAAGACAAGCCTAGAATATAAATAGCACTGATAACGATAAATGGATCACAACTAAATCTATAAACAGCGAACTTCCGTCCATTACAAGGTCTCTGGACAATATCATTCGCTCTGATTGAAACTTTTCTCTGTGTTACAATGGGTGCTTCATTGATTAAAAATAATAATGCAAAAATCTAAACAGACATCCAAGAATATGGCCTGGTTTGGCCTAGGGACGGTCAGGGAAGCCGAATCCAACCCACGAACGAAGACACTAGAAGATAAAAATCTTTAGTGCTTGCTCGGGATTTGAACTCAGGCCTTATTATTGCAGTGCTGTACCACTGAGCTAACCTTGCCCTTCATCTATACTTAAAGGGAACTTGGCATACAGTGTTACCATAAGATAATTATTTCATAGTTACGCTGTATGCCAAGTTTCGTGCAAAAAAAAAATACCGAAAAAAACGGTTTTATATATGAAGGGGTCGGGGCAAAATAGTGCCAAGCAACATTTTTAACAAAACTTAACTGTAGCAGCTATATGTAGGATATTATGTGGGACTATCAGTCTATGATGCAAATGCTACTAAAATATGACTACAAGCTCTGTATGCTACTTAATCTTGTTGCTCCTAACCATTTCAACTGATAGTCTCACATAATATCCAACATATAGCTGTTACAGTTAAGTTTTGTTGAAAATGTTGCTTGGCACTATTTTGCCCCAACTCCTTCTTAACCCTTTCAGTGGAACATCTTTGTTTTTCTATTAGGAGCAACATCCGTCTCTGAGACGGGTACCTTATTTTCCACATTATCAACAGCCTACTAATTATTTTTAAGTCACTTTTCATTTATCTAATAATTGGTACGTAGTTTTGTTTGTTAAAGTAAAAATAAATGCTACAAAAGAAAAATATTTATTTCTGAATTTCGTTATAATTATGAAATGTTTGTGTAGGAAACCCAAATTATTTCCGCGTATGCAGTCTTTTTCTCTTTAGTTTTTTTTTATTTTCTTTGCTTTTACTACATTAATTTAAGCCAAATTTACAGTGAAAAATTACAATGAGAAAAAAGTTACAAAATTAAAAATACAAAAATAATAGACTAGTAAATATTTTCGAAAATGTAGACTAATAAAAAGTTACGAAAATGTAAACTCGTAAAAAATTATAATTACTAAAAAAAAAAATGTGTTTTTGTACGCTACTGAATCCTAATCTTTTATTTTAGTATGCATTGCTTGAAGTTCTGCGTAAGTGTGCGTCACAATGAGTACATTAATCGGAACACCCGTCTAGCAGACGGCTACTCGGAACGTACGCTAGTAGAAACATCCGTCTTATAGACGGAGTGTCATAGAGAAAAAGAGCTCTTTACCTACTCGAGAGACGGATGTTGGCTGAACTACCGCCATGTCCGTCCAGGGAAAGGTGTAAACTTAGAAACTTAAAGCCACGCAAACCTTAACACTATACAACCATACATATGGTTAGTTCTTTAAACTATACCCGTCTAAGAGACGGATGTTCCGTTAGAAGGGATATATATACATATTTGTAACATAATTGTCTTTCTGCTTTTTAACAACTTGGGACCAAATTAACCCACACTGTCTTTCAGCTTTTTAACAACTTGGGACCAAATTAACGCTAAAAAAATTGCGCTTTTCTTAGAGATTTGGTTTTGCATCAGTTATTTATATATTTGTTGACTGCTTAATGATTCTATAAATATATGATACCACAAAAAATAGCAAAAGTATTATTATTTATTTAAATTTTAACGTCCATTATTATTAACTAAGAATTTTAGGACGGGTTATCTATAGGTTACCACCCAAAAAAAAGGTATTATTATAATATAATAATATTATATTATGATAGAATGATTCCTAAATAAAAAGTGTGGAGCGCGTGAATTGGGTGTGTGCTTCGGAAAACCCGCTGGCCTTGATGCGATAAAAAATATATGTGGACAAGGATTCTTTTTAAAGTAGCCATCTTAGCTTTTGACGGAGAAAATAATTCTCCAATTTGCTGATCGAAATCTTCAAAACATACAAAAAGCCCGCTGCAAAGGAGCTGCATAACTATGAACAGTCCTCAGTAAGTTAATTATTATAATTAACTGCTGAAACAATTATTAGTATAAAAAAATTGATTCTGAGCAGTGTTGGGCAAAACTAACCTTACTTTACTAAGCTAACGTTAATTCATTCAAACTAAAAATAAACTCTCGTTATATTATTTGTTTTAGGTTTAGATTTGTAAATTTTTTTTTTTTTTTTTTTTTTTTTTTTTTTTTTTTTTTTTTTTTTTTTTTTTTTATTAATTAAGCTTATCGAAACTCAGGCGACGAAACTGCATCTATAAAGAATTGAGGTAAGTACAAGAAGCATTGTCAATGGTAAGCATTGTCAATGATAAGCATTGTCAATGATAAGCATTGTCAATGATAAGCATTGTCAATGATAAGCATTGTCAATGATAAGCATTGTCAATGATAAGCATTGTCAATGATAAATAGTAAAATAAATAAAAAGTACGAGTCGTAAGTAAATTAGTACTTTGTAATAGTTGAGGGAAGTAACTAAATTCTCTGTTGATATTTCAGTGTCTCACTCAGTGATATTTACTTTTATTAATAAAAAGGAGGAAGGAAAACAGGTGTGAGAAAGAAAGAAAAAAAAACGGGGGGCGTAGCTAGATTTTATCCAGAGTTTTGATGTTAGAAAGGCATTGGAATATGCCTTTAATATATTTGCTGTGATTTGAAAGTAATTCATGCATGTTTGATGGTAAGTCAGTGTTTAGCCTGAGTCTGCAGTCTGTCAGTAAGTGTTTAACAGTAAGTGTTGTATTGCAGTATTGGCATATTGGTCTGTCTTGTCGTGTCATAAGGTATGAGTGAGTCAGTAGGGAATGGCCTATCCTCAGTCTGCACAGGACTACTTCTTCTCGTCTGTTACTTCTGCTGCTAGAAGTAACAGATTCCCGAACTGTATATTTTTTTTTTTTTTCAAAACGGCCGGGGTTTTTGCTCTCTAGCAACGAAACCCAAAATAAGTTCCCCCATTTAATGATAATGATCTTGCTCGAAAATAAGGGAAATTTATCTATTAAAAATATTGGTTTCCTCAGAATCAATATTGATTGATATTGATATCAAAACTAAAATTAAAACTACATTCACTTTTTAGAATAAACTAAAAATTCCAACCTAAAAATAAACCAAAACATTAATTAAATTAACTGATTGATATTAGTTGGACTGAAACTAAAGCATTGGGAAATTAAAAACTGAATTAAAGCTATATTATAGGTTAGTTTTAAAACAATAACTTGAATTAATGTAAATCATATCTTATTTCGATAATTATGTAATTTAGTAAAGTTGTAAATTGTAACCTCATTTTATTCTCCCTTAATTTATTATCTGTAACTTTAAACCAAGTATCCTGCCAAATTTGCATTATTCTCTCTTTACCCTCAGTGTGCAAGTCTTGGTACGTCAAACTGTCAATGTCCTGTTGTTCTTTTCGTCCTGCAAGTTTTGCTAGTAAGTCGACGTTGGTACTTGGTCCGATGTCTTCGTGGCCTGGTATTCAATACAGAGTGACTGTCTTGTTCAGTAATGATATTTTATAGTGTATCTCTTGTATTAAAGGATTAGAATTGTAAATGTCCTGTAATGTAAAATTATTAATCATGTGTTGGTGTATTTTCTTAATAAATAGTTGTTTTTAGATTTAGTATCCATTTTTAGTATAGTAATTAGTTTAATTTCAGCAAAAGTGACCTTAATTTATGATTTTAGTTTAGTTTTAGTTTTTAATTAACTAATTAGTTTATTGCATACTTTGACTCAGAACAAGGGTAAAAAAAAATATAGGAATGTACAATGGGGAAAAATGAGGTTACAATTTACAACTTTACTAAATTACATAATTATCGAAATAAGATATGATTTACATTCAAGTTATTGTTTTAAAACTAACCTATAATATAGCTTTAATTCAGTTTTTAATTCCCCAATGGTTTAGTTTCAGTCCAACTAATATCAATCAGTTAATTTAATTAATGTTTTGGTTTATTTTTAGGTTGGAATTTTTAGTTTATTCTAAAAAGTGAATGTAGTTTTAATTTTAGTTTTGATATCAATATCAATCAATATTGATTCTGAGGAAACCAATATTTTTAATAGATAAATTTCCCTTATTTTCGAGCAAGATCATTATCATTAAATGGGGGAACTTATTTTGGGTTTCGTTGCTAGAGAGCAAAAACCACGGCCGTTTTGAAAAAAAAAAAAATAGAAATTTCCTACTTCTTATGGATATATTTTGCTTATTTTCCCAATACATTTTGTCTTTCATCAGGCGGCCTCGGTATATACCGAGTTAAAAAAATTGAGTGGATATTTAAAGAAATTGAGTGAATTTTTTGAAGAGTAACTGACCTGTTATTGTTATCTAGGTTCCCGCCTACTCTTCTTGATAACTAGTCAGAATACAACAACCTTTTGATAAAATAGGCGAAAAAGATACAAAATAGAAAGACGTTACAGTTTTTTTTTCTTTCTCCAGGAATATTATACAGGTCCAAAGAATAACATCAATTTTTTAATTGAACGCAGCCATTGGCAGAATGCTGATAGATTTCTTCAATTATAAATAACTACTATCAATGATGGTCTTGGGAGATAGAGTGGGTAGTGGTTTTTGCTTCTACCACTAGGAGCGCTGAACATGGACGCTGTATCTGACTTTATCCGACTATATATATATATATATATATATATATATATATATAAATATATATATATATATACACACACATATGTACCTATAGGTTATATTTAGGGACTTATTCAGGAATAGAGTGTACACTATCCATATGCTTATTCTTGGTGGCAACCCAGGTCCTTTGTGGTCCCGCGATAACGCTCTCCCAATATTTGGTTATATATTGATAATAAATTTCTTCTGTTACTTTTTAACCTAAAGCAGTTTTTTATTTTTGGTATCAATATAGGAGGGATATTTCATTCATTATTTGAGTTTTCGTTTTTAAATCTTTTATGGAATTTCATTTCTTTGACCAAACTAATATTTGGAGTATTGTAAGTGAAGGTTTAAGTGTGTTTTCATATTTTGGATTCATTCCTTATGTAGTATTGTAAGAAAATGGCCATTGAAGTAATCGTTTACAATTTATGGAACATTTCCTAATAAACCTACATAGCTACCTACATAGCTACCTACATAGCTACCTACATAGCTACCTGCATAGCTACCTACATAGCTACCTGCATAGCTACCTACATAGCTACCTACATAGCTACCTACATAGATACCTACATAGATACCTACATAGCTACCTACATAGCTACCTACATAGCTACCTACATAGCTACCTACATAGCTACCTACATAGATACCTACATAGCTACCTACATAGATACCTACATAGCTACCTGCATAGCTACCTTGAGCTATGTAAGTTTATTACAAAATAGGCTACAGCCTCTAAATCTTCGATGGTTTTTTAATAAAATTTAGAACAACTTTGTGTAGCCAGATTTTTGTTTATTTAATTTCGTGTAAATAATTCACGAACATTTACAATTGGACATAAAATAATATTATATTTTTCATCTAACTTGATATCAAATCCTAAATAGACTTGGAAAAAATCAAAATCTATTTTCAAATCATTCAAAAATAATATTATTTCAATTATCTCATTGTTGAATTAAGATAAATTTCCGTTTTGAAGATGATAGTATGATTTCTTCCAAGTCAGGATTAGAATGTTTAATTACAATATCAGTGATGATAATAAATTACATGAAGAATAAAATATATTATTTTATGTTCAATTTCAGGAACGTTTACATCGTGAATAATTTACAGGAAATGTAATAAACAGAGGAAACAAGAAACAAACATCTGACAAGACCAAGTTCTTCTACAATTTATTAGATTTCATTTAAAAAAAAAAAAAAAAAAAAAAAAAAAAAAAAAAAAAAAAAAAAAAAAAAAATGCATTGACATTGGTTAACATTTAGAGGCTACAGCCTTTTTTGAAACGCCAAATGTTGTTTGGCTCCACTGTGCGTCTTTTCATCTTTCGAAAAAGGAGTAATTGCATAAAATTGCAATGATCAAAATACTACAGCAGAAGTAGAAATCAAAATACTACAGCAGAAGTAGAAATCAAAAATAAAACATTCACCTTGAATGGGATTCGTTCTTGAATAAAAATCAAGATCTTTATTAAATAAAATTAAACCGTCCAGGCGAAATCCTTGTAATAGTTGACTAAGACTTAGGTATTTACCTTGAAAACTTTTTTATATAGTAACTAGTTTTTTACAAGATCAACCCCTTAAGACTGAAGGCTGCCTGGGATATGTTGCATAAATTTCATGTTCCTTAAGGAACAGATATCAAAAATAATCTCCTTTTTTCGCCAAAACGTATTGTCATCTAGTAACCTGTTAGATTATCAGAATAATAAGAAGGTAAATGTCTGTCACGCAGGAGCTGCAAAACTAATCACAGACATGGATATTCTACAATGTATTCCTACAGAATTTGCCTAGAACAACCTATATATAAATAAAAATGTATATATATATATATATATATATATATATATATATATATATATATATATATATGCCTTTGGAGGGAGGGAGAAACCGTGCTAAAACATAATTTTAATTTTAGGGACGTTCATATTTTATATAAATAAAGAAAACCATGAAAAACCAAAGAAAAAGAAAACCATAAAAGAAAGACCAAAGAAAATATTTATGTAATTAAAAATTAAAAAACAGCAATAAATACATAAAAAACAGATTTAAAAAATGTTTATCAAATTTCCCGTATCATCATAAATTAAACCTCATGAAAAGCTTACGAATAATCGATACCATTAAAACAGCCGAAAGAATCGATGAAATACGGCCATTTTCAATTTGGAGATTTACAAAAAATGCTCATGCATAGGAAAGCCCCTGAAGACACAAGGTACGAAACATGTCGGTCAAAATATATCAAACAAAGTATTCAATGTGAAGGAATACTGCTTTATCGACCCATTCATATATCTATATTCGATGTTATTTTTCGTCGCTGGGATAGTATTTTTTGATGGAACGGCATTTTTCTCCAGCGGTGGTACTCCTCCTCACTTCTTCCCGGAATATTTCGATGGATTCATCTCCATCTTCTTCAGCCAGGTACTTGTTTCTTCCTCGGTGGTAGCCAAGGGAATGACATTTTTCTCGATCTGGGCGCCTTTTCTCCCTTCTAGTCACAGTATCGGCGGACGAATGGTGTTAAAGCTCCCTGGTGTAGTTGGGATTCTGTCCGTTAGCAGCGCTGATGGTATTGCGTCTTTTTTTCCTGCTTCTATTTTCCTCGCCGAAATATTCCAGGAAGAAGTGAGGAGGAGTACCACCGCTGGAGAAAAATGCCGTTCCATCCAAAAATATATATATATATATATATATATATATATATATATATATATATATATATATTACCTACATGAAATGTGTAATTGAGGCGGGAGCTAGTTACTTTGAGGAGAATTTACAATTTGTAATTCTAGCGCATGGAAATGATTGACTGTTTGATTGAACTGTTCTGAACCTTCTTGAACTCGTTATAACTATTTTAATTAAGATATTTCTACCAGCTTTCTAATAGAACTAACTAACATTCTTTATGTATCTAATTTCTTATCTAACATCCTACATTTTGATAAATAACACAGGCCTACAACCAAAAATTTGATTTGATGATTTTGGCTAATCTCTGTGTTTCTCGGTGTGCTGAGGCCGATAATGAAGTCCGTTTATCACGTACAGATTTTTTTCAAATCCATAGAACATAATATACCTGCTATACACATAAATTTGGTAAGAAGTAGGTTTTTTTTTTTTTTTTCCAAACGATTTCTCTTTTTATAAACAGACATCTTTCACTAGGTGGTGTAGGCAATGACTCCCTCAGTAGATGTTGTAGGCCTGAGGGTGTCTAGGCACGACCTGTTCAGACAGGAACGTACTTGTTTGGTCTCAGATGTCACCGTCTGAAGCTAAACGAGATTGAACCTGTTGTATCAGGAACTTGGAGTTAAATTTCTGTTCATTCTCTCAGTTCAGTAGTATCAACTGAAGTGAACACATTCACTGAGGTCTCTTAGTTGTGTCAAAGTGATTAAGAACGTATTTTAAGGTTTGAAAGTGCATTTTGACAAAATGTCTCATCGTCGTTGTGTTACCAGTCCAGACTACTTCTGTTTTATCTGTGGTGAGTACACAGTTAAGAAATACCAACGAAATATAACAGGTTTTGTCAAAAATGTATATTATGCATATTTTGGCTTGAGAATAGGAGATCAAGATAAAGTGTGGGCTCCTCACAAAGTATGCCATAGCTGCGTAGAAAAACTTCGCTTATGGTACAAAGGAGAGTTAAAATCTTTCGGATTTGCTATCCCAATGATGTGGAGGGAGCAAAAAAACCACGTTAATGACTGTTACTTTTGTAATTGTCATGTTCAAGGCTATAATTCCAAAAATCATAAGCTCATTGACTACCCTAATGTGGAATCTGCTAGTCGTCCGGTACCACACGGTCCTGGATTGACAGTTCCTCAGCCCCCTCGTGACTTGGGCAGTATAGATAGGGAAGCTAATAGAGAAGACTGTATGTCGGAGAGCGATGAAGTACACAGTGAGTTCAAAGCAAGCAGTTCAGAAGATGAACCTCAGCTTATTTCTCAACAGGAGTTGAACGACTTAGTGAGAGATCTTGGACTTCCAAAAGATGCAGCTCAGTTACTTGGCTCCCGTCTTAAAAACAAAAATTTATTACAGCCAGGCACTTCTTTATCATGGTATCGACACCGTGAAGCAGTTTTTGTTCCTTACTTTGCTCTGGATGAGAATCTTATTTATTGCAAAGACATTCTTGGTCTGATGGGTCAATTTGGTATACAATATGACCCGATTCATTGGCGTCTATTCATAGACTCATCAAAGCGAAGTCTAAAGGCTGTTTTGTTGCACAATGGCAATACTTATGCTTCAGTTCCAGTTGGCCATTCGGTACATTTAAAAGAAACATACGAAAATTTGTCATTAGTTCTCGAACGAATTCATTATAATGAGCATAACTGGTTGATATGTGGAAACATGAAAGTACTTACTACGCTCTTAGGTCAGCAAACAGGGTACACCAAGTTCCCTTGTTTTTTTGTGTTTATGGGATAGCCGAGACAGAAATTCCCATTGGAACAACAAAGACTGGCCATCACGAGGAGCTCTGTCGCCAGGCCAAAAAAATGTAATTAGGAGAAGTTTGGTTCCTTCTGACAAAATCCTGCTACCTCCTCTACACATAAAGCTAGGGCTGATAAAACAATTCGTAAAGTCTCTCAATAAAGAAGGTGAATGTTTTAAGTACTTATGCTCCAAGTTCCCACGATTAAGTGATGCAAAGCTAAAAGAGGGGATCTTTGTAGGCCCAGATATTCGGAAACTTTTCACAGATCCACATTTCACTCAGACCATGAATGAGAAGGAGAAGGAAGCTTGGAATTCTTTTAAAGATGTTGTTGAGAAGTTCCTTGGTAACGTGAAGGATCCCAACTACAGAAGTATCGTGGAACGCATGTTGAAGGCATTTCAATTACAAGGTTGCAACATGAGTTTGAAGGTTCACTTCTTACATTCGCATGTGGACTATTTTCCGGAAAACTTAGGGGAAGTAAGTGAAGAACAAGGGGAAAGGTTCCATCAGTACATCCAGGAAATGGAACGTAGGTATCAGGGCAAATGGAACGTAAACATGATGGCTGACTATTGTTGGATGCTGCAGCGTGAATCATCTGAAGAGTCCTACAGCCGGAAACGAACCCGGAGAAATTTTCATGAGAAAAAAATACGTTTTCATAAAAATAATAACTAAATATGCCACTGTTAATTCTGAAGCTGATATTTCTACACATTTATGTATTTTGTACAGTAAACAACATTGAAATAACTAAAAGATCATGGAAATAAATGAAAACTCTTATTCGCCAATTCTGTTTTCTTTTAATGGTAGTACCTCCGCTTACTTGAGATTGAACAATTTCCTTACGTGATAGAGAGGGACTGACCTCATGTTCGGCTTCAGCACGCCAAGGAGCATAGAGATTGACCAAAATCATCAAATCAAATTTCAGAAAGATTATTTTTGTAGACCTGTGTAATAAGACTTGAAGGAAGCAATTCCATTCTAATTATATGTAGTTCTATAATACATAACTTGTCTCTTAAAAGTAATCTTAAATACTATCTTGTCGGTGTTTTGTTCTAATTTCTTAATATAATTGTGGCTAAAAAATAAAATATTCGTTTAGAGCCTTCTGCTCAAATTCAGGAACATAAATATGCTTTAGATCCACCCGACAAACCTATGTAATGTACTCTATAACACATAGTCTTATTTTTCGTACATGGCCACCGCGCATGCGCGAAAACTTTTTTGTAACACACATTTTCAGTTTAGTCATCGCTAAAGCATATTTATGTTAGAAAAAGGAAGGCCCATCTTACAAGAACTGCGTATTATGAGCGTGTTTTCACATAATGCTAATATTTTAGGTGTGGTTTGAACATTTTAGAAATGAAACAAAGCCAATATTTCCGAATTGTTTTTGACTATTTCATACACTTTTCAGTTATACATAACTTAATAAAAGCATCCGGGGCGAGGTTAGCTCAGCGTTAGAGCACTCGATTAATGAACTGGAGGAGCAGGGTTCGAAACACGAGCGTGTACTAAAGATTTTTTCTTCTAGTATCATTGGTTCGAGGGTTGATTTTGGGGTCCCAAATTGTCCCTAGGCTCACCCAGCCTTTAATTAATATATGGAAAACTGCAAAGGGAAAAATCAGGTGTTCGGAACATAGTACTGAGCTGTATGGTCAAGAATCAGATACCTCTACAGTATCTGGCCCCTCTGGGCCCTTAGTAGCCTGTTACGGGACTGATTTTTTTTTTTTTTTTTTTTTCTCGTCATACAAGAGAAAATGCCTTCCTTCTAATCGTTATTCAAATGATTTACTTTACGTGTCTTCGCCGCTCTCATTTTGTACCATCTATAGATATGATAAAATTCTAACGGATCGCTCTGTGTACAAGGAAGATATGAGAGAAAAAATACTAGGGGGAGGGGGGGGGACAATGATTTTTAGAATTGTTGTCTGTTTTTCTGTATTTTTTTTTTATAAAAGCGTCCACATGTAAAAAGAAAATATGCCACAGTCAAATCAATTCGTAAACCGGATACTGATGTTCAGCTTCCCTAGTGGTAGGAGTACGAACCGACTTTAAATGGTTTATTTCGATTTAAACAGAATACAGATGAACCGATAAATGAAGTGTTTTAGTTAATTTTCACAACACAACTTTTTCTTTAAATACCCACGACGTATACTACTAAGTTACAAGGTAGGGATTGTCGGGGTTCGGTCACTGCTACTTAATAAAACTACATTTTATCATAAAAATGGTTTTATTGTGCCGACGTTTCGGCTTGAGATTCAAGCCTTCATCAGGGCTGTAAAAACCAGCAGGACGGATGTAATACTGAAATATACACATATATATATATATATATATATATATACACATATATATATATATATATATATATGCCTACATACACACATACACATACATATATGGAAAAAGACAAAAACATAAAAACATAAAATACTAGAACATAATATATAGAACAACAATGTGCTCTAGAAGTGCTTGGATTTCATAAATGATAGATTTCTTCTATATATTATGTTTTAGTATTTTATGTTTTTGTCTTTCTCCAAATATGTATGTATGTATATATGTATGTGTATGTGTGTATGTAGGCATATATATATATATATATATACCTACATACACACACTTCTAGAGCACATTGTTCTTCTATATATTATGTTTTAGTATTTTATGTTTTTGTCTTTCTCCAAATATGTATGTATGTATATATGTATGTGTATGTGTGTATGTAGGCATATATATATATATATACATATATATATGTATATTTCAGTGTTACATCCGTCTTACTTGTTTTTTACTGCCCTGATGAAGGCTTGAAGTTCAAGCCGAAACGTCGGCAGAATAAAACCATTTTTATGATAAAATGTAGTTTTATTAAGAAGTAATGACCGAACCCTGACAATCCCTACCTTCCCATGATCAACGGTCAACCATCTCCTCTCAATGAACTACTAAGTTACGTTACAGTACAACAGAAATTACGCCCGGTATAATTATTAATTTGGATCAAAGGTATCCCCTCCCCCTCCTTTCAGATAGACTGATTCAGTGCATTTTTAGCGCGGTTCCTCCCTCTCCCATAGGGAGGAACCCCGCTTAGAGGGTTGATACAATGAAACAATCCGGAAGTGCCGACTAGAAAATTTCGCGTTTCAGAACCCCTAGAGACCGAAAATAACGGTGGTTCAAATTTGTATATATATATATATATATGTATATATTTATATATATATATATATATATATATATATATATATATATATATATATATTTGTCTGTTCGCTCTCTAGCTAGAAGACGAATGGTCCGATTTTGATGAAATTTGGTACAAAAATCCTTCGTCCAATTTGAAAGGCCAAGTTCGTTAACCAGCAAAATCGGCCTACTGGAAGATGGCGTTTGGGGCGAAATTCGCGCAAAAAAAATCGTAACGCTTACGTTTTTGAGTTCATAAGCTTCTAAGTACTCGTTTTATATGATTCCTGGGCTAGGAAAACGAATGAAACCATTTTCAAGGCGATAGATTTACCCGTTTTCGAGAAAATTGGAAAAATATTTTTTGAATACCGTTTTTGGTTTGGGTACTTAGAATCATGGGATTCAGTTGAAACATTTTCTGCATGTTCTACTTTCATCAAAACTAATATGTTGAAATTTTGGTTACGTTTGGAGTTAAGGAAGGGTTAGAATAAAATATTTTATTAACAGACTTAAAAAGTTTTGGTAACTTTGTATATTTTCCTTAATATCTCGAAAAAGGTTGAGAATCTTGGTAAACGAAAGAATACCATTAGAAAGCTTACTAAATGCTCTACAAAAAAGGTTCTAATGAAAGTTTTGATTAGGCGATGTCAATTGGAGAAATAAGTGCTTAAAACATTAAAGTAATTGATTTTGCTTATTCGAACTGTTCTTTTTGTCTGTTTTTATTCCTTGTTATTTTTTAATTGCTTATAGTTGGATAATGTATTTTACAATAAAACAGATTAGGCAAAATAAGAAAAACAATTCATTGTTAGAAATATAGCTTGCCAAGAGAAAAAGATTCGTTGACGTCTTTTGAATATTTTCAATTGCCTTTATGCTGTTGGTTTTTTTATTTTATTTTTTAATTGATTTTATCTGTAGATTTATTACTATAGTAAAAGAACACAGGAATGTGTGAAAATATTTGATATTTTCCAATTCATTGAAACGTATGAAATGAAGTATCGGTAGAAGAGGATTCTAGGGTCTTGCGGACCTGACCCCAGGTATAGCCATAAAACCCTTTGAACAAAGGCCCAGGAAAATATTAAAAAAAAAAGAAAAAAACCTGGAACCGCGCTAAGATGACGCAGTTCCTGCGAGTCGGACTTTTTCTCAATAGGTGCCCACGACGAATGCCTAGTTTTTTTGTTTTTTTTTTGCAATATAACAAAACTTGGGGTCAGTTCTGCTATTGAACCACTCTTTTTTACCCAGACAGGGCCGATGCGTTTTAGCACTTTCCTCCGAAGGAAAGTAGCTATTGAGGTTGCACTCATGACGGAATTTTTGAAAAATTTCTTCAAATCTTTATCGATCCTACCTAGTAGACACCGAAAATGACCCCCGTTAAAATTTATATATATATATATATATATATATATATATATATATATATATATATATCTATATCTATATATATATATATATATATATATATATATATATATATATGCGTATATATATATATATATGTGTGTGTGTGTGTGTGTGTGTCTGTTAACACGATAGCGGCCAGAGTTTTTGTTTTTTCTTCGCGAAACTTGGTATATAGCATTCAATTAGCAAACGATTGAACGAGTTCGTTAACCACCAAAATCGGTCCACCGGAAGGGGGGGGGTTTACCCCGAGCCCAAAACACTAATTTGACTATGTCAGCCGTAATATTTGTTATATTTCAACGAAACTTGGTATTCGTAGTGGTAATATAGAGAGAAAAGTGAGATGTAAAAATAAACTAAATCGGTTCATTAGGAGGGGGGGGGGGATTTACTCCAGACCCACAATACCAATTCGCCACTATCAGCCGTGACTTTTGTTATATTTCGACGAAACTCGGTATTCGTAGTGGTAATCTACAGGTAAATATGTTTTCAATCGGAAAGGGGGGTTTAGTTTGTAATATATTTCAATAGAATAGCCCACCAGGCGTAGGTTCGCAAGGCCGCCGCAAGGAGTACTTTCTACCACTAGAGGGACTGTATACTGTTCCTGCGTCAGATCAAAAGGCGAAAATATGAAGTTTTTTGTATTAATGAAGTAGTGTAGTAGGTGCCATGTGTAAACATAACTCAGGAAGCAAATTAATTACAAAATTAATAATTGAACACTTACTCATCACAAAATTAAAAAAGAACTATTCATGTTTTTATTTTATTTTTATAGGATATTTTAAGCAAATTATTCTGGAAAGCAATCTACACTACCCAAATTCTGAGGAAAGTGCGTAGTTATGCAGCTCCTGCGTGACGGACTTTTATTTTTCGAAGGAAACCACTACCCCTAGCGGAAATTGGACCCACGGCCACCTGGCTTCCTTGAAGACTAATTGAGAGTGTATACCGAAGAATGATACCTTCGCTGGTAAGTTCGAAGCCAAGCTTTCTACAGATCTGTAATTTCCCCTGGTGAAATGTCGATTCGTTGGCTTATGCTCGACCTACGTGATCGAATTCTGAGATCGACATAATATATCGATTCTTTGGAGCCCAATCCAAGAAAATGTTCTCCTTTCACCCCGTCGCTCTGCATAACCAAGACGGTGTCAATGTCCTCACTACCGTGAAGCTGTGATAGCTCAACTGAAGGCCGGGGTATCTGCTCAGTTCTTATGCAACTGCGGAGGGCGCCAATTCCAACATTATCGATTCCAAGGGCGATTCTCAGCGTAATTCCTGTCTTATAGACTGTACAAAATCCATTGTCAACACATAATTCATGTTTTCCCTCACGCTTTAACGTGTCATTGTGAAGAAACTCAGAATTAACCCACAATTTGTGTTTATGCGCTTTTGAATGAACGCGGTCCGATTTTGATTAAAATTGGCACAGAAATACATCATCTTAACCCGAAGGCTGCTATGGAAGGTCGAGTCTCCTCCCCAGAAGACTCAGGAATCCGAAATTAGTTTTTTGTCGGCGAGATTAGATACAGGTTTTGGCGTTATTGAGCATGATTTGGACTTGGGGAATTCAATAACACGACCACTAAATCAATATCTTAAACTGTTTTGAAGAAAAACTCAACTATAATTCTCGTTTCTACTTTAAAACGATGAATGAAGTTCAACATTAATACAAATATAGATGGATATTAATACAAATATAGATGGATATTTAAAATGTCGTTAGGAATCAATTTTAAAACAATAATTTTTATTTTGTTGGATCGCAAAGATTTGCAAATTTGAATCTATTTATTGAATGTAAGCTTTTAAATACCTATTTAGATTAAGGAATTAGTGAATTATAATAACCAACAACCGGGAGGCCGGTGGCCGTGAGTGGTAAGGCTATGCACTCAGTGCCAAGAGTCGTGGGTTCGATTCCCACTAGGGGTGTTGGCTTTTTTTCTAAAAAACGAAAAGGCATCAGTCCTATCCTGGATAAAAAAGGGTGTTAACCTATAGATAACCCGTCCTAAAATTCGTTGTCACTAATAAATATGCCTTAAAATTTGAATAATAACCATAAATATTGCAAATTGCCAAAGTATAAATAACAAAATATATTTTTTATAAAAGAAAATTTCACAAAAAAAATCTGGAAAACTAAAAAAAAAGTATAATATTGTATTTTAGTTACATTTTGTGATATATATCTGTATTATGATATTGTTTAAGTATTCTGTCCAAGTAACAGCTACAATACGTCAAAAGTACTGTAAGATCAGTTAGTATGTGTGATGTTCTGTTGTTCGATAGTCTGTAAGTATATTTATTATAATTAGTTCTTTGTTGTATAATGTACATATTGCTATGTATTGTATAATCATTAGCTGCCCCTGGGTATGTATAGAATGGCCAATACGGAGTCTTGCTAAAACCACCAACTCTCTGCGATTACATGTTTTGTTTTGCTGGGTTGTTATTCTCCTACTTTTTGTTTAATTTCTAGCAGTTTGTTGTCGTTCCATTCTGGTTTGCTACTCAATTTGTAATTGTTCTCGTCAGATCTTTATAGTTTGTGTAATATTTATCTATATTCTGTCGATTAAAACCTTATCGACTCAATTGACAGAATTTATCTAAGAATGAGTAATTCAAATGGAAAGACATGGGCTTTTGATTGTATTTAGACTACGTTACTCGTATTCTTTGATAACTGTTTCCGCTTTGCTGATATGAATGAATTTGACACGGAAAAACTAAAACGTAATGAAATGAAGACACTTAGCCTTTGAGGTGAAGGGATTTTCGGAATTGAAAACGTCAGATCACTTATTGCCTAGTATATAAAGGCTTCACATTGGGGTCGAGATAACAATAATTCTTCCCACAAGATTTGTTTTTAATATCGTTAGTTATGGCGTGAGTATGCTGAAACATTTGAAGAACTTTTAGCAGGCGAATAACCGCGATATTTTAGCAATTTTTTCACAATTTCTTCATTAATTTGTAAAATTTATCATTGATGCTCCTCAACTTTTTGGGAGGAGGGCATCAAAATAATTGATAAATCCAAAGCTGTTCGCGAAATTGTAAAACATTGTTGTTTTTAGACTAGCGATTGCGTCAATTTTACCTGGCCGAATTTGGCCTTTGACCTGCTCATTTGATGCAGAATATAATGCTCTTTAATCCTTATTTGTAGTTTATTTACAAAAAAAATCAACGGTTCACAAATTAACGAAGAAAAAGTAAAAAATGTGCTAAAATTTCGCGGTTTTTCGCCTGGCAGTTCTCCTCCCGGCTTTCGAGGTCGAAAACTTGGTTTTATCATACTCAAACCATACCTAACGATATTAAAAAAATTCTTGTGGGGGGAATTACACACAAAGAAGTGGTAATTTCCAAAGACACCATACATATATTCTTGTGTATTTCGACACGCTGAGTCAGAATCCGGAGTCCGTTTCACTCCAGCACGTCAGGTTTAGGAGCATTTGAAGGACACATTTCCTATGAATTTGCGTTTCACTATATGGGCGCAAAGTCAAGGTCATTTCAAGGAATATGTTTATTTTGCTAACAATGAATCTAGAGACAAAATTCGTTTGCAAAATACCTAAACATATTTGTCCTTGAAATGTACTTGATTTGGTGGCGATGGAGTGAAACCGAACAGACCTCGGATTCGAATTCAGCGGCCCTTAAAACCACAGAAGCTCTAGTTGTTTCTTCTTTAGCGACTTCATACGTTATATTACCTTCAAATGTCCTTAAACATGACGTGATGGGGTCAAACCCAGCGTGTCAAAATACATAAGAATATGTGCATGGTGTCTTTGGAAATTACCACTTTTTTTGTGTGCCTGTGTTATTGTTAGCTCGACCCCTTCTATCTACTGTTCTATTAACGTCACTTCACAGCTAGCTTTGGTCTCCCTCCACCCCCTGGCTTACGATGCCTAGCGAACAGTAGCCGAAGCGTCAATAATATTGGGTTCTCTAAAAATCTTAGTTTTTCCAAATCCTGACCATTCCTTGACTTATTAAAAACTAAAACGTTTCTCAATAAGATGTATACGTCCAGCCGATAAGAGGCTGTGTTATACAGGCAGAGCTGAGTAGGTCGAAGCATCCGATGACCAATTTACATAGGTCAGTCAACTCTCCTGTTGGTCATTATGACTGGCCTAGTGATGAGTCAATATACTACCAGCAGCGTCGGTCTTCACTTCTCATTGTAATAACCTCTTACTACGTTCTACTCAATACTAATATCCGAAAAACCGCTGATCACCGGGTCATGGGCTTTTATAAGGAGGGGGCTGAGGGAAATTTTGATTCCATGGTAAAAAGTCCGACTCGCAGGAACTGCATCATCTTAGCGCGGTTCCGTTCTTATCCCTAGTCTAATTTGGAAAGATTAAAATATTTATTTATTGATCAGGCTTCGCAACTTTGGCGAATCGCCTGAAGATTAAAATAGAAGCAGTTATTATTTTGGTTCCACCAGTCTTGAAAGGTCTTGATTTACAATCTTACCTGGAAGGGTCGGTCAACACTAGAAAGGGTCCCGCTAGTTACAAGGTCTTGGAATCTAGGAAATCTATATTTCTAACAATAAATTGTTTTGTTATTTTACTAAACCAGTTTTATTGTAAAATACATTATCCAACTATAAGCAATTAAGAAATAACAAGGAATAAAAACAGACAAAAAAACCGTTCGAATAAACGAAATCAATTACTTTAATGTTTTAAGCCCTTATTTCTCTGATTGACATCGCCTAATTAAAACTTTCGTCAGAACATTCTTTGTTGAGCATTTAGTAAGCTTTCGAATGGTAACCTTTCGCTTACCAAGATTTTCAACCGTTTTCAAGATATTAAGAAATTATACGAAGTTCCCAAAACTTTTCATTATTTCTAGCAATAGAAAATTGGTCTCATTTTACTATCCTGTTTTACACACAAATACATTTTCCTAACATAAGAAATTATAAAAATAAAAATCAATAAAAAAGTAAGGGAAAGAGACAAAAATTACAAAAAGAACGGGGGGAGGAACCGCGCTAACAATATAAACAGATCTAAGGTGTTACACGGTAGCTGGTGAAAGAAAGAATGAGAAGGTCTCGTATTGTAATTCTCTGTATGCAGGGTCTGCTTCCAGGTAAAGTCATATACTTTTACTGCCCTTTACCGTTACTCAGAAAGCTCTTTGTGTTTACAAACAAAAGACTCGGTATAGACCACCCGTATTAACCCAAAAGTGATTATATCAAGCTTGATAAACTTCCTCAATTAAATTAAGGAACTTAAGAGTGCTTAAATTAGGTTCTTGGTTTAGTCAAAAAATTCAAGGAGAATTAGATCATGAATAGAAAATCTCGGCCAAACAGAAGGAAAATAACAATAACAAGGATAGTCAAACTTCGTTTTCAAAGATTGTTAGTTGTAACACAAAAACGGTCACTCATGATTCTAATAAATTAACTGTGAAGGGTGATTACACAAATATTCCTGTTGAGGCTTTAAAGCTTCAATTTAAAAAACATATTAACCCACAGGAATTATAGATTGGCCTAAAAACATAAAATCATTGAAAAAAGGATTTCTTATTATTGAATCAAACAAAAACGATATAGAGGTTATATCAACAGAGTTTTTAAATATATGCAAAGACCTTGATCAATAAAATTAAAATAAAAAATAGAGTCTCATTTTTCCTATCCTGTTTTACAAACAAATACATTTTCCTAACATAAGAAATTCCAAAAATAAAAAGCAATAAAAAACCAAGGGAAAGAAACAAAAATTACAAAAAGAACGACAAAAACCCGTTCATAAGAACAAAACAGACGTATTTGAAGTTTTAAGCACTTATTTCTCCGATTGACATAGCCTAATCAAAAATAGTTTTAGAATCATTTTTGTATAGAATTTAGTATGCTTTCAAATAGTTTCTATCCACTTACCACGATTTCCCAACCGTGTTCGAGATATTAATGAAAGTATACGAAGTTCCCAAAACTTTTCATGTCTAACTTTTCATAAAATATTTTATTCTAACCCTTCCTTAACTCCAAACGTAACATAACTTTCAACATATTAGTTTTAATGAAAGTAGAACATGCAGATAATGTTTCAACTAAATCCCGTGATTCTAAGTACCCAAACCAAAAACGGTATTCAAAAACGGTATTTTTCCAATTTTCTCGAAAATTGTTAAAGCTATCGCCTTGAAAATGGTTTCATTCGTTTTCCTAGCCCAAGAAGCCTATAAAAAGAGTACTAACAAACTTATGAACTCAAAAACGTAAGCGTTACGATTTTTTCTGCGCGAATTTCGCCCCAAACGCCATCTTCCAGTGGGCGGATTTTTCTGGGTAACGAACTTGACCTTTCAAATTGGACGAAGGATTTTTGTACCAAATTTCATCAAAATCGGACCATTCGTCTTCTAGCTAGAGAGCGAACAGACAAATATATATATATATATATATATATATATATATATATATATATATATATATAAATAAATATATACATATATATATATATATATAAATAAATATATACATACATATATATATATATATATATATATATATATATATATATATATACACACAAATTTGAACCACCGTTATTTTCGGTCTCTAGGGGTTCTGAAACGCGAAATTTTCTAGTCGGCACTTCCAGTTTGTTTCATTGTATCAACCCTATAAGCGGGGTTCCTCCCTATGGGGGAGGGAGGAACCGCGCTAAAACAATTTATTGTTAGAAATATAGAGTTCCAAGATTCCAAGACCTTGTAACTAGCTGGACGGTTTCTAGTGTTGCCGACCCTTCCAGGTAAGATTGTAAATCCTACCTTTCAAGACTGGTGGAACCAAAATAATAACTGTCGGGGTTCGGTCACTGCTACTTTTATCGTAAAAATGGTTTTATTGTGCCGACGTTTCGGCTTGAACTTCAAGCCTTCATCAGGGCTGTAAATACAAGTAGGACATATTTAACACTAATATATGCACATATCTATGTAAATATACCTAACATATATATATATATATATATATATATATATATATATATACATATATAATATACATATATATTTATATATATGCATATACACAAACACATATACACGCATGTATTATTAAGTAGCAGTGACCGAACCCGGACAATCCCTACCTTGCATCATCAACGGTCAACGATTTCCTCTCAACAAAATAATAACTGCTTCTATTTTAATTTTTCGAAATTAGACTAGGGATAAGAACGGAACCGCGCTAAGATGAGGCAGTTCCTGCGAGTCGGACTTTTTTTTCTGTTTTATTCCTTGTTATTTTTTAATTGCTTATAGTTGTATAATGTATTTGACAATAAAACTGGTTAAGTAAAATAACAAAAACAATTTATTGTTAGAAATATAGATTTCCAAGATTCCAAGACCTTGTCACTAGCGGGACAGTTTCTAGTGTTAGCTGACCCTTCCAGGTAAGATCGTAAATCATGACCTTTCAAGACTTTACTACACACAGGAATGGCGTTAGTGACCTTAAGGGTTGACACGCCATTATAATAATTAATTTAAAAAAAAAGACTGGTGGAACCAAAGTAATAACTGCTTCTATTTTAATCTTTCCAAATTAGACTAGGAATATGGACGGAACCGCGCTAAGATGATGCAGTTCCTGCGAGACGGACTTTTTTAGGTGTAATAGCGTTTTAGTTGGCTAAAACTATTCCAAGCTCTACATTTTTAGTATTCCATACGCCGGAAATGGACCCAGCCCCCCCCCCTCTTGAAATTATTTCCTATATACGCCCACGTCACGAAGTCAATAATATCCGTATCTAATGCTGTCTTTGGTAAAGTTAAGCATTATGCCACTGGACAACGGCAAGTAGAAATTGCATCGGGATGGTTCTTGAATTGTTTCGTGCAGTTCTAGAATGCTTATAATACACAAAAATCTTACTCAGATCTGTAAAGATTTGATGATCACAGGTTTCCAAGAAGGTCAAAGAGTACTAACCGCATTTATGGATTCTCTAATTGTATGAGATTCTTTTGTGACCATTTATTCCTCAGGTTCATCATCACTTTCGGGTCAATCCATATGAAGTCCTCCAGAAATAATTTAATTGGTTGCTCGATGATTTTCAATAATTTTTATATTTTTATTGCACAAAATAGAACTTATTGAGAACACAAAAATGTTACTATTTTATTTTTTGAATTTTTTATTTTGCTGTATGCGGCCATTTTTGTGTCAACAAAATGCTGGTTTTTTTTTGGTTTTTTTTTAAGCGTTCTGCGGAAAAGCTGTTTCCTAATAATGTTCGTCCAAGAAGTTAATGTTATTCAAAGAACGACCAATGTATTCATTAAAAGTGAACTTAAATACTATTGACCTAAAATTGAGCCTAAGGGTCCAAATATTACCAGTTCAATAAACTTTAAGGACATATATGGACCCTTAGGTTTAATTTTAGGTGAGTGATACTCTGCATCTTTATTTAAGTTCACGTTTACTGAATAGATTGGTTGTTGTTTGATTGTTCTAGGACAAACAGTATTGTAGAAACCTGCTTTTCCGCAGAACTCAGAAAACACTAAAAATTGGCATTTTGTTGACACAAAAATGGCCAACTACAGCAAAATAAAAATTCAACAAATAAAATAATAATATTTTTGTTCTCTGAATAAGTGATAGTTTAAATATTAAAAAAATAATAAAAATTTGAAATCTTGCAGCAACCCTCCTGGACCACTTTATATGGATTGGCCCTTTGATTTTCTATTCAGATAAATCTATATTTCCAACGTTTAAACTTATCCGTGCCAACATTTATATACGAACATGTGAAAGTTATAGTGGTATGCCTTTATCCCCCAGGTATTTTCTGCTGAAAGCCGCCAAGTAGCATACCAATACGTATATCTGACGTTTTTTTCTTGGTCGAATCCCAAACATTCCTTGTAGTCCAAGAGCGACTAATGAACGTTTCATGAAGTGTTTTATGCACCTTGAAAATGTAAAAAAAATGGCAAATTAAGGCAATTTGACAATGATAATAAATAGTGCTGGCACTTTTAAAGGGGTTAAAATTTAAATACAAAAATAGTAAAGTACCTAGTTTTTATTTTTAATAATAAATGAAGTGCTTTATTCACGCTGCGATTTAAACAGCGTCTTCAATAAACACATTTGAAAATAATTACAAAAGGGCAGACACTTTTGTGGGGTTTAATTATCAGGGAACATGAAAATAAATGTTGCCTATGATAGACTCCAAAACACTGCGTGTGACCGTAAGAGTGAATGAGAGCACCGCGCATTGTGGTTGTTCTCTTCGCTCTCATTGGTTCTTGCTCACATGATCTTGTACAGCTGTTCCGGTTTAAATGGCAGTGCGAATAAAACTCTCATTTATTTATTTATTTAAATGTTAACGTCCATTATTATTAACTGAGAATTTTGTGACGGGTTCTCTATAGGTTTCCACCCTTTTCTAGCCAGGATAGGGCTGGTGGCTTTTATTTCTTCTAAAGAAAAGCCACTACCCCATAGTGGGAATGGAACCCACGACCTTTGGCACGGAGTGTTAAGTGCTCACGCCTTAACACTCACAGCTACCGGGCCTCCAAACACTCATTTAATATTACAATAGAGACAATTTTGTTGTTTGTTTTTTTACATGTTATATATCTTAAAAGTGTCTGCCTTATTATTATTCATTGTAAAATTGTCTTAATTTTACATTAAAGACACTTGGCTTGTGAATAAAACTCTATTTTTGGGCAATATTTTTTTGCACATAGGGGGACAAAAATAGGGTTCGCGCTTAGGGGAAAGGTGCAAAAAAATATTGCCCAAAAATAGAGTTTTATTCACAAGCCAAGTATCTTTAATGTAAAATTAAGACAATTTTACAATGAATAATAATAAGGCAGACACTTTTAAGAGATATAACATGTAAAAAAAACAAACAACAAAATTGTCTCTATTCTAATATTAAAGGAGTGTTTGGAGGCCCGGTAGCCGTGAGTGTTAAGGCGTGAGCACTTAACACTCCGTGCTAAAGGTCGTAGGCAGTGCCTGGTGTTCCACGGTAAGTCTAGCCGACACATATTTACCTTCTTATCTACCCAAGAGGTACATTATAGCAACATTTCAAGGTGCATAAAACACCTCATGAAACGTGCGGTTACCGCCTCTCGGACTAGTGGTTTCATTTAAATGTTACATATTTTTTAATATTTCCAAAATGCCTTCAAATTGTGCAACCTCAATTGCTAATCGCTACATCCCCTGGGAAATAGCAAAGCTGGTTGTTGACTCGCCACCTGAGCTAACCTAGGTGTTTATAACGTGAGAACTACCCGAGGCTTACAATACAATCCCATGGTTTAATGTTGACTGTTCGGAAGCAGCCTTCTCGAGTCAACATTTAGTATAGTTAATCATGTGTTTATCAACTCTTATCAAAGTACTTCATTATGTCATGTTGACTCGCCGCCTGAGCTAACCTAGGTGTTTATAACGTGAGAACTACCCGAGGCTTACAATACAATCCCATGGTTTAATGTTGACTGTTCGGAAGCAGCCTTCTCGAGTCAACATTTAGTATAGTTAATCATGTGTTTATCAACTCTTATCAAAGTACTTCATTATGTCATGTTGACTCGCCGCCTGAGCTAACCTAGGTGTTTATAACGTGAGAACTACCCGAGGCTTACAATACAATCCCATGGTTTAATGTTGACTGTTCGGAAGCAGCCTTCTCGAGTCAACATTTAGTATAGTTAATCATGTGTTTATCAACTCTTATCAAAGTACTTCATTATGTCATGTTGACTCGCCGCCTGAGCTAACCTAGGTGTTTATAACGTGAGAACTACCCGAGGCTTACAATACAATCCCATGGTTTAATGTTGACTGTTCGGAAGCAGCCTTCTCGAGTCAACATTTAGT
This sequence comes from Gonocerus acuteangulatus, assembly GCA_946811695.1. Lineage (NCBI taxonomy): Eukaryota > Metazoa > Arthropoda > Insecta > Hemiptera > Coreidae > Gonocerus > Gonocerus acuteangulatus. Next base: position 2,505,878 of record OX328130.1, read on the forward strand.
ATAGTTAATCATGTGTTTATCAACTCTTATCAAAGTACTTCATTATGTCATGTTGACTCGCCGCCTGAGCTAACCTAGGTGTTTATAACGTGAGAACTACCCGAGGCTTACAATACAATCCCATGGTTTAATGTTGACTGTTCGGAAGCAGCCTTCTCGAGTCAACATTTAGTATAGTTAATCATGTGTTTATCAACTCTTATCAAAGTACTTCATTATGTCATGTTGACTCGCCACCTGAACTAACCTAGGTGTTTATAACGTGGGAACTACCCGAGGCTTACAATACAAGCCCATGGTTTAATGTTGACTGTTCGGAAGCAGCCTTCTCGAGTCAACATTTAGTATAGTTAATCATGCGTTTATCAACTCTTATCAAAGTACTTCATTATGTCATGTTGACTCGCCGCCTGAGCTAACCTAGGTGTTTATAACGTGAGAACTACCCGAGGCTTACAATACAATCCCATGGTTTAATGTTGACTGTTCGGAAGCAGCCTTCTCGAGTCAACATTTAGTATTCATAATCATGTGTTTATCAACTCTTATCAAAGTACTTCATTATGTCATGTTGACTTGGGTGATATTTTCAAATTGAAATTCGATCCTAAGCCTATAGGCGGTATTATTAAAGGGAAACCCCCATTTTTTTTTTAAATAATTGTATTTATTTATTTACGGAGCCCCACAACAGCAAGGCGATTTGCTCACGTAAATGATTAATAAAACAAAATGAATATAAAATAAAAGAGTAAAAATTAGATTATAATAAAGTATTTAAATTATATAAAATTTACACACAAAAAAAATTAAAATAATAATAATATAAAAAAAAAGTTACACAATCAACTAATAAAAACTGAGAAAATTATGATAATAATAAGTAATATAATTCTTTGTTGCAAGATAAAATGATTATTATGTCTTTGTGTCTGTATTGGTATAGATTAATAAGAGGACTTTACTTTCTATCCTTAAGCCACATCTACGAGCGCACACACATCCATACCTGCATATTACGACGCGAGCATAGGGCTTGTTGTGTCATATTTTGTCATAAAGTTTTAGTTTATGTAAGGGTTGTAGAATGGTAACAATGTGTAGGCTTCTTTCGGAAAATAATTCAGACATGTGATATGGTATAGTAAAGTAGTCTCGTGTTTAGTTATAAAATATTTACCAAATGTCCGAACTACGATCATTTACACCTTTTCAATACCAGCAGTATGTATATTTACAGTATGTATGTATGTATAATTATGTATATTTACAGTATGTATGTATATTTATGTATATTTACAGTATGTATGTATAATTATGTATATTTACAGTATGTATGTATAATTATGTATATCTACAGTATGTATGTATATTTATGTATACTTACAGTATGTATGTATATTTATGTATATTTACAGTATGTATGTATATTTATGTATATTTACAGTGTGTATGTATATTTACAGTATGTATGTATATTTACAGTATGTATGTATGTATAATTATGAATATTTACAGTATGTATGTATGTATATTTATGTATGTATATATATACATGTATGTATGTGTATGCATGTGTAATGTTTGTAATAACTATATAAAATGTATGGTGTACATCGCCATAAAGCGGAACACCAACAAATAAATAAATACCAACAGTGGACTATCTGTTCACTATAAATGACATTAGGTATAAAGATTCTAGGAAAACCCGCTAAGATGGACGTCTTCCCCTCATGTATCTAGTAGTTTTAGATTGTTATAACTCCTATTGATAGAAGTGCAGTTGCATTTCCCCTATAAATAATGCAAGAAGCTATTGGCTGCATCATACACACGTGTCGTAGTATTTCCCCATCTCGCGTTATCTCGCAGATCACGGTAAGAATTCGTATTCTATTGCTGCAGTGTGGAGCAACATTACCATTCGATAGATTACTGACTTATGGGAAGCCCGGTGGCCGTGAATGTTAAGGCGAGAGCACTTAACACTCCGAGCCAAGGGTCGTGGGTTCGATTCTCACTAAAGGGTGGTGGCTTTTCTTTAGAAAAAAGAGAAGGCATCAGCCCTATTGTGGTTAGAAAAGGGTGGTAACCTATAGATAACTCGTCGTAAGTTAAAATTTAAATAAACAATACTGTCATATAATTTAATTTTAATTTCCATTTTGCTGCCGGTTGGTTTGTCTATGTCTGGACTGCTCAAACGTTTGGTGATCGGTCTGCATATTTTTAGACTAGGATCTACAGACCCTGAGAGACTGCAAGTATTTGTGCTGAAGGATTGTCGTCTGTGTAGGGTATATCCGTGGAATAGTTTTCTAAGCAATATGCATTTATTTATTCAGGGCCGCCACATGGAGGGGGAAAAACCGGGTACAGTTGTCCCGGGCCCGGGCTCCTTGGGGCCCCGGCTGGGCCTCGTTAATTGCAAAAAACATATAGGTTATGAGGTTGTAAAAAGAATGGGGTTTAGAAATATAGCCGGGCGTAGCTTATATTTATTTGAATTGGATCTATATTTTTTTTATGTACATAAACGACAAAACAAGTGAAGTCCCAGAATAGTATATTTCATTAGGAGTCATTATAAAACTGCAAGTACCGAAAGTGACCTTTGCTGCACCGATTGTCGGCTTTTATTCTCATTTTGCTCAAAACTCAAGATGAAAAGAATTTTAAAATGTCCAAAGTCCTATAGCAAAGTACACGAATTTTCTGTCTGGCTCTAAGAAGTGGGGGCCCATGATCTGGTCCTGGTCCCGGCTCTGAGATGTGGGGGCCCATGATCTGGTCCTGGGCCCGGCTCTGAGATGTGGGGGCCCATGATCTGGTCCTGGGCCCGGCTCTGAGATGTGGGGCCCATGATCTGGTCCTGGGCCCGGCTCTGAGATGTGGGGGCCCATGATCTGGTCCTGGGTCAGCCTCTGAAATGTGGCGGCTCTGTATTTATTCATAGGTAAGTGTAAGTCTGCTCTGAAATCTAAATGAAAAGTTCTCACGCTTTGATATTGCATCTGGTCAATGACAAATCCACTTATCCTTCACCATCAAATCCATACCTATATACATATATTCTGCTTAAGGTTTCTGAGTTGCGGCTTACACCTTCAGAGGTAGTTTTAGCGCCGTATTTTCTAGAAATTCCGTTCTGATTCAGGGGTCTTTCCCAGTGCCAGAAGTGAATAAGAATAATTCATACATATGTATATATATATATATATATATATATATATATATATATATATATATATACACATAACTAATTTACCATTGTCCCATGCTGTACGTGCATTCTTTGGTAATTGTCCCTCACATTCCTAAAACCCATTGAGCAAGATTCTGCTTGAGTAATACTTGAAAGTAAGATGACAACAATGAGATAATCTAATTAGCTTCCTGTCCAGATATTACAACATAAGTCCAGTTAGTAATTCTTAGTAGTTTGTTATTTGCTATAATTGAAGGGGTCAGGGGAAAATAGTGCCAAGCAACATTTTTAACAAAACTGAACCTTAGTTGCTATATGTTGGATATTATGTGGGACTATCAGTTGAAATGGTTAGGGGCAACAAGATTAAGTAGCATACAGAGCTTGTAGTCATATTTCAGTAGCATTTCCATCATAGACTGATAGTCCCACATAATATCCAACATATAGCAGCTAAAGTTAGGGTTTGTTAAAAATGTTGCTTGGCACTATTTTCCCCTGACCCCTTCAATTTAGTTCATCAATCAATCAGTTATCAATTAATATTATGAGTATTTTGGCAGTAAGCGAAGGGGAAGAAAATAAAAATACCACAATTGAAAAATATTTTAATAAAGCGATGCAATGTAATAACGATTTAACTCTACGAAGAGTCGTAAAACATTGACTAATAGAATCATGACAATGGTAATTTACGTCTCTTATTGATTAATGATCAAATATGATCATTTCTATTTGTAAATGAAAACATTCAAAATGACCTTGATTCTGTAGCCTTGCAAGTCTGCAGTAAACAGAAATATAATTATTTTTCTATCATTACAAAATCATTATGAAAATTTTAATTTTTAACTTCAATTCTTCGCCTAGCTATCGACTTACACGTAACTAGGCCACAATCAGCCGGACTACTATCGATAATTATAATCGAGTGTTCTAGTTACACACTAATTATATGTAGGAGTTAGTTAAATATCCTGACGGTCCTTGGCATTTTCTTGGATTTTTCATTCCGCTAAGAAGGTCATCCCTGAGCGGATTGTGAAATATAGATCGTCGGTATAGATCGAGGTTTCTCTTTTATATATATATATATATATATATATATATATATATGAGCCCGTATCAGGCTACTAGGGCCCTGAGGGGCAGATACTGTAGAGGTATCTGACTCATGACCATACGGCACTCTATGGAGATAGTGTGGTCAGTACTATGCTCCGGCCGCCTGATTTTCCCTTTTGCTGCTTCGTCTGCTATGGCCATTGGCACGAAGGTACACATTAATAAATTAATTAAAGGCTGGGTTGGCCAAGGGACGGTCAGGGAGGCCGAATCCAACCCATGAACGAAGACACTAGAAGATAAAAATCTTTATTACTATGCTCGGGATTTGAACTCAGGTCGTCCAGCAAATTAGTTCTTTATATATATATATATATATATATATATATATATATATATATATATATATGTATATTTATATAAGACGACTATTATTTTATGTTATTGTGTACAGTCATTATGAGTACCAAAGGATAGTAACACAGGATGTAGTTCATTTTGGATAAAGTTATTCATAAATTCTGAATAAAAGCCGATATCGAACGATTGATCAATAAAATAGATTATATCTATGTGCGTGTCTTAATCATGACGTAACCTCTTTCCGATAATCACTTATTATCCTTATCTATCTCTTATCATATTTTCTAGATAAAATAATGATAGGTTTATCGTTTTTTATTTACTTTAACGTTCCATAGAATGCCAGCTGATATTAGCCATTCCAACTAAAATCCATATACATTATCACCTGATTTATGAATATATTGATTCGTTTGGTTTATTATAGAGCTAAGCTGCCATAGCGATAGGCCAAAATGCAACCAACATCATTATAGAGCTAAGCTGCCATAGCGATAGGCCAAAATACAACCAACATCATTATAGAGCTAAGCTGCCATAGCGATAGGCCAAAATACAACCAACATCATTATAGAGCTAAGCTGCCATAGCGATAGGCCAAAATACAACCAACATCATTATATGCGTCTTTCATTAATATATAATTTTCTAAATAAGAAAACTATTTTATATTTGAGGGATAATTAAATAAATTAAAAGAAATCTGTCGTGCAGGAGCTGCATTAGTTAATTCTAACCACATTACTATGGAAAAATAATTGATGAACATATATATATATATATATATATATATATATATATATATATATATACATATATATACATTTATCTGTTTTAAAATTTATTTTACCAGCTGACTCAATGTAAAAAATGTTATATGGATGGAAGGAATCAAAAGGCCAACGAAATCACATAAAAGGACACAGATATTTAATCTCAAATATATATCTAAAAGTCCGACTCGCAGGAGCTGCGTCATCTTAGCGCGGTTCCGTTCATATCTCTAGTGCTATTAGTAAAGGAGTAGAAGCAGTTATTGGTGGGGTTTGATAGTTCGTGAAAAATATAAAATATAATCTGAAAGAGAAAATATATTTGAGGCGCCACAAGAGGAAACTGAGAGTATCATGGCGACTCAAGGTTCACTCTTGGAAACACTATATCACTCTTTCACATTTGCATACCTTTTTTTAGTAAGATACTCGTTCTACTGTTCAATTCATTTGAAGTAAGCATCAACCAATTAAAACTTTAGGTAAACAGGTGAAAAAAAAAAAAACGTCAAAAGAGTAAAACTAGTTTCAAGCCCTTATTTCTCCGATTAACATCGTCCCATCATCAAAAATTACAGCAAAACTTTTTTTTTAGGGAATTTAGTAATCTTTCGACTTACCACGATCTCAACCGTTTTCGAGATATTTTAGAAAATATACGAAAAATCTCAACTTGTTAATGAAACATTTCAATGTATCTGGAAGCCTACAAACACAAAGCCGTAAGTGGAACGATTTTGTTCATAAATTAATTATATGTTTTAATACATAACTTCATAATTTATTCAAAAAAATATTGATACTCCCGTTCAAAGAAACTTGGAAAACAGTATTTTAATTTTAAGAACTAATAGACTTATAAGATTTGAAAAAAGATGATTATAATGCACATTTGCTGTCTAATATAGTTAAAGAATCCATAAAGAGTAAAGGGATTAAAAAAAAAAAAAAAAAAAAATCTCTAAGACCCTGACACAATCCTCTAGAGATAATATTAAATGTGTTTGAATATCCTATTGAATGCTAGTCGGCTATCATTCATGCTTGGATTGTCATTCCATCTCCTAGTTTGGCGTATGAATGATTTCTTAGTGAAAATAATGAGGACACTGCAGTAGGCGAAGAAGGTTTCACAAAAAATAGGTTATCCTCTACGTCCTTCAAGGTATGTAAGCTGTAAACAAAATGGATGTCGTAGGGTTTTAATATTTCGAAAGCTTGTTCGTTGTTTTCAGTTATCTTTAAAATATATGACTTTATCAAAACTTAAAAATTATAACGGAAAATATTCAATATTTTTTTTTCACTGCGCAGGGTTGTAATCCTTAAAAAACAACCACCGTGGAGCAAGGAATTTCTTCAGCTGGCCCAGAGATGAAAGAACTCTACCTACTACAGGTGGGACTCGAACCCCCATCTCCCGCAAGAGAATCCAAGGCGTTATACACTGGATCACGAGAGAGTTATGAAGAAGAGTACAAGACTTTTTTTTTTTTTTAAGTAGAATACGTTCTGTAGGCACAAAATTTGAGTTATTAGCACATTTTGAAGGTAGTCTTTTTAAAAAAAAAAAAAAAAAAAAAATAAACAGAAATAAACTAAATATTCGTTCTTTCGCCGTGCAAGTTGAACAATAGGATAAGTTAAAATTTATAATCGTAACAGGAGATGTGGAAAGGCATTTCGAATCAAAATGTTTAAAGCGTTTACAACGATAGCAATTATAATATTGAACTAAAATAAAATGAATATGGCGGATATCAATCAGCTGTTTATTATCGATAGTTTTATCGATTCTAGAGAAAGCTATAGCCATTGAAAGAAATTAAAAATAACATAAATCACAACTGATATGATCCATTTAGCAGATGGTGAAGGATGAGTCACTTATAAGCATGTTATCGAATGTTTAGCATGATTGTGAGCATTGAATGTATATTACCCTTAAAGAAAATTTAATGCTAATTTCAAAACTAAAATGAATCGTTGAAAAAATGTGTAGAACCAGAGAAAATTGGAGTTGTACTACAAAAAGCACGGATTTTTCTAAAGAACCTTTATAACGGCATATGTCTTAAACGGAGCCAGATAGAAATATGTGGTTGGTGGTGTTGAATTACATTTTCTGTCTAGTTTCACCCCCTGAAGGATTGTCATTAACTTGCGGTACACCCGGTATAGGCCCCTGGTTGAAGTGTTCTAAATTTATACTTGACATTCCGCCATTTTTTAAATAAATTATCAAGAACAAAAGTTGACAATCTACTGTATATTCGTCAAATTCCACTCACTCACTGACCTACCAGCCCAAACCACTTGCCAGAAAAATTAGAAATTTTGCATGGAGACACCCTTCAGAACGTAAACGCTCGCTAAGAAAGTATTTTTTGATATTCAAAGTTTTAATTATTTTTAGAAGGGATTCAAGTTTTAGTTGGTTAGACCAGGCACGCCTAGGCAGCATGCGTCGCTAGGTCGATAACAGGTCAGCTGTTACCGTACTGTATCTATTTCATAATATTATTTCTATTTTCCGTTCATTTCAACTATGATGGCAGACTTTGAATTACTAGAAATAAACTGTGATTTTGTCCCACAAAGAGTTTACACTTTACCTGGTGATGGTCCATCCGAGGTAATAATATCCCGAACCCTTGCACAGCCTCCTCACCCATTAGCATCCCCAGTCACAATACTTCTTGGTAATGCTCGCAAAAATAATTGGTGCTTCCAAATGGCATCTTGGAAACTTAAATTTTAACGTACATTTATTATTGACAACATGGACTGGTTAAACTGCTGTTACTGGTAACCTATAGATAGCAGGTTATCTCTACGTTATCTGTTTCTTCACACTGATCCGGAGCACCCCAGTGTCAAGAAACATTATACTTTGATTACTTATCAATTGATGAATAACTTATAGTATGACTGGAACCGTGCTATAGTAAACTGCGCAAAATTATATAGTCACGTTAATTTGTATGATACATTATTTAACGAAATAAATTAAATTCTTATCTGCCGTGACGAAGCTCGGGTATTCAGCTAGTTTTATAATAATTGTTATCAGTCAATTTGAACGAACCTTGACATATGATGATGCGTTATCATAATCTTTATATGAGCCAAGAATGATCAGCAAACTCCGAACAGAGATTACAGAATGCAGTCATCTTGAACGCATTGACCTTGGCAAGGCGAATTCCTTGAGTCCTTTAAAGTGCAATAAATCCAGCGAGATAGAGCAAGGACGCCACCCGAACCGGTTCCGACCCGGTCCGATAGGTCCTACGAGAGAGGTAAACACCTTTCGACAACCTCTGCACCTGATCTTGGCCTCTTAACGCTGGCAACGTGGGTTTGCATTTCAAAGGTCATAGCGTCTGAAAACTAGAATCTTCAGGGATTTCATATGATCCAAATACAGCTAGGATGCTTAAAGTCCGGACTAGAATAAACATAAAAAGATAACAAAAATTATGCCCTCAAGTGGAGTGTAAAAATTGTGGTCCAGACATGTAGGTTTGAGGGAACTCCCACTTTTGCTGGTCAACGACCTTGCCCGATCGTTTGATAAGGAAACGTTGCCGAATTTTGGACCGAAATAATATAAATTGTGGCCGAATAACACACACGGACTAGATATATATATCGTAAGTGGAACGTATTTCACGAAACTTGGAGCAAAAAATAATTTGTTTTCAAGTCCGCTAATCGTTTACGTAAACAGGCTGAAGGACTTCAGACTCAGGCATTATGGCAAAACATGTTTTACAAAGGAACAATTAGTGAAAGAACTAAATGGGAGAAATGTGTAAGTCCTCCGCAATTACCTCGATGGCATATACAAGTACAGCCAATTTTGCCGGGTTATCTACGGGTTACCAGCCTTTTATAGCAAGGGCTGAGGCGATGTCTTTTACTTTTTCGAAAGAAGAATGGTTATTCAGGGCTTCCCAGTGCACAATTATTATTATTTATTATTAACAAAGAATTTTAGGACGGGTTATCTATAGGTTACCACCCTTTTCTAGCCAGGATAGGGCTGATGCCTTTTCTTTTTTCTAAAGAAAGCCACCACCCTAAAGTGGAAATCGAACCCACGACCTTTGGCACGTAGTCTTAAGTGCTCCCACCTTAAACCTCACGGCCACCGGGCCTTCGTCCGCAAACTTAAAAACGAGTATTTAAACAAAAATTGGAGGTCCGGTGGCCGTGAGTGTTATGGCGTGAGCACTTAACACTCCTTGCCAAAGGGTCGTGGGTTCGATTCCCACTATGGGGTGGTGGCTTTTCTTTAGAAGAAAGAAAAGGCATCAGCCCTATTCTGGCTAGAAAAGGGTGGTAACTTATAGATAACCCGTCCTAAAATTCTTATTAAATAATAAATGGACGTTAAAATATAAATTTAAACTAAAATTAACATATGATAAAGAATAATTTATTTAATTTCAAACTGAATATAAAAGTAGACTCAACTCCTGGACTCCATGTCGGCTTCCTGACGCTGCTGCTGCTGTACCATCGCTCGTAGATTCATCGCCAGAGTCCAACAACAGACTTCCAGTATCGCTCCGATCTGGATGAAGGAGCCCAGAGAGAGGTTCACGCATGCGAAGATGAACGATATAGAAATCAGCGTTCTTGCCTGTTCGTCGGTCACGTAATGCGACATCGGATAAACCTTGGAGAAGTCATCATTTCCAAGTTGGTCACCCATCCGCAATCGTTCCGTCTTCAGCACGACTTCTTCCGACATCAACAAGGTTCTGTTGCTCTTTATCCAGCTGTCGACATTAGCATGCCAGGCGATTATGAGGCTCGACACCGTCAGACAGTAAATGAAGAGGAGTACCGCCAACAAACCCCACACCATTAGCAGAATCACGAAACGTCTAAAACATAAATTAAGCAATCCAAGTGTCAACATTAGAAGATTGAAGTAAAGCCAGTAATGGAGCAGTGACAAGCCGTGGAGACTCATGTATACGGTGAGAGCGATAAGTTCCACGAAACTAAGGATGATATACAAATTGGGAAATATTACCAGCATTGATGAAAACCTTTAAAAATACTTCGCAGGATTTACAATTAACACAAGTACACTAAATAAAATAATTCTTAACATATGGTAACATGTTTTTGTAAATCATTAGTATGTATCATACGAATGCATGGAAACCCAATGGCCGTGAGTGCTAATGTGTGAGCAAAGGTCGTTGGTTCGATTCCCACTAAGGGTGGTGGCTTTTCTTTGGAAAAAAGGAAATACATCAGCCCTATCCTGGGTAGAGAATGGTGGTAACCTATGTGCGTTAACATTCAAAAAAATGGTAAAAGTGAAGTTTCACGCCCTCCAAACCGATTTCTTTCAAATTTTGTACAACAGTGTATTTTGATGCACTAAACACGAATACGTTAAAAAAAAACCTTCGCATTTAACTAGGAAAGAAGTTATTAAGCACTAAAGTTCACTGTTAGGAAGGTTATAAAACTAGGCGTCAACAGCGTATTTGTAAACACGCGCATGCGCAGATATGTAACATTGGGAAACAGAACTCTCATTTGAAATGTTCATAAACCATTTATTGAAAAATATTGTTAATTTTAAGGGCATCCTCACCGTTCGTCACCTGTCGCTTAAGGGCATACGTGCTATGCGTTTCCGCTCGCTCAAGAAGATAACGAAACCCCAGTCAATCCAACTCGCTAAAATTAATAGAATCTATTAATTTTAGCGAGTTGGATTGACTGGGCTTTTGTTATCTTCTTGAGCGAACGGAAACGCATAGCATGTATGCCTGAAAGTCGTCATTTATGCCTTAATGTCATGTATGCCTTAAAGTCGTCACAAATTTAGTTGTTTACATTAGCTCTCATAACTCGCATAACAGTGAACTTTAGTGCTTAATAACTTCTTTCCTAGTTAAATGCGAAGGGTTTTTTTTTTTTAACGTATTCGTGTTTAGTGCATCAAAAATACGTTATTGTACAAAATGTGAAAGAAATCGGTTTGGAGGGCGTGAAACTTCACTTTTACCAAAAAAATAGTTAGGTAATTTTGAGCAATTAGTGTCCCAACCCGGATTTTTGTAAAACTTCAAACAATGCTTCATTTCAATCTAATTAAATCATTTAAAAAAAAGCCGCAAACCACTTTCTTTTTCTTTTTTTTTGTGTGTGTATTCAACCGCGGGAGGTCATGGGCACCCAAGAAAGGAAGGAACTTCTTAAATCAATGTTAAATATATTGTTTACGTTTCATTAAATGGATAATTTAAATCGAGTTCTAGGAGAATAGCAATAATAATTAAAAAAATTAAAGCCTCGCACCCTCACCGCGAAAGTGGCACCAGCCGAGCCCAGAACCACACACATGAACGCGTGCGCTTATGTGTCTGTGTGTTTATCGCACCTTACCATATACTAATAAGCTTAGATGATGTAAGTAAATACACAAGGAAATTACTAGCTGTGTCATAACAATAAAACATGTCGGAAAAATACTGTTAAAGTGCTTTGCCCAGCACATCCCACGACTCATGCCTGTAAGACTCTGATCATAGACTCCAAGAGAGAGCAAGTGCTGCGTCCGCGGGATTGTGCAACAATCATCAGATTTTGATGTATATCATACAAATACTTTTTCTTCTGATTGTCTCTGCCTAAAATCAACATTGTAGTCATTCTGGTTGCAGCTTTGTGAATTAGAACCTTCAATTCCTATTCGAAGAGATATCATTCCAGCAGATAATTAAATTTTCGTTAACAATATAATGAGTTATTAAATATAGCTTTTAAGTAAACATATCAATATCAAGTTTGGAAGCTAAGTATTAGGAGTTTGTATCTTTAGCGGCTTTCGATATCATACGAGATGTAAGGATTATGCGGAAATTCGCTAAGATGAAGCAGTTTCTTGGTCTCCTCGTGGTAGGGTGGGCCGATAAGTGGCTTAGGAGTTGCGGGTTCGACCCCCGCCTGCAGTGCATGTTGATATTCCATGAATGGGCCTCTTGAAAAGGTTCCCATGTCCACCATGGGTGCTTAGGAACATCCTATAGATTGGACAGTCTTGATGCAGAAGCGTCTAGAAAAAAAAAAAAGTGAAGCTGTTCCTGCAAGTCGGACGTTTTTCGAAGACAAACAAGTTGTCCGCAGATGCCTTCCGATAACCGCATATCGTAACGCATTCATGATTACGCAAGCTGATGATGTGGCTTGCGGTCGAATGGTTTCCCCGGGTTAATCATTCTTGCGATGTGGTTATTGGTGAATTTGATTAACCAAATAAGGATGCCAACCAAGCTGGAATAGTTTCTAGACGAGAGGTGTACGCCCTTGGCACACATTCCAGCCGGCTGAGACTGGCAGCCTTTCATATACCATGGGCGTATATAGGACATAATTTCGAGAGGGGGCAGGGAAGCAAAGAAATTAGGCTGCAACCCCCTCACCCCCCCCTACATACGCCCATATCTTATACAGACGATATTCTAACAATATTTTATAGATGGTATCAACAAATCTATATTGCTTCGGAAAAAAGCTAAATTAACAATTGCGTTGTCTGCCGACATAAAATACCAAAACTATGTTTGCTATAAGATAGTGACCCTATTTTTCTATGTATTCAAACGTGACAGAAGGTCAAATTTAAAAAAAAAAAAAAAAATACGCTCACTTTGTTTCCCGTCTCTATGACGCTTCTTCAGGAACACTTAAACTAATATCAGATATTATATTATTACAGCCAACACCTTCGAGAACCTTCCGCAGCTAGGGCCACGTCTGGACTGATAAGATCAATCATGTCTACTACTTATCAGCTGTTTAAAATCAATAGTTTTAGGAGTAAAGAAGAAAGTGAGCGTTTTTTAAATTTGATTTTCCGCCACATATAATTGTATGTTTGTTTTCTATTTAGTTGGTGGGTTTATTACATTCTTCGGGACTAAGAAATCAACGAATGGTGTGGATTCGGATAAGGGAATACGTAAGATTTTCAAAAATATATATATTTCGAACATTTCGGGATGCCTTCTTCCTCTTTCGCAGCTTTCTTCTTCTTTCGCAGCCTTCTTCCTCTTCGGCAGCCTTCTAGCTCTTTCGCAGCCTTCTTCCTCTTTGGCAGCCTTCTTCCTCTTTCGTAGCCTTCTTCCTCTTTGGCAGCTTTCTTCCTCCTTGGCAGACTTCTTCCTCTTCGGCAGCCTTCTAGCTCTTTCGCAGCCTTCTTCCTCTTTGGCAGCCTTCTTCCTCTTTCGCAGCCTTCTCCCTCTTCGGCAGCTTTCTTCCTCTTCGGCAGACTTCTTCCTCTTTCGCAGCTTTCTTCCTCTTTGGCAGCTTTCTTCCACTTTGGCAGACTTCTTCCTCTTTCGCAGCCTTCTTCCTCTTTCGCAGCCTTCTTCCTCTTCGGCAACCTTCTACCTCTTCGGCAGCCTTCTTCCTCTTCGGCAGCCTTCTTCCTCTTTCGCAGCCTTCTTCCTCTTTCGAAGCCTTCTTCCTCTTTCGAAGCCTTCTTCCTCTTTCGCAGCCTTCTTCCTCTTTCGAAGCCTTCTTCCTCTTTCGCAGCCTTCTTCCTCTTTCGCAGCCTTCTTTTGCAAGAAATGACTAGGGGATGTAACAGCTGAGAAATAAAATAAAATAGGTTGAATATGCTTTTTTTTTTTTGCATCTCGAGCTTGGAAAATGATATCGACTTGATTCTTTCGCCAATTAATTTGTTTTAGAGAGTATATTATAGGACAAATACAACCGTTAAACAATAATCTATATTTAGTCAAATAAATTCACAAATACGCTTACGTTTCTAAGTAAACTAGCATTATACAATTTTTCACACCACAAATAATATCAGATTTAATATCAGCACCCCAAAAATCTCTAATGTAGTAAATATATTAGTAAATAAAAAATAAGTTTAGCCAGTCCTGAAGCGACTAAAAATTTGTAAGCGAAATATTTACTTGGCGTTTTGAAATCCAATATCTCCCCTTGAGATAATCCGATTGTTACCTCTTTTGGCTCTGTCAAAAGAAGAGAGCTTCCTTTTTCTAATCATATGAATAACTACTGTATTATCTCAGAAGGTAATTGTAAGAAATGGTTCAGAAAATAAAAAAAGATTTAATCTTTTTTGTATATAACGTTTATACTAGAACACGTAGAAATACCAAGAAGAAAATGTATAACATTCTACCATTTATCGACCATCCAAATTTGCTTTGAATCGATGAAAGTTTCTTTAAATTATTGTCAGATTTTCGAATCTATAACAAAATTTTAATATAGGTTTGTTTTAATGTGCTAAAAAGAAATCTGACGTCCATTTTGAAACCAAAAATTGTTTTACATACTTGACTCTATAGAAGTCATTATTTTGCCAAAGTATTCCATGTACCTGTCTTTAAAAAGTTGTCCATTATAAAAAAAAAATGTTTGATTTACAAACGTCTTTAGCAGAATTCATGCTTATAGGAAGACAGTGTATTTTTTACCAACTTATCTATTTATTTTAGCAGAAACCTTAACTTATAGAATTCTGGATGTTAACAATAACTTTCTTAGGTTATAAATTTGTCATACCATGCCAAAGAGGTATATCAAAAATAACAATGATCTAATTACTTTATCATACTCGTACCATGGGATGATTGGTTAAATCCTTATGACGTAACCACAATCACATTCCTAAGATAATACCAGTGGATAAGATTCGTTTAGGAACGTTGCTTGCATTTACTTTCATTTAATCCTTTCTGATTATTAAACTTTCTCATATTATCATGTCACACTCATTCAATAACATTTGAATTATAGAAACACATGAACTGAAATTGTGACTACTTCTTGTGGTTGTGGTTTTGAAATAGATGTGATATTGCTGTGGTTTTTCTCATTGATTCTGTAGTTATGGCTTTAGACTTGTTATTAGGGACAAAAATTATTAGATTGACAACATGTGGGTGGTATCAATCAACGGTGGGTGTTCACCCAATGTCAGCTAAAGCTATTGAGGTTCAACTCATGAAAGAATTCTTCGATATTTCTACAAATCTTCGATCCTTTATCTGAAATGAACTCTCAAAATCTACAGATTTATATACACATACACACATTATATATATATATATATATATATATATATATATATATATATATATATATGTATGTATGTATGTATGTGTATATAAATGAAATAATTTTGTTTGTGTGTTTTTGTGTAATGGCAAATTTTGTCTTTCAATGAAACTAATAGAAAATCAGGCTGCATATTTTTATGCATTTATCTAATATAATTTACATATATAATGCAAAGATATATAATGCATTTATCTTTTATAATTTAATTAAGAACAAACCTTTTGGTATTCAGTCATTGTCATCCCCTACGGAGAGGTATGCCTATATGTTCTATAGAGAGCGCATACATACATATCTATTTGAGGAATACATAAACATATGTATGTACATATATATATATATATATATATATATATATTTCATGTATGTTCACATATAAGCATATATATTTGAGGATTGCGTAGGTCACTACAAAGTCTACAATCTGTCAGTCAGTATGTGTCTACTTGTCAGGTTTTCATTACAACTTGCACATGTTGGTCTCTCCTTGCTTTTATATTAACTAAGAATGGGTTAGACGGCAGTGCCCTATGCAAAGACTTGTCAAAAAAAATCAATTCTTCAAGCCTGATCAGGCTTTTGAGGTATTTTTGAATTTTCTTAATTTTGAGTCTGATTTCTCCCAGTCACTGTATATTTACTCATTGTTAATACTTCTTTAGAATAAGCAACTTGAGGGTAAGTAATTATTAAGTTACTAAGGAATAAATACCAGTTCAGAATAGAGAGAACATCAAGACTAACAAAATAAATGAACCAAATATTTTTTCAACAATATTTATTTTTATTGACTTTTTGAACTTGAATAATTCACTTAACTTACTAGATTTTGTTTCTTTATTACAGAAGACGGAAACTTGAACGTACCAGCTGATGATGATATCTTCCTCCTACCTTTCTTAAGGAGCTGTAAATTCTATCCAGAAAGCGCATTCAAGAAGGTATATCCATCTTTTATTACAAACATAGAATATATGAAGCTATAATAAATATTAATTAGGTGATAAGCAGTTAGGAAGTAAGATTTGGCTTGGAAAACATCAATATGATTTTTGTAAAAATCTGGAACGATAACAATGGACATAACGATGGACACCCTCAACTCCAGACCTGGCAGCCAGATGGATCACCAGAGGTACAGATGGCAAACCTTTTCCTTGCAGAGCGGCTGGTGGTACAGTGTAGGGCTCGGGGTCCGTCATGGGTGCACACCTTTCCCTTACCTCCATCTACCAACAGATATCTTATTTTCTTTTAAACTAATTTTCTTATAAATTGGTACAAAAAAAAAAAAAAAAAAAAAAAAAAAAAAAAAAAAAAAAAAAAAAAAAAAAAATGAATCCAGGTGCTGATAACCTAGACGTTGAGCGCCTAAACAAACAAAAAATTAGGACGTTTTGGTTACTGTTTGGTAGCCTTCATCAGGAATGAATGTCCAATATCGAGGGTGGAGAATGACCAAAGTGAGCTGTTAAGTGACCATCCGTTAAGTGGCCCCCGACCTTCATTGCTGATAAAGACTACCATAAGAGTAGCCAAAACGTCCTTAATACAGATAGTTACGAATGTCATATTTATGTTTTCTCAGCCGAGTCCCAACTATTTCCTGACTGCTGAATAATGAATAATGTTATCATATATTTTTAAGAAAAATTTACTCCTTAGAATAGAATTTAGTCCCTTTTTAAACTGGAGGGCCTTGCAAAGTTTAATACATCTGTACTTTTTAATTTGTTTAATACATAGTAGGAGTTCGCAATCTCAGCCTTATTTGACAATAAAATTGTCTGGAGGATCTCCTCTTTATCCAGTGGCTAACACCTTAGATTCTCATGCGGGAGCTGGTGGGTTAAACTCCCACCTGCAACAGGGATTTCTCTCATTTCAGGGCCCGTTGAGAAAATTCCCACATGCACTATGGATGTCGGTGCTAATGGCCTAAAAATTATTTGAATCTATTTTTTTCTGATTTCACAATTATAAATTTAATAAAATTAGACCCTCAATGTATAACAATACAATATATGTATTTATTATTAAATAATTGTATAATTAAGCATGTATTTATTATTGATAATTGCAATTATTTCCTTTATGTTCTTCTGTCTTCTTTCACCCTTGATTCCGAAGTGTCCCCCGACGCTTAATCAGAGCAAAAGGTGTGTGTACGTAGTGTGGGAAGGATGAGACATCACCATTAACATGTGAAATTACAGAATGTGTTCAGAATGGCTCCTTCACCCTACAGCACATTTATTGGTTTTGACTTAGAAATCAGAAAAAATTAGGTTAAAATAATTGTTTTTCTAAAACAATGAGGTACCATTTTAAAGCTTATTAAATAAGGGAATTTTTGTGGCGGGGGCAAACCTCTAAGTCTACAAATTTTAAGAAAAGACTAATATGAATAGTTCACGTCTATATAGCTTTTAGTATAGCTCTTACTTTACATGGCAATATTTCAATAAGGGTTGTTTCTTATTGAAAATTTAATGCAGATTCTAAAAATGTGGACTTTATTTAGAATAAATTAACCAGAAATCCCCAAAACCTATGATACATTCAATTAAACAATTAAAGAATTAATTAAAATGCATTATCATTATCCCTGTTACCATAAGACTTTCTTGAAGAAATGAAATATCTGTTTCAGCTTGTGGATACGTACGCCTTCAAGGACAAACACCCGAAATATTGTAGGAACTTACTACCATCGAAGGAAGGGAATGCTTTCGAACATAACATATTCACCGTTCTACCTTATAGAGACCAGCATGGGCGTAGGATACTACTCATCGAAGCTGGAAGTAAGTCTGTGTCAGAAACAAATAACACTTAATCCGTCTATGTCTAGAAAATATTTGCCAGCCCCCCCCCAATTTTGATGAAATTAATATTTAATGATTATAGTAAGTCTTACATAAAAGTCGAATAAAAGAAAAATACATCGAAAAATGTTAACGTTCTTAGAACTGGCCTTCTTGCAGAAGACACTGACAACACCTGGTCAGACCGATGATGTAGACCTTTCAATCTCATCATGGTTAGCTCTCATTTCCAGAAATGATTCGGAAATCCTTGTAATCAGCTGGTTTATGTCCTACACGGGTTCTTTGTACACTTGCGACTTAAGCTATCCTCATGCCTAAAAATCAAGCAACATCAGATGAGAGTTTTCGACCAGTCTATGCACCGGTCCAAATCTCCCAATCCATCTTCCAAGATAATGTTCATTGAGCTAGTTTGTTATAAATAATAAGATAATCCACATGGTATTAGATCAAGTGCAGTATCCAAAAGGGTGGCACTCGTACTTTAAATAAACTCCCACGATGGAGGGTTACTCCAACATGGAAAACAGGATGGTATGAGATCAACACCACTTCCAGTATCAGTTCAGCATATGACACGGCCCGTTTTCTACCTAGACGGTGCATTTTATGACCTCCTTCAGAACGATGTAAATATGGCACTCAGTATGGATTGGGGCCAGTGCATTGGCCGGCCGAAAACCCTGATCTTACTTCGCTTGATTTATAGCCATGGAGTTGGCTTAAGACAAGTGTGTACAAAGTATCCATTTAGGACATAAACCAGCTGATCACAAGGATTTGAGAATCATTTGTAGAAATGAGCACTAACCATGATGAGATTGGAAGGACTACATCAGCGGAGTGACAAGGTGTCGTCAGTGTGTTCTGCAAGGAGGCCAGGTCTAATGATTCTCATTCATTTAATAATATGTTTTGTTTTAAGACAAGCTCTGCGACATTTATTTTTAATCCCTCACCAATGGTTGCACATTGATAAAGAAGAGTTAGACACTGTTTAAACTCAAAGATTATAGCCTATATAAAAAAAGAACCCTAATTTTTTTCTATTCCTAATATTTTTCAGAGAAGTGGAACCCTAAGGAAGTATCTCTGACAGAAATTGTTCGAGGAATCATGCTCATCGTAGAAGCTGCTCTTCTCGAACCAAAAACACAAATAGCTGGAGCAGTAATTCTCATAGATCTTGAAGGCCTTTCTCTTTCGCACGTATGGCAGTTCACGCCTGCGTTGGCTAAAATTATATTGGATTATGTTCAGGTAACATTTAATTGCAAAATATCATCTTCTTTTCAGCATCATATTAAAATCATTAACAAGGCAAATGAAACTGATTAATCAAGTTTTTGTAACAATCCGACCTTGTATCAGTTCTTCGCAGTGCTAGTTCGTGTGGATAGATTGTCCGTCCTGAACAAAAAGCTAATTCAGCATCTTAAAATTGAATACAAAATTAATAAATGCAAATCATTGTGGCAGGAAGCACTGATGTGCACAGTTGTTGTGCTTTATGACCCTCCAATAAATAAATGTACACTGCGCACACACTAAACTGTACATTTACTCTGACATTCCCTGGCAGTAGGTATAAAATGCATTTACACACATAAAGTGGTGAAACAATATCGATTAAGCTTATACAAATCTGGAATCACTACGCTCGGACCATCTTTAGCAGCCTCAAGGAAGAGTATGAATTAGGAAGCTGCTTTCAAAAGGCTTCTACAGAGATTTTCCATTAGTTCATTCTGAGAAGTTATTACGATAGATACCTGCTATGAGCAACAATGTACTATTAGTTCATTCTGAGAAGTTATTACGACAGATACCTGCTATGAGCAACAATGTACTATTAGTTCATTCTGAGAAGTTATTACGATAGATACCTGCTATGAGCAACAATGTACTATTAGTTCATTCTGAGAAGTTATTACGATAGATACCTGCTATGAGCAACAATGTACTATTAGTTCATTCTGAGAAGTTATTACGATAGATACCTGCTATGAGCAACAATGTACTATTAGTTCATTCTGAGAAGTTATTACGATAGATACCTGCTATGAGCAACAATGTACTATTAGTTCATTCTGAGAAGTTATTACGATAGATACCTGCTATGAGCAACAATGTACTATTAGTTCATTCTCAGAAGTTATTACGATAGATACCTGCTATGAGCAACAATGTACTATTAGAATAAAAATATAAATTTAATTTTATAATCTATTAGTCCAAGAGCTGGTAACCGCAAGTTTCATCAAGTGTTTTATGGACCTTCATATTTTCCTATAATGTATCCTCTTGGGTAGATAAGAAGGTAAATATGTGTTGGCTAGACTTATTGTGGAACACCAGCTACTGCATAGGGGGAAGGTGTAAAACAATATTGCACAAAAATACAGTTTTATTCAGAAACCAACTATCTTTAATGTAAAATTAAGAAGATTTTACAATGATAATAAATAAGGCAGACACTTTTAAGGGGGATAAGATGTAAAAAAAAAAAAAAAAAAAAAAAAAAACTAAATTGTTATTATTCTAATATTAAATGAGAGTTTTATTCAAGCTGTACAAGATCATGTGAGCAAGAACCAATGAGAGCGCAGAGAACAACCACAACTGCGCGGTGCTCTCATACACTCTTACGGTTACACGCAGTGTATTGCAGTCTATCGTAGGCAACATTTATTTTCATGTTTCCTGATAAGTAAACCCCACAAAAGTGTCTGCCCTTTTGTAATTATTTTCAATTATGTTTATTAAAGACGTTGTTTAAATCACAGCGTGAATAAAGCACTTCATTTAATATTAAAAATAAAAACTAGGTACTTTGTTTTTGTTTTTTTTATTTACATTTTAAAAGTGTCTAACCTTATTTATTGTTCATAGTGAAATTGCCTTAATTTGCAATTTTTTTTACATTAATGATAGTTGGCTTCTAAATAAAACACTATTTTTGGGCAATATTTTTTTGCACATTTCCCCTAGCCACAGCATCTGGTGTTCACGGTAAGTCTAGCCAACACATATTTACCTTCTAATCTACCCAAGAGGTACATTATAGCAAAATTTCAAGGCGCATAAAACACTTCATGAAAAGTGTGTTACCAGCTCTCCGACTATATATTGTTTACTTAATTTATTTAGAAATATACAAATAGGGTGTTTATCTCAACAAGACTCGACAAACAGAACAAGAGATATTATTACACTATGCTGGAAAAATTCATGGACCCGACCGTCAGAAAATTAACTACATTCCATTAAACATACAATAAAAGAATGGACATTCGTTCCTGTGGGAACGACCCGCTCAAGTATTGGTCATTCGTGCCTTATCCAAAGTTACTTCATGGCAAAACAAGAATAACCGTAATGTGGAATATACAATACTACTCTTACAGAACGCATGAGACGCCGTCACCTGAACGTACCCTACGACTTATGCTATTTGTGAAAGCAAGTGAAGGTAGCCAACACATAGACTCAATACTATATTACCTACACAATAACAGATTATAAAACTTTTTTTGAACACAACCAAGTATTGTATCTTATTATGGTGTCCTGTTATCATGTCAGCTAACCTCTGTAACTCAGGTTCAGAACTATAATTTACAAGTTTCCAAGAATGCAAGTGCAGAATGACTTTATACTCACATGATGTATAAATATAAATACATCCACAATAATGTAATATTGTAGAAATAATGTACTAATATACATATAATGTAGGGAGTACATCGCCATGAAGTGCAACCACACATCATTTTTACCATGATTTACTTAGTACAGTATTGTCTCACAGAATATGCTCTTATTTTACAGGAATGCGTCCCAATCAGGTTGAAAGCAGTGCACGTTTTAAATCAACCCTACATTTTTAATATGCTCTACGCCATTTTCAAGCCATTTATTGGAGAAAAACTAAGGAAACGAGTATGTATAAGCACATCACATAGATTAATTTGTTTTTATTTATTTTATTTTTTTTAAATATTTTTAAATACGCTTCAATGTACAACAGTTAAATCTATAAATAATACATATAGTTATAAACATTAAAACTAAATTACTGTTGAAGACCAGAATTCGTTTTATTTTATTCATTACTTACCTTCTATCGTTAAAGAAATTGTTGATTCCCCACAAATAATTTAGGAAAATATTGAATTATTTTTTATTAGAAGATAAAAATCTCTTTTTATTTATTTTCAGATATTCTTCCATGGTGATAACTTTGCTACCCTGCTCGAACAAGTGGATGCAAAATTCCTTCCAACGCAGTACGGAGGAGAGATGAATCTTGAAACTATATACGGCCCGCAGCTTCATAAACTCATTTGTCAATTTGAGCAGGAATTTATTGGTAAAGTTATAATTATTTTTGTATATCTCTCTCTCATACATAATAAAAATAAAAAGTCCGACTTGCAGGAGCTGCGTCATCTTAGCGCGGCACCGTTCATATCTCTAGTGCTATTAGTAAAGGAATAGTAGCAGTTATTGGTGGGGCTTAGATAGTAGCAATTATTGGTGGGGTTAACATCTCGAAAAAGAGAATAGATTTAAGGGGCCACAACAGGAAACTGGCAGTATCATGGCGACTTCCCCCATCTTCTCAACGTTCGCTCTTGGAAACACCATAACAATTTTCAGTGGGATTAGTACCTAGGATGATAGGGATTGTAGTGGGATTAGTACCTAGGATGATAGGGATTGTAGTGAGATTAGTACCTAGGATGATAGGGATTGTAGCGGGATTAGTACCCAGGGTGATAGGGATTGTAGTGGGATTAGTACCTAGGGTGACAGGGATTGTAGCGGAATTAGTACCTAGGATGATAGGGAATGTAGTGGGATTAGTACCTAGGATGATAGGGATTGTAGTGAGATTAGTACCTAGGATGATAGGGATTGTAGTGGGATTAGTACCTAGGATGATAGGGATTGTAGTGAGATTAGTACCTAGGATGATAGGGATTGTAGCGGGATTAGTATCTAGAATGTTAGGGATTGTAGCGGGATTTGTACCTAGGATGATAGGGATTGTAGCGGGATTAGTACCTAGGGTGATAGGGATTGTAGCGGGATTAGTACCTAGAGTGATAGGGATTGTAGCGGGATTAGTACCTAGGGTGATAGGGATTGTAGCGGGATTAGTACGTAGGATGATAGGGATTGTAGCGGGATTAGTACCCAGGGTGATAGGGATTGTGTAGTGGGATTAGTACCTAGAATGATAGGGATTGCAGTGGGATTAGTACCTAGGGTGACAGGGATTGTAGCGGGATTAGTACCTAGGATGATAGGGATTGTAGTGGGATTAGTACCTAGGATGATAGGGATTGTAGTGAGATTAGTACCTAGGATGATAGGGATTGTAGCGGGATTAGTATCTAGAATGTTAGGGATTGTAGCGGGATTTGTACCTAGGATGATAGGGATTGTAGCGGGATTAGTACCTAGGGTGATAGGGATTGTAGCGGGATTAGTACCTAGAGTGATAGGGATTGTAGCGGGATTAGTACCTAGGGTGATAGGGATTGTAGCGGGATTAGTACCCAGGGTGATAGGGATTGTAGCGGGATTAGTACCCAGGGTGATAGGGATTGTGTAGTGGGATTAGTACCTAGGGTGACAGGGATTGTAGCGGGATTAGTACCTAGGATGATAGGGATTGTAGTGGGATTAGTACCTAGGATGATAGGGATTGTAGTGGGATTAGTACCTAGGATGATAGGGATTGTAGTGGGATTAGTACCTAGGATGATAGGGATTGTAGTGAGATTAGTACCTAGGATGATAGGGACTGTAGCGGGATTAGTATCTAGAATGATAGGGATTGTAGCGGGATTTGTACCTAGGATGATAGGGATTGTAGCGGGATTAGTACCTAGGGTGATAGGGATTGTAGCGGGATTAGTACCTAGAGTGATCGGGATTGTAGCGGGATTAGTACCTAGGGTGATAGGGATTGTAGCGGGATTAGTACCTAGGGTGATAGGGATTGTAGCGGGATTAGTACCCAGGGTGATAGGGATTGTAGCGGGATTAGTACCTAGGGTGATAGGGATTGTAGCGGGATTAGTACCTAGGACGAGATTGTAATGCCCATAAGGATAAATTAACAAATTTGTTATATTGACTTATTGAATTTGAATTTTCTTTTTCTTGTTTAGATGGAAACAACAGAGGATTCAAAACGAAAAGGAAATAGAACTACACGAGAGAGAATATTAGCAGAGGTTTTTAGATAGATCTAGATTATCTTCTCTCCTCCATTTTCACCACGGCACCTCAGCATTTTCCTCTTCGGGAAACTGTATATATTAATTTAAGAATTACATATTACCTGTAAATATTTTTAATATTTAATTAAAAAACCATGAAACCTATTATATGCTTCACTGTAGGAATAATAAAGTATTACATGTTTGTAAATAAGAGTATTTAGATTTATAAATATATTCTAAAAATTTTCAATTTAATCAAATAATTCTTTAATAAGAGCAAAAATGTGATTTATTTTTTTAGCATTTGTAAGGCAATGGTGAATTGCACTAGGTAATAATTTGTGATTTTTTTAATTATTCATATATATATATATGTTGCTAGAATTATAAAATGTACATAATAAATAAAAAAATTAAAAGTTTCTATACTTTTTAATGCACTCTTCTCTTCTCTATAACCTCGATGAGAAACTCTTCTCTGGATTTTTGAGGAACAAAAAACTAAGTAGTAATAATTCCTATTTATCCTGTACATTGAGTACAGCTAATTTTTGAGGTTTTTTTTTTTTTTTTTTTTTTTTTTTTTTAGTAACTTTAAAGCTTTATACAGGGAAATCAGAAGAATTTTTTTAATTTAAAGTATTGCCTATCATTAGGTATGATTTTACCTCATCCTTCATATAGTAAATGGATTCCACTTTCAAAAGGTTCCTACTCTTTTGAGGGGATCCAAGAACTGGCCCAACTTTTGGTTTGGTCAGCCAATCCGCATGAGTTATCAACTGGAACAGATGAGGAAAGAACTGTGTCTGGTGAACACAGCATGTTGGGGAAGGACATCACATTGAGGCTCTCCTAAGTTACCTTGACGGCTTTTGCAGCATGTAAGCGAGGGTGTCGTGCTGAAATATCGTTTTGTTGTGTCTTTGGGAATATTGCCTGCGTTTCATCTTCAATGCTCGACTCAATTCCATCTACGGTTGCTTTTAATGTTCAGTTAATTACGGTTTTGTAAGGATGCACGTTACAGGCCATTCACCTTTAGCCTTTGTTGCTGGTGTCAAAATCAGTATTCACATGTTTTCAATGATGGAGCCTGTTCCCTAAATAGTTCTTACACTATTATAAAAATAAGAAAAAAAATTGTTTTGTACAGTGAACAAAGTATCCTGGCTGACTTATATTGTTACTTATTTAAATTTTAAGGTCCATTATTATAACTAAGAATTTTAGGACGGGTTATCTAAAGGTTATCACACTTTTCTAGCCAGGATAGGGCTGATGCCTATTCTTTTTTCTAAAGAAAATCCACCACCCCATAGTGGGAATCGAACCCACGACATTTGGCACGGAGTGTTAAGTGCTCACACCTTAACACTCACGGCCACCGGGCCGTAGAGAGATACTGTTCATACCTGGGAATCATCCTCAAGAATACAAGAAAGGAAGAGGTTGTTATTTCTGCACTCCGTATTGGCCACTCAATCCTAACTCATCATATACACGAGTTATGATATACATAAGTATTTGATGTGAAAAGAGGACCAAAATCCTCTAAATGTAACTATTGAACACACTTTGGGTTGCTTCACACTTGGGGTGCCAGATTGTCCCGAGGCTCACCCAGCCTTTAATTAATTCATGGATACCTGCAAAAGGAAAAATCAGGCGGTTGGAGTATAGTACTGACCACACTATCTCCCTAGTGTGCTTTATGGTCAAGAATCAGATACCTCTACTGGGACTGATTTATGAAAAAAAACTTTTGTAACTTTTACTTTGTCTTTTTGCATTCTAGCTTTTCACCATATTAATTATGTTTCCTTTTTTTTTTTTTTTTCTTACGGCGCATCGACTAATTCTTGGCCATTCATTGGAAATTTTTGTTTGATGATATCACAACAATATATATATATATATATATATATATATATATACAGGTTGTCAATTCTTAGTAGTACTGTACTGTGTCTTAGGCCCGCCATCATAAGTGTGCTTCCTTCCTGAGGCAGATAATAAACATGCTATAAAGAACGGATGAATAATAAAGAATACAACTTTCTAAATGCTTGTATTTTCAAAAATCTTCACAGTCTTGGATTCCAAAAACAAGGTAACTAGAAACATGGCAAATATCTCGACTTACACATCCGAAGCCTGTCATTTCAATACAGATGATCCAAAAAAAAAAATGACTAAATTGTTTTGTATGTTTTAATATTCCTTGTTAAGTACTTAATTATTTACATGTTAAATAGCTATGATTACGATTATGTACATAAGCTTGATTAATTCCTTAATATACTAAGAATAAAAATATAACATATCACATTATGCAAGTTACATCATGAAATGCAGTCAGAAATGATTAGTTACAAATACAATGATAGTAATAAATTCTGTGATTCCCCCCTCCCCTTATTTTCTTCAGTCTAATTCTAAAAAAGAAATTAATATTTATTTGATTTTTTACACAAATGTATTAATTGGTGAAAGGTCAATGAAACTTCATTGCAAATTTTCAATATATTTATTTACCCTCTTCCCAGCTGACTTATCTACGCCTTATAGGATTCATTCAATTTATGCTCTTCCGTAGAAGTTTCACAGCTCATCAGCAGACTTATCTACGCCATATTAGATTCATTCAGTTTATCCTCTTCCCTAGATGTTTCACAGCTCATCGGCTGACTTATCTACGCCATATTGGATTCATTCAATTTATGCTCTTCTCTAGATGTTTCACAGCTCATCAGCAGACTTATCTACGCCATATTAGATTCATTCAATTTATGCTCTTCTCTAGATGTTTCACAGCTCATCAGCAGACTTATCTACGCCATATTAGATTCATTCAATTTATGCTCTTCTCTAGATGTTTCACAGCTCATCAGCAGACTTATCTACGCCATATTAGATTCATTCAATTTATGCTCTTCTCTAGATGTTTCACAGCTCATCAGCAGACTTATCTACGCCATATTAGATTCATTCAATTTATGCTCTTCCCTAGATGTTTCACAGCTCATCGGCTGACTTATCTACGCCATATTGGATTCATTCAATTTATGCTCTTCTCTAGATGTTTCACAGCTCATCAGCTGACTTATCTACGCCATATTAGATTCATTCAATTTATGCTCTTCTCTAGATGTTTCACAGCTCATCAGCAGACTTATCTACGCCATATTAGATTCATTCAGTTTGTCCTCTTCCCTAGATGTTTCACAGCTCATCAGCTGACTTATCTACGGCATATTGGATTCATTCAGTTTATCCTCTTCCCTAGATGTTTCACAGCTCATCAGCAGACTTATCTACGCCATATTAGATTCATTCAGTTTGTCCTCTTCCCTGGATGTTTCACAGCTCATCAGCTGACTTATCTATGCCATATTGGATTCATTCAGCCTATGACATGGCCCAACTGATGAAAGGTTCTCCTCCTCTAGTTGAGGGATCCATTTAAAACATTTTCCCCAAAGAGGCGCCACGAAGACGTGAAACATGTAGGGAAGAGAATAATTATATTTTAAGTGTGAAGTGAAGTTTTATTGACTTTCCTTTTACTTTGCCAATTAAAAGAAATAATTACCCACACACAATTATTTTTAAAAAAAGAGACCTTACAATCCAGTGTTTATAACACTTTATCAGTTATCATGTAGCAACAAATATAAAAGTACAATGTATAAAAAAATGTTTCATTCTACAAGAAAACATTTAATGTTTAGTGATGTATTGCCGACACATGATATTATCTTCTAATCATCTTTACTTTTGATTGCTTCTTTCGTATTGCCGTTTGTAGATTTGTTATGCCTTTGCAGGCTTTGTTTAAGTTGAGCACGTTTTAGCTGCACCATTAGTTCACTAGACTGCCAAAGCCAGCTCGCCTGAAACATAAGTAAATAAAATGTATTATAGTGATTTTTTAAGGTAAACCAATATCTAAATAATTTTTTATTTATTAATCTGTTGACCTAACATTAAACATAAAAATAAAAAATGTTACAATGCAATATGCTTCTCCAAAAAATTAGATTTAATTGATGTATTATTTCAATTTTACGTGTTGCTACTAATCAGCTGATGCTCTTTCTTGAAAGTAGTGTTTCTGCTTCCAAAGAGGCATCTGTTGAGGTGATAGCAAAATTTTGCCAATGGAAGATAGAGCAGATACTCATTGTGAGACCAAATGCGGTAAAACCCAAGAAACAAAAAAAACGCAAATTTCTTAGTAAGCCTAATCACAAAAAAAGATTCATTATAATCCACCGAAAAACCAGTGATCTATATTATCAACAAGTTGGATTAACTAGAGTTTCGACATAACCTTGAGGGAGCGGAAACGCATAGCAATTATGCCATGATCATAAGTGCTACGCGTTTTCGCTCGCTCAAGGTTATATTGAAATAGTCAACCCAAATCATTGATAATCCTCTTGCTATATTGGTGAAACCTGAATTGATGCCTTGATCCAGCTCTCTGACCCAGTGATAAACCCCCACATCTTTAACCTGAGTTAAAGCTAATGCGTAAGTACCAAATGTTACATAATAACTAATTACAAGGCAGACTATAATATATTTGTGTACAATTGCACATAAATTTCCAATAAAGAATTTAGAATTGAGCACTACAAATAATTGAAAACAGATGGAAGCAAGAAAGTGTTTTAATCTGCCACCTGTCTCCAATCATTTATAAATGTACGTCTATTTTTCTTTTTCACTAATTCTAGGCCACTATTAAAATAACTGAAATATTTTTCTTTCAGCTCACTTTCTACTGCCTTTAGACCATACCCTAACATTTTTCAAGCCATATTATTATATTGCAATTTTTTTAAAACCTAAATATGATTTATACAATTATTGCTTAAATTTAATTACCTTAAATTTTTATGTATAAAACTGTATATTTTCTGCACTTGCTTTCACTCGTATTTCCAGAAAGCGCTTAGTTAAAAAGTACAAACACAGTAGAGGCTTGGGTAAAACCCCAGACTCTATGTCTTAAGAAAATCTAGGTTACAGTAAACTTCCTCTAATCCGGCATCCTATGGTCTGGCACACTTGATAATCTGGCACGGAACAGGTTTCAAGGCCATGCATCAATTCCAGGAAATCCCCATGCCAACAACTCTGTGGGGCCGGATGGGGTTGTAGGAGAATTCCCGGAAACCCTCTTTGTGATTGAATACCTACTTGTTGCTAGTTCAGTTTATAGTTATCGACTGGGGCAATATACATCTAACAGTGCACAATTTTATTTTACCCATTTTACTTTAAATATCTACTACTCTTATAATCTATATTTTGTTTAATTTTCACCTCTATCCATTTTTTTCTACATATATCCAATAATCCAGAATACTTGATAATCCAGTAAGCTTCAAGTCCTGAACGTGCCAGATTAAAGGAAGTTTACTGTATTTAAGTTAGTCCTAAAATGTCTTTTTCATTATCTTATGAATTGTTTACAAACTAAGACTTTTGAGGACAAAAACTTATTAAAACATCATTCACCGTCGGCACCTAAACCAAACTTTTATGTTTTAATTTATGTGACGTTTTGACTTAAAGCAATTTTCGACTGCAAGAAAAATCATGACTGTAATACCACAATGAAAGTAAAAAAATAAAAGTTTGGTGTACGAGTAGGTGCTGATAACATGAAATGGCGTTTTAATGTCTTTTTCATATGTATAATCTTTACATTATTACAAATGTTTGTTTTTTATGTTAATAAAAAAGAACCAGACTGTATTTATTTAATACATCACTCAATTATTTTCATTTAATAATAATAAGTAAAACAATTTTAGTAATTAATTGATTATTTTTAATAGAATTTATTTGTTTACAGAAATGAAAATTACCTATTTATTTCCCGCAACTGGACGATACTTATTTATTATGAAAATATTTGTTTTAAGAGTAAAGATAGGTTAAATTAGAATGCAAAAGTCACATATTTGGCCCAAATATTATTATTTTAGCTAAAGCATTGACTATTCTGAACATAGTTAATACCAAAACATCTACAAAGCAGATCAATGTAACAAAATTTACTATATACTTGTCAAATACCACTCACTCACTCACTCATCTATCATCGCCCAGCCCAAACCACTTGACAGAAAAATTTGAAATATTACATGAACACTCCCTTTAAGACGTGAACACTTGCTAAGAAAGGTTTTTTGATATTCAAATTTGTAAGTATTTTTAGAGGGGTTTGAATTTGCTCGCCTAGGCAGCATGCGTTGCTGGAACGATAACAGGTCAGCTGTTACTGTACTGTATCTATTACATAGTATTATTTTTATTTGCGGTTCATTTCAACTATAATGGCAGACCTTGAATTACGAGAAATAAACTGTGATTTTGTCCCTCATAGAGTTTACGCTGGTGATGGTCCATCCGAGATATAATGTCCCGAACCCTTGCTCAGCCTTCTCACCCATCAGCATTCCCAGTCAGAGCAGTTCTTGGTAATGCTCGCAAATATAATGGGTATTTCCAAATGACATCTTGGAAACATAACTTTCTTAATTTTAACGTCCATTTATTATTGTCACCGAATTTTAACCTGTACTGGTTAAACTCCTGTTACTAGTAACCTATAGATAACGGGTTATCTCTAGGTTATCTGTTTGTTTACATTAGAGCGCCCCAGTGTCAAGAAACATTACACTTTGATTACTTATCAATTGATGAATAACATACAGTATGACGGGAACCATGCTATAATAAA
Organism: Gonocerus acuteangulatus; assembly: GCA_946811695.1. NCBI lineage: Eukaryota > Metazoa > Arthropoda > Insecta > Hemiptera > Coreidae > Gonocerus > Gonocerus acuteangulatus. The sequence continues at coordinate 2,537,269 of OX328130.1, forward strand.
CTGCAAAAAATTATATATTAGCGTTAATTTTAATGATACACTGTTTAACGCAATAAAATCTGCCGTGACAAAGCACGGGCATTCAGCTAGTTTCATTATATTATTTTTATGTGCAGTTCATTTCAGCTATGATGGCAGACCTTGAATTACTAGAAATAAACTGTGATTTTGTCCCTCATAGAGTTTACGTTATCCCCGGTGATGGTCCTTCCGAGGTAATAATATCCCAAACCCTTGACAGCCTCTTCATCCATTAACATCCCCAGTCAGAACACTTCTTGGTAATGCACGCAAATATAATGGGTGTTTCCAATTGACATCTTGGAAACATAACTTTTTAAATTTTAACGTCCCATTATTATCATAACAAATTTTAACCTGTATTGGTATAACTCCTCTTACTGGTAATCTATAGATAATGGGTTATCTGTTTGTTGACACTGGTCCGGAGGCCCCAGTGTCAAGAAACATTACACTTTGATTACTTATCAATTGATGAATAACATATAGTATGATGGGAACCGTGCTATAATAAACTGCGTGCTAGAATTATGTGGTAGCGTTAATTTTGATGATACATTATTTAACGCAATAAAATAACTACTTATCTGCCGTGACAAAGCACAGGTATTCAGCTAGTTGAATATATAAATAAATCTCACCATCATAACCATGCAATTAAGGAGAATCGGAACGGAGAATATCAGCGATATGAACATCCCTTTGCTATCGAAGTACTGCTGGCGGGAAATTAGGCTGAAACAAAAACAAAAATTTCATTAATTCTTAATAAACAAATGGTCATTAAATTATAAATAATTTCTTTCATAAACTTCATTCGCTTTGTTATAACAATTCGATTTGTTTTTTAATTACACCAAAAGCTCATTATCTTTAATATTGTAATTCTGTATTTTTAAGATGTATATAAATATTTTAAAGAATAAATGAACAACAAAAATGAAGCTGTCAATACATGAGATTATTAGTATGAACAAATGTTCAATAGTAATGTAATAGCCTGTCATACAGGCTGGATAACTAAGCATTTTCCTCAGAATTTCGGTAGTGTGAACTGCATTTCATGAATAATTTACTTAAAATACCTATGTAAATAAAATAAAAACATGAATAGTTCTATTCTCTTACATGTTTAATGAGCAACTGTTCAATTATTCTTTCTTAAATTAATTTCTTTCCAGAGTTTTGTTTACGCGTAGATCTACACTACTCAATAAATATACAAAACTTCACATTTTCGTCTATTGATCTTAATGAATAATAAAAGCGCCCCAATGTAAAAAGACAACATCTTATAATAATAACACAGAAAACAGAAAAAGTTCATGGGCGTATATCAGCCGATATACAGTGCCATAGCGGCAGATTCGATTCAAACGTAGTACAAAGTAACCCCCCCCCCTTCCGATAAAACCATTTAGCTTATTTTTATAACATTTATCTTTCATTAGATACTCATGAAAAATATCACGATGCATTACAACAGAGCCGGAATTATGCCCAGTATGAGCAAATTTGTAATTTGAATCCAGAGTAAACCCCCACCTTATGAACTGATTTTGTTTATTTATAACATACATAGAAACGCATATATATATATATATATATATATATATATATATATATATATATAATAGAAATTAAAATGTTAAAAGTCATACTTACTTCCAATTCTGGGCAGCGAGTTCATTAATGTTCTCAGAAAAATATACAAGAAGGACTGTAAAAGAAAACGAAGAGGTAAATAATTAAAAAAATAAAATGTTGAAAAGTACATTAAAACAAAGAAAAATTAGAAAACTCAGGGTTTATATCGTCCCTGCCATGTCAAACTATCGAATATGCAAATCGGGTCAAAATAGGAACAAACATCTATCCATTGACGAAGTCATGTATTGAAAAATAGTCTTATTCCATACTTTGTTTAAGGCATTAAAGGTTACTCTAAAGGGGTTAGAGATCCAACAATTTGCAACAAGCCGTATCGTCCACAATCTCAAGAGCAAAATCTTGAATATGAAAAACGATATTTTTCATATTCGATAGCTTGACATGGTAGGGATGATATGTGACAGCTCATTAAATAGTTTAATTAAAATAATTCCTTGTTTTGTTGTATTTTGGCCGGTATGAAGGGTTTGGCACAAAGAATAGAAAAAAATAAATAAAATCTTACGTAATATGAAAAAGAGTAGAACTTGAAAGTTGCTATGATTCCTGGTTAGTAGAGCAGTGAGCGTGACCGCTACGTGGAAGAGGAGGATGCCGATAACGAGAGGATCTCGCCAATCTATCTGCAACACGAATAGATATCACAATCAATATAATCCATATACAATAAACACAGTAACAATTAGCAAGAACAATCATTACATTAATATTTAATCCATCTGATTCGAACTTTCAAAATTACAAACTTAAAAAGGCAAAAGCCCAATGGATAATTAAACAAAGTAAGAAAAAATGTTGGGTAGATTTTTTATCTAATATAAACAAGCATGCTTCACATCACGATATTTGGACAAAAATAAATCAAATTAGACACAAAAGGTACATACCACCAATAACAGGCCTCTTGACTAACAATAACATCACTACTGACCAGTTAGACATGAGCAATATTCTTGGTGAATATTTTGCGTCTATATCCAGTAGTGAACATTACACAAGACAGTTTCTTGAACATAAACTCCAAACTCAACTAAACAGCATTACCGTGGACTTCACTAACAACCATCCAATAAACAACCCATTCACATTAGACGAACTTAAATACGCCCTCTCAAACTCAAAATCGTCATCACCAGGACCTGACCGAATTACCTACGACATGATGAAAAATCTACCCAACAAAGGCCTATTAACTATTTTGAACCTATTTAACGAAGTTTTCCAGGGCGGTAACTACCCTCTCTCCTGGAACGATTCCGTTCTGATCCCCATTTTGAAACCAGGGAAAGATAAGAAGCTACCATCGAGTTACCACCCCATTTCTTTAACAAATTGTTGTTGCAAGGTACTCGAGCGGATGGTTAATAAAAGAATTCTCTGGTTTCTCGAAACAACTAAGAAGTTCTCTGAATTTCAATGTGGATTTAGAGTACAACATTCGACAATGCATCACATTGCAAAAGTTGAAAGCGACATATTAAACTCCTTCCTAAATAAAGAACTAATATTAGCTGTGTCGTTAGACCTACATAAAGCCTACGATACTACTTGGAGAAGACTAATATTAAATCAGCTTGTTGAATGGGGAATAGACGGTAACATCCTCCAGTACATCAACAACTATCTTACGAGGAGAACTTTCAGGGTGAGGGTAGGTACCGCTTATTCGGATGTATTTCTCCAGGAAAATGGAGTGCCCCAAGGAGGTGTACTGAGTACAACTCTTTTCAATGCTGCAATTAATTCAATACATGAATGTATTCCCCAAGGTGTGAAGTATTGCCTTTATGCTGACGACTTACTCATCTACAGTTCAGCCAAAACATTACACACAGCAGAACAAAATATACAAAACACAATTCTCAGTAGAAAAAACGAAGAGTATTGTCTTCTCAAGAAAAAGAGCAACTCCTGCCCCCCCACATTACATTAAATCACACACCCATTACTCAAAGTGAAACACTAACATATCTTGGCATAACACTAGACAAAAAACTAACATGGTAGCCCCATCTTAAAGAACTCGTTGATAAATGCAAAAAATCATTGAATTTATTAAGGATTCTTAGTACTACCAAATGGGGATCTGACAAATGGACGATGCTTACATTCTATCGATCGTTTACCAGGTCTATTCTGGATTACGGATGTATAGCTTATTCATCTGCCAGCAAGACCACGCTTAACTCAACTACTAACGATATTACAATTTGCACGGACTCACTGAGTTCTTTACTTTCCATAGGAAACACATAGAGCACTAATCCTCTTATCATCAAAATTCTAACTACATTATTTCAACTACAAAGTCAACACAAACATATCACGATGTTCTGGCTACCTGGTCACGTTGGTATACCACAAAGTACATCAGTAGACACACAAGCAAAATTAGCAACACAGAGACCCTCAACAGACGTAGAAACCATAACTTCATCAGATTTATGTGCCATAGCACAAAACATCATACTGGACGACTGGCAAAAAGAATGGACTAAATCTGAAAACAAGTTAAGACAGGTTAAAACCACAACAAGAGCCTGGTTAAACGAAAACCTCACAAGACAGGAACAAGTAGTATTAACCAGGCTTAGAATTGGTCACTGCTTACTGACCCATGGATATCTAATGCAAAAGACAGACAGACCAAGATGTAGGCATTGTAACGAGGATCTTACAGTAAAACACATACTTATAGACTGTAGCCTGAGAAACAACTTGCAAATACCACATAACTTAATTGACATATTATTACCAGGTAGCCCTTACATCTACACAATACTCCAACATTTAAAGACTAACAACATTTACTCTCGAATTTAAAAAACCTCAATTTAAATATAATAAAATCTCGATTTAAATCTTAAATTCAACAACATGCTTTAAAGTAAACCTTTGTCCTGAACAAAAGTAAAATTTGTATTTATATTATTTATTTTTAGGCACTTATTTTTTAACTTTGTTATATTATCTTATTGCTTATTGTTTTATCTCATTTTTGTTTATTTTTTCATATTGTTGCTTATATATTTTATTATTTTTATTTTTTATTTTATTTTTTTTTAGTTATTATTTTTTTTCCGCCTCATTATTTTTTTTTTTATTTTTTTTTTTACTTATTTTTTTTTCCAGACTGTGACTGATTTTTAATATTATAGACTTCTGAAAAGAGACCATCGCCTAAGTTACGGGTCTGAAACAAATAAATAAATAATCCAGAGAGTTAGCATCACCAGTAAATATATTGTTTTACAACTTATTCCAATCAAATATAAATAGATATCATAATTATCTCCTTACGTTTTAACAATTTGATAAATAAACTGTATAGATTATATCCCCAGCGTTTCCCGTCCATTTCCCAGCCTTTTGCTTATTATCTTGGGCCGAGGATGGAAATTCAATTTATGAATTAAATTAGCATATACAAATATGTTCATCCATTTGGAAATTGCTAAAACTACCTCATGAAGTAATCCGGAAGTGCTGACTAAAAAGTTCACATTTCAGAAGCCATATGTCATGAAAATTATGGTGGTTCAAATATATATATATATATATATATATATATATATATATATATATATATATATATATATATATATATATATATATCTCACAGGCTCAAAATTGTCCTATTTTGATGAAATTTGGTATGAAAATCTTTTGTCTAATTTGAAACGTCAAGATTATAAACCAACAGAATTCGTCCATCCGAACATGGTTTTTGGGGCGAAATTCACGCGAAAAAAAAATCATAACGTTTATGTTTTTAAGTTCATATGCTGGCAGGTACTCGTTTTGAAGGTTTTTTAACATAGGGAAAAGAATGAAACCATTATCAAAGCAACATCAGTAACCGTTAATGAGGAACATTGATACAAATACTTTTCTGCACTAATTTTCAGTTTGGGTATTACAGAAACGAACAAACACCTATTCCTAACACAAATTCCTTTTCTAATTACACTAGGGATATGAACGGAAAACACACTAACTTCCACATTCTACTTGAATTAAAAAAGCATGTTTTTTTTCTTGATATGCAGACCACTGTCTTCAGGGGATATTTTCTAGCAATAAGTATTTAGATGTATTCTTTCATGGATTTAAATTCTCAGCTGAGGAAGGAGTATTTGCCTAACACTGATAAAATAATAATGTAATGTGTTTCTAATCAGCATAGACATCTGATTAATCATCATGTGATTCATTAAATCAATAGATTTAGCATAAAACCATTGGCCATCTATTAGTTCCTGTCCATATGATAATATTTGTTCAGGTGTATTTTCAGCAGATCTGCATAGAACCTTCTTATGTTGTATTTTACAAACTAGAAATACTATTTTTGGCACATTTACAAAGAGAGCAGCTATTGAGGACGTTTAGGAGAGAATTCTTGAAAAATATCTTCAAATCTTCATCGATCATATCGACAAGGAACCAAACATGGCTCTCACTCAAATATATATATATATATATATATATATATATATATAGAGAGAGAGAGAGAGAGAGAGAGAGAGAGAGAGTGTGTAATTATGTAAACTATGTAACTCGCAATGTTTACAAGTTATCGTAGCAATATAACAAATCTTACGGCTGGTATGAGCAAATTTGTAATTTGGATCCAAAGTAAAGCCGGATATACAATCTATCTATCTATCTCTCTCTCTCTCTCTCTCTCTATATATATATATATATATATATATATATATATATATATATATATATATATATATATAGAGAGAGAGAGAGAGAGAGAGAGAGAGAGAGAGAGAGAGAGAGAGACAGTATACAGTAAGACCTCCATTATCCGGGGTAATGACGGGGAGTGTGGAATAATTGAAAACCCCGGATAATCGAAACACAATATTTTATTGACTAAATGTGCTGGATTATAAGGTTATAAAGAAAAACTGTGAACAAGATGTCCTGCAAACCTTTTTATTTGCATTTAGTAATGTGTATGTAAACGTTTTATAAATTAATAATTTGCATAAGTGCAAAAATAAACTCAAGTTCAAATTAAAATTTTTTTCCGAGAAAGTCAGTAATTTTTCCTTGTTTTTTGTTGCATAATTCTTTTTTTACATATGTCCTGATCGCCCTTAACACGATAATTCTGCTGAAATCTGCATTCTCCTGCTCAAAATAATTCAGCAGAAGTTCTGCAGCTTTTAATGCCTGGTTGTGCTTTATTTTCGTTTCTTGAATGATAAGCGAATCTTTGTCATCGCTTTCATTTCCTTGGTCGTTCTGCGCAGAGGTCGAAGGCTCGTTTTTTTGGTGCACATTTGTTATTTCAGTTTCTGTAAGTTTTTCAAATCCCTCTTCATTCATGTCACATTCCAGCCACTTTTCATGTCATCCCATCAACATGGATGAAATCCGGAAGAACTTTGGAGATTTCGAGAAATGATTCCGTTTTAAAATCTTGAGAGGTTTCCTGGTCATAATCGTAGTGTTCTAATATTTACGCCCATGAACTTTTTAACTTTTTTAATTTTTAAAAATGTAGGTGACAGTAGACACCAAATGGAACACAAATGGTCCTTAGGGCTGAAGGTCAATTACCAACAGGGAGGGAGGAAATTTAAATTTTATGTTTTTTTTTAGATTAACCACGTTTTTCGTTGATTAGAAATCAATAACTAAATAACTTTTTAAGATAAGTAATTAACAATTGCAGCTTCGTAAACTTGAGAAAATGTACTTGAAGAACTATTAGACTTTGTCAATTATAAGAACCAGTGAAAGGGAGCTAAAACACAGTTTAACATTAATAAGGCAGAGATGGTTGGAGCAGCCGATTCTCTGCTTGGTCGGGCGAGAGAATATCTTGGTCAGGGTGGAGGGCATATTCATATCGATTATCAACAATTAATTTTATTATTATTGTATAAAAGAATTTATTTTATTATTAAATAAAGTAAAATTATTAAAGAAAATATTTTGTTTATTTAAAAGTTATTTTCAATTTTACGTTAATGAAAAATGTATTTTATTAATAAATAGTTCATTTCAGTATACCAATACCAAATAATAAGAACCCTCTTAATTATTATATTTCCATCAATTCGACGACAATATTTTCTAGGTTCCTTCCTTTACCAAACCATTTCTTCCAAATCTCCTTCCTATATTTACAACCTCCTGCAGTTTAAATCTGCTGTCCATTCCCGTGGTACCCGCTCCCGTCCCTCCGATCTCTATCCTCCCACTCATAAAACAGCCTTCTTCGACCGTTCCTTCATCTCCCGAGCCTCCTCCTTCTGGAACTCTATCCCTCTTTCCATTCGACACTCTCCTTCCTTACCTGTCTTTAAATCCCGCCTCTTTGCTTTTCTCCTATCCTCCCAGGAAGACGCTTCTTAAAATTTCACCACCAGGAAGACCTGATTACCTTTGTAAATTATATTGCTGTTTTTTTCTCGTGTTTATGCATTTTCCTAGTTTATATCTTTTTATAGCCCCCATTCCTTTAATATTTATTCAACTTTTTAATATTTATTTGTTTATTTAAACTCTTTAATTTTATTCCCATCCCCCTCTGATCATTGTATCATCATTGCCCCATTCCAATGAATGTACATATTTACTTATATTTCATTTTATTATTTAAGGCTTCACATATAATATTTGTATTAGTTGCTTTTTTTGTTTTGTTCTTTTATACTTTTGTTTTTCTTTATTCATATTTATATTTTTAGGTTAAATTTGTTTATTGTTTATTTTGTACTTATTTTTATTCTTATGGGACGAAGTCCCAGAATAAAGTTTTTTTTTTCATTCATTCATTCATTCATTTCATTCATTCATTATATTCTTAAAACTTATGAAATAAGAAAATTTTCCTAAAAATGGGGAATCTGCAGTTTAATAGAAATTGCCAAAAATAAATGGAAATAACACATAATTACCTCCCAAAAAAGAAGATTGTAAATTTAAATTGCGTTTTAGCGACCTTTAACCAGTATTATAATTGAGAAAATCTACTTGTTCTTCAAGTAAATTTTCTTTAGGTTACGATGCTGCAATCAGGAATTACGTATCTTAAACAGTTATTTAGTTATTGCTTTCTATTCAAAGAAAAATGTGGTTAATCTAAAAAAACATAAAATTTAAATTTCCTCCCTCCCTGTTGGGAATTGACCTTCAGCCCAAAGGACCATTTTGTATTCCACTTGGTGTCTACTATCACCTCTTTAAGTATTCGTCATTACTTATGTTACACCCTGTATATATATAGTACATCTGGCTTTACTTCAGATCCAAATTACAAATTTGCTCATACCAGCGGTAATTTTTCTTATATTGCCTCAAAACCTTGTAAATGTTGCGAGCATCTAAAGAGAAAGATGTCTTGTAAAAATAATCTAAATTGGCCTATCTGAAAGGGGGGGGGGGTCTACTTAGTACTCTTAATTACTTATAATTTTTGTCACATTGCAACAAAACTCTGTAAACGCCATGGAGACCTTAAGAGAAAGCCGTCTTGTAAAAATAAACTAAATCGTTTAATAAGACTTTAGGGTTTACTTTGTATTATGTTCAAATTGAATTAAACCACTAAACTGGCTCGGGCATTGGTTTTGAATGTAGTGTGCGCTACCCGCCTTCCAAGGAATGTGCTTAGGTACGCAGCTCCAGCGTGGCGGACTGTATTATAGTATTTCCATATAAATCTAAGGATTAGCGTCAGCCCTGACCTTCGCTGACCTTGAGAAGCATTCATTACTAACCATGGGAAGCAAAGCAATTAACACACAATGCAATATTCCATTAATAGCACAGTCGAAGAACTCTGTCTTTTTTTAACATTCTTAATAAAACTAAACAATAAAACTTCTTGTGGGATCGCTCAAGTAGATTATCAAAATCATGAAAATTTGTAAAGTCCAACAGTTACTTTAAGCCATTATATTTAAGTAATAAACCTTATGAATTGATGAAATTGTTCAATTCATGATATTCCAACAAAAGAAAAGGTAATAAAAGTCCATCACTCAGGAGCTACATAAATGAGCAAAATCGTAATTTTTTAACAAGTTTTTCATAAGCATTCCGGAGCCTAATATTACAATAACATTGTCTGGCTTTAGATAGATATTGTAGCGGGACAAGATACTGTAATAGCTTCCTTCCTAAGGAGCTTCACTTAATAGCCCTATCTAGCAACCAGCTGTTTTAATTAACTTATGACAGTGAAGTGAAAAAACGATAGAGTGTGATGTAGTTTTCTTGAGTGTGTTTCTCTACCAAATATTAACAACAATTAAGAGTGTTGTGACTAGCCGTGAAGTGCAGCCAACACAATTATTCTCAAACAATTCGCGAGTGAACGTTTTAGACAATTCGCGAGTGATTAACTTAGACAATGCGTGAGTAAATTTTAACTCGATTATCTCCGCGACTCTCGCTGCTAGGATCTACTTGTATATTCATGTATACGTATATATTCTTCCATAAACCTGTAAATATGTCTGTCTATATTTGTTTTGTTTCGTTTAATATAGTTAATTTCTGTTCTTTATTTCATTTAAATTAGTATTTTTATTTAATGAACACGCAAAAATATTTCTTGTTGGGACCTTCTGATTAATGGAACTATAATAATATTTCTCTAAAGACAACCCCCAACAATATGATACTAAACTCCATGTTTGTAAATGAATGCTCCACTATTTTGCTGTGATAACAAACCAGATAGTGTAATCGGCAAAGCATCTGAGGATAAATAAATGATGCAATCCGGAAGTGCCAACTAGAAAATTTCACATTTCAGAATATATAGATCTAAAAAATAATGGCTGTTCAAAATTGTGCGAGTGTGGCATCATGGCTCGCTGAACCGTTTGCACGCTGTTGATGTTGAATAAATCATTTGAGGAATCAAATTTTCATGAAATTTTGCTTGGAATTTGAATCTGCAATAGAAAAAATGGAGTTCCCATTTTTTAAAAAAAAAGTTAATGGACATGTTGCGAGGGAAGGACCGCTTGAAGTTTTCTTTTATAACCCTTTAAATATTGGAGGTAAAATGAACATCCATTATTTAAGATACACCATGTACAAATAATTCATACCAAAAAAAATTTGGACTTCTAATAAATTTTTTGTTGGCATGAATACTTAATTCGTGTATACATGTTAAGCTATTGTATATTGTCGCATATTATTAATATAAAAAAAGGTTGCCCCAAAACATAAGTCATACGTTTTTGTGTACGACAGTGGGCAGGATACATGTTGAAAAAATATCTTGAGTATTTTTCTTAAAATGCTTTTAATACTTGTTCAGATAATTTTAGTACTTTATCTTATCACAATTTAGTTTTAATTAGAAAGCCTTATCTAAAGGTTATCAACATGTCTAGCCAGTATGGAAATTACATTTTCTCATTTTCAAAAGCTTTTATCAATATCTTATTTTATTTATTTAATGTGCTTTGTTTCGTGGAAGATAAGTACGCTGACACTGAAATACATCTTATAACAAACCAGCAATGTTCTTAAGACTGTATTATTTAAATAGTTCAAAATGTATTTTTACACCACTGTTTTACACACTGTACTCTTTTTACGCCAATATACTTTGATTACCACTGGGAAATAAAATTCTTCAATCTACTATATATTTGTCAAATACCACCAACTCACTCACTCACTCACTCACGTATCATCTCCCAACCCAAACCACATGACAGAAAAATTTGAAATTTTGCATGGACACTCCCTTTAGGATTTAAACTCTTGCTAAGAAAGTTTTTTCGATATTCAAATGTTTAAGTATTTTTAGAGGGGTTTGAATTTTTAGTTTTAAAATAGAGCATGCTCGCCTAGGCAGAATGCGTTGCTAGGACGATAACAGGCCACTGTATCTATTTCATAATATTAGTTTTAATTGCAGTTAATTTCAACTATGATAGCAGTCCTTGAATTTTTTTTTTTTTAATTTTAACGTCCATTATTATTAACTACGAATTTTGGGACGGGTTATCTGTAGGTTGCCACCCTTAGTCCTTGAATTAGTAGAAATAAACTGTCCCTCATAGAGTTTACGCTATGAGGGACAAAATCACCAATTTGATTGCGGTTCATTTCAACTTGTCACGCATAGAATTTACGCTATACCTGGTGATAGTCCATCGGAGGTAATAATATCCCGAACCCATCAGCATCCCCAGTCAGAACACTTCTTGGTAATGCTCGCAAATATAATGGGTGTTTCAAAATGAGATCTGAGAAACATAAATTTTTAAATTTTAACATTAATTTATAATAATTGACAACAAAATTTGACCTGTATTGGTTACACTGCTGTTACGTGTAACCTATAGATAACGGGTTATCTATAGGTTATCTGTTTCTTGACACTGATCCGGAGCGCCCCAGTGTCATTATACTTAAGAAACATTTTACTTTGATTACTTATCAATTGATGAATAACATATAGTATGACGGGAACCGTCCTATAATAAGCTGCAAAAAATTATATAGTAGCTTTACTTTTGATGATACATTATTTAACACAATAAAAAAAGTCCGACTCGCAGGAACTGCGTCATCTAAGCGCAGTTACGTACATCTCGAAGAAATGGAATAGATTAGCATCACAAATCACAGGAAACTGACAGTAGCAAACTTACACAGAAGCGGATAATTCTTAATCTGTATAAGTCAATTCCATTATGTACTGAAAACGTACTTACTCTTCAACTACTGCTGAGAAGGCTCTATTCTAAACAACCAAAAATTTGTTGTCATTTTAACTATCTTGTTTTTCTAGCAAATTTGTTTTACTGTTATAATCAACTTTAAATATGTGCTTCATGGCGAATATAATTCCATTCTGTCGTGGGTTAAATCTTCCTATAAAATAAGAAATAACGATAAATTCAGTTGGAGCCTATGAGGAAGGTTACATAGATAGGAGAATTCAAAACAAACTATGCATACGTCATCATGATTAGCCACAGCCATCTTGATTACCACAGCCACTCCAAACTTATTACCAATACCTTTCACCGTTTCATAGCTTATATTACTACAATACTAATTTTACTGATAAATGCAATTTAAAACAAAAAATAACCAACTAAAAAGTCAGATAAACCCTTTCAAAACAACAAAACAAACACTTTTTAGATTAAAGCACTTATATCTCTGATTGACGTTGCCCCATCGAATATTGCTTCAGAACCTTATTTGTAGAGAATTTAATAAGCATTCGAATGGTTACCTTCCACTTACCACGATTTCCCTACCGTTATCGAGATATTTACGAAAAATGTATGAAGATCCGAAAACTTTTCATGTCTATTAATAAAATATTTATTTTCGCATACTTCCTTAACTCCAAATATAATCAAAATTTAAACATCTTAGTTGGTATTAATTTCCAAGATGTAGAAAATATTTTAATTGAATCCCGCGATTCTAAGTACCCACAAAAACATTGATTCCACTTTTCTCAAGAACGGTTACAGATATCGCCTTGAAAATGGTTTCATTCGTTTTCCTATGTTAAGAAACCTATAAAACAAGTACCTGCAAGCATATGCACTCAAAAACGTAAGCGTTACGATTTTTTTTGTGCGAATTTTGCCCCAAACACGATCTTCCCGTGGGCGGATTCTGCTGGTTAACGAACTTGACTTTTCAAATTAAAAGACAGATTTTTGTACGAAATTTCATCAAAATCGGGCCATTTTTGAACTTGCTAGAGCGCGAACAGACAAGCATATATATAAATATATAAATATATACATATATATATATATATATATATATATATATATATATATATATATATATTTATATATATATATACAAATTTGAACCACCTATATTTCCGTGATCTATGGGGTCTGAAACGAGAAAGTTTCTAGTCGGCACTTCCGGATTGCGTCATGAGGTCAACCTCATAAGCGGGTTCTCCCTATGGAGGTAGGGAGTAACCGTGCTAAAAAGTAGTTATCTGCCGAGACAAAGCACGGGCGTTCAGCTAGTTTCATTATATTATTTTTATGTGCGGTTCATTTCAACTATGATGGCACACCTTGAATTACTAGAAATAAAATTTATTATTTTATAGTTGTTCTTATCCGGTGTGTTTTTAGTCCTAATGAAGACTTTAAAATCAAGGCAAAATATTGGAAAATGGAAGCAATTTTCCAATGACTACTTTAGTAATAAAAAGTTCTGTCGCACTGGAGCAGTGTAACTAAGCAGGTTTTTATTTTCTAGTGTCTTCGTTCATGGGTTGGATTCGGCCTCCCTGACCGTCCCTAGGCCAACCCAGCCTTTAATTAATTTATTAATGGGTACCTTAGACCTTAGAATAAGATACCTGTGTAGTATCTGCCCCTCTTGGCCTGTTACGTGACTGATTTTTTTTTTTATACATATAATTACAATTAAGTGCACAAAAAAAATCACATAATATTTTAAAATTGACTGACTAAGATTAATTTTACAACATATTTTTCTATTTATTGAGTTTTGTAGCAATATAACAAAACGTTTTACTGTTAGATGCAAATTAGTAACAGGACAGATGGCTTTTAGATGGACAGATTTTGCTGGCTATGAAATACAGAAATCATTAAATATAGGAATGGTGCTGCTAATGTATTGCAGACACACACACACACGGGACACAAAGGTATATATTTACATACAAATGTTAACGGGTATCATTATTTTTAAGTATTAGGTAGAAAGGAAATGAAGGTTTGAAGAAATTTTTCTAAAATTCTGTAAATTCCCCGAAAAGTGCTAAAAAAAATCAACTAAATCAGAAAGGATAACACATTGAAAAAATCTGTATCATTTTAACATAGGTGTCAAAAACTCAAATAATTAAAATGTTAATGAAAACCAAAAGAGTTTTGAATAAGAATAGACTTGAGAATAGGACAATGCACCCGTTGGAAATACTTGACAAATATAGAACAAAGAAAATCCATTTAGACATATCATACATTCATTATTCTCACAAGATAGTTCAACATCTGTCTTGTTTAGCTCAAAATTGTATTATTTTATTTATTAACACTGACAGAGTCGTAGTCACTGACATCTTTAAACACCTCTATACATGGATTATCATATCTACTATGTACACATGTATGTTGGGGCAGAAAATGTTGGGGATCAATGAAACTTACAATTTTCATAAGAGGTTAATAAGTTTAAATTTGGATTGATATGATAAATAAAATTATACTGTAATTGTGTATAGACTTTCAGAATAAATGCAATCTAGAGAGTACTGCAATTATTTTATCAAGAAAAATGTATAGGTGCCTACAAAAGTTCTGTTGAAGTAAATTTTATAATATGGTGTCTATATTTTTTTTTACGTATATGTTCTGATTTGATATCTATTTATGGGCTACCTTGAGGCAGTATGTCAGGTCGCATGTTCAACTTGGTCCTGTCCTTGCAGTATATCAGAGCCTGTTTGATTGCCACGTTGTTTAATTCTCGCCTTGTTATTAAATGTTAAACATACTTTTCTCTCTTGTGAGAAGTACATTAAAAATTAAAGGCAAAATTTACTTTTACAAAAAGGCATTTCTTGACTTAAAAATTCTCTATGAAGTATCCTAAAACCATGAGACTTGTTCGCGCTAGGGTGTAACATTTATACATGTATTGTTTATTTAAATTTATTAATTTTTATGAATTACTTAAGATTATAATAAATTTAAATCAATAACGTAATATTTCCAATTATATTAAAAATTATTATTAAGGAAATTTCTAAAATTGTTTTTTGAGTACTTATGCAATTTCAGATAAGAGAAACGTAAATATGCGAAATTGATACAAATTAAAGATCAATAGAACACTCTGAAGTGTTATAGATTTATAAATAAACTTAATTAGTGAAACCTCACAAGATTAAACATTTGGCAAAATCAATAATTGATAACAATTCCTTGATTCAGTAGATATCATAGCTTGTAGCAATATTTTGCCAATTTGATGCAACACTCAAATCACTCAAAATAGAAATTCTCATGCGACAAAACTCTACATCTGATATTGAAGATGTCGTTGGAGCACAGATGAGCTAACATTGCCGAAAGCATACACAAGGATGGCAAAAAATCGAAAACACTTCATGTATCAGTAGGAAATGAGCAATGTATAACATCTACATTAAGATGAAGCATTTAAGACAGGCTTTATCATGCTTGTAGGCCAGACTCCATTATTTCAACATAATTGTTATTAACAAAATATAATCCACAATACTACATTAAATCATATGGACATTGCAATTAAAACCCAAATCCCATTGAGATTATATGGTTAATGTCCATTTGATAAAATAGCCTATATTCCGATATATTAATACATCCCAATCTTACTCTACTTGAGACATCACAAAATTGTTAAGAAGGATTACAGACACAACTTCGTTAAGTAATACTTACATTTTCGATTAGGGTCCATGGGTTGAAGTCTATTGAACTGTCAGGCTGATTCATATTTCGAAATAGATAAATCACTTTTCATTCCCCGTTAATAAATAAACACCTAGGCATCGAAATATTCACAACACTTGATCGATTAATGCATTAATAACAACTGTATGTATCCCCAACAAGGTACACAATCGCGCTACACAGCTGATGGTGGGGATTCAAATCAGGCTATATACAAATTATATAGCTGTTATCGAAATCATATATCGATATATATTCCATTGCACTGCCAAAGAGATCACTATTTTTAATATTAAAAATAAACTTCAATTCGTCATCTGCTGTTTAAAAAGTTCAGATTAAACACTCCTATATTTTAGAGAGTACAAAGTAATAATTAGGTTTCAAATGGCAACGATTTTCTGTTATTTTTTGTTTTAATAATGAAATAATTTTACTTTTCAAAAATTACAGCACAGTATTTTTCACGTCGTAAAAACCTTAAACATAAATTAAATAAGATAGCTTAGTTCAGAAAAAAATAATTTCTTTTGTGTTTAACGTCGTTTTACTTTCGATGGCTCTACGGTCCTTGAAGAACCTTGGCCTCCTCCACAATTCTCCGCCATGTTAATATAGTTTTAGTTGGCTAAATATTCCAAGTTCTACATTGTTAGTATTCCATACCTTCCAAATACCCGCCCCCCCCAATTATTTTATATAAACGCAAGTGTACGTATGTAAGAAAGATTTATATGAGACCTTATAATTAGAACTATCCTTCACTAAGCTTAGAGCTTCACCAGCTAGACTCCTGATTAAGAAGTGGAACATTTCAATATCAGTTAAATTGGAATTCCCGTCTATAACAATTTAGAACAAATCATTCCACTGAGGGAAATTTCTTTTATCATTACCAGAAAAAATTATTTTTGATTATTGAAAGTCCATTGACATGTTGAAAAAGATATTGTTTTACAATGGTTACTTTATACGGTTATCTATATGGCAGTGTCCTCTCTCTAAGATCCTCACAGTGTTTATCATGCCTTTTTTACCGACCTCTCATGTGATGTACTATTTGATTAATATAATAAATTTATGTACAATAAAATAAGTTGACTTATTTAATAATATTAACATGACATTCTCGCTTGCAATAAATTACTTAGTTTGGGGTGAGTCATTGATTTCTAACCTCAAATCTTTAGCAGGCAACAAAATATCTCACTATCTGATATCGCCTCATTCATATCTAGTTAATTTTCTCTAATGTCACCAGAAAGCAATGTCAAAATATGATTACATAAATGTACTAATAAACAGTTTGATAAAAAGAAAACAGTGACGTCGTTTGTTAATTTTTAAACATCAAAATGACTTCGAGAAAGTGGGACGAGATATACTTGGGCTTGGGGAACGTGAAGAAACAATTGGCGGGCTTCAGGAAATTTGCGGACATTTTCCTAATTAAAAAAAAAACACGCCGCTAAAGTCCATACTCAAAATGAACGCAAACAGCCTACAAATGCATAAAATGTTGAATCCATTATGGCTAGAGTGTTGAACAAAAGTATGTAATACTTGAGTTCCTAGAGCCATGAATGTTTGCATGTTTTTAGACCTGATTTCAATACGTAGCGATGAAAATTATTTTTTTAATTATTTAAATAAACAATACCTTCATTATAAACAGTTTTTTTTTCAAAATGTTTGCCCCCAAAACATTTTTTACCATGCACACGTCTCACAGACGCATGTTACTTATAACGTACAAAATTTGGATGTTACCAGTTGAGGGTTAAGCCATGGGCGTATATAGAAAATAATTTCGGGGGGGGGGGCTGAGACCATTTCCGGTCTATGGAATACTAACAATTTAGATCTTGGAAGAGTTTCAGCCAACTTAAACGCGATTGCACCCAAAATAGAATATGTTTTATGAACTAAGTGATCTTATTTAATTTGTTTTTAAGGGTTTTATGAAATTTTTACCGATCAATCAAATCAAAATTTGGGGGGGAGGGCTGCAGCCCCCCCTTATATACGCCCATGGGTTAAGCACTAAAGTTGAGTGTTATACAGGCTATAAACGAGTTGTATCATAACAATTGCAAAACAATTAGTCGTTTGTGACATTTTTTTCACGTTTTTATTCTTAATTGGGTTGAATTGAATAAGTATACGAAGTTTTAGGAAAATCGGAGTTAGATCAATTCTGGCTCTCCCAATTTGACATTCCCGCGCATGCGCGTTTTTACAAATACTTCGTTTACACCAGCTTTTAACCTGTATAACAGTCAACTTTAGAGCTTAATAAATACTGTTCTAGTCGTTACCGCGAGTTTTTTTAAAAGTTTTTATTCTTAATTAGGTTAAATTAGGAATTAGGGTTAATTAGGAATAAGTATACAACATTTCATGAAGATCGGAGTTCGGTCAGTTCTCGCTCAGAATTACCATGTTTTATTTTGTTCCCTACATCACAATATTTTATTTTGAATTAACTAATAAAAGGTAAATTTTGAGGAGATTCTGGATTAGGTTTAATTTTTTGAATTAGCTCAGAAATTTATTTAAATTGATAAACCTGGTCTTCTCTACGAGCACAATTTAATTTTTAAAGCCTTTATTAAATGCTGGGTGGGTTTCGAGATGAACTATGAAACGTATGTTCCTGAGTTTTAACTCAAGTCCTCCAGTATGAGTCGAGTTCTCTACCACTGAGCCAGAATACATTACAAACCAGAAATCCATCAGTACACTCCGGGTTTATCCTCAGAGGTATGAAGCACTAAAATATATCACTCTGGAATTTTAGTTTCAATGCACTCGTCAATTTTCAGAAATACTCAACCCTATTCCATTCTTTTGTTCCATTCTCTACCCTATTGTTCTTTTACATGAAACCGAGTAATTGAGAGTTGAAGAAATTATCGACTTCTTCTTTAGACATACCTTCTATTGTCAGACCATCGAGATCAAACTGAAATAAAACAAAATATTATTTTTATAATTCATTCGTTCTGAAAATAAAATCATCGAGATAAAATGTGTATAAATTAGCTGAAAGATATATATACCTTTACTGCTGAGACATTGTAGTCAAGTTTAAGATCTTTTATTTGTAGAGAGTGGTCAATAATTGTGAACTGGACTTCACCAGTTTGACAAAGTTTGTCACATCAACTCTGGTAAAAAATAATAAAGAAATGATGAAATAGTTAATTCTAGCGAGCACGTCAATAACTACATTCTAATTTATAAAGACATATTTCTGGAAGAAATGCATCATCATCAACTATCCGCTGTTCTGGGAGCGGAGGAAAGGGATATGGCTCGTGTCTTCCTTGCAACTATCTCCAATATTCTAGAGTCTTGGTGACCAGTTCATCGATCCTGCTCCTTAGGAGGGCTTCCTCTATTAGCTACAAATATACAATTTAATTTAATGAAACAAATATCAGAATAAATTATGTTTGTGTGTATATTGAATAATATCAAAGCTAATGGGAGCTCTCATCTAAGCCTGTTCCCATATTGTTCCCACCTCTTGAGTCATTCAGAAAGCTTGGAGTAGATATATTTAATATGTTGACTAATATTTTGTGAAAAATTTCATTAATGCACAGAAAACTTACTGCAACAGAAATTGTTCACTTGGCCTCTACGTCTTCTGCTCAGAGAGCTCTATTATTACTAAAAAGAAATTGTTTTTCATTTATCATAACTTATTTTATTTATTTAATGTATCTTGTTTTACTGAGAAGATTTATTTTACTGCCAAAAGCAGGTCCAAAGCAAACACAAAGAAAGCAACCAAACCAATACTTTTGAAATTTAAAGCATTAATTTCCCACAAAACTTCAATGAAATACTTTTCTATTACACCAAATATATGACAGCCATATTCCTATTCGAAAGTAGAATATTTATTTCATTGTTACTAGTATAAAATGTATAAAGGATTGCTAGCCAAATACTTCTAAAAATATTACATGATATACAGAATATAATAGTTACCATCAAAAACTGGTGTAGCTGAGGCCACAGCCACAAAGAGCAAGAAAACAGCAAATCTCATGTTTCCGGAAGACCTGATGCTGATTTGAAGGTATTTGGGAGTTAGTAAACGGGATATTTATATATAAAACCCTTATCTACCTTATTACGTGCATGATGAACATCTAAATGAATTTGGTGCAAGGTCTGTATTTGAAGAGCACTCCTCTTGTCAAATTAAGCATTTTAAATAAGTACTTTCACTCTTGTAATTATTATATGATTATGTTCCCTCTCTAGCTGTCCTAGAATAGTCCATGTCCAATTTTGGTAACATTTGGTATACAAATACCTTTCCTGATGTAAAAGGTCTAATTCCTTACCCAGCAGAATGTGTCCTCAGGATCTTGATTTTTTCGACAAAATTTGCTTTAAAAAACATCAGCCCCTCCCCCCCCCCAACATTTGTCTTTTGTCGGTAAAAATGTGACATTTAAAACTTAAAACTAAATGGAATTAGATCACTTAGTTCAGAAAAATAATGGTTTGGGGTTTAATAGCGCCATAGTCAGCGCTAATAGCCCAGATTTGTCTATGCACCGTTAAAAAAAAAAAAAAAAATAGCGCCTTAGTTGGCTAACTATTAAGTTCTAGATTGTTAGTATTCCATACCCCCCAATGCTCCCAGCCCCCCTCTCAAAAATCATCATGCTCTGTGAGACAAAGATCTCTAAAAAAAATTTTAAAATTGTTTTGAACTACTGATTCCACATGTAATTTATGATGATTTCATTTCAACGGGGTCATAAGTATACAGGAGATAGTAAAATTCTTTCATGCAACCTGAATTACTACATTCTTTAAGTTCTAAACGCAAATTCCACGCACACACATATATATATATAAATAAATATATTACCCTCTCAAGCACTACACATACTGTACAAAGGAGCAATATTGCCTTCACTGACTTAAGGACTTAACATTTGGTACAATGGACTAACTAAACTACACAACCAGAAAAAATTACAAAGAATACAAAGATTAATGGCCTTAAAAGTAATAAAGGGTTTTAAAACAGTGTCTTATGAAGCATCATGTGTACTTGCCAAGATAATTCCTATTAATCTCATAGCAAGCAGTATGTAATGGAGTATTCTCTCTTGAAGACCACAGAAGGCAGCCCAATGTACACCCCTGAGGAAATAGAAAGACCTGTGAGGCATAATGACTGGATGCATCCTGCTGAGTATCCGTCTGTATCAATAGAGTACAATCCCGATGCAGATATTGATATTTACACAGACGGGAGCCAAGAAGGGGAGCAAGTGGGCTGTGCTTTTGTGGTTTTTAGGAGACAAGAACTAACAGAGACTAACAAGTGCAGGCTGGGACGACTATGCACTAACAATCAGGCTGAAAAATTTGCGGTACTACAGAGTTTACTATACATACAGGGACAAGAACAAATTAGACATGTAAACAACTACACAGACAGTCAAAACACACTTCAATCATTAAATAATTACACAATTCATGACCCACTTACTGAACAAATACGACAAATACTTTACAATCTTACTCAACGAAACATTCACGTACATTTCATATGGATTAAAGGGCATTCTGGTATCGTTGGAAATGAACTTACTGACCTAGCAGCTAAATCAGCCTCTAAAGATCTAAGAATTCCAGAATGCTACAACAAAATAACAAAGACACATTTAAAAAGACAGTTACTGACAGATACAATAAGACAATGGCAAGAAGACTGGACTTTAACTGCAAAAGGACAACACTTAAAGATATTTATAACAGACATTACAGAATACTTTGACAAAACGTATGCTAAAACACATTTTTACATGACACAAATATTAACAGGACATGGGACAGTTAATTCATACTTTTATAGATTTGGACTAAGCCAACATGAAAGCTGTTACTGTGACTTCAATACAACACAGACATATCACCATTTACTGTACGACTGCACACTACTAACTGAAGAAAGAAAAACATTACAGACATACGTGACCAAACACATAGGACATTGGCCTGTTGCAGAAAAAATATTCTCTTTCTTTTATTTTGTTTAATTTATTCTCCTTTATGTTCTACATTTAGAATGTAATCATAAAGAATATAAATATTAATATGTAATCAATTACATGCTATGTACATTTGTCATGTACGGCACATGTAGAAAATAAAAATAAACTCCCTTCCTTAAGGGTTACTTAGGGAAGGAAACAAATTAAAAAAAAATATATAAATATATATATATATATATATATATATATGGTATATATATATATATATATATATATATATATATATATATATATATATATATATATATTCAATATATATATTGGTATATATATATATTCAAGAAATGGTAATTTCATTATACTAGAGTTTAAAAATTTAAAGTCATTTTACTCTGTACTTTATCTGCTTTCAAAAGAAAAAATAGATGTTCAAAATAGAAGAAGAAAACTTTATTAAAATTAATAAAGTGGGCTGCCCAACTTCTGTTGGATTGCAGACTACACAGCATGCTGATCTGCCTGTTCTGGTATGATTTCTGATTGATGATTTTCAAATTTTGGTCCAGTCCTTTACTTACTGGTGAAAACATTTCTTTAAAAGAAATCACATTTCGGGTTCATCATTTTTTTCATTATTTTTTTTTCCTTAGGAGTGCAAAAAAAGAAAACTCAGTAGATTATTTTCTGATTAAAAATAAGTGATAAGAAATAACGAAAGGAATGATATTCATCAATTCCTATATATGTGTTGGCTTATTATTCCTCGCGAGTCAATTAGTATTGACTCAGCTAAAACAGGAAAACGTTCTGGAGGGATTACTAGTTCTTTGAGAACTGTGGACGTCATGTTCGGAACTGTGCCGAACCACAAACCCGTAATAACGTAGTTCCTTGATCCATATTTTTCATGGAATTTATCTTCAAGGTATTTCACACATTTTGGAAATATTCCTTTCTTTTTGCCGTCTATTGATTCCGCTTGCTCAGGATCATTAGTCTCGAATCGGATTGTTGGGTCAAGTATGTATGCTGTTTTACTATTCTGTGGGAAGGCGACGATGTCAGCATATCTTGAAGTAGATTATGGCATTCGTAGCCTTTATCTTCAAGAAGACCTATCAACCCGTGCTTCACTTTGTGGTGTCGCCGAGTAACCAGGAGCATACTGTTCGGACAACTACCCAGCACATGGGCTGGAGTTTCAGGCTCTCTGCCGCATTTACGACAAAGGGGTCCAATATCAGCTGCTCCTACTGCACCGTGGACACCACAAAATAGGGGATAATTGACATTTAATTTCAGAGCATTAGTAAATTCAGAGCCAGACAAGAGTTTTTTGTCATAAATGAATTCATAACTCTTTGGAGAATCTCTGAAATGTTTCACTCCAATGCCTTGCCATTTGCATACAGCCCATTCCTATACAAGTTTGTTCATATGAGGTGTTGAATTTCCAAATGTTTCTTCTCCTTTTTTTTTTTTTTTTTTTTTCATTTTCTTCATCTATAGGGCTCCCTGAAACTGAAAGTGAAGGTATTTTCATGTAAAACCTTTTTAAAAGTTTTAATTGTCATAACCTCCTAATAAAATGTGCACTGTTGAAATGTTAGCAGCCCTTGGTGATTTGAATGATAATTTGTTTATAGGAAGGTTATTTATTATTATTGTAACTAGTGAACCTACTGTGCTTTGGCAAAATAAGGCAGAGGAGAAGACCGTAAGTCCTATCATTTAAAAAATAACAAAGATGCAGTGAAGGCTTTTGTTCAATCATTACTTCCTATCTACTGAACATCTAACGAGATGGTCGTAGAATCGGAAGATGAACGGGAAGGGAGACCCATGTAAGACCAAGAGGAACTTTAGAGCGTTATTCTTGAGTATTGATTGTCAATTTCTGATTATTGTAAATTTCTATTTTTTTTAATATTTTTTTTTTTTTTTTTTTTTTTTTTTTTTTTTTTTTTTTTACGGCACATCTACATCTAGGTCATTAGCCACTTTTTTTTTTTTTTTTTTAATATTATTTTCATTTTTTTATTTACTGGTGTTAAGCTACTCAATGATATTTTTGTTGGAATATATATATATATATATATATATATATATATATATATATATATATATATATATATATATATATATATATATGATATTTCTGTAACAAAAATTCGGAATACATTTTGTTTTTCACTAATGTCTTTGCATATTTAAACCTGTAACTGTAATTTGCTAAACTAAAAATTAAGAATTAATTGAAATTAGAAAAACTTTAAACTACCAACAATGCTCAAACATTTTGAAGAACCAAAATGTCTCTTATTTTCAAATTTTATTATCAAAACATCTCTTGTCCAGTTTAAGTTTCAAAATGTCTCTTTACCAAACTAATGTGTAATAACTTAAAAAATAGATATTGTTATCATTATTTCTGTTATTTCTTTATAAAATTTTGTTGATTCTAGAATTAAAAAAACAAAAAACAAAAAAAAAACAAAAAAAAAAACAGATTGTTAGCAATTCTAGACCGCCGTGACATTTTTATGATTTGTCAACAAAATTTCAAAATGGACAAGAGACGTTTTGAAATTCAACTCCTCATATGTTGTAGCCACTTAGCAGCTCAGCGAAGACTGCAGTGCTGTCATCAACTCCGCCATCCGCAATCAATGACATATGTGGTGATGGTGGAGGTGTACTCTAGGTTACGTTGATCATAATACTACAAAGTACCCGATCTGATCGCATAGTACTAAAAGTTATGTTTATGTTAATTTGACATTGACAGAAAATTAAAAAAAAAAACGCATCAAAGTTTCGGGTTGGGGGCCCTGCTGGCCCGGCTGTTATGCCACTGTATATATATATATATATATATATATATATATATATATATATATATATATATATATATATATATATAGGGGAAGGTGTTTTACCTTTCACCACTTTGCAAAATTGAATTTTTTTTAGCTTGAATATTAACGCTAAATTCATTTTTTTTATTACATTGTAATTAGTATTCTATTGCTTATCATATTTAATTTTTTCAAGGTTCTAGCTTTACATTTAATATTTTTTATTATTTTTAAAAAAAAAAAATCGTACAATGGTCAAAGGTACAACATGTAGTTGTATCTTTGACCACGGGGTGTTGTACCTCTGACCACGTAAAAACAACACAGCAGTCCAGAAAAAAAATTGTATTCAGTAATATTGTAATTAATTGTAAGTTTAATAAATTCAGGACAAGGGTGTAAGCATAATAAAAAAAAAACTATTATTGATATTATGTTATGCTTAATATGCTGAAAAATCCAGTCAAACCGATAAACGTTTTAACTGTCAAGCAGATCCACTAGCAGTAGTAGGGTATGGAAGTTTATCAACAATGTTTTCAACATAAATATCATACAAATTTTCATCTTCTCTCATAAACTTGTCACTTAAGGTTTGTTTTTTCAAATATTGGACATTTTATACCACAGATCTCTGCGACTAAATATGTATTAGTAATATTAATTATTTTTTTTAAATTAGTAGCAGAAGAACATAAAAGTTTAATTATAAAAAAAAGTACTCAGGTGTGTTGTACCTTTGACCTGATCAAAGGAACAACAACTAGTCGTGGTCAGAGGTACAAGACCCTGGTAGTGAAAATTAAAAAGTATGCTAAAAATTTTAGGGTTAAGATAAATCAATTTCAGAGACTACACCACATTTCTTATTGTAATAGCTACTTTGTCAAATGAATTCTATCAAAAAAGACATAATACAAAAAATGTAATGAGGCAAAACATCATCAATAAATAACTTACATTTTTATGATAGAAATGGATAAGTATTTTTTGCTAGAATCCTCTTTGACTTGAATAATCCAAAGTAGCTTACACAAGCCCTCTAGTGAAGGAGCTAAACACTAATTGCACCAAAATTTATAAAATGTTGCTACATGCCGCCACAGCATTGGTGGTCAAAGGTACAATATGGTCAGAGGTACAACACCTTCCCCTATATATAAGTTATGTCTACCGAGCACTAGACAAGGTTTTTAAAAATAGACTATACACGGGAAGAGGGCTAGACACTCACTACACGGAGACTGAACTTCAACTCCTTTATTAATCCTGCCGGGTCTTATATATGCTCGGCTTGTTTATTTACAATACAAGGGTTACTCTCTGCCTAACATATATATATATATATATATATATATATATATATATATATATATATATATATATGTATTATGTAGCTTTTAATACATGGTGGTTGCAAGTCTGGCAAAATATCGTTGCTTGCCAAATTAAATTATTATATAAGTCCTTATTAAAATTCCCAAATAGCTTTAATTCATTGTTGTCCATAGCTGCAAGAAAAATAGCTTAAATTTGTTTTTCTTCTTAGATGCCCCTATTTCCTATGATAGAAGGACTATCCATAAAGAAGATGTTATGGTCATGAACCATAAGATTTGAAAGAGAAGCTATAATTGAAAGGAAAAAAAGTCTACATCAAAATGGGAACAAATTGTTTCTAAAACTTTCCTTTTGGCATACATAACATAAATCCTGCACCACTTACTCTTTCATTCATAGAAAAAAACCTCAGTTACAGATTATTACATGAACAGGTATACAATAAAACATATTAATATTATATTTAAAAAAAAACAATACAAATAATGAATACATTCTGTTACAGGTACTAGATTAAAACTTCTTACTAAGTATAACCTTAAATGCTTCATTTTTATTTATATTCTTTAATAGATATTTATATATGGACCACACTTTTTTTTTTATTTTAAAAATTTAAACACAGGCAGTTTGGTATGGATTTTCTTTAAAATGTTTTTTTTTTTTTTTTCCTTCTAAAAGTACCCCTTTTAGAAGGTCGTTTATTGTTCTACATGTATCATACAAGGTAGTATATCACATGTATGTTTTTCTTCTTATCTTAGTTCTTTAAAACGGTATTACAATTAAATGAATCCAGTATACTTTTTAAAGTAAGGGTTAATTTATTTTCCAATCCACTTTCACTAAAAAACTTGAAAAATATTTTTTTCAGCTGAGCTCTCAACTTATAACCTTATATCAGAGTTGGGCAATTACTCGAGTGAATAATTACTCAAGTAAAAGTAATAAGTGAAAATTTAACACGTTAAGTGCGGCTGCTGTTTGACCATACTTTCGCTGTATGCAGTGCATGCCCCCGGGGGCATGTACAACATTATTCCTCATATGTGGTACATGCCCCCGGGGGCATGTAACCTTCCTATCTGTATGCTCTTATTTAACGGCGTCTAGCAATCAGAAGGAAAGAGATAATGCACTGATTTTTAGCAGAATCATTGCAACTAACATCAGTAAATATACATTCAAAGCAGGAGGAGGATCTGGAAATATGATCAAATAAAAAATTCTAAATAATTAAAAAAATGTATTTTACATATATACGGAATATTCTATTGTTCTAATATAAGTAAATAAATTAGTACCACTTTAAACAACATTATTAAAATATACATTATACAACAATACAATACAAAAAAGTTCAATGCTAAAAAAGTATTTTAATTTAGTTCAAATAAATCGATCCCAAATTATCAATATTCATCCTAATAAAGGCACTAATTCTTATGATGTCTATTGAAACAGTCTAAGCAAAGCCCTGGATTATTGGGGTGCGAGTCACAATAACTTATAACTCACCTGACTAAGCAAAGCCCTGGATTATTGGGGCGCGAGTCACAATAACTTATAACACGCCTGACTAAGCAAAGCCCTGGATTATGGGGCGCGAGTCACAATAACTTATAACACGCCTGACTAAGCAAAGCCCTGGATTATTGGGGTGCGAGTCACAATAACTTATAACACACCT
Organism: Gonocerus acuteangulatus; assembly: GCA_946811695.1. Taxonomy (NCBI): domain Eukaryota; kingdom Metazoa; phylum Arthropoda; class Insecta; order Hemiptera; family Coreidae; genus Gonocerus; species Gonocerus acuteangulatus. The sequence goes on from OX328130.1 coordinate 2,565,353, forward strand.
GACTAAGCAAAGCCCTGGATTATTGGGGCGCGAGTCACAATAACTTATAACACGCCTGACTAAGCAAAGCCCTGGATTATTGGGGCGCGAGTCACAATAACTTATAACACGCCTGACTTTTTCGTAACCTCCCTGATGAACACGCTTTTTCGTAAATTTTGTTAACACCCAATACAGACTCTTCTTTTTTTCCTTCCTGGCCAATTCGGTTTTATAAATGTATGTTCCTTAAACTTTCTTCTCTTTGACATTTTATTTTATATTTTTAACGAAAGATCAAATCCTACCAATAACTGCTTCTATTCCTTTACTATAGCACAAGGGATATGAATGGAACCGCGCAGAGATGACGCAGTTCCTGCGAGGCGGACTTTTTAATGTATAATTATCCATTATCATTTGGTTATCACTATTATTATTATTAAATTTTGCGTGGATTACGGGCAAGCACCGCACTGGATTAAAGAAGTTATGTCTCCAGTGCGGCATATGCCCCCGGGGGGCATGTATGATAAAACACATAATTTCCTTTTGTTACTTCGCAAAACAAACGCGCTAGTGGCTCCATTTGTCATTACTATTAAAATTATTCATAAGAACGTGAAAAATATTAGCCGCACTCTGGTAATGACCTTTTGAAAATGACACCGCACATACGTTATATGCGGTACATGCCCCCCGGAGGCATGCACCGCAGTTAACGTATTAATTATTACTCATCACTCATTACTCATACATCAAATTTTTAATCATTACTCATCACTCATCACTCATTTGCCAAGAGTAAATTATAATTCCTTTGCTTTTAGTCTACGTTTTAAACATTTATCTACTAAGCATTTATCTATTCAACCCAGAGTTGGGCAAAAATTAATTACAGAGGCAATATATGATTACCAATTAAAAATTCAATCATACTAACCCGTAATTACGATTAAAAATTTGTATTAGGAAGGATTTAGAAGGTGCTATTAGGAAGGATATTGGAAGTGGTATTAGGAAGGATATTGGAGGTGGTATTAGGAAGGATATTGGAGGTGGTATTAGGCAGGATATTGGAGATGGTATTAGGAAGGATTTAGAAGCTATTATTAGGAAGGATATTGGAGGTGGTATTAGGAAGGATATAGAAGGTGATATTAGGAAGGATATTGGAGGTGGTATGAGGAAGGATATAGAAGGTAGTATTAGGAAGGATATTGAATAAGGTATTAGGAAGGATAAAGGAGGTAGTATTAGGAACGATAATGTAGGTGGTATTAGGAAGGACCTTGAATACCTATTTAATTAAACTTTCTTTCTAACAAATAAAATTGTATTCTATATTTTATTTTAATATATTCGAATTGGAGAAAAATTCCGAAATATGAAGTAGATATAAATAAAAGACTTCTATAATATTAAGAAGGAAGCATAGTAGGATAACTCAATTAGACAGCTGTCTGGCAAGATTGGTTCCTGGAGCTCGCCTCGATCAATCGCCTTCTATTGCTCGTTGGAAACTGTTCATTTTGATCTATTGTTTTCCTCTGCTCATTACATCCATTCGGTAGTTAGGTTTGGTGAGGTGTGTGATGAGTTTGATGCTATATCATGTAGCACTTCTGGTTCATTGTGTTCGAAAATAAATTTATTTGGTTCCTCAAATTATGGCTGAGAATTTAATGATGAGGTTCAAAGTGGCATTTAACCTAATCCAAGTACTTCATTGAAGCCATCTATGAATATCTTGGATGTTAAGTTAATTCATCAAAAATCCACAAATTATAACTATACGGCTGTTGGTCAACTGTGTAAAATGGAAGTTAAAGGTAATAAAAAATCTACTCAGAACTTAGTATGACATTTGAAATGGAAATATAGTGAATACCACCTCCTATATCCTTCCTAATACCACCTTTAAAATCCTTCAAAATACCACCTTTAATATCCTTCTTAATACCACCTTCTATATCCTCCCTAATAGCAACTTCAATATCCTCTTTAATACCACCTTCTATACCCTTCCTAATACCGCCTTCAATATCCTTCCTTATACAACCTTCAATATCCTTCCCAATACCATCATCAATATCCTAGATAATATCTCAATATAATATATGTAACCAAAACACATAATCACTACATGTAATATGCCAAATAAGGCAATGGCACATATGTTCAAAATAAATGCACTCTTCAAAGGGATACTATGAAGAGAAGAAAAAAATATCCTTCCTAATACCACCTTCAATTTACTTCCCAATACCACATTCAATATTCTCTTTAATACCACCTTCAATAAACCTACTAATACCACCTTCAATATCCTTCCTTATACAACCTTCAATATCCTTCCCAATACCATCATCAATATCCTTCTTACTACTACCTTCTATATCCTCCCTTATACGAGCTTCAATATCCTCTTTAATACCACCTTCTATACCCTTCCTAATACCGCTTTCAATATCATTCCTAATACCACCTTCTAATCCTTCTTACTATCACCTTCTATATCCATCCTAATACTACCTTTTATATCCTTCCTAATACTGCCTTCAATATCCTTCCTATAGCCACCTTTTATGTCCTTATAAATATCACCTCCAATATTCTTCCTAATATTACTGTCAATATCCTTTCTAATACCACCTTCAATATCCATGCTGATAAAACGTACAATATCCCTCTTTATACCACCTTCAATATCCATGCTGATAAAACGTACAATATCCCTCTTTATACCACCTTCAATATCCTTTCTTATACCACCTTCAATATCCTTCCTAATACCACCATCCATATCCTTCTTACTACCACCTTCTATATCCTTCCTAATACTACCTTCTATCCTTCCTAATACCGCCTTCAATATCCTTTCTATTACCACCTTTTATGTCCTTCCTAATACCACCTCAAATATCCTTCCTAATACTACTGTCAATATCCTTTCTAATACCACCTTCAATATCCATGCTAATAAAACTTACAATATCCCTTTTTATATCACCTTCAATATCCTTTTTTATACCACCTTCAATATCCTTCCTAATACCACCATCCATATCCTTCTTACTACCACCTTCTATATCCTTCCTAATACTACCTTCTATCCTTCCTAATACCGCCTTCAATATCCTTTCTATTACCACCTTTTATGTCCTTCCTAATACCACCTCAAATATCCTTCCTAATACTACTGTCAATATCCTTTCTAATACCACCTTCAATATCCATGCTGATAAAACGTACAATATCCCTCTTTATACCACCTTCAATATCCATGCTGATAAAACGTACAATATCCCTCTTTATACCACCTTCAATATCCTTCCTTATACCACCTTCAATATCCTTCCTAATACCACCATCCATATCCTTCTTACTACCACCTTCTATATCCTTCCTAATACTACCTTCTATCCTTCCTAATACCGCCTTCAATATCCTTTCTATTACCACCTTTTATGTCCTTCCTAATACCACCTCAAATATCCTTCCTAATACTACTGTCAATATCCTTTCTAATACCACCTTCAATATCCATGCTAATAAAACTTACAATATCCCTTTTTATACCACCTTCAATATCCCTTTTTATACCACCTTCAATATCCTTTTTTATACCACCTTCAATATCCTTTTTTATACCACCTTCAATATCCTTTTTTATACCACCTTCAATATCATTCCTAGTTAGCTACAAAGACATTTAAATATTTCGATAACTAAATTAGCGATTAGCGCTCTGCCATAGCTAGCGCTAATTGTTGTGGAGTAATCCAGGGATGAATTTTGTGACCCAGAAGTAAATATAGTGACCGGAAGGAAACTGGAAGTGCCCTGCTCCGCCTCTAGAATTGGTGTCTGAATGACTATGGTGTCCCACTAGTTATTATTCGGCACCAAAAGTGACCCAACTTGACCCAAGTGTGAACAGAATGTCTCAGAAGTGAAAAAAATTGTTTGCTAAATTTGTTTTTATAGTAATAAAATATTTATTTACCTTCTCTAATTAATATAAAAATCCACCAACAATGTTTAATCATCATTCATGATTAATGAGTGATTTACTCATGGCTAAAAATTAAAGAGTGATCACTCATCACTCATGACCACAAGAGTAATGAGTAATTTAATCATTACTCCATCACTCATGGCCCATGACTAATTCACTCTTCACTCTTAATCATTTACTCGAGTAATTGCCCAACTCTGCCTTATATTCTCATAATTTGGACAAATATAATATAATCATCCTTTTTTTTAATATATAATATAAAGTAGGTCCCCCATGGAATGCCGGGTTACAACTATTTAATATGAAGCATGTTTAGCATGGCACACAGGGCAACAGCTATTTAATATAAAGTAGGTGCAGCATGGCACACCAGGCAACAACTAGTTAATTATAAAGCACTTTACAAGGAATTAATCGGTAGCCTTATGGGAATAATGGTGGGTACTTGCCCTGATATATGTGTTTCTGTTGTTAAAAAATAGATGGCTTAGAAAAATATGGGTACCCTTGCATAAATTCCCTGCAACCTGAAAATTTACATAAACATTTGGGACACCATTATAATGAAATTGGGAAAAGTCCCCATCAATCTCACGAGGGCAAACAATTTTATTCAAGGTCGCAGTTTACAGATTTTTTTTTTTTTTAATTTTACAGCGTTAGTTTTATGATAAAAATATTTTAGTCAAAAATTGTAGATCATGCAATTATCTACAAAGCTTGTCCTTTCACTCTTTTTTTATAACATTAACCATTTATGAGGAAAGGTGATTCTATTTAGTTGTATTCTCTATGATAACCATGAGCTACGCTGGCTATTTAGTTGTATTCCCTATGATAACCATGAGCTATGCTGGCTATTTAGTTGTATTCTCTATGATAACCATGAGCTACGCTGGCTATTTAGTTGTATTCTTTATGATAACCATGAGCTACGCTGGCTATTTAGTTGTATTCTCTATGATAACCATGAGCTACGCTGGCTATTTAGTTGTATTCCCTGTGATAACCATGAGCTACGCTGGCTATTTAGTTGTATTCTTTATGATAACCATGAGCTACGCTGGCTATTTACATCATTGGACGTATAATATAAGTAAAACCATTAGTCTGCGTGACTAATACATTAATATTGAATGATAATTCTGAGAACATCATGAACTGAAAAGAAATGGATTTCTTCAGTTTATGTAGCCATAAGCAACAATGTTCATAAAAATTGTCTACTGTCCAACTGACTTCAGGTGACAGTATCCGTCTTCATGCTCCTCTTTCTAAGGTCCCAACAAAATTACCGTTAGTCTTGAACATTCATTCCTAGTGACAACACTATTTTTTTTTCTTTTTCGGTGCATCGACTGCTAGGGTCATTAGCACCAGAGAACACTATTAAAAGAAAATCAACTGCCATAAAGCTTGTGTAGTTGGGTTTTCCACCATGTCTAAAATGGCAGGGCTGACATTTTACAATATTAAACTCGAAACAGGCTGATAAACTAGTTTTTTTTTTTGTCTCTGTTTACCTCAGTTATTAATTTGTTGTTTATTCACTGTTTGCCTTAGTTTTTAATTGGTTATTTTGATGGCCTTTTTTCATTAAAACATCACAAGTAAATGAGAAGCATTTTTTTATTTTGTTTTGACTTATAGAGCCTCGCTTTATGAGAGAGAGAGATGGATTGTGTAATTTCTGCTTTTGTGTAAGTTGGCTACTGTCAGTTTCCTTGACTTCTTAATATTACTTTTTTTCGAGTGGACGTTGACAATTTTCACAAAAAAAGAAAAAAGGAAATGAAGTTTTTTTTCTGTTCCAAGTGGGAATTCCTCTTGGGATAAGAACGGCACTGCGCTAAGATCCTGCGAGTCGGACTTTTGTCCTATAGTGTGAATCCTAGAATGGTGAACCTAAGACTCCTGATGAACTTTAGGCTTGATTCCTGACTTCATCTTCATTGAGATTTCAAGTACTACACACTCAAATGTAAGATGGTTGGGTGTATTTACCCCGTTCCTCACACCATCTGTAGACTGTTGATGACCTGATCTATATGTTATGTATATGTTTATGACATTGCCATGACTAGACACCTTTGCCACCTTCTCTTGCTCTGCCCATAAGATTTCCATCTTACCTAAATGTCTAAGATCTATGAAGGACTTTGCATGTGTAACTTTCTGCGTAACTTCTTAGCGAAGGCTTTACATTTTTTTTTTTTCGACTCTTGATACAATTGCTTCTTCAGCAAAGAAAATCAGACAAATGGCTTTGGGCCCATTGGCGTCACTTTTGAACCCAATCCTGCCAATTTGTCGGCTCTCGAGGATACGTCGACATCCCAGTACCCAATAAACGGTAACTCTATTATTCTGTGGTAGGTCGTTTAACCCCATCAGGCATTCTTCAACAATTCTTGAGTCCTGAGTGTAAAGTGTGTTAGAATAAGTTTTAGCAATAATTCTGTTTTGCTGTCGGTACAAATCGGTCTGTCCTGTTTTGAGAAAATGTACAAGTAAGTCAACCGAATGTGGCCAATCTTGAGACGGCCATAATATAACTTCTTTCGGTCTATTTGGTCTGTTACTGGATGACCATTCGTGTGCAGTGTGCTCGATTTCTATAAGCTTGTTGTCCGTCCTGTTGTACCAGGATTCTTGCCATTTACCTGTTACATACCATTTAGATAAGGCTTGAAGATTCTGGTATATCATGTAATGTACGTCTGTTACCTCTTGTCGAGTTGCTAGTTTAGGGTTTTCTTGTACTGCATTACTTTGTCTAACGTCTTCATGTCCGGACAACCAGTAGATTGTAAAATGTTTATTTATTTGATGTATTTTTTCGAAAAATTCCCGTGTTATGGGTTGTGTGCTTTAACAGTCTTGAAGAGAATGTAAGGAACTGAGTGAGCCAGTGCATATTATAATGTAACTTTGAGCTGCGTCTAGTAAAGGTTTATAGTCCTAATTTTATGGCTTCCATTTCAGTTTTTTTGAAATTCAATAAGGTTAGACCAAATTTTAGATTTTCTAATTTCCAAGGGATGTACGAAGTTACTAGTGTAGTAACTCACAGCCAGAATAATTTGGATGAAAATTAATTAAAAAAATAATAATTGAGTCAGCTGTCCATTATCTATTTATTTAAATGTTAACGTACAAATAACTCCAAATTTTAGGACAGGTTATGTATAGGTAGCCTTTTCTAGCCAGGAAAGGGCTGATGCCTTTAATTTTTTCCTAAGAAAATCCACCACCCTTAGTGGGAATCGAACCCACGACCCTTGAAATGGAGTTTTAAGTGCTCACGCCTTAACACTCGCGGACAACGGGCCTCTAGTTGCCCATTAAAAGTATAAAAGAGCCAAAATATTTATGTTTTTAATATTCTTTATATAAATTATTTATGGCAGAATATTCAGGAATGTAATGTACACTCCATATTCCATATCCATATTCTGAGAAATGTGCTTAGTTATGTGCTTTTGCATGGTGGCCTTTTGTATAATAAAAAATACAATTAGATAAAAATGTTAACAGGTTCATCATCAAAGATATAAAGCACTAAAATAAATCAATCGAAAATTGTAGTCCTGTAAATTTAAAAAAAAAAAAAAAAAAAAAAACCCCTAATTCATTTCTGTTCAACTTAAGGAAAGGAAAAAAAAACAAACTTTCTTCATGTGAAAAATTTATTGGTTACCATTTCAATTAAGAATCCAATTTCTCAAGGAGCCAAGGTGGGGTATGGTGGTGGGTCTGGAGTGGAAGCTACCAGCTGCTTGAGGAAGTCTAGCACATCTTGAAGTGAGTGTCCTTTCAGAAGTTTGTTAGCAACCTCTTTAGTGTGATTTGCAGTCTTCTCGCAGACAAAAGATTTGTTCTTTGCCAAGAGACTGAGTAATTGAGAGTTGAAGAAATTATCAACCTCTTCCTTAGACAAACCTTCTATTGTCAGACCGTCGATGTCAAACTGAAACAAAACAAGATATTATTTTTTTTAATTTATTGATTTTGAAAAGAAAACCAGAGAGATACAATTATTAGAAATTAACTGAGAGATATATACCTGTACTGCTGATACATCGTAGTCAAGCTTAAGATCTTTGATTTGTAGAGAGTGGTCAATAATTGTGAACTGGATGTCACCAGTTTGGACAAATTTTGTCACATCAACTCTGGTAAAAAAAAAAAAAAAAAAAAAAAAAAAAATAAAGAAATGATGAAACAGTTAATTGTTGTCAGTCTAACAATTACTTGGGGCGTCGACTTTCAAAAATGGATATGTCCAAATCATAAAACTATTAAGAGGATCCAAAAAACGTCCAAGCTTGTATAAATCTTTTAGGAAATTAATATTTACAAGGCCATACTAACATTCAGTTCCTTATTTTTGATGAGATTTAACGAATTTAAGAAAAAAGAAAAAAAAAAAAAGTTTCTGCTGTGAGGAAAAGTTTTTAGAAAAGCTTTTAATTAGATGACAAAATCGATTTATCCCATTTTGAAAGTCATTGCCTCACTTCATTCTAGTTTATAAAGTCATAATACTTAGTGCATTGTATGATAATTCATAATCAATATTACATAAAATATGTGATATTACAGAATTTATGCCTGAAGACAGACAATGTAGTCCGAAATATTGGAGGAAAAATTGAATAAAACAATTTGGAAGGTTCTACCCATCTTCATAACTTTTATTCAGTATAGTTTAATTTAATTTTTTGTATATTCTTATACAAGAATATCTTCTTATATTTCATGGTTTTTGACAATAAAAATTGATAAACGGATTGATTTCTGAAGCACTTCATTAAAAATTCTCTTTAAATATTTTGTGGTTATAGTTTTCAGGGGACTTACACACCTACACAACTTTAGCTCCTGAAGATATGATAAAGTAAGACCATGAAACATGTAGGGCAACAATTTTTTAATAAAGTGATTTCAAATAAAAATATTTGTCATAGATAAAATGTGACGCATACCATGCCATGAAATATAGATGAATAGATAGAAGAACTTTGAAAAGAATATTTAGTAAGCTCTTAAGTGTAATAAATAAATAATTCAAGACCTACTTGAATTTTCCAGAACCTTGGACGTTCTTCTTGAAAGCCAATCCAGAGATTTCGTAGTCGCCTTCCCAATGAGTTACTGGAATAGTAATGCCAATGGATGATGTCAGAGTCTGAAGGTTGTTGGAAACTTTGTCGATAGTGAAGGTACCTGATTTCGAGATCTGGACATTGCTTGTAGAAAACTTGAGGCTGAAAATGTTACATGAGTTCTTGTTAGATACTTCTTAAACATATTTTTTATAGAAGTAATCAGTATTAAAAGAAGTCTCCCATTCTGCCAAAACAATGATGGGAAGAAATTACAAAGTTAAAATTAATCCCATGATGGGCGCCAAAATGATGTAAACTTTTCTTTTAATATTTATTTAAATCACTTATGAGCGGATTAATTAATCTGATTTAATTTGAAAAATGGATTCTATTATTTTAATCTTTGGATCTCAGAGTCTTAACGGGTTCAGTCTAATTAAAGTTTGGTTATATTTAAATTGTATTGCAATGTAGAAGTATCATAAGTCATAAAGATCAAACGATCTACCTTATTTAGGCAGATCAGCATTGTAAATAATCTTGCAGTTCAACAGACTCGCACAACACTACAATAGTCAAATTTCTCAATCTTAATAAACAATTTTTCAATAAACACATAAAAAGAACGCCAGATAGAAATTGCTTTCTTCATGGAGACCAGGCAAAGGCAGACCGAGATGCTCCTTCCATAGAAGCTGGGTAGCAACAGAAAGACGCTTCCTTCACAGCCAGATTCAGACAGATGTTTCCCTTACAGCATATTCTAACAAAGAAAGATGTTTCCTAATTGACAACTAGGTAAAGAACAGAGCGATGTTTCCTCATCCACAAACAGGTAAAGAACAGAGTGAACAAGAAAGAGATCAGTTGGCGGACTTTATATCCGTCACAGCCTTCTAGACAAAAAAGGGCTAATTGTCTTTTAAAAATTATATCTTTCTACGGAACAGTTAGTTATATATGTGTTTTGAATTGTTTGTATTTATGATCTGTTTAATATGAAATTGGTTTAGTTTAAGTATATTTATAGTTTAAATATTGATCTATATTTTCAAGCACCATTATTTTTAACTCCCAGAATCTAATTTAACATCACATTCAAAACCAAAAATATATGTTATGAGATTTCATAACAATATATATAAAGACTTACAAATATGGACCCCCAGTTAGTGATCTATGGATTCTGAAACATAATATTTTCTAGTGAAGATGAACACATACTGATAGACTTTAAACAATTTAGAGTTATTAACATTATTAGTTCTGTTACGAGAAATAATTTGGAATACTTTTTTGTTTTGTTTTTATATTTATTTAATTTTCTGCTATTCTACAAACTAGCATTTATTATAATAGATTCAATCTCTATTGTAACTTACTTGACATCATCATCAACTAATGTCTGTTCTGGGAGAGGAGGAAAGGGATATGGCTCGTGTCTCTGTTGCAACCATCTGAAATATTCTAGAGTCTTGGTGACCAGTTCATCGATGCTGCTTCTCAGGAGGGCTTCCTCTATTAGATAAAAACATACAATTTAATTTAGAAAACAAATATCAGAATAAATAAAGTGTATGTATTATATATTATCAAAGCTAATGGGGGAATACATTCAACTGTATCCTATAAGGAAGGATATGAACTCCCCAAGAAGGCAATACTCCGCCTTCTTGTTCACTCAGGCCATGTCCACTTGGCCTCTACGTCTTCTGCTCAGAAATCTCTATTATTAATAAAAAGAAATTGTTTTTCATTTATTGTAACTTATTTTATTTATTTAGTGTATCTTGTTTTACTGAAAGATTTATTTTACTGCTAAAAGTAATTCCAAAGCAAACACAAAGAAAGCAATGAAACTAATACTTTTGAAATATAAAGAACTAATTTCCACAAAACTTCAATGAAATACTTTTCTATTGCAGCAAATATATGACAGAGATATTCCTATTCGAAAGTAGAATATTTATTTCATTGTTACTAGTATAAAATGTATAAAGGATTGCTAGCCAAATACTTCTAAAAATATTACATGATATACAGAATATAATAGTTACCATCAAAAACTGGTGTAGCTGAGGCCACAGCCACAAAGAGCAAGAAACAAGCAAATCTCATGTTTCCGGAAGACCTGATGCTGATTTGAAGGTATCTGGGAGTTTTTAAACGGGATATTTATATATAAAACCCTTATCTACCCTATTAAGTGTATGATGAACATCTAAATGAATTTGGTACAAGGTCCGTATTTGAAGAGCACTCCTCTTGTCAAATTAAGCATTTCTTCAGATTATAAAGAAGTACTTTCACTCTTGTAATTATTATATAATACCTGATAACATCAGAGGGCAAATTAGTCATTCAAAACTAAAAATAGGAAATTGTGCTAGAAAAAAAGGGTGTGTATCTCTTGGTTAATATTTATTTTATTTTGGAATTTAATGAGTAATACCTCTCATTCAAGTACTACAACTTTACAGTATTACGATTTTGTTCCCATTTTTGATTTTTCTTGGATGATTTTAAACCAAATTTTCGTATTTTGATGCAACAGCTCAGGATATACAAAGTAATTCCTATGTACAATTTCCTTTGCCCCAAACCCCAAACAGGTTAGGAAAAAATGTATTAAGGTTTTAATATATATATATGTATATATATATATATATATATATATATATATATATATATATATATTTATATATATACATATAAAAGAGCCATTATAAAATTATAGTCATAATAACTTAAATAAAGTAAAAATGTTATTTTTTGTGTTTTGTAAAAATAAAAATATTTTTTCAGAAATGGTTAAAAACTCTAAAATATACGTCCTTTGAGTGAGAGTTTAGTAGTAGTAATAAAGTAAATTTTATTATTTACACATACAAATAATAGGTGCTTGAGGTATTTACAATAAATTTACTTAAGCGACATCACATTATTTTGTATACATTAAAATAAAATTACAATATAAGAGATTTGAAATTATTTTGAAAAAAAATACTAAAGTAAAACAAAAATTGATTTTCATTATTCTTTATAATCAAACTTAAAAGTCATCGCCTCTTTATCATGGTAGAGTTTTAAATATTCCTTGCTGTTCAAATGGTCTATTGCTTTTATGTGTGATAATCCATTTTTCTGGAAGATATTTATTTCAGGATATATATATATACACACACACAACATTTTCTAGTCGACACTTCCGGATTGCGTCATGCGGCCAACCTTATAAACGAGTTTCCTCTCTATTGAGGGAGGGAGGAAACGGGCTAAAATGAACCTGTTTTTACTATAAATTAATACTAAGGGCTAATAATAATATACCTGCTAATTAAAAATTGAAAATTCATGGTAATAAAAAAAAAAAAACTTTATAACAACAAAGTTGTCAACTTTGTATTTTTATATTTACCTTGAGGCAATATCTTACTTGAAGAGGAAATCTTATCTGTAAGAATTAGCTGAACATTAGCTGTTGTTAAGGAACATCTCATAAAGTTTCTGTAATCGCTAATAGTAGTTTATTGTAATTATTTTCTGGGGATAGTTCACATTTTCTGTTTTAATAGTACAAAATAAATATAAATAAAATGATTGAATATATGATTATAACATTTCCCCCTACGATACAGAGTAAACAAATTTATTACAACAATCCTATTAGAAAATGTGGAGATGATGACTCGATATTTCAGATACCAAATCTCACAAAAATACAAGTCATTCATTAAAGAGAAATAAATTTACAATGTATATCTCTACCACAGTTTTATTTAAGAAATCTACGATAGGTAAATGTTCTTTCATTACTTTAGCATTAATCGATAAAAAAAGTTAATTAATTAATTAATTTTTGAACAGAAATATTCTTTGCACAATAAAAAATTGTTTTTTTCCATGCGAATATTTAAAATAAATAATTTGTATTGCAACTTTATACTTTGATAAAAACAATTAAATATATAAATTATGGGGGCGAGGTTAGCTCAGTGGTAGAGCACTGGACTCATATGCTGGAGGACCTGAGTTCAAACCCAAAGCACTAAAGATTTTTTCTTCTAGTGTCTTCGTTCATGGGTTGGATTCGGTCTCCCTGATCGTCCCTAGGCCAACCCAGCCTTTAATTAATTTAATAATGGGTACCTTGGTGCTAATGACTCTAGCAGTCGAAGCAGTAAGGGTAAAATCAGGCGGCCACTGATACTGACCACACCATCTCCCTAGTGTGCCGTATGGTCATGAATCAGATACCTCTATATTATCTGCCCCTCAGGGCCCTCATGGCCTGTTACGGGACTGTTTTTTTTTGTTTTTTATATATAAATTAAAAATTAGATTCTCTGCATGCTTTTAACGACATTATTATTATAAATATGAGCATGATCCGTGCATCTTTGGGACATGTGTCCCAGAACAAGAATAAAAAATTTGCATTCCATTTCATCTACTTTTGTGCTACTTTACACACGCATGATTACAATAGATTACATACTTACTCATACTCTCTATATAATGGTGCACATCGGCCAATTGTCCCATTGTGTGAGTCTTAAAATTGATAGCTTTACATTAAACCCCTGATGAACTTCAGGTATCACTTCATTTGACCTCCTCACTTCATCTTCCTAGAGGTATCCAAAATCTGGGAATCGTCTTTTTTTCGAGTGCTACAAGTTCAAGTGTAACAAGCTTGGGGGTTTGCACCATCTGCAGGCTGGTCATGACCTCATCTACCACATTGTATTTATTTCTATTCCTAGTTCGTTAACTAGCTGAATCCGCTCACTGGAACACTGTTTTTTCAGCAAAATGTGTGCAAAAAAACATGTTGCTTAAAGCTTTGCGTTTATAGGCTTCAAGATACAATTTTTATAGGCAAGTTAACCGTTTTCTAGTTACCGTACTGTATTTCCTACAAAAATGGTTCTGAAGCAATTTTTGAGGTAGCGATCTCTTTCAGAGAAAGCGGCGCTTAAAATTCGTATTTTGAACTTTTTTTGTCTCTTTTTATGTCAGGTTATTAATTGTTTTCTCTTATTTAATTGCATTTAAAAAATGCAAATTGAGTATTTATTTTAGCAGTAAAGAAGGTATGGAAGTGGGTAAAATATTTGCAATAGTGTTTTCTTAGAGCAGACTTTCAGAATTGGAAGGAGTCATTTTGTTTAGGATACTGTTAGTTTCCTTTTGTGGTGCCTATAAGTTTTTATTTACATTTCAATTTGCATTTTTCTAGAAAGAGCAAATAAAAACATTAAAGGCCTATTCACGCTAGACCGGGCCGGGACACGGTGAAACAATCACACCAGCCTTTTTAATGGACTAGTTCACACTAGACCGGGCCGGGGCCGTGCCGAGCCCGTGTCCCGGCCGGGCCCCGTTGAGAAAGGGAGGTAGATATTCTTTCCCGGTCCGGCCCGTCTGCCTCTCTCGTTTGTTTATTTATTTAACTTGCTGAACCCGCGAACTCTGTACCGCCTAAATAGCTACGTATCTTTGGAAATAACGAGGTCTTTATCCGGGGATTGTCATAGGCTGGTTCAAAATCGTCTATCAGCTGTCTGTCTGTCTGTTTGTTCCTTATACAAATCCACACTGTTTGGCCGAACATGGTACTCAGGTAGGTCTATATCCGGGGATCTTCATAGGCTAAGTCAAAATCGTCTATCAGCTGTACGTCTGCCTGTCTGTTCATTATAAAAATGCACACAGTTTGACCGATTTTGACTAAACTTGGGACAGAGATGGGTCTTGATACAGGGGGAAATAATAGGCTAGGTTAAATTGTCTATCAGCTGTTTGCCTAACTGTTTATTTCTCATAAAAATCCACACGATTTGACCGATTTTGACAAAACTTGGCATGCAGGTAGGTTTTAATCCCGGAAGTGGCATAGACTAGGTCAACATTTTCAACCAGCTGTCTGTTTGTTCATTATAAAAATGCACACTGTTTGATCGATTTTGACTAAACTTGGGACACAGATGGGTCTTGATACGGGGGGAATCATAGGCTAGGTTAAATTGTCTATCAGCTGTTTGGCTAACTGTTTATTCCTCATAAAAATCCACACGATTTGACCGATTTTGACAAAACTCGGCATACAGGTAGGTCTGGATCCGGGGAGTGTATAGGCTGGTTCAAAATCGTCTATCAGCTGTCTGTCTGTCTGTTTGTTCCTTATGCAAATACACACAGTTCGGCCGATTTTGACCAAACATTGTACACAGGTAGGTCTATATCCGGGGAGCGTCATAGTCTAGGGCAAAATCGTCTATCAGCTGTATTTCTGCATTTTTGTTCCTTATACAAATTCACACCATTTGACCGATTTTGACCAAACTTGGCATACAGGTAGGTTTTGATCCCTGAAGTGGCATAGACTAGGTCAAAATCTTCAATCAGCTGTCTGTCTGTCTGTTTGTTCCTTATGCAAATACACACAGTTTGGCCGATTTTGACCAAACATGGTACACAGGTAGGTCTATATCCGGGGATCGTCATAGGCTAGGTCAAAATCGTCTATCAACTGTATGTCTGCATTTTTGTTCATTACACAAATTCACACCATTTGACCAAACTTGGCATACAGGTAGGTTTTGATCGCTGAAGTGGCATAGACTAGGTCAAAATCTTCAATCAGCTGTCAGTCTGTCTGTTTGTTCATTATAAAAATGCACACTGTTTGACCGATTTTGACTAAACTTGGGACACAGATGGGTCTTGATAGAGGGGGAAATAATATGCTAGGTTAAATTGTCTATCAGCTGTTTGCCTAACTGTTTTTTTCTCATAAAAATTCACACGATTTGACCGATTTTGACAAAACTTGGCAAACAGGTAGGTCTGGATCCGGTGAGCGTCATAGGCTTGGTCAAAATCGTCTATCAGCTGTATTTCTGCATTTTCCTTCCTTACACAGATTCACACCATTTGACCGAATTTGACCAAACTTGGCACACAGGTAGGTCTTGGTCCGAGGAATGCACTAGGCTAGGTCAAAAAGGTCTTTCAGCTGTCTGTCTGTATGTTTGTTCCTTATAAAAATCCACACCGTTTGGCCTATTTTCACCAATCTTGGCACACAGTTAGGTCTTGATAGGAGAGTGTCATAATACCTAAGACGTTTTGTACTTTTTGCTCCGTCAGAAAGCCATCATTCCTTCTGAAACCCATCATGTGGGGTATCAAATAAATCTTCGTGGCAAGAAGAACCTATATTTGATGTTTTAAGAAACATTTCGACGCATCCTAAGAACAACAGTTGTGAATGTTGTAAGTAAGGGTTAACTGCATAATATACTTGAAAGCAGATACTGTTTTTCAAATTCGAGTCATCTAAATTACAAAGTTTAGGATCACAAACCCAAAACGTATCGTCTTTGTTCTTATCTTTTTCTTGAAGGCCTTCTACACTTTCCCTATTGTGATCTTTATCCTCGAGATAAGGTTCCTGTGTTTTACAGTGTAATAGTTTAGTAAAGAGAGCAATCAATTTGTCCTCTAGAGTACTGTCATGTGGAAGATCTTCTAACTTTTCTAGTCTAGTGATTAGATGTAGATAGGTATGCTACTTATTGGTGGCGCCCCGGCCCGGACCGGCACGGTCTAGCGTGAATATGTTATAGCATGCATGGTGCCGTGGCAACCGGGCCCGGGCCCGGACCCGACCCGGTCTAGCGTGAATCAGCCTTAATTGTTCCTATTCTAAGTTTACCAAATGAAACTAGGGTTAAGAACGGAACGCGCTATATGATGGAGCTCCTGCGAGTCGGATTTTTTTTCTTGATAGACTTATCTACAGTAAAGCATTATAGGCCAATTCATCATCCGAAATGTTGCTTTTTATAGATCTTTCATGCCTGTAGTAATTGCTTTTCTCAAATAAACTGCAAAATAACTTTTCAATATTACTTGCCCGCAAAAATAGATAAAATTTCTCTCCTTTCAGAAGCCAATTATTGAGCGTCTCTAGTCTTAGTGTTTCTATTCACAGTCATTTGTGGACGATATGGACATACACTAATGTGGTGCAGTTCTTTCGAATAGATTTTTTTATAGAAAGTATAATGTTTTAAGTATTATTGAAAAATTGCTCCTGCTAACTAAACGTTTTCCACTTATTATTTCCTCTCCGATGGTGTGTTAAGGCTTGATCTGTCAAGGGTAATGTGATCGATTCCCACTAAGAGCGCTGGTTTTTTTTTCTTAAAAAGAAAGATGCATCAGTCCTGCTTTGGTTAGAAAAGGCAGGTAACCTATAGAAAAATCACCCTAAAAATCTGTTTTATTTAAACATTTTAAACGTTAAAATTTCAATAACAAATTGCCTTTCAACATCTGCAAACATTTATTTTACAAACGTTATTATCAATTTTACATATTTATTTATTAGATATAGATTGAACAATATTATATCAGGGTTTATTATATTAATACTATTCTACGTGTCTCAGTGAAATGTAACTTTTTGTTAAGTTTTCAAATGATAATTTCGATTGATCCAGGTATTTGAATATGCCTGAAAAGAGGAATAGAAATTATTTTTACTAATGCCTGTTTTCTCTGCTAGTACTGTGTATGATTTTTCTCATTGAGCATAAGAATAATATAATTTAGCTTGGTTATGAAATAACTGCTTCTAAACAGAAAAAACGCTGATTGTTTCTATTTATTAGCAGTGTTACCTTTTAATTTTTACATATCCTCATTCATTTCTGTGTTATATTCTTGACATTTGGATGTATTCATTGTTCTAATTCTAATATTATAAAATATATTTTTATCTGAAGAATATATATGTTATATATATGAGGAATGGGTTTAGGCACTGAGATGCTATAACACGTAAGGAAAGGGTTTAGAATATATATGAGGAATGGGTTTAGGCACTGAGATGCTATAACACGTAAGGAAAGGGTTTAGAATATATATGAGGAATGGGTTTAGGCACTGAGATGCTATAACACGTAAGGAAAGGGTTTAGAATATATATGAGGAATGGGTTTAGGCACTGAGATGCTATAACACGTAAGGAAAGGGTTTAGAATATATATGAGGAATGGGTTTAGGCACTGAGATGCTATAACACGTAAGGAAAGGGTTTAGAATATATATGAGGAATGGGTTTAGGCACTGAGATGCTATAACACGTAAGGAAAGGGTTTAGAATATATATGAGGAATGGGTTTAGGCACTGAGATGCTATAACACGTAAGGAAAGGGTTTAGAATATATATGAGGAATGGGTTTAGGCACTGAGATGCTATAACACGTAAGGAAAGGGTTTAGAATATATATGAGGAATGGGTTTAGGCACTGAGATGCTATAACACGTAAGGAAAGGGTTTAGAATATATATGAGGAATGGGTTTAGGCACTGAGATGCTATAACACGTAAGGAAAGGGTTTAGAATATATATGAGGAATGGGTTTAGGCACTGAGATGCTATAACACGTAGCATGTCAGCTACCCACTGCCACTCTGCAAATACAGCTGATGCTTGAACATTAGTGACCTTTGGAATCTATCAAGTAGTTTAAATGTTTGAGGGTTTTATTTATCATTGAAACTCCTTTAGGGTCTTTTTGCGAAGACCACATCCAGTTACTTTTGAAGTAGCAGTAGTGATTGTATCAGTGATTTAGCGCATGCGCATAACTCCTTTGCCTTCCTATTGGAGGATTGGATGACCAATTGCATTCGTTCTTGCTGGGAGTAAAGTAACCTTCAACAGTGAATTAGCTTTTGTTTATGAAAAAGCTCTGCTTATGTTTGTGAGAAAAATGAGTCTTTTACAATTAGTTCGCGATGTTCCTGACAAAGTAAAAGGGATTGGTTTCTTACTGGGAAAAATTAATGGAATCCTATTAATTTTAGCGAGTTGGATAGACTAGAGTCGCTACAATTAATATAATTCTATTAATTGGGTGTTGGGTTGACTAGGGTTTTGATATTTTCTTGAGCGAGCGGAGCGTAGCGTAGCGAGCGGAAACGCATAGCATGTAATGCCTAATAAATGTAAAATATCCAAAAAAGAGAGAGAGAAAAGGAATAAAATATGTTTGTTTACAAATAACGTTGTTTGTTATCCTTCATAACCTGCAAAACAGTCAACTTTAAAGCTTAATAACTTATTTCATAGTTGAGATTATTGATTTTGATCATACTAACCTTTTTATTAATAAATATTGCTTGCCATTATCTAATATGAATTATAACCGTAGATAACGAGTCAAGAAGTAGTAGATAACCAGCAAAGAACCTATAAGCTAATCAGTAAGCTTATCAGCGAGTACGAGTAACTGTTATAAATCACTACTGCTACTTCAAAAGTAACTGGATGTGGTCTTCGCAAAAAGACCCCTCCTTTACATTCTTTACATATGGTGTGTACTAGTAATCATTTAATTCTTCATTTCTTATTTGTTGAATACTTTATAAGACGATGATTCTCCCAATGCTGTCTTATGCCTGCCCTGTGGGGGATGGAACCGACAAACATCAGATGACTTGAGACTTTACGGAACAAAGTCCTGCGGGTTGTAGCCGACAGCCCTTGGTTTCGTTCGAAATACCTCAGTTCGTTCTCTATTGAAAACTAGGATTTGATCCGCTTGGATTTCTCATGGAAGAACTGACTCAAAGATACCACAAAAAAGTCCGACTCGCAGGAACTGCGTCATCTTAGCGCGATTCAGTTTTTATCCATAGTGTCATTTGGGAGGATTGAAATAGAAACCGTTTTTATTTTGGTTCAACCTTTCCCCCGTAAACAATCGGCCCGTTATCAACGGGCAGCGTACCCTTATACCTGGAATGGCACCTACCACAAGTTGGCCAGCCCAACTGCTACAAATAGTTATTTCAAATATCAAAATATTTCTATTTTTCTTGATTTCTTCTACAGTAATACTAATTCTATAAATAAATGCAATTAAAAAACAACAACAACCCATTAAAATGTGAGCTAAACAACTACGAAAAGGGCATGCAGGGTTTGGCTCCAGGTAAAGTCATGTACTTTTACTGCCCTTTACCGTTACTCAGAAAGCTCTTTGTGTTTACAAACAAAGGACTCGGTATAGACCACCCGTATTAATCCAAAAGTGATTATATCAAGCTTGATAAACTTCCTCAATTAAATTAAGGAATTTATGAGTGCTTAAAATAGGTTCTTGATCGAGTCAAAAAATTCAAGGAGAATTAGATCATGAATAGAAAATCTCGGCCAAACAGATGGAAAATAACAATAACAAGGATCGTCAAACTTCGTTTTAGCACTTTCCTCCGAAGGAAAGTAGCTATTGAGGTTGGACTCATGACGGAATTTTTGAAAAATTTCTTCAAATCTTTATCGATCCTACCTAGTAGACACCGAAAATGACCCCCGTTAAAATTTATATATATATATATATATATATATATATATATATATATATATATATGCATATATATATATATGTGTCTGTTAACACGATAGCGGCCAGAGTTTTTGTTTTTTCGTCACGAAACTTGGTATATAGCATTCAATTAGCAAACGATTGAACGAGTTCGTTAACCACCAAAGTCGGTCCACCGGAAGGGGGGGTTTACCCCGAACCCAAAACACTAATTTGACTATGTCAGCCGTAATATTTGTTATATTTCAACGAAACTCGGTATTCTTAGTGGTAATATAGAGAAAAAAGTGAGATATAAAAATGAACTAAATCGGTTCATTAGAAGGGGGGGTTTACTCCGGACCCACAATACCAATTCGCCACTACCAGCCGTGATTTTTGGTATATTTCGACGGATTTGGTATTCGTAGTGGTAATCTACAGGTAAATATGTGTTGTAAAAATAAACTAAATCGGTTCATTAGAAGGGGGGGTTTACTCCTGACCCAAATTCTTAATATACTCATACCGGTCGTAATTTCTGCTGTATTGTAACGAAACGCGGTATACGTCGTGGGTAACTCATGAGAAAGAAGTGTTGTAAAAATGAGCTGAATCGGTCAATCGGAAAGCGGGGGTTTAATTTGTAATATATTTCAATAGAAAAGCCCGTCAGACGTAGGTTCACAAAGCCGCCGCAAGGAGCGCTTTCTACCACTAGAGTGACTGTATCCTGTTCCTGCGTTAGATCAAAATACGATAATATGAGGTTTTTTGTATTTATTACGTAGTGTAGTAGGTACCATGTGTCAACATAACTCTGGAAGCAAATTAATAATTGATCAGTTACTCATTACAAATTTAAAAGAGAACTATTCATGTTTTTATTTTATTTATGTAGGATATTTTAAGCAAATTGTTCTGGAAAGCAATCTACACTACCCAAATTCTGAGGAAAGTGCTTAGTTATGCAGCTCCTGCGTGACGGACTTTTCAAAGATTGTTAGTTGTAAAACAAAAACGGTCACTCATGATTCTAATAAATTAACTGTGAAGGGTGATTACACAAATATTCCTGTTGAGGCTTTAAAGCTTCAATTTAAAAAACATATTAACCCGCAGGAATTATAGATAGGCCTAAAAACATAAAATCATTGAAAAAAGGATTTCTTATTATTGAATCAAACAAAAACGATATAGAGGTTATATCAACAGAGTTTTCAAATATATCCAAAGACCTGTTAATCAAGAAAATTAAAATAAAAAATAGAGTTCTCTGTAAATGGTTTAATGAGTTCTATTAAATACATATTTTCCAATTTAGTTATAATTTTAACTATTGGAATTATTATCCAAAGATTCATATAATTACTCAACAATAGATTCTATTAGGCACTTCGGATTACGTCATTGGGTCGACGTCAGAAGCGTGTTTCCCATCTGTGGAGTGAAGCAGGAAACGAGTTAAAAACAGCAACCAATTAAAATGTGAGGTAAATAGAGGAAAAACGCCGTTCGTGGTGGTACAAAATCTTACAAGGCATTTCGCTCAGAAATCTCCGAAATATTGTTACTAATTTTACGTATCCTGTTTTATAGCCAAATAGAATTATATTCTATAATCAATAAGAAAAAACTACTAGCAATAAAAAAACTATGGGTAACAGATGAAAATAGGGAATACCAAGAACAATTCTGAAGAACGAAATCAACACCAGTACTGTAATCTAGATATTCATACGGCATCTTCGAATTCTAACAAACAAAATATTGATTCTAATTATACGTATCCTGTTTACTGACAAATACATTTGACTGCTTTAAACAAGTACAAATATAACGAGCAGTGGGAAAAAAACTGCGGGAAACACACAAATAGATCCGTTTAAATAAACGAAACTAACTAACTAATTTTTAAGCACTTATTTCTCCTAATGTGACGACCCCATCAAAAATTTCTTCAAAACATTTTTTGTAGAGAATTTAGTAAGCTTTCAAACTGTTACATTTCACTTGCCACGATTCCCTAACTATTTTTGAGAAATTAAGGAAAATATACGAAGGGGGCCTAATAGATATTCATACGGGATCTGAGAATCCCAAGATTCCGCAAAAATAAAATATTGTTTCTAATTACACTTATCCTGTTTTATTGGCAAATACATTTGACTACTATAAGCAATTGCAAACACTAGGGAATATGCCAAAGAACTCGGATTAGGAGCCTCGACAGTTTCAAGACATTTGAAGGAAATCGGCAAGTCCAAAACTGACATTTCATACGGTATAGCCTGATATATTTCTAACAATGAATTGTTTTTCTTATTTTTAATTAATGTGTTTTATTGTCAAATACATTATCCAACTTTAAGCAATTAAAAAATAACAAGGAATAAAAACAGACAAAAAGAACCGTTCGAATAAACGAAATCAATTACTTCAAAATTTAAGCACTTATTTCTCCGATTGACATCGCTTATTCAAAACTTTGTTTGGAACCTTTTTTGTAGACCATTTAGTAAGCTTTCGAATGGTAATCTTTCGCTTCACAAGATTTTCAACCGTTTTCGAGATATAAATGAAAATATATGAAGTTACCAAAACTTTTCATTATTTCTAGCAACAGAAAATTGGTCTCATTTTACCTATACTGTTTTACACACAAATACATTTTCCTTACAAATACAACATAATACATTACAAAAATAAAAAGCAATAAAAAACTAACGAAAAGAGACAAAAATTACCAAAAGAACGACAACACCCCGTTCATAAGAACTAAACACACGTATTTTAAGTTTTAAGCACTTATTTCCTCGATTGACATCCCCTAATCAAAAATTGCTTCAGAATCGTTTTTGTAGAGAATTTAGAAAGCTTTCAAATAGTTTCTATACACTTATCAAAATTTCCCAACCGTGTTCGAGATATTAATGAAAGTATACGAAGTTCCCAAAACTTTTCATGTCTGTTCATAAAATATTTTATTCTAACCCTTCCTTTACTCCAAACGTAACCAAAAGATTAACATGTTAGTTTTGATGAAATTCAAACATGCAAAAAATGTTTCAACTGAATCCCATGATTGTAAGTACCTAAACCAAAAACGTTATTCAGCAACTATTTTTCCAATTTTCTCGAAAACGGTTAAAGCTATCGCCTTAAAAATGGTGTCATTCGTTTTCCTAGGCCATGAAGCTTATAAAACAAGTAATTACAAGCATATGAACTCAAAAAAGTCCGATTCGCAGGAACTGCGTCATCTTAGCGCGGTTCCGTTCTTACCTTTAGTGTTTATGAAGGGATAAAATAGAAACAGTTATTACTTTGTTTAGATCAATAGCGAAACACCTATCCAAATGAAATCTCAAACAAACCAGTCTTGAAAGGTCTTGATTTACAATCTTACCTGTATGGGTCAGCTATCCCATAAGTCGGGCAGAAAGGCCTCCATTCAGAGGCATTTGGAAAGCCTTGGGATCTCTCTCTTTGAACGCTACATTTTTAACAATAAATTGATCTTCTTATTTTACTTAATCTGTTTTATTGTCAAATACATTATCCGACTATAAGCAATTTAAAAATAACAAGGAATAAAACAGACAAAAAGAACAGTTCGAATAAACGAAATCAATTACTTCAAAGTTTTAACATATTAGTGTTGATGAAATTCGAACATACAGAAAATGTTTCAACTGAATCCCATAATTCTAAGTACCAAAATCAAAGACAAAAGTCCGACTCGCAGGAACTGCATCATCTTTGCGCGGTTCCGTTCTTATATCTAGACTCATTTAAAATGATTAAAATAGAAGCTGTTATTATTTTGGGTCCACATAGAAAACATGAAGATTAGATAGTTAGCCGTCGAGGTGATAAGTAAAGATGGAGTGGTTGGGATTCGGCTAAAGAAACCTCAATACGATTTTTGTTAAAAAATCTATATTTAGGACGTTTTGGCTACTCATTGGTAGCCTTCGTCAGCAATGAAAGTGCCGGGAGGCAGAGGAGGACCAAAGTTGACAGTTCCATCTTTACTTTCAAGAAAGGTCTTATTTACGATCTTACCTGCATGGGTTCCCGCCCTAGGAAGGACCCCGCTAGGCATTTGAAAAACTATATCTTGTAAATCCATATCTCTAAGATTAAATTGTTTTTCTTATTTTTCTTAACCTGATTTATTATCAAATACATTATCCAACTATAAGCAGTCAAAAAATAACAAGGAATAAAAACAGACAAAAAGAACAGTTCGAATCAGCGAAATCAATTACTTTAAAGTTTTAAGCACTTATTTCTCCGATTGACATCGTCTAATCAAAACTTTCATCAGAACCTTTTTTGTAGAGCATTTAGTAAGCTTTCTAATGGTATTCTTCCGTTTCACAAGATTCTCAACCTTTTTCGAGATATTAAGGAAAGTATACAAAGTTCCCAAAACTTTTCATGTCTGTTCATAAAATATTTTATTCTAACCCTTCCTTAACTCCAAACGTAACATAACTTTCAACATATTAGTTTTAATGAAAGTAGAACATGCAGATAATGTTTCAACTGAATCCCGTGATTCTAAGTACCCAAACCAAAAACGGTATTCAAAAACTATTGTTCCAATTTTCTCGAAAACGGTTAAAGCTATCGCCTTGAAAATGGTTTCATTCGTTTTCCTAGCCCAAGAAGCCTATAAAAAGAGTACTTACAAGCTTATGAACTCAAAAACGTAAGCGTTACGATTTTTTCTCCGCGAATTTCGTCCCAAACGCCATCTTCCAGTGGGCGGATTTTGCTGGTTAACGAACTTGACCTTTCAAATTGGACGACTGATTTTTGTACCAAATTTCATCAAAATCGGACCATCAGGGAAGCCAAAAATGAGCGAACAGACAAATATATATATATATATATATAAATAAATATATACATATATATATATATATGTATATAATATGTACATACCTTGAAAAATAGCATATATATATATATATATATATATATATATATATATATATATATATATATACAAATTTGAACCACCGTTATTTTCGGTCTCTAGGGGTTCTGAAACGCGAAATTTTCTTGTCGGCACTTCCGGATTGTTTCATTGTATCAACCTTATAACCGGGGTTCCTCCCTATGGGGGAGGGAGGAACCGCGCTAAAAGAACAGTTCGAATAAGCGAAATCAATTACTTTAAAGGTTTAAGCACTTATTTCTCAGATTGACATCGCCTAATCAAAACTTTCATTAGAACCTTTTTTTTTAGATTATTTAATAAGCTTTCTAATGGTATTCTTCCGTTTACCAAGATTCTCAACCTTTTTCGAGATATTAAGGAAAGTATACAAAGTTACCAAAACTTTTTATGTCTGTTAATAAAATATTTTATTCTAACCCTTCCTTAACTCCAAACGTAACAAAAATTTCAACATATTAGTTTTAATGAAAGTAGAACATGCAGAAAAAGTTTCAACTGAATCCCATAATTCTAAGTACCAAAATCAAGGACAAAAAGAACAGTTCGAATAAGCGAAATCAATTACTTTAAAGGTTTAAGCACTTATTTCTCAGATTGACATCGCCTAATCAAAACTTTCATTAGAACCTTTTTTTTAGATTATTTAATAAGCTTTCTAATGGTATTCTTCCGTTTACCAAGATTCTCAACCTTTTTCGAGATATTAAGGAAAGTATACAAAGTTACCAAAACTTTTTATGTCTGTTAATAAAATATTTTATTCTAACCCTTCCTTAACTCCAAACGTAACAAAAATTTCAACATATTAGTTTTAATGAAAGTAGAACATGCAGAAAAAGTTTCAACTGAATCCCATAATTCTAAGTACCAAAATCAAGGACAAAAAGAACAGTTCGAATAAGCGAAATCAATTACTTTAAAGGTTTAAGCACTTATTTCTCAGATTGACATCGCCTAATCAAAACTTTCATTAGAACCTTTTTTTTAGATTATTTAATAAGCTTTCTAATGGTATTCTTCCGTTTACCAAGATTCTCAACCTTTTTCAAAATATTAAAGAAAGTATACAAAGTTACCAAAACTTTTTATGTCTGTTAATAAAATATTTTATTCTAACCCTTCCTTAACTCCAAACGTAACAAAAATTTCAACATATTAGTTTTAATGAAAGTAGAACATGCAGAAAAAGTTTCAACTGAATCCCATAATTCTAAGTACCCAAACCAAAAACGGTATTCAAAAACTATTTTTCCAATTTTCTCGAAAACGGTTAAAGCTATCGCCTTGAAAATGGTTTCATTCGTTTTCCTAGCCAAAGAAGCCTATATAACGAGTACTTACAAGCTTATAAACTCAAAAACGTAAGCGTTACGATTTTTTTGCGCGAATTTCGCCCCAAACGCCATCTTCTAGTGGGTGGATTCTGCTGGTTAACGAACTTGACCTTTCAAATTGAAAGACGGATTTTTGTACCAAATTTCATCACAATCGGACCATTAGGGAAGCCAGAAATGAGCGAACAGACAAATATATATATATATATATATATATATATATATATATATATATATATATATATATATACATATATATACATACAAATTTGAACCACCGTTATTTTCGGTCTCTAGGGGTTCTGAAACGCGAAATTTTCTAGTCGGCACTTCCGGATTGTTTCATTGTATCAACCTTATAAGCGGGGTTCCTCCCTATGGGGGGGGGGAGGAACCGCGCTAAAACGTAAGCGTTACAATTTTTTTTGCGCGAATGTCGCCCCAAACGCCATCTTTCAGTGGACGGATTTTGGTGGTTAACGAACTTGACCTTTCAAATTGGACGACGGATTTTTGCACCAAATTTCATCAAAATCGGACCATCAGGGAAGCCAGAAATCCGCGAACAGACAACTGTATATATATATATATATATATATATATATATATATATATATATATATATACAAATTTGAACCACCGTTATTTTCGGTCTCTAGGGGTTCTGAAACGCGAAATTTTCTAGTCGGCACTTCCGGATTGTTTCATGAGATCAACCTTATAAGCAGGGTTCCTTCCTTTGAAGGGAGGGAGGAACCGCGCTAAAACTGGCTTTATCATCTGGTGCCATGAACTACAGCTGGACACCTCAAGCTGAGGCTGCACCACGATATTGTATTTTAATTTTTCCATTGTAAATAGTTTCTTGTTATTTTATTTTCTCATTCCATTTGTAGGAAAACCAATTGTATTTTCACCTAAATAAAAATATTTGTCTTCTTCTTCTCTTTTATCACCTTTCAGCTTTTTATAAATCGATCAAATCATAATCAGAGATTGTTACAGGTGGAACAACTTTCAGAGAGAACATTATAACTTCCGCTCCAACAAGATAGATAAGTCAACATCTCTCCTGCCTTAATTGCTTTATCAGCAATTAATGTTGTGCTTGTTTTATGTTAAACATTAAAAAAAGCTAGTTAGCAGAGATGATGCCCTTTTTCTCAACCTCCAAGACACAACTAAATAGTACTATTGATATTTTAATCCAGAAATAGTGAAGTTAACCGTAGTTCCCAGACTATAGCAAATTTATGGAATGAACTAGACAAATACTTAACCCAAACAGTTGGTTGGGTATTTGCTGAGATGCAAGAGTCAGGATTGTATATAAGAACAAACTGTCGGAAAGACAGTCGGTTCCTTTCCTAAGGCGACATGGAAGCCCCCCTCTTGGCACCAGGTCCTAATCTAGCTCTAAATATTATAAAAGTCAAAATAACAATGTAGGCAGAAGGCCAATTAACAAAAATGAAAATCTACTAGTAACACATCTTTTTTTATTTTATTTTTTAAAGGCAATTCAACCACTTGTGTCATTGTTGCCTACTTAATTTTATTGGAATGTAATAATTACATAAAATGTAAAATTCAAAGCAACAATCAGATAATACAGCAAAACATATTTATATAAATAGACACACATACATAAACGCGCACACACATACAAAAATATATGCATGTATCTATCTATCTATATATTAAAATTATATTATTAATTCAGAAAATGTATTACATTTATTTAATCATAAAAAACGAAATAACAACCCACATTGGATCGCCATATAAAATTATATATGCTAATATAAACGACTTTAAACAATTTTGGGGAGCAACTCCTACCACTTTCTTCAAAAATATAAAACATTTACACACATGTGCATATATACACATTTTCGCATGCATGCACGCACAAATAAAAATACACAACAAATATGGAAAACCAGGGTTAATTAAAACATGTCATGCATCCAAATTGCATTAGATTTTTATCCCTAATTAAATTAATTATACTATATAATAGAGATCTGTAGCTCTCAAGAAACTCAATGCTCGCTGGCTTAACTCATGGTCGTCTCCAAGTATATCACAGAGAGGACCATGAACCTCCATTTGGTTTCGAGCGGCTTCGTAGGCTCTGCATTCGGTGAATAAATGCTTAATAGAAATATATTTTCCAGAGCATTCAGGTCTAAACTCTCTTTTAAATAAGTAAGTATGGTTAAGATTGGTGTGTCCAATTCTTATTCTCGACAGAACAAACTCATCTCGTCTTGTGTTTTAAGGTGCGGTTTTCCATGGGAAGGTAGTGGATTTAATCTCCCTCAGCCTGTTATATCTGACCAAAACCAATTGTATTGCCACTAGAAGAATATCCGAGTATTAAAAAGAAAAGAGGACAAATAAAAACAACTATCTTAAAACAAATAGAATACTATCTTGTATGTTATGCAGAGGAAGTAGAGAAATCTATTCCACTGTATGGAAGTCATCATAACTGTTTAAGTCATCAACTGTACAAATGTGAAAGACATACCATCAAGACAAAATTCAACCTTACACCTACACCACCTGATCACCTGTTTTGGTTAGATATTAGTCTGTCTAACAGATATTAGTCTTTCAAAACTGGCCAAGTTGGAATTGCACAAATAAGTGAAAGGGTATTATTAGGTTGTTGACAAGATATTAAAACTTGGCCCAATACTATGATATCATAACTTTTATAGGCAAACTGTTTTTAGGAGGGGCCTGGAACTTGGCCTTTTTTTTCAACGTTAGTTTTTCGGGGGGATCTTACCTTACTTACAACAACTCCTACTCAATCTCAGCAACAGCTATGGACAACCCTAATTACAGATATATTCAAAATCTGTCAATTCTTAAGTGGAACACCAATGGACTGAAAAAAGTCCGACTCACAGGACCTGCGTCATCTTAGCACGGTTCCATTCTTATCCCTAGTGTCATTTACTGAATAGAACAATCCCTGCCACCCCTCAAGGTCATCAATTCTATGAGATGCTTGAGGAGATGAACCTCCTGGTTCTTAATGACGGATCTCCAACACATTTTTGTGAATAGTCAGGATCATTCGATGCGATAGACCTAACCGTAACGAGCACCTCTGTCATAAGACACTTATCATGGAACATCCTGAGTGATCTGCATCGATCAGATCATTTTCCAATTCTAGTCACCCTAGCCGGTAGATGCAACAAATATGGAATGATGATGATGAAATGGAATATTAAAAATGCTGACTGGGATTAATTCAAGGAATCGTTTATTGCTTCCGAATCAGCAGACACAGCAGAAAAGGCGCTGCTAATGCTATCGAAATGAATTACCAATGCTACACAGAGAGCAATCCCTATTTCCTCATCTTGCCTAGGGAACATTCCAGTTCCTTAAGGCCTATAAAACAAAAAAGAAAGTTTTTAATCGCTTTTAAAGACCCCTCCAAAGTAAGTTTGATAGCATTTAAGAAAGTTAGAGCAGTCGAACTGCGATTAATAATTAAGAGGATTAGAGAGTCGTGGGCCTCCTATGTTAATACTATGACAAGAGATGTGTCTTCATCTGATGTCTGGAGGAAAATAATCACTTTACAATACTTTATACATAGTCACTTTTGGCTCAGGTTTAAGTTTAATGTTGGGCAAATCACCTTTGATGCGGGGTGCTCACAAATAAATAAAAAAATTGTAATCTGCTAAAATATGTTAGAAGGAACTAACACAATTTGTATATAGTCTTAGCATTAGTAGAGTTAGGCTTGGTGCAGACTGAAGAAGCTCGTTTCATTAAACCTATTTCATTAAAGCGTGCACACAGAATAAACTGTTTTCCATCAGTTTCGTGATTGATTCAGACGACGATGCACTTGTGTTATGGTGGCTAAAAAATAAAAAAAACTGCAAGTTCTGGGTTCATCCGATGATTAGGGATCTGCAACAAAGCTGTTTTGTTGAAGCTTGTGAACTGAAGCAGAGATCCTGATAAATTTATTAAGGATTTTTTTAGGATGTTGAAGCCAGTTTTTGATCGCTTATTAGAGCTAGTGGATCCACTGATGAAACGTGAAACTGAAGCAATAGGAAACCGATTTAACGAATTTCATGAAACTCTGTGTGCACCAACCTATGATTTTCTATCTATCGGTTTCATGAAACCAGTTTCTTCGTTGTACATCGGGCCTTAGTGATTAAGTAAGTTCTATCTAAATTAGGCTTATTTAAAAAAAATGCCTAATTAAAATAGTTTCATCATATGTTAAAAATGTAACTATTTTCTTGGTACTAATAATCCTAGTAGTTGATGCACCCATAAATAAATAAATAAATAAATGGATGTTAAAATTTAAATAAATAACAATAATTATTGACTTAATTAATTATAATTAACAACTATTAATTGCTTGAGAATTGTCATTAACAATATATGTCTTCTGGATAAACTTAAGAAAGGTAATATTGGGTTCCAATAATGAATTGAGAATTAAGGATTTTCGTTTTAGTGAAATTGTTTTATTTTTAGAAGACATTTACAGCTTTATCCTACTGAGTCGTTCAAGGAACCAAGGTTGGGAATGGTGGTGGGTCTGGGGTGGCAGCAACAAGCTGCTTCAAGGAACCAAGGTTGGGAATGGTGGTGGGTCTGGGGTGGCTACAACAAGCTGCTTCAAGGAACCAAGGTTGGGAATGGTGGTGGGTCTGAGGTGGCTACAACAAGCTGCTTCAAGGAACCAAGGTTGGGAATGGTGGTGGGTCTGGGGTGGCTACAACAAGCTGCTTCAAGGAACCAAGGTTGGGAATGGTGGTGGGTCTGGGGTGGCAGCAACAAGCTGCTTCAAGGAACCAAGGTTGGGAATGGTGGTGGGTCTGGGGTGGCAGCAACAAGCTGCTTCAAGGAACCAAGGTTGGGAATGGTGGTGGGTCTGGGGTGGCAACAACAAGCTGCTTCAAGGAACCAAGGTTGGGAATGGTGGTGGGTCTGGGGTGGCTACAACAAGCTGCTTCAAGGAACCAAGGTTGGGAATGGTGGTGGGTCTGGGGTGGCAGCAACAAGCTGCTTCAAGGAACCAAGGTTGGGAATGGTGGTGGGTCTGGGGTGGCTACAACAAGCTGCTTCAAGAAGTCTAGCACATCGTTGAGAGAATGTCCTTTCAACAATACGTTGGCGATTTCTGTCACGTGATTGGCGATCTTACCGCAGACGAAGGCTTTGTTGTTGTTCAGATCTTGGATCAATTCTTTGTTGAGGAATTCTTTCACTTCGTCTTCGCTCATTCCTTCAACGGTTAATCCTTGAACGTCAAACTGAAACACAAAATAGTATGATTTGTTAATAAATAAAGTTAATTAATTATAAAGTTTATAAAAAAGGAACAGATCAGGTGCTTATATTGCTAAATACATAAAAATAAAATCATCAAAGTTTTCTTCTTGAATTTATTCTTTATGCCGCTTTTGCAGAAGAATTTGCTAAACTAACCTACAAAAATACATAATATCGTTGCCTTTTTATATTTTTGTTGTGGCTAGTATTGTGGGTTCGATTCCCACTAGGGGGGATGAGTTTTCTTTTGAAAAAAGGAAAGATGCCACTTCTTTCTTGTACAGAAAAGGATGATAACCTGTACATAATCCACCCTATATAACATGTGCTGTTAATAAAGGGATGTTAAAATTAACAATTATTATTTATTTAAATTTTATCAAGCTCTCGTACAAAAAAAAAAAAAAAAAAAAAAAAAAAAATCAGTGCCATAACAGGCCAGGAGGGCTGATACTGTAGGGGTATCTGTTTCATGACAATACGGCAACTAAGGAGGAGTGTGGTAAGTAATGAGTTGCAGCCCTTATCCTGTTTGCAGGTACCCATTAATAAATTAATTAAAGGCTGGGTTGGCTTAGGGCTGGACAGGGACCCCGTATCCAACACAAGAACAATGACACTAGAATCTTTAGTGCGCATGAGCTTAGAACTGAGATTGTCCGGCATATTAGTTGAGTGATATATATATATATATATATATATATATATATATATATATATATATTTATATATATATATATATATATATATATATATATATATATATATATATATTAGGTTCTTAAAATGACATTAGCTATCAATATAAATATTCTTTAAAATATTTTATGTTTTTACCTGGGCTCCGTTGATGTCGTAATCTATTTTGAGTTCCTTAATCTGAAGTGAGTGATCGACTATGGTGAACTGGATGGTTCCTCGTACAACCAAGCTCTCAATATCAACTCTACAAAAGGCAGTTCAATCTTTAGGTATTTTTTTTATGGATGTAATACACATTTATTATTTATGTAGTATTTATATTGCTAGACAACAATGAAAGTGAGTAGCCAATTTGGATTGGCCTTTATATAAAAATATCAGTTTTCAAACAAAATAATAAATGGAAATGAATAAATTATAATAATTATGCGTGAAGAAAATTTTGGGGAAAAAGTTGATAAGTTTAAATAAATACAATAGACAAATAAAACTGTCAAAAAAAAGAGAGAAGTGGTATTTTTGTTAAAGTTTGTGATATATGTAATTCTAGCAAGTTAGTGTGTAATTATCGTGTTCTAGTAATAGAGATTAGTGGATGTGGATATCAGAAAGAAGAAACCTGGATATCAGAAAATACTGAAGGAAATCATCAAAAAGTACAAAGAAAAGAAAGTATTTGAAATTGTATACTCTATGAATATTCAAAGCTTTAAAATAAAATGATTTAACTTTTAATATGAGCGTCAGTTTGTAGGTGTAATTGTTCTTATCTTCAGCTGCCTGTTAGTGTGTGTCTTATAGTTAGGAGTTCATTGTACACTTTAGTACAACTTGCTTAGTTATTAGATGTAGTTATGCAGTACGTTACATAGGTTTATCTGGTGGACCTAGCATTACAAAAAAGTGTCCGCTGGTGTTTGAGCATGCGCAGTGGCGTTCGCACATGCGCAGTGGCCATGTACAAAAAAGAAGATTATATGTTACGCAGTACATTACATAGGTTTGTCGGGTGGACCTAAAGCATATTTATGTTCCTGAATTTGAGCAGAAGGCTCTAGACGAAATTGTTCAATAAAATTTTTCCATACTGTGGGTTTTGTGCAATATGCCTTTAAACTGTTTTAAGTTGCCACATTTGGGTTTTTTTCTGGAGTGTGGTTTGTAATTTGGTATGTCTGAGAGTGTCTGTGCTTAAAATAATTTCCATGTGCCTTGTTAGCTATACCAATATTACTTACTTTTTTAAAATATTTTTTATTTAAAATTTTGGTAGCCAAACGGTTTATGTTATATTTATTTCATGATTTGTACTTACGAGTATTTTCCAGTTCCTTGAACATTCTTCTTAAAGACGGTGCCTACGCCTTCAAACTCTCCGTCCAAGTGAGCGCTTGGGATTGTTACTTGGAAAGATGAAAGGAGCCTTGGAATGTTGTTTGAAACGCTGTCGACGGTGAAGGCGTTTGCTTTGGAGATGAGGATGTTCTTGGAGGAAAATTTAAGGCTGAAAGTGAAATGAATAAAAATTACAAATTCAAATCAACATTTTTAAACACTTTTTCACTTGATCCATATTAGCTCTGAACATCACTATTTTTTTATAAATTGCTTCACTTTAGTAGGTGCTAGAGAATTTGTACGACATATTTTCCAGAGAATTGGTATGACATTTTAGTTTCTTAATAGCTTCATTCCTTATAGATCTATTGTTTAAGAAAATAGTTCCTTGCTCCCTAATGCACAGGGAGGTTAACAATTTCGTTGCGGGTGTCATTACGGAAGGACACTACCTGCTTACGAGTGTCTCTTCGGCAGGACACTCCTCCATTACTTTTCCCTTTAGATTTAAAAGGCAAGTAAATGGAGGGTATTCACTTTTACAGCTCCAGATAAAGACAGTTGCCTTCAGCATTGTTTGGGCTTTACAACAGTGTTTTCTGTTTCAAATCAGCTGACTGGCAGATATTTTATGAATTTTTTATGAAAATAAAATGTCTACATGAAAAATTCAAACAAAAAATCCATCCTATACTCAGGTATTCCCAAACAATGACAGCGAAAGTGTTAAAGATGATTTGAAATGTTGAATAAACATTAATGAAAATAATTATTAATTGACTTATTTTATACATGTTTAAATATCATGTCACATTTTTTCCATATGCAAACTTTTAGTTTCAATTCACATGATAATGCACATAAAACCGATTTTTAATTTCTAATATTTTCGGTACATATCTAGAAGTGAATGTAAACGGTTGCTACCTTTTCTTTGAAGAATTAAATCTTTTAAGCAGTATGGATCATATTTATTTAAAGGCTCTGAGGGGGCTTGGAGAAATAATCTATGATAATGAAGTAAATATTTTTGGTACAGATCTAGAAGTAAATGTAGATGATTCCTTCTGGTAGTTATTGGGAATGGGTATTATTCACATATTTTTTAAAATGACATGTGCCTTCAAATCGGCTGACTGGAAGATTTTTTATGAATTTAAAAAAAAATAAAAATGTCAAGATAAAAAATTCAAACATCCTGATACTGATACCGATGCTGATGTATTCCCAAACAATGACAATTGCAGGAAAAGTGTTAAACAATAATTGATAACTTAAACAGGAATCATTATAGAATAAAATATTTCTGTTGGAGTTTTCAAACTTCATCATATACTCTTCAAAAAAATAAATACCCACTTACTTTACATCATCGTCAACAAGTGTGAGCGTTGGAATGTTTGGGAATGGATAGGGCTGGTGTTTGGTCAACAACCACCTTGCATATTCGAAGGTCTGTCTCACCAACTCATCGATGCTGTTTCTTAGGAGCTGTTCCTCTGAAAATATCAACGGACTTTTAAAACTATCAGTTGAACAGCCTAATACATATCATCATACATTATAAGCCAACTATTTGACATTCCTGAGGTTCACTTACATTCATAATAGATAGGAAAGATTGAAAAAGAATGGGCTGAGCAGGATATATATCTTGGGTGTATATAGGAAATAATTTTGGGTGGGGGGGCTGAGACCATTTCCGGGGAATACTAACAATTTAGAATTTTGAATAGTTTTAGCCAACTAAAACGCTATTAAAACGAAAATAAAATATTTTTTTATGAACTAAGTAATCTTATTTAATTTATTTTTAAAGGTTTTATGACATTTTTATCAATCAAATCAAATATATATATATATATATATATATATATATATATATATATATATATATATATATATATATATATGAGGCCCGGAATAATAATGGGCGTTACAATTTAAATATATATACATTTGGATATTATATTCACAGTGTTTTGGGAATAATTTCAACATTATATTTATATATATTATATTTTCCTAATGGTTTCTTCGCTGGGTATGTTTTGATAATTATGCAGCTGTCGTATTAATCAGTTGATTTATTAGCTTTATATATATTGGAGGAATCGCAACCCACTTCCTCAGGCTGGTATTCATTATTTTAATCGATTTTTTTAATTTGGTCGAGTAAATTGTAACGATTCATATAGGTTTATTTACTGGAAATAGATTGAATAACTGCTTAGATGATTAAAAAAAAAATTATTAACGAATTAATACTTGTACGTACTTACCAAAAGAAACAGGAGAAGCCGTAACAACTCCTAGAAAGAGGAGGATTAATGCAGTCTTCATGATGTCCAGGTAAAGTGACGAAGGAACTGAACAGTTAGTATTTATACGTTTCAGAAGCGTTATCTTTTACACTTCAAACTAAATAACACATTGGATATTATCTTAAAAGATTCACCTTGATATGATTTCTGAGAAGATTTATCTCAAGCACAAAATTACCATAATGCACATCTTGACTCTCGAGGAGTGGCTGTTGTCAATAGAATATTCCTTTCCGTCATCATTGATAGGCGTTAGGTAATGGAGTTTAGATCGAGTACTTCTTAATGGGAAGTCATACACTTGTCACAATTTGTTTACATTATTGTTTAAACTGTGTAGTTTTTTTTTTTGTTTTGTAATTAAATTCTCATTGAATTCTTTGTCTGACAATAATTGGTTGCTCAGGAAAAACACCCAACAAATTCTAAGTTTTGTGGTTCCCAGAAGAGTGAATATGTTCAAAATAAACTACACTGCTCATGTATGCTGTTATTTGACTCTTCAACAATTTTATTTTGGCTCCATGTAGTAATATTAATAACATAAATAATAATTATATAACTAAATATATTATTTAATTAATTATTTATTTATTGAGAGTACATAACAAGGCTATTTACTCTTAAAGTCTATGTGCGAAGAAAGCTAAATGTTTCTTATACTATTGAAGCTAGGAGGAAATCAAGTGAAAAAAGTCCGTCACGCAGGAGCTGCATAACTAATCACTTTCCTCAGAATTTGGGTAGTGTAGACTGCATTCCTGAATAATTTGCTGTAAATAACATATATAGATAAATAAAATAAATAAAAACATAAATTGTTTTACGCTTTTGCATTTTTTATGAGCAGCTGTTTCAATTATTAATTTTGTAATTAATTTCCTTCCAGAGTTTTGTGTATGCGGGGTACTACACTATGTAATAAATACACAAAGCTTCACATTTTTATCTATTGATCTTGATGAGTTTCGCGAACCTACGTTTGGCGGGAGAATTCAATTCAAACATGGTACAAAGTAACACCCCCCCCCCACCCTTCAGATAGACCGATTTAGTTCATTTTCACAACACTCCTTTCTTATTAGATAGCCAGGATGTATAAAGAGTTTCGTTACAATACAACATAAATTACGACCGGTATAAGGAAATTAGTAATTCCTGTCCGGAGTAAACTCCCCCTTCTAGTCAACTGATTTAGTTTATTTTTACAACACATTTTTCTCTTCAGTTGAACACAACAAATACCGAGTTTCGTAACAACAACACGACAATGTAACAAAAATTACGACTGGTATTGACAAATACAAGTATTTTGGCTCCGGAGTAAACCCCCGGACATATATAACTATATAATATATAGTGCACTGTGTGTGATACAGTTCATTTTTAGCACTTTCGTCCGAAGGTTTACTCCGGACAGAAATTACTAATTTCCTTATAACGGTCATAATTTCTCCTTTATTGTTGTTACGAAACTCTGTATACGTCCTGGCTATCTAATATGAAAGAAGTGTTGTGAAAATGAACTAAATCGGTCTATAGGAAGGGGGGGGGGGTGTTACTTTGTACTATGTTTGAATTGAATTCTTCCGCCAAACGTAGGTTCGAGAAACTCATCAAGATCAATAGATCAAAATGTGAAGCTTTATATATTTAGTACGTAGTGTAGTACCACGCATACACAAAACTCTGGAAGGAAATTAAATACAAAATTAATAATTGAAACAGCTGCTCATAAAAGCAAAAGAACACAACTATTAATGTTTTTATTTTAATTATTATCTATATAGGTTATTTTAAGCAAATTATTCAGGAATGCACTCGACACTACCCAATTCTGAGGAAATTGCTTAGTTATGCAGCTCCTGCGTGACGGCCTTTTTTTTTATTTTTAAATTTCAATACCTTTTGAGAGAATCAATCGTCTCAAGACTAAGACATGCTCTCCTAGAAAAATCTCTGAAACGTGAATAGTGTTTATGAAACAGCTATTTCTTTGTAATTTTTACATTATTTTCAACTGTTTTTCTCTCTTCTTAAAGTAAATCACATTTGTATATAAGGTGCTGTGTTGTTTGTGGTGTTGTGTTGTAGCAAGGGCATGTCGAGCTGCTAGGTATATTTGTATATAAGGTGCTGTGTTGTTGTGTTGTCGCAAGGGCATGCCGAGCTGCTAGGTATATTTGTATATAAGGTGCTGTGGTGTTGTGTTGTCGCAAGGGCATGTCGAGCTGCTAGGTATATTTGTATATAAGGTGCTGTGTTGTTTGTGGTGTTGTGTTGTAGCAAGGGCATGTCGAGCTGCTAGGTATATTTGTATATAAGGTGCTGTGTTGTTTGTGGTGTTGTGTTGTAGCAAGGGCATGCCGAGCTGCTAGGTATATTTGTATATAAGGTGCTGTGTTGTTTGTGGTGTTGTGTTGTAGCAAGGGCATGTCGAGCTGCTAGGTATATTTGTATATAAGGTGCTGTGTTGTTGTGTTGTCGCAAGGGCATGCCGAGCTGCTAGGTATATTTGTATATAAGGTGCTGTGTTGTTTGTGGTGTTGTGTTGTAGCAAGGGCATGTCGAGCTGCTAGGTATATTTGTATATAAGGTGCTGTGTTGTTTGTGGTGTTGTGTTGTCACAAGGGCATGCCGAGCTGTTAGTTATAGTTAGCTTGTGTAAGTATGTGTTTATCCTTCCGTGTCCGGTTAGTAATTGTGTCGTGTAGAGGTCACAGCATGTATGTTTTCCTACGAGGTGGCTATGTATGTCCAGGTATAAATGAAAAGAGTGTACGTCCTTTTGTGGAGTTTCCCCATTGTGTTTGCCAGCGCTCTATCGTTTTACCTGATAGAATGTGTTTCATGTGTGTCTTAGATATTTTGTTGTATGTTATTGGTATATTAGTGTCTTTGGACGCTGATTTTGCGAGTCTGTCGGCTATCTCGTTTCCTTCAAGTCTGTCGTGTGCTTTAACCCATTTAAAGTGTGTAGTTATGTGTTTCATTTGAATCTGAAGTAGTGTGTGTCTTATTTGTTCAATTATTCGTTCGTGCAGTTTTCTATTTGTCAGCTTGTACTGTCAGATTTACTGTCTGTGCATATTTGAACTGTTTGTCTCTACTTGTGTGTTGATGAAGTCTAGTGCCTTTAGTATTCCTAATTGTTCTGCTTGATTGTTCGTACAGTCCTTTCCTAGCCTATATTTTATTTTGTCTATGAGTATGTCTTGTTTATATACTACTAAACTACATCCTCCTGAGTTTCAGATTCTGCGTTTTGTTTTGTGAAGGAAACGGATTATTCGTCACTATGGATGTTATGCGTAGTACATCTTGAATTCTTCATGAGTGTTTTAGTTCAATTAAAGCTTTCAAGAGCACTTCTATTAATTCACAAATTATTATCTATGTCAGCTAAATATCAACATAACACAAAACATTTTTTTTTTTATGTTTTAATTCTGTAAGTTTATAAAAAAGAGAGCAAACTTATCGTCCTTACCATGTCAAACTATCGAACATGAAAATCGGAGCAAACTACAGAAGGAAACATATTCTATCCATTGAGGATGTAATATATTGAAAAATTGCCTTATTCGATACTTTATTTAAGGCATTAAAGGCTATTCTAAAGGAGTTAGAGTTGTGACAATTTGCGACAAGCCGTATCTTCTACAATCTAAGAGCAAAGGCTCGAATCTGAAAAATTATATTTTGCATTTTCGATAATTTGACATGGTTCGGACGATATGAAGGGATGACATTCACTATCCACCAAACTAATATTCTTGCATTTTGGTTGCGTTTGAAGAAGAAACAGCCTTACGTCCTGGAAGAACACCGCATTCTGGACATAGGTCCCATTCTGGAAGTAAACCGAATTCTGGATATAGTTGCCATTCTGGAAGTAAACAGAATTCTGGATATAGTTGCCATTCTGGAAGTAAACCGAATTCTGGAAATAGCTGCCATTCTGGAAGTAATACTAATTCTTGACATACGTCTCAATCTGGAAGTAAACCAAATTCTGGACATATGTTCTATTTTGGAAGTAAACCACATTCTGGACGAAGGCCCTATTCTTGAAGTAAACCACATTCTGGACCTAGGCCCTATTGTTAAAGTTTACCGAATTCTGGACATAGTTGCCATTCTCGAAGTAATACTAATTCTTGACATACTTCTCAATCTGAAAGTAAACCAAATTCTGAACATAGGTCCTATTTTGGAAGTAAACCACATTCTGGACGAAGGCCCTATTCTTAAAGCAAACCAAATTCTGGACATAGGTCCTACTCTAAAAGTAATCCAAATTCTGGACATAGGTCCCATTTCGGATGAAGACCGTATTCTGGTCATCAGGTCCCATGCTGGATTCGTCCCTCGTTTGATGGACCTATATTCTTGTCATCAGGTCCCATGCTGGATTCGTACCTCGTGTGATGGACCTATATTCTGGACATCAGGTCCCATGCTGGATTCGTACCTCGTGTGATGGACCTATATTCTGGACATCAGGTCCCATGCTGGATTAGTACCTCGTGTGATGGACCTATCTTCTGGACATCAGGTCCCATGCTGGATTCGTACCTCGTGTGATGGACCTATATTCTGGACATCAGGTCCCATGCTGGATTCGTACCTCGTGTGATGGACCTATCTTCTGGACATCAGGTCCCATGCTGGATTCGTACCTCGTGTGATGGACCTATATTCTGGACATCAGGTCCCATGCTGGATTAGTACCTCGTGTGATGGACCAATATTCTGGACATCGGGTCCCATGCTGGATTCATACCTCGTGTGATGGACCTATCTTCTGGACACCCGGTCCCATGCTGGATTAGTACCTCGTGTGATGGCCCTATATTCTGGACATCAGGTCCCATGCTGGATTCGTACCTCGTGTGATGGACCTATCTTCTAAACATCAGGTCCCATGCTGGATTAGTACCTCGTGTGATGGACCTATATTCTAAACATCAGGTCCCATGCTGGATTAGTACCTCGTGTGATGGACCTATATTCTGGACATCAGGTCCCATGCTGGATTAGTACCTCGTGTGATGGACCTATCTTCTGGACATCAGGTCCCATGCTGGATTAGTACCTCGTGTGATGGCCCTATATTCTGGACATCAGGTCCCATGCTGGATTCGTACCTCGTGTGATGGACCTATATTCTGGACATCAGGTCCCATGCTGGATTCGTACCTCGTGTGATGGACCTATCTTTCGTCCCTTATGAATATTCAAAGAGATTAATTTTACCGCCAGTTGATGGTATTACTTCGAAAATTGATTTTCGGCCGAGCCACCTCTATGATTGTCAGGAAAGATTAGTTTTGGTTTAAAAATTTAAATTACAAAGTTGTTTATGTATGTATAGGGAGGGGGCGATCTTATGAATATTCATACCCCGAATACGGAAGGGGGGGAGGGGAGGGCTGTATTGTCATTATTACCCAATCTATTCCTCTTCGATGGATCAGCGAAATTGGGTTTAGATCCAAAGACGAATAGTAGGGAATGAAAATTCTGCGTGTAAATCATTTCCGCTCAGACAGAGGATTCTGGAGAGAACAACGCTAGGGATTCATTGTTCGACCCTTTCAACAATGCGACAACATATAAACACATTCAATAGGCTCTCGTTGGTTGATAGCATATTATGCATCATCTGATGTTCTAAGATAATTTATGTAATTAACAGTAGCAATGGTGTAGAGACGAGAAACAGACATAATTAGTTATATATATATATATTATAACCAGAACTGAAAAAAAAAATTATGATCGTAATATTAATCCGAACCTTTACTTACATTTTCGAATTTTCGTTATAGGTGAAGAATCAGATATCTCTACAGTACTACCACATTGAGCCCTCATGGTCAGTTGACTGATGTTTGTTTTTTTTTGTTGAATCCTTTGACGTGGAATAAAACTGATAGCGGAAATAATTGATCTGTCTTTTTTTTTTTTTTTTTTTTTTTTTTTTTTTTTTTTTTTTTTTTTTTAATGAAACGATGAATATTCAGAAGGAAGACTATCCCCGGGAGTTGTGGCTATTGAACTCCATGCGCCATCGAGAAACGCAATAAATTATCGGGATTGGATTTAAATCCACAGAGGAACCAGAGGAAATGACCAACTTTAATTACTATGTCAATTACTTCCGCTGCAACGGAGAAAAGTCCAATATTGGAGGAAATGGCTTTGTTAGTCTTCAATAGATTACCATTTAAAGCATAAATTCAGACATTTTAGGAAATAATACTAAAATGGTAGGAAAATATTTAGTTTTTATTGATAGAAAAGTTTATTAGTTTTTCCTGCCTTCAGCAGACATGGATTCAATTCGAGAAGAAATTCTGTTACCAAGTCTGAGAATAAGAAGGCAAGGAACAGTCAAATGTTTGGCAAAATCTATGATTTGGCCGTTTCGGCAGCTTTCTTCAGCTAAAATATAAATTTGGACCTTAAACGAAGCGAATAATCAAAACAGTAAACTATATTTTGCACTAGTATTTCTAAAGTGACACAATTCAAAAATCAGTGTTTTCAGTTCTGACTATGAAAGACATTGGAAAAAATTTCTTTATGAACCATCAAATCTGAATGTACCTAGCTTCATAGCTTCTACACTAGAGGGCACTCTTCCTGTATTAATGCTATTCCATCTACATCGGCAAGAGTGTATGTACCTAGCTTCAGAGCTTCTACACCAGAGGGTACTTGTATCACTCTTCCTGTATTAATGCTATTCCATCTACATCGGCAAGAGTGTATGTACCTAGCTTCAGAGCTTCTACACCAGAGGGAACTTGTATCACTCTTCCTGTATTAATGCTATTCCATCTACATCGGCAAGAGTGTATGTACCTAGCTTCAGAGCTTCTACACCAGAAGGAACTTGTGTCACTCTTCCTGTATTAATGCTATTCCATCTACATAGGCAAGAGTTTATGTACCTAGCTTCAGAGCTTCTACACCAGAAGGAACTTGTATCACTCTTCCTGTCTTAATGCTATTCCATCTACATAGGCAAGAGTGTATGTACCTAGCTTCAGAGCTTCTACACCAGAGGGAACTTGTATCACTCTTCCTGTCTTAATGCTATTCCATCTACATCGGCAAGAGTGTATGTACCTAGCTTCAGAGCTTCTACACCAGAGGGAACTTGTGTCACTCTTCCTGTCTTTATGCTATTCCATCTACATAGGCATTCAGTTCTGACTATGAAAGACATTGGAAAAAATCTCTTTATGAACCATCAAATCTGATTGTACCTAGCTTCATAGCTTCTACACTAGAGGGCACTCTTCCTGTATTAATGCTATTCCATCTACATAGGCAAGAGTGTATGTACCTAGCTTCAGAGCTTCTACACCAGAGGGAACTTGTGTCACTCTTCCTGTCTTAATGCTATTCCATCTACATAGGCAAGAGTGTATGTACCTAGCTTCAGAGCTTCTACACCAGAGGGAACTTGTGTCACTCTTCCTGTCTTAATACTATTCCATCTACATAGGCATTCAGTTCTGACTATGAAAGACATTGGAAAAAATCTCTTTATGAACCATCAAATCTGAATGTACCTAGCTTCATAGCTTCTACACTAGAGGGCACTCTTCCTGTATTAATGCTATTCCATCTACATAGGCAAGAGTGACACATTTTCAGTTGAGTTTTATTTTCAGTTGTGTCACTTTAGAAATACTAGTGGGACATCGATAATCACAGAGAATAAGTTGATAAGTAGAAAAATGTGATAAATGAGTTAAGTCTACTATGATAATCTCCTAAGACCATGGGCGTTTATAAGGGGGGGGGCTGCAGCCCCCCCCGAAATTTTGATTTGATAGGTAAAAATTTCATAAATACCTTAAAAATAAATTAAATAAGATCATTTAGTTCATAAAACATATTCTATTTTAGGTGTCATAGGGTTTAAGTTGAGTAAAACTCTTCCAAGATCTAAATTGTTAGTATTCCATTCACCGGTAATGGTCTTAGCCCCGCCGAAATCTTTCCTGCCCCCTCCGAAATTATTTTCTGTATACGCCCATGCCTAAGACTCATGGATAGTGTAAAGAAGTCTCTAACTCACAGACTTCATAGTTTCACTCTTAAAAATATGTGGGTTTCTTGGTATCTAGTAAAATAGCGTATTTTCTCTTTTAGGGATGT
This sequence comes from Gonocerus acuteangulatus, assembly GCA_946811695.1. Classification (NCBI taxonomy): domain Eukaryota; kingdom Metazoa; phylum Arthropoda; class Insecta; order Hemiptera; family Coreidae; genus Gonocerus; species Gonocerus acuteangulatus. The sequence continues at coordinate 2,610,049 of OX328130.1, forward strand.
GCCCTGAAAATTTGAAATTACCAAGTCATATCTGATTCTCTATGGCCATCGATATCAGATAATAAAAAAATCAGACATTCAGGAACTGCCTCATCTTAGCGCAATTTCCTTCATATCCCTAGTGAAATTTGGAGAGCTGAGAATAGAAACAGTTTTTGATTTTTCACGATAAATGTAAAATAAAATCTCAAAGAGAAAAAGTTAATTGCAACAACAGGAAAGTGACAGGGTATTACACCGACAGTATCCAACGCGGGAATTACACCGACAGTATCCAACGCGGGAATTACACCGACAGTATCCAACGCGGAAATTACACCGACAGTATCCAACGCGGGAATTACACCGACAGTATCCAACGCGGGAATTACACCGACAGTATCCAACGCGGGAATTACACCGACAGTATCCAACGCGGGAATTACACCGACAGTATCCAACGCGGGAATTACACCGACAGTATCCAACGCGGGAATTACACCGACAGTATCCAACGCGGAAATTACACCCTCCTCCTCGCTCTAGGAAAACACTGCTACAACTACGTTTCTCATTATCTTACCTTATTTTACTAAAATACTCGTTTTACTATTATACAGTAAAAGAAATCGCCAATTAAAAACTAAGACTAACAGATACTAAAGAACGAAACCGACAGTTTTAGGCACTTATTTAGCGGATTGACTTCGGTCCATCCATAATCACTCCTTCTTCTCCTTGTGCTTTCGATTTTAATAGTTTACTTTAATAACCTATAGATCTTATTTAATTAGGCTAATGTACCTTATTTTAGTTATTGTCTGTTTTAAATTTGTATTGTAATGCATTGTAAATGTAAATGAATTGTGGTTTATATTTGTAATTATTATTTTTATTCAGATGAATCTTGTGGTATATTTTTGTTCATGTATGTGTGTATATGTATACATGATATATATACGTGTATATGTATGTTTGTATATATCTTATTTAAGTATAAATGTAAATTGTATAAACGTCAACATAGTGTGAAAGAAGTGTATATATTTTATAATCTTTATTAGGACTCATAACTATAGTTGCGAAGCCCTTATAATGAAATAAATAAATAAATAAATACAACAGAACCAATATAAACGGCGGATTCCGCTGGTTAACGAACTTTGAACTTTGAAATTAGATAAAGTATTTTTGTACCTAATTTCATAAAAATCGGTCCATTTGTGAACTTGTGAGAGAGCGAACAGACACACAAATATATATGTATACAAATTTGAAACACCCTTATTTTCATGATCTAGGAGTTCTGAAACTGTCAAATAAAAGTTGACTAGAATGGTTTTCATTAATAAACGTTCAGGATTGAAGCATTCACTCACGATCAGTGACTACCATGGAGGTCCTTCTCCAATACATAAACCAACGAGGTAGTTAAACCTCTTGTCCGATTTTGGCGCTCTATCTGCCTCTGGAGGCCAATAAAAGGCTATCAGCTGCTCTAAATCAGCTGGTATATTAGCGAATATTAGCTGTGGTATTTTTAATTGGATCCAATTGGTTCTGGAGGGTCCAATTAGGTGCTTTACATTATAGAGCCTAAACACAAACACACAAATAGGACTAAAAATCCAATAAGTACCATGTTCTCTTCTCATTCGGAATTATCATTTGCATTCATAAACCTGAATGTATTTTAGCACTTCACAATGAACAATTTTTGTAGAATCTCTTCAAATCTAGAAGTCTTCATTCTACAAAAAATGATCCCAGCTTCTAGACATAATTTCCCCCCAAAAACGTTCATTGGAATTATAGTCCGATTCCACAATAAAATTGCTCAAAAACTGTCCAATTCTAATTATTCCATCATAAAATAGACACAATGTCCTTTAAGAAAACAGTGATTTCATTCACTAAACCGTTTGACAGAAGATATTTTCTTGACGTCCAATAACGCACTTCTGATATTCAACTTGAGTTCTTAATTACTTCTTTACTAGTTGAGAGCGGTTTTTTTTATAATGTTTTTAGTGCATCACAGTTCCGCATAGAACAACCAAAAAAAAAAAAAAATCGGTGAGGAGGCCCCTAAACTTCACAATTACCCAAAGTATTAACTGTTTCTTTTTCAAGCTTTCATGCAGGGGGGGATAAGAGCGGATACGATCTAAGATAACGCCGCTACTCCGAGTCGTACAGGGTGTCACAAAAATAATGGCCATCCGTTGGCCAGATGATTCTCCAATGCGAGATAGGAAAAAAATAACCCCCATATTAACCCCCGCAGAATAACCCCCATATTAACCCCCGCAGAATAACCCCCATATTAACCCCCGCAGAATTGGCCTTGAAATCTTATTCAAGGTCAAATTTTTTTATTGAATATTTGGAATCTACGAGTCATGAGGAAGAAAAAAGTCGACGGCAGCATTGGTCAGAAATGACCCCTTATGGTCAAAATGACCATTAACAGTATATTTTTTTATACTGGAAGATACTTTTCAAAAAATTCAAAAGAGGTATTTTTGCGTAAGGAAGTGTTAGTATAACATGTCAATATATATATATATATATATATATATATATATATATATATATATATATATATATATATATATATATATATATATATATATATATAAATCGGCCACCATTTGTCGATTGGAATGGAATGGCCCATGTATACGCTGTTAATGGTCATTTTGACTATAAGGAGTCATTTCTGACCTATGGTGCCGTTGACTTTTTTCTTCCTCATGACTCGTAGATTCGAAATATGCATTAAAAAAAATTGACCTTGAATAACATTTCAAGGTCAATTTTGCGGGGGTCAATATGGGGGTTATTTTTTCCGATCTCGCATTGGAGAATGATCTGGTCAACGGATGACCATTTTTTTGTGACACCCTGCACATTTTGGTAAATATGGAAGGGTCAAATCCGTCCTGTTTTGCTCGTTGATAACTTTAGCACAATCCTTTCTTGTAATAAGGTGTTTTCCATTAACAATTTTAAAATGTAAGATTGACACTACATCGCACTACTATTTCTAAAGTGACACAACTCAAAAATCAGTGTTTTTCAGCTATGACATGGTAAATATCTCTTTATCAACCATCAAAACTGTATGTACCTAGCTTCAGAGCTTCTACACCAGAGGGAACTTGTGTCACTCTTCCTGTCTTAATGCTATTCCATCTACATAGGCAAGAGTGGCACATTTTCAGTTGAGTTTTATTTTGAGTTGTGTCACTTTAGAAATACTAGAGGGATATATTATAAATAACCATTGCTAACTAGATTCTATACAAAGCTAGCTATAAATAGGAACTGATATTCGTTTCTAGAGTTATGTTCTAGATTCTATTTAAGTCTCTGTGTTATTAAACTCCGATCGAATAGTACGAGCTGAGAACAAAGGATACAATACCTGTAAAATCTATTTCACTGTCCACAATGGATGATTCAACAGAAAAATACATTTTTTAATAAACTTCTAGACTTTTCATTGATAAAGCCAAATAAGGTTTATGCCGTAATTTCTGTTGAAAAGTGCTGAGTGTATTTTATTTTATACATTAACTAGCTGAATACCCGTGCTTCGTCACGGCAGATAAGTAGTTATTTTATTGCGTTAAATAATGTTTCATTAAAATTACGTTACTATACAATTCTGTGCAGTTTATTATAGCACGGTTCCCGTCATACTATATTTTATTCAATGGGTGTTAAAATTTATCTTTACAAAAAGTTATTTGGAAACACCCAATATATTTACGAGTATTACCAAGGTTATAGGCGAGGAGGCTGTGCAAGGGTTCAGGATATTATTACCTCATCTAGAAAACTCTAAGGATAGGCTTACCATACATCACGTTTGGACCGGGACTGTCCCGGTATTTTGCAATCGTTTCGGTGTCCCGCCCAGTTTTATCAATGCCCCGGAAAAGGCTGTGAGATGTAAAAAGTAATGAATTCATGTTTATAAGAATCTTTTTTAAATCGGTTACTTTTCTACAATCAACATTTTTACTACTGCTCACAGTGTCAAAGATATGAGAAGTAATCTAACTGTAAAACGCTGGAACTACCTGCACAGCGCTGCCAGCTGCCAGACACTACTATTTGGCTGAGAGATTGTTTTAAGAAAATCAAGTAGCAAAAAAAGTTCCGTTCTTATTTTGAAGGTTTGGGTAGACTAACAGTTTAGGATTCCCCCTTCCCGTTAGTTGCTAGGCTTAAAACTCACCATTTTGCTTATAATTTGTACTCTTTTTATCCCCCCCCCCTGGTATGCCCATCCCATATTAATGTGTCTCGATTTAACTCTCCAAAAATATGGCAAGCCTATCTGACGGGGACAGGCAGAAAAGAAACGCAATTAAAACTCTATGAGGGACAGTTAATTTCTAGTAATTCAAGGTCTGCCATCATAGTTGAAATTAACCTCAATTATAAATAAAACTATGAGATAGATAATGTAAGGTAACAGCTGTTCTTTAACGTCCTAGTAACGCAGGCTGCCTAGGCTTGCCTTCTCTAACCAACTCAAACTTTAAACCCCCCTAAAAATGCTTAAAAATACGAATATCAAAAAATCCTTTCTTAGCGAGTGCCTACGTTATATAGGGCTGTCCATGCAAAATTTCAAAATTTTCTGTCGAGCGGTTTGGGCTGGGCGTTGATAGTTGAGTGAGTGAGTGAGTGAGTGGTATTTGACAAATATATAGTAGATTAATTAAGAGAGATGTATTTTAGCGTGTTTTCTCGATATCTCCATAAAGAGGAAACCCGCTCACGTTGATTTTGGTAGTTTATTACAAATTTAGATGAGCGGAAATATCCATCTTTTTTTTGTGTTTAGATAGTTTATTACAAGGTAGTTCTTCAGAAATTTGGGCTAATGTGGAAAACTTGCAGAAGACAGCACTTAATTAAGCTGCTCTTACGTGATGCAATATTCGTAAAATGAATGTTTCAAGTTGTTTTAATGTTATCTCTGATCTTTAGTTAGACATGGATGATCTAATAATTTCTTGAGAATACTCTAATAAAATGACATAGAGTAGAGCGAAGATATGCTTGTATCTTGACAAGAATATCTGAACGAGAGGGAAGAAGTTGACGTACATCGTTTCCAAGCATTCTTCATCTGAAGTACCTGTTGAACTTTGATAATGCACTTTGCATTCTCAAGTTGCACAAGAAGATTGGTATTTGATTTCATAAAATGACTAAGCTAGTTCTGTTCTAAGTTCTTGTTGACACTTACAAGGAAACTCCTCCAGGTGTACATCACACATTATTGTATTTTATTGATATTGTTGGGACCTTCTGACTGCCATCCTTCTTGGTGACGACATGAAGCGGGCTTGACCAGGAGCTTTTCGACGGTCGACAGATGCCTTCATTAATCATCCGTTGGAACTCCTCCTTTACGACGGAGTACTTCTCAGGAGGAAGGCGTCTGGACTTGCTGCTAACCGGGTGGCCTTTAGTCTCGATCTGGTGCTCGACAATGTCTCTAGGAGGTCCACGAAGAGGAGTAGGCCTTGTGATGCCTGGAAACTCTCGAAGGAGATGGGCGTAGGGACAACTGCCGGGAATCGTGGAGATCGAAGGCACTGAGACTGTGGAGACCTTTCCGTTGGATTTGAGGCCTGTGTTTTGATCCTTGATCTGCATGCGCCGTATATCAACGGAGAGACCGTGGTGAAAAAGGAAGTCCGCTCCAAGGATTGGACGTCTGACATCTGCTATGACGAAAGTCCAAGGGTATACGCGTCGGAGACCAATGTCCAGGTGTAGGGTTCTCTCGCCGTAGGTTGGGATAGGGGTGTTATTCGCGGCAACAAGGGTGTATTCAGAAGCTTCCCGATGCTTGCGGGGATCGCGAGGCAGAATGGAGATGGAAGCACCAGTGTCCACAAGGAACCTCAGTCCTGTCCGTTTGTCAAGTATGAACAGGCGGCGTTGTGGGTGGGCTTCAACGGCTGCCGCTTGATCCGTTGGCCCCTCTAAAAATCCTCCTTCTCCTGAGATTTCCAGTCGCAAGGCGGTGTGCATTTCCTGGCCCTGCTCCTGAATTTCCTGTGGAAAAAGCAAAATTTCCGGCCTGGGGACTTTGAGCGACCACGCTCCCGAGAAGAGTCCCGTCGACTACCGCTGGAAGATCTTGTTCGACGCCGAAGATCAGCTACCTCAGCGCGAAGACGCGTCAGCTCCTCCATGATGGCTGCGTTTGTGATGGGATCACCTGATGTTGATGCTACGGGTGTTGAGACTGCGTAGACTTCTGGTCGCTCAACCTCCATTATTTTGTCCGCGACAGAAGTTAGTGCGTCCACGTCTTCTTGTTTGGTGGCCGCTAAAATTTCCTGCACACGCGGAGGAAGATTTCTGCGCCACAGTGTTAAAACCATCTCCTGGCTGATTGTTGGTCCCGCTAACTGTAGCATCTGGCGATATAGCTGCGATGGGCGTTGACTCCCTAGCTGTGTGTCCTGCAGAAGCTTCTTAATCCGCTGCGCCTCGGACTCACCATAAATTGTAATCAACCGGTCACGCAACTGCTTATAGGGATCTTCGTAGTTACCGGTGAGTAGGTCCGCCACCTGCGTCAAGACGTCAAGTTCAAGCCCAGCCACGACGGCTTGGAATTTAATTTGTGAAGACGTCACTCTTGACGTAGCGAAAACTGCGTCTGCTTGCAAGAACCATAGCGTGGGGTTTGATTTATAAAATCCGGGTAGAAGCGACGTGGGGCCTGCGAAGGCAGATATGTCCGGCTTGACTTGCTCCTGCTCATCTGGCATGCTGACAATTTATTTAAAAAAAAAAAAAAACCAAAACAATAAACACTATCGGGGTCACCACTTGTTGGGGTTTAATTAATTGTCTGTATATTGGTCAGAAGGTCCCAACAAAGAATAAATAAATAATGGGCGTGTTCATAAAATAATAAATATATTCCTCTTGAATAAATAAAATAATAAAATTAAACTTCCATAAATAAATAAAATGACACTGTCAAATAATAATTGAAATAAATAATTGTTCATAATTAAAAAGTGTTCATAAATTAGAATCATAGTTATCGGAGTTCAATAGTACGGTATGACGTCACTGGAGATGATGTGCGGATCTCCATGCGGAGAGTTGGTAGCCGGGAGCTTGGATCTCGCTGGTACTGCTTGACTTGAGAAGGTAACCTAGGGTTATCGCAAGCTGCCTTAAATCTAGTAAAAAGTTCAGTACTTGCGGATAAATCCTAGTGCACCGAGATGTTGGGCTGGTTTTGGTGGATCTCTCGGAGCAGCCAGCAGGATGCAAATTGCTAGGAGAACGACACTTGGCTTAAACTGCTGAGATGCCGAATCCTCCGGTTATCTGCTCACTATCTGGATACTAACTCACAAAACTCTCACGGTAAAAATTATTCCCGCGGGAAAGCTCCATTAAAACTTTAGTGCAGCGGGCTTTTCTCCCGCGGAAAAATATAATTTTAAAACAAGCTCCGCTACAATATGTTGTAATACTTAAAAAATAATAGTAGACAAGTATATCGTTTCAAATGCTATTTCGAAACTCAAACGCCGTTTTTCGTCGGTTCAAAAGGTTTTTTTGAATGAAATCAACGGCAATGTTTCCCTTATAAAAAGCAGAGATGGGCATAATTTTATTTATAAATAAAAATACGAATTTATTCATATTTTATACATTTGTGAATACGAATATAAATAAATTTGTACTTCATATATTTGTGAATACGAATATAAATAAATTCGTATTCATAAGTGTGAATACGAATTTATTTTTATTCACATATATTAAATATAAAAATACAAATAAAATTTTATTCGCAAATTTTTCTGCGAATAAAAATAAATTCACAGAAAAAATTGTAAATAATCACAAAAAATGTGAATATTTACAAAAAATCAAGTGATTACAAAAAAAATCACATTAAAATATACGAATAAAAATTTATTCACATTATAATTTGTGAATAAAAATTTATTCACAATAAAATTCGCAAATAAATTATGAATTTCCTCGTATTAAGATGATATTACAAAAGTTATTGAAGGTGATTTTTTTTTTTTTTTTTTTTTTTTTTTGATGGAGGTACAGATGACAAACTGTGTCCCTGCAGCATGGATGGTGGTCTCGCGGCGGACTCGGGGTAAACATCTAGGCGCTAATAACCTAGACGTTAAATGCCTTAAAAAAAAAAAAAAATCACCTTCAATAACTTTCGTAATATCATCTTTATACGAATAAATTCATGATTTATTTGCGAATTTTATTGTGAATAAATTTTTATTCACAAATTATAATGTGAATAAATTTTTATTCGTATATTTTAATGTGATTTTTTTTTGTAATCACTTGATTTTTTGTAAATATTCACATTTTTTGTGATTATTTACAATTTTTTCTGTGAATTTATTTTTATTCGCAGAAAAATTTGCGAGTAAAATTTTATTTGTATTTTTATATTTAATATATGTGAATAAAAATAAATTCGTATTCACACTTATGAATACGAATTTATTTATATTCGTATTCACAAATATATGAAGTACGAATTTATTTATATTCGTATTCACAAATGTATAAAGTACGAATAAATTCGTATTTTTATTTAAAAATAAAATTATGCCCATCTCTGATAAAAAGGCACTTCAGGGGTTATCGATCCTACCTAGTAGACACCGAAAATGACCCCCGTTAAAATTTATATATATATATATATATATATATATATATATATATATATATATATATATATGCATATATATATATATATATATATATATATATATATATATCCAGACATATATATATATATATATATATATATATATATATATATATATATATATATATATATATATATGTGTCTGTTAACACGATAGCGGCCAGAGTTTTTGTTTTTTCGTCACGAAACTTGGTATATAGCATTCAATTAGCAAACGATTGAACGAGTTCGTTAACCACCGAAATCGGTCCACCGGAAGGGGGGGTTTACCCCGAACCCAAAACACTAATTTGACCATTTCAGCCGAAATATTTGTTATATTTCAACGAAACTTGGTATTCGTAGTGGTAATATAGAGAGAAAAGTGAGATATAAAAATGAACTAAATCGGTTCATAAGGAGGGGGGGTTTACTCCGGACCAACAATACCAATTCGCCACTACCAGCCGTGATTTTAGGTATATTTCGACGAAACTCTTTTTTTTTTTTTTTTTTTTTTTTTTTTTTTTTCTTTTTTTTTTTTTTTTTTTTTTTTTTGATGGCACCCGACACAGCGTGTCATAGCCAATGAGGACTAGGATTGGGTAACCTTTAACCTTTACATATTTATTTATGTTTTTTTTTTTTTTTACTTAATTTTGCCTTTATTTCTGCAATCTTAATGTTCCTTTTTCGCTGCAACTGCTGCAATAAATTCTTTAAATGCATTGAAGCATTCGATTGACTCCACTATTGTAGTAATATCCAGATTGTAGTCGTAGATCCGTCTCATTAGCCTCACCCGGATACTGTCGTAGAGCTTGCATCTCTTAATTATATGTTCCACGCTTTCAGGCTCTTCTCCACATCTACATAAAGGACTTTGCGTCTTCTTGAATTTAAATAGATATTCCTTAAAGTCTCCATGGCCCGAAAGGTACTGAGTCGTGTGATGGTCCACTAACAACCAGTCTTTTTCCAATCTTGCCTTAATCGTCGGAAAGTATTTTTTTGTGATGGATGCCTTGGTCGATGTTTGCCATGCTGTTTCCCATTCCTCTATTACCCATTCCCACGCTGCTTCCTTTATTTTTCTTTTGAAATTTGCATCTTCCCTAGGAATTTGCAGCTTGTTAGATAGGCTATACGGAATTGTGCTAGAGAGTTCCCATTCTTTAATCTTTTGCGTCTGGGCTATTCTGGCCATGATTACCAAATCGATTGGTGGTATCCCTGCAATTACACTAGCTCCTTCGTACGATATTGTTCTGTATCCTTTTATAAGCCTCAAAAGTATTATTCTTTGGATTTTTAAAAGACTTTTCATGTGGTTGCTTTTTAGTAGATGCCCCCAGGCGGCCACTGCATAAGTCGCTATACTAATTGTGCATGATTTGTATATTTGGATGGAAGGCTTGAATTCCATGCCCCATAAGGCACCAGACATCCTACCCAGTATGTTTAACACTGTATTACTTTTGACTAGGATCCTGTCTATATGGGGATGGATCGCTAGTCCTTGTCCAAAGCTTACTCCCAGGTAGGTAACCTCTTCTGGAAATTCTATTCGCGTTCCTTCCACGAATATCCTAAGAGGGTGAGCGGCATCGACTTTCCCCCTAAGAAGGAGTCCACTGGTTTTATTCGCTGCTATCTTCATTCTTGCATCTCGTATCCAGTCACACACTAGCGTCATCGCTGCGTTTGCCGCGTCCTGGAGCTTCTGTCTTGACGTTGCCTTAACTATTACTAGTATATCGTCAACGAAGGCTATTACACTATATCCTTGGCGTTCTAGGTTGACGAGCAAGTTGTTGATTAACACTAACCAAAGATATGGTCCTAGGACCGACCCTTGTGGGCTACCCTTCTCAACATCAAGGGCGACCTCGACCCCTCCTATATCCCTTAAATAAGCCTTTCTGTTTTCCAGGAAGCTACTCAGTATGCTGTGGAGGTTGCTAGGTAATTCCAAGTTCTGTAGCTCCTTTAGGATTCTGGGCCACCATGCGTTGTCGTAAGCCCCGGCGATGTCTATACTGACTGCCAATGCATATCTCTCGCCTCCATCGTTCGCCTCACTTATTAATGTTTTTATTGCCAGCTCAGTTGACCTTCCTTTTATCCCTCCGAACTGTCGCTCACTTATGTTAGGGATAATATATCTTGTTATTTCCCTCTTTACTAGCTTTTCTAGAACTTTACCCATGACCGGAAGAAGGCATATGGGTCTGTAGCTATTCGGTATGGACAGATCTCTTGGGCCCTTTTTATTAAGAATTATGATCGAAGCCCTCTTCCAACATATTGGGAAATGCCCTACTTCGAGACAGCAGTTCAGGAGTTCAGTAAACTCAGCCCCGATTATCTTGAAGGCTTCTCGTAAAATTCTGGGACTTATACCGTCTCCTCCCGGAGCTCCATTGGGGTTCAAACTGTCTACTGCCAATTCGACATCTAGTGTATCCCATGCATCGGCCATGTCTTGACCAGATGGGACCCTGACCTGTTCTCTCATGAGCTTTTCTGCCGGAGTGTCGTTAGCAGCATCGTCCTCGCCGAGCATCTCTTGTAGCATATTTCTTGCTGCTATGTCTATGCTGTCGGGGTATATATTATTGCTTGTAATGGCTGGTAGAGCTGTGTATGCCTGGTATTTTCCTTTGATTGACCGGTATGCGATTCCCCAAGGGCCTTTTTCTGTTGTGTTTTCAATAAACTCCTTCCAGGACTTCCTCTTCGCACTCTTGACCTTCCTTACATATTTTTTATTTACCGTCTTGTAGAGGGATTTCAATGCCTTCTTCATCTGCGGATGATTGCACCGTTGGTATGCTCTCCTAGCACTGTTCTTGATCTTACGGGCTTCATCAATTTCTTTAGACCACCACGGCTTAGGATGTGCGATGGCTTTCGCCCTTTTAATGGATATGTCGGCTGCATCTGTAATTACTTTCCCCATTGCTTCCGCCTCTCTATCGATATCACTCCGTTTAACCGGGAACTCTATTCTTCCTACTACGCCAATTTTTACTCTCTGCAACTCCATCTTGAATTTCTCCCAGTCAGCATTTCTGGTAATGTAGTTCATACGTAATGTTTTCATTGGTTGAAGTGAACTGATCTTACATCTAATGGTTGCGTGGTCACTGCTAGTGTCGAAGTCCGCCTTCCATCCCTGAATGAGGCTAATCATATCGGAAGTGCACAGGGTAACGTCAATGCTCGAGCTTCCCCTTGGTCCGTCAAAAGTTACCGGCTTAGCGTCTTGATTTAGTAAGCACAGTCCCATCTCGGAAATAAATTCAAATAAAATCTTACCTCTCAGATTCGTGACCCTTGAACCCCACTCTGCATGCCACGAATTGCTGTCGAGGCATATTATTATGCGCTGTCCGAGCGTACGGATGACCTCTCGGATTTCTTCTAGGATAGGCCTCATAGCCGCTTTTGGAGGAAGGTACGCTGAAACCACATGGATCTGGTGCGGCTCGGCTTTTACTGTCATAACCGCTACGTGACACGAGCATATGCCATAGTGCCCCACAACTTCCCGCGCAACACCCATCGCCACAACAGCAGCCTTGACCCTCCTGTCGTTATCGGCACGGTACACATATCTTGCATGGCTAGGAACTGTGATCAACCTGCCTTCTTTTACTGGTGGCTCCTGGACAGCGATGATTGAGTTTGTTCCGCTCATCCTCCACACCTCTTCTGCCACGTATCTGCTTTTTGCTAGATTGATCTGAATTACTTCGATTTCCAGGCCCGATCCACTCCGTCTATTCTCTTGACGCTCCATACTCTGTCCGTTTCACTACATTTCCTAGAAACCTTAGGTATGACTGGCACTTGGGGTCGTATGTTGGATGGTTAGATCTGATTCTGGCGTCGACACAATTCCTGCACTTAGGCTCTTTTTGCCTGTTTGGGCAGACCTTGGTCTGGTGCGCACCTGAGCACCACGCACATATATCTTGACCGCTTAAACACGATTTCCCAATATGGCCGTATTTTTGGCATTTATAGCACCTCGGCTGTTCGATGTAATCATAACATATCATTCTATACAGGCCAACGTTAAACCTCTCCTTGATGAGATGCGTCCTCGACACAGGGTCCGTTTCGACCACCCATTGGCCTGTGTGCCCAAATTTTTTCCCCCTTTGGAACAGAGCTCTTATCGATATACTTGGTTTGCTGCTAGGGTCCAGGAGCATGACTCTTTCCCTAATCTTGTCTTCTATTTTTCCTGGGTCCCATGATCTTGGCACACCCACTACCACTACCCTTGGGAGCCTACGAGCAACCTGCGATACTTTTATATTACTCCCTAACCCGGATTTTGCTATGTTGTCGGTAAGCTCTTTCGCTACCCCACTGTTCGCCACTTTTATAATCAGAGCACCTTCCTTGGCGAAGCGCATTTCTTTGATATCTTTGCCCAACGCGCTCGGATCAATCTCCTCCGCAATCACTGCCAGCGCTTCAGCTTTTTCCTCTGGGCGACTGATCCCTTCTTGAATTAGCTCTAATCTAATAGTCGAAGAGGGGCTGGAAATTGCCTTTGTGTCAGCCGATGGGACACTGGTTTGTATTCCTGCCTTGGTTAGAACCTTAGTACGCGATGCTGGTGTCATTTTCGGTCCCTTGTTCGCTTTTTTTTTTTGATTCCTCACGCCGGTCCATCCTTTGGCATCATTTTCCGTAGCGCTTCCGTTATCCTCCACCGGAAAAGGGGAGGGGATCCTTTCCATGCCCGACCGATCATTGCCACACACCTGGCTGTATGAGGCTTGCGAGTTGATCCTATCGTTTACCTGTTTTATCATGGCGCTGCACGCTTTTTCCACCGCTGCCTCTATATCCGGCTTTATCAGCTTGACCACTTCGGCGGCGAGTTCGCTCTTTTCGACACGCTTTTTATGTGTAAGAGGGGTTGAACCGCATGCGTTACTTCTAGGTGGACCTTGCTCAGATGCCAGAACTTGCTCGGCCAACATTTCGATAATTTGAATAAGCCTGTTGACGTTAGCATTAATGTGCGCTTGATTTTTTTTATTTATCTTTTTATCCGGGTCCTTGACGAAATCCTGAAGGCGAACACCTATTTCCTTGGCCTCACCAACCTCTGTCATGGTCATCTTGCTGATTTCTTCCTTTTTCCTTTTCTCATCCTGGTTCCCGTCCAAATCGATCCTGAGTCTTTTAGGGTTCTTGAGTTGCAGCATCTTTTCAGCGATGTTGACATCAGTTAGAGATGGGGAGCTATAGTTTTTCCCATATTTCATCTGATCCTTATTGGGATTTGCCCCTTGGTTGAGACTGGACTTAGAGCCGCTGCCATTGCTCGACTCTTCTCGTGTCATTTCTGTCATTAGCACTTTGCTAATATCATCCACATTCGGCGATCTTGATAGCCTAACTCTTGGTTGGAAGGGATCTTCGACTTGAAGGATTCCTTCCCTACTGATATCCTCCATGCTCCAGCGGCTTACTGAGTGACCCCCACCATCGCCACTGAAATGGGAGGTCCCGGCGCCCCGGGTGGCGACGAAACTCGGTATTCATAGTGGTAATCTACAGGTAAATATGTGTTGTAAAAATAAACTAAATCGGTTCATTAGGAGGGGGGGGGGTTACTCCAGACCCACAATACCAATTCGCCACTACCAACCGTGATTTTTGGTATATTTCGACGAAACTCGGTATTCGTAGTGGTAATCTACAGGTAAATATGTGATGTAAAAATAAACTAAATCGATTCATTAGGAGGGGGGGTTTACTCCGGACCCAAATTTTTAATATACTCATACTGGTCGTAATTTCTGCTGTATTGTAACGAAACGCGGTATACGTCGTGGGTAACTCACGAGAAAGAAGTGTTATAAAAATGAGCTGAATCGGTCAATCGGAAAGGGGGGTTTACTTTGTAATATATTTCAATAGAAAAGCCAGCCAGACATAGGTCCACAAAGGCGCCGCAAGGAACGCTAGAGGGACTGTATCCGGTTCCTGCGTTAGATCAAAATACGATAATATGAGGTTTTTTGTAGTTATTAAGTAGTGTAATATGTACCATGTGTAAACATAACTCTGGAAGCAAATTAATAATTTATCATTTACTCATTACAAAATTAAAAGAGAACTATTCATGTTTTTATTTTATTTATGTAGGATATTTTAAGCAAATTGTTCTGGAAATCAGTCTACACTACCCAAATTCTGAGGAAAGTGCTTAGTTATGCAGCTCCTGCGTGACGGACTTTTACTTCTAATGAATATGATTTTATTTTTCACTGTCTTTATGTTGTTAAGCCAATTTAATAAAAAATGGACATGGTGTCCTTTACCTCTGGGGTACATATATAAAAACCTCTCATTGCCGAAGCTGCAAAGATTAAAAAATAAAATAAACAAAAATAGAAGAGCCACCTTCATCTTTTTGGCCATACTCTTCGGAACTCTGGGAAACAACAAAAATATCGAATATCAAATCTACTGTAACGTACCTGTTCACATTCCTAAAAGTTTTGTTAAAGAGTAATCTTAAGCATATTCAACATGAAGCTATCTGCCCTTTTAGCACATTCGTCCGAAAAACAAACTAAATCGGGCTAGTAGGAGGGTTACTCCGCACCAAAATATACTCATACCGGGCGTAATTTCTGGAGTATTGTAACGAAACTCTGTGTACGTCGTGGGTAACTCACGAGGAAGAAGTCTTGTAAAAATAAATTGAATCGGTCTATCGGAAAGAGAGCTTTACTTTGTACTATATTTCAATAGAATTTGCCTGCCGAACGGAGGTTGGCAAAGCTGCCACTAGGAGCGCCTCTGTTTTGATATGACTTCTATTTTTCGTACTAAGGGGACTGTATCCCGTTCCTGCGTCAGATCAAAAGACGAAAATGTTAAGTTTTTTGTATTTATTAAGTATTTTAGTGCCACGCATACACAAAACTCTGGAAGGAAATTAATTATTGAATCAGTTGCTCATTACAAATGTAAGCGAGAAGAACTATTTATGTTTTTAAGTTATTTCAAGCAAATTATTTACCCAAATAATTCACACACTACCCAAATTCTGAAGAAAGTGCTTAATTACGCAGCTCCTGCGTGGCGGTCTTTATGCCTTAATTTATTTATTTAAATTTTAACGTCCATTTAGGATTTAACTACGAATTTTAGGACGGGTTATCTATAGGTTACCACCCTTTTCTAGCCAGGATAGGGGTGATGCCTTTTCTTTTTTCGAAAGAAAAGCCACCACCCCTAGTGGGAATCGAACCCACGACCTTTGGCACGGAGTGTTAAGTGCTCACGCCTTAACCCTCACGGCCATCGGGTCTCCCTTTATGTCTTAAAGTGGCTTGCTAAGATGAAGAGAGATGACCTGTAACATTCTCGCCTATGCTAAATTCCTATCCTATTCAGAGCATCGTACTGACCACACTATCCCTCTAGTGTGGCGTGTGGTCAGGAATCAGGTAGCTCTACAGTATCGTCACTTATTGCCTATTGTTCCCTGTTACTAATCCTTCTAATTACGCCAGGATATTATCCATATTCATGATTCTAATTATGAAAGATACCAGAATGCGTTGCGGTGAGGATCCTCCCTCCCCTTTTCTAAATTGCGCCTCCTTGGATATACCCCTAGAGGGCAGTATAACCATCCCTCATCAGAGGCTTTGTACCAATTTAGGCTTTAACCCTTTAAGTGCGTGAAGCCACTATAGTTGATTGAGCCAAGAGGTCCTGTGGTGCGCTGAGGTATTATAGTGCCTAGAGTTTGCTGTGTCGTGGAGCGGGAAGCCACAATAGTGTCTGTCTTAATGCTCCAATCCACTATAATGGGTCGGTAGGGAGACATCTGTTGAGAGGTATGGAAACTAGTAGTTACCTGTAATATCGGTAGACTGCGTTTGGTGTACGTTTGAGGTCAAAACATGGGATAAATGTATGACCCCGATGACTGCGGGCCTATTTGCCTAATTGTAAAAGATTATAAATATTAATTTTTTTGCATAAAATTTTTTACTATGCATAACTCTATATAAATAAAAATCACCTGTCTGTCTGTTTGTCTGTATGTTTGTATGTTTTTTTCTGTTTGTCCCTTATGCAAATCCACACAGTTTGACCGACTTTGACTAAACATGGCACACAGGTAGGGTCTTGATACGGGAAATCTCCTAGGCTAGGTCAAAATAGTCAAATTTCAAAATTTGGTCAAAAGGTCCAAAGTTTTGTTTAAGAAAAATTGGCTACACTGAACCATTCGGATTCTGACGGCCATTTTGAATCGACAGCCATTTTGAATAATGTGTCAAATTTATTTGTTGATGTTCTTGATAATTAGAATAACTCGAACTCATTGATGACTTTACATCATTATATAATCATGTAATGCAGTTTATTTCAATTTTATCACTGTCTAACTAAGGAGCGCTGGCGTTTCTTTGATAAGAGCTATCTACTCGCAGGTGTTGTAGGTGCTGGCCTCTGTCGGCTGTAATATGAAATGCTGTGGTGCTGGCCTCTGTTGGCTGCTTCACGAGACAGCCCTAGACAGATATAAACAAATTGACACCGTTTGACCGATTTTGACGTAACTGGGTGTACAGGTAGATCTTGATACGGGGAGACAGAAAGTAGGTGTAGCATGGCACACTGGGTAACAGCTATTAATAATAAAACCGGGAAAAGTATAATGAAGGAAACAATAATAGAATATAAACAATCATTTGTCTATAATTTCGACAAATGAAATTATTACAAACCTTGCGCAGAGGCAATATCGTAACCAATGAAGGTCTACTGAGGTGCGATTATTGCTATAATTTCGAAAAGATTATGAGAAAATAAGCTAAAGAGAGAGGATGGATGGATTGGGTGTTCAAGGATAGAAAACATCTAGGTCTTCACCGCCCTCAAGTGTAGTGCTAGAGAGTCGTGTATATGTCCTGAAAGGGTTTAGAATTTTGTGTTTAGGACAGTGCATGACAATCAACTGTAATTTTTATAACCTGTACTCTTTTTATTTTTTTAACCTATGTCATTGCTTACGACTAACATGTTACTTAGATACTAATACAACTATTTGCACTAAAACTAATACTAATATACAGTATAGCACTATTAATACAGTTAAGAGACTTGTATATAATTTTTTTTTTATCCATATATATATATGTATATCTTTTTTATATTTATATATCTATTTTTTCTGAGTAATGTCATATATATACTTTTTTTTTTTTTTTTTTTTTTTTTTACCCACACACTAACGAATACAAGCTAAGTAACTAATACAAACTTAACATAACTATTACAACTATTTGTACTAAAACTAATACTTTACTGGATGCAATGTTAATACTAAAACTATACTAAATAACAAAATTTATAGTAATACCAATTCTAAACTAATCTAGCACACGTATATGCACATACACCCACGTTCATACACATATACACACCCACAAACATACATACATACTTACACGCACATGAGTATATATCCGTGCACGTATACATACATATATTTATTTATTATTAAATTATTTTTTTATATCATGAGATATAATTGCGCCTTTTTTAAGAATTCCACAACTAGGCCAACTGCTTTGCCATCGTCCCGCAGAGCTTCTGTCAAGTTCCTTGGCATTCCCAGCTGTTGGAGCATCAGCCTATAACGAGAGCAGTCCTCGAAAATATGTTTCATAGAGATCAGCTGATTGCATCTTCCGCAGACAGGTGGGATAAGAGAGAGATCTACTTGGCTTAAAAAAAAAAAAAAAACCTTTAAAATATAAAATTGTGACAAACAAAGTGAGTAGCCTTGTGTGGCTGGGGTTGCCTAGCTTCAGCTCTGTCATGAAGGTGTGGCTGGAAAAAAAAAATCAAGGAAAACTTGGAAAACACCGAAGAAATAGGAAGTGGTCGATTGCAAAAGAAAGTAGGTGGAATAGAAAGGCTTAAGTCATTACAATCATCACAGGACAGGGAAATCTCAATCCTAAGGAACATAAATTAGATCTATCCCCCCCAAAAAAAACAAAAAAAAAACACTCCGACTTCGCATCTTAGCGCGGTTCCGTTCATATCTCTAGTGCTATTAGTAATGGAATAGTAGCAGTCATTCGTGGGGTTTGATAGTTCGTGAAAAATATAAAATAAAACCTTGAAGAGAAACTGATTTAAGGCGCCACATCAGGATACTGAGAGTATCATGGCGACTTTCCTCCACCACAAATATAACAAACAGCCAGTTATATCTCTTCAAGTATTACTCATATATTGCCTTTATACTGGAACGGCACTAAAACCGCAGGATAACCTTCCTTAACACCTGTCAAACCATTGAGTTAGTAGATAGTGGAGGGAGTGTATATATATATATATATATATATATATATATATATATATATATATATATATACATATATATATATATATATATATATATATATATATATATATTAGGGTTCAACCTATTTCGTATAGACTCCCTCCACTATCTACTAACTCAATGTGTCAAACAGCAGAAGGCTACTGTCATAGTTGCTTCAAGAGCCAGGATGTCATTGGTGAAAATGGCCCGATTTTGTTGACATCGGTACAAAGTTTATTATTCAAAAGAATGTTCCCTTGACTTTTTAGTTCAAAAACTGGAAAAATGTTTTTCGGCAAAATTTGCGCTAACGAATCGCTGAGTAGAGGTTACACGGCTTTGAGCTTATATACTTCTTGGATTTTGACCGTTTCATCCTCAGGTCAGTTCCTTCAGAGAAAGAAGACAGGTTTCAATCCTAGTTATACCTGTTCCGGGTCGTAGAAGCTGTTTCGGTCCCTGCGGCGAGACAAACCCATTTCCGCGGAAGAACCCCGACCAGTTATAAATAGGATCCGAACTCTGAACAATCTTTATTCTTAGGAGTAACACTGAGGAAGCTGGCAGAATGTCTGGCGAAAAGTCGGTTATTGTCTCAACGACGCTACCATATCCAGAAGACCTTATATTACTCTCCAAATGATGATTTGCCTTTTGGAGAAACTCTATATTTAGGTTTAATATTAAATACAACATAATATATTGTTTAAAATAAGAATATGTAAAGTGTATTCGTAATATATATATATATATATATATATATATATATATATATATATATATAAATATGAATAAAGAAAAACAAAAGTATAAAAGAACAAAACAAAAAAAGCAACTAATACAAATATTATATGTGAAGCCTTAAATAATAAAATGAAATATAAGTAAATATGTACATTCATTGGAATGGGGCAATGATGATACAATGATCAGAGGGGGATGGGAATAAAATTAAAGAGTTTAAATAAACAAATAAATATTAAAAAGTTGAATAAATATTAAAGGAATGGGGGCTATAAAAAGATATAAACTAGGAAAATGCATAAACACGAGAAAAAAACAGCAATATAAATTACAAAGGTAATCAGGTCTTCCTGGTGGTGAAATTTTAAGAAGCGTCTTCCTGGGAGGATAGGAGAAAAGCAAAGAGGCGGGATTTAAAGACAGGTAAGGAAGGAGAGTGTCGAATGGAAAGAGGGATAGAGTTCCAGAAGGAGGAGGCTCGGGAGATGAAGGAACGGTCGAAGAAGGCTGTTTTATGAGTGGGAGGATAGAGATCGGAGGGACGGGAGCGGGTACCACGGGAATGGACAGCCGATTTAAACTGCAGGAGGTTGTAAATATAGGAAGGAGATTTGGAAGAAATGGTTTGGTAAAGGAAGGAACCTAGAAAATATTGTCGTCGAATTGATGGAAATAGCCACTTCAACTCGGAATACCGGTTGTTGTTATAGGATAAGAATATGTAGATTATTCTTATCTTATAATAATTTGGGGTCCTGGGGTGTTCCTGGCCATCGGGGTCTTTCGGTCTTCATTGCCGCGATTACATTTCGCGAGAGTTGTTTTGAAGAATAGTCCGATTCGAAACGGCAAGCCATTGGTGTCAAGCACTTTATTGATTACCCTAAAACGGACAAGTACATTTATAAGAAATGTGTGCTATCGGGTTCAGATTGGGTAAAAGCCTTAAAACTAAATACTAACTACGAAGAGTTTCTTTGCCGCAGATGTGGTGATGAGTCCGAAACAACAGCACATGTGCTGGGAAAATGTCCACATAACAAACTTATCATCACTCGTCACCATCATAATGCGAATCACAAATAAATAGAGCTCCTTAAGGAAAAGAGGTGTATTGTATCGACGATGAAGGGTCCTCCAGGTTTGCCGATATTGTAGCATTCAAATAAAAAAGAGAACTTGCTTATTTAATTGACCCCACTTTGAGGTCCGAAAAGAACAACAGCGAGCAAGCTAATGCAATCCATTGAGAATTTAAAAAAAAAATCCAAACCTTTTGTTGCCTGTTAATGAAATATTTCATTTCTAGTACTTTCTTAACTCCAAACGGAACCAAAATTTACCTATCATAGCATTCCAAGTTAAACAAGGTACAACCCTTTCCCCGACCTGCTCCATAAATGTTGGAGTCCCCCAAGGGAGTATTATTGGTCCTCTCCTTTTCCTCCTACGCAGATGATACTGCCATCCTATCAACTTCTCCTGATCCCTCAGTAGCATTCCAACACCTGCAGGAACATCTTACCGCTATTCAGCATTTGAGTGAAAGATGGAGAATAATAGTCTACCCGGAAACAGCTAACATTCACTCTCAACCGGAGATACCCTTCTGTATACATCAAAGACACTCCACTACCAGAATAGAACGAGGTTCGATATCTAGAATTATACCTTGACAGCCTCATACGAGACTTAAAAGACAAGAACTGTACAAAAGATACGGACAACAAACTTACAATGTATAGAACAATTATTCGACCCATATGGACATACGGACTTGAACTCTGGGGATGTGCAGAAACATCCAACATTAACAGAATACAGGCATTCCAGTCAAAAGTCCTCCGTGAAATTGTTAATGCACCTTTCTATGTATCCAACATACCCTTCACAATTACCATAACATCCCATTTGTACTTGACCTTGCTAAAACCTGTTTCCAAATGTACCATTCCAAATTGTCTCACCATCCTAATCCTGAAGGTCTATCCTTATCTTCTCAATCCCATCCAGACAATCTTCCCAGGCGGCTCGAGAGACAGTTACCCCGAGACAATTTACTCACCTGATCTTATCCTGACCATTAAAATATTTACTGAGACATCTCTGAAAGTGCCAACAATTGTTCACTCCGGTGCCAACAATCTTTCGGTGAATGGATTCTGCTGGTTAACGAACAAGACATTTCAAATTATACGAAAGATTTTTGTACCAAATTTCGTCAAAATCGGACTACTTTTGAGCATAGGAGAGAGCGAACAGACAAATATGATATGAATATATATATACACATTTTAACCACCGTTATATTATTGATCTATGTGATCTGAAACATGAAAGTTTTGTTTCGGGACTTCAAGATTGCGTCATGCGATCAACCTCATAAGCGGGTTACCACCCTACGGAGGGAGGGAGGAACTGCGATAAAAAGATCGCTTTACGAAAAATGCGTAATATTCTCCTCTTGAAAAGTTTCAAGAACAAATCGGCAAAAGAAAATTCATCGCTAAGGGGTTTTGATTCTGAGCTTGAGAAACCATCTAGTACTTTTTTTACAGGAACTCGGCCTCAATGTAAATATCCGCCCAATATTAGCCGAAGAAATATTGGTAGACTCCCTTGGTATAAGTAACCACAATATTTACCGTTAAGAACAAAATAATGAAGAACCATAAGGGAACACCGTATAGCACGGTGAAACCCCAGAAGGAGCCGAGATAACTCATCCACAGGAGTAACCACCATATTTACCGTTAAGAACAAAATAATGAAGAACCATAAGGGAACACCGTATAGCACGGTGAATCCCCAGAAGGAACCGAGATAACTCATCCACAGGAGTAACCACCATATTTACCGTTAAGAACAAAATAATGAAGAACCATAAGGGAACACCGTATAGCACGGTGAATCCCCAGAAGGAACCGAGATAACTCATCCACAGGAGTAACAAACCATTTGGATTAAACCAAAGATAACTTGCGTGAACTTTTACCTGACGACTGATAGAACAGTTGTGTCGTTTAGCAACCCCATCAATTTGTGCAGCCTCACTTAAATTAATTAATTTTCAAAAAAGTGTTCTTTCTTTCGCACATAAAAGATAGAAGCTGTCTGTGGCTATTCAACCCTAATTTTAGAAATTGCTGGATGGTTGAAAGAAACCGGAGTTCTTACTGATAAATAAGAAGCCAACAAATTTCTCATTTCTTTTTATTAGCACAGGGGGATGAGGTTAGCTCAGCAGCACCTCATCAGCAGCACCTCAATGCAGAGTATTGGTCTAATAAGTTGGAGGACCTGACTTCAAATCCCGAGCATAGTACTAAAGATTTTTATCTTGTAGTGTCTTCGTTCATGGGATGAATTCAGCCTCCCTGGCCGTCCCTAGGCCAACCCAGCCTTTAATTAATTGAATAAAGGATACCTTGCTGCTAATGATCCTAGCAGCCAAGGGGATAATCAGGCGACCGGAGCATAGTACTGACCACACTATCTCCCTAGTGTCTCGTACGGTCATGAATCAGATATCTCTATAGTATCTGCCCCTCAGGGCCCTCGTGGCCTGATTTTTATGATTAGCAAACGTTTTCAGGGATTTGGCTCCATTTTCAAGCCCAAGCAATGTTCCTTACTTGTGACTAATGTGGACTTTGATCTAGGAACATGGTTATGTTGATTAAGAACTATTCCATGGGCTTGAAAATGGTCTCTAAGTATTCGGGGATATTTGATAATAAAAAGAAAATTGGAACTATTATGCCTTCAATTAATCATTATGATTCTGTCATAGTCTGTACTACTAGACTACTAGAGGGCTGTACTACTAGACTACTAGGGGGCTGTACTACTAGACTACTAGAGGGCTGTACTACTAGACTACTAGAGGGCTGTACTACTAGACTACTAGAGGGCTGTACTACTAGACTACTAGAGGGCTGTAATACTAGACTACTAGAGGGCTGTACTACTAGACTACTAGAGGGCTGTACTACTAGACTACTAGAGGGCTGTACTACTAGACTACTAGAGGGCTGTACTACTAGACTACTAGAGGGCTGTACTACTAGACTACTAGAGGGCTGTACTACTAGACTACTAGAGGGCTGTACTACTAGACTACTAGAGGGCTGTACTACTAGACTACTAGAGGGCTGTACTACTAGACTACTAGAGGGCTGTACTACTAGACTACTAGAGGGCTGTACTACTAGACTACTAGAGGGCTGTACTACTAGACTACTAGAGGGCTGTACTACTAGACTACTAGAGGGCTGTACTACTAGACTACTAGAGGGCTGTACTACTAGACTACTAGAGGGCTGTACTACTAGACTACTAGAGGGCTGTACTACTAGACTACTAGAGGGCTGTACTACTAGACTACTAGAGGGCTGTACTACTAGACTACTAGAGGGCTGTACTACTAGACTACTAGAGGGCTGTACTACTAGACTACTAGAGGGCTGTACTACTAGACTACTAGAGGGCTGTACTACTAGACTACTAGAGGGCTGTACTACTTGACTACTAGAGGGCTGTACTACTAGACTACTAGAGGGCTGTACTACTAGACTACTAGAGGGCTTTACTACTAGACTACTAGAGGGCTGTACTACTAGACTACTAGAGGGCTGTACTACTAGACTACTAGAGGGCTGTACTACTAGACTACTAGAGGGCTGTACTACTTGACTACTAGAGGGCTGTACTACTAGACTACTAGAGGGCTGTACTACTAGACTACTAGAGGGCTTTACTACTAGACTACTAGAGGGCTGTACTACTAGACTACTAGAGGGCTGTACTACTAGACTACTAGAGGGCTGTACTACTGGACTACTAGAGGGCTGTACAACTAGACTACTAGAGGGCTGTACTACTAGACTACTAGAGGGCTGTACTACTAGACTACTAGAGGGCTGTACTACTAGACTACTAGAGGGCTGTAGTACTAGTCTACTAGAGGGCTGACATGAGACAAGAAGTCTCTCAAGTAGTCTTTTGTATTTAGTTGAACTTCGCTGTCTAATTAATATATGATCCTTCAAAGTGCAACTCAGCAAATCAGCTGAAAGTCATTCTAGCCCCTTAATAACTTAAGCATCTTAATAAATTAAGCTGCCCCAGGGTACTCTAAATGTAAAGCATACTTTGAAAGTTTAAGATTCAGAACTATTCCAAAGGACTATTTGTCTGGGTTATGTGGTTTTCTATTTGTAGTGTGCCTAGTTGAATAAACACCATCCAAATCCGAAAACTTGCAACAAAAGCATTCGTTATAGAATTGCTAATAGTTAATTTCACTATTTTCTAGCCAATTGTTGATATAACAAGCTACAAAAGCATTCGTTATAGAATTGCTAATAGTTAATTTCACTATTTTCTAGCCAATTGTTGATATAACAAGCTACAAAAGCATTCGTTATAGAATTGCTAATAGTTAATTTCACTATTTTCTAGCCAATTGTTGATATAACAAGCTACAAAAGCATTCGTTATAGAATTGCTAATAGTTAATTTCACTATTTTCTAGCCAATTGTTGATATTACATGCTACAAAAGCATTCGTTATAGAATTGCTAATAGTTAATTTCACTATTTTCTAGCCAATTGTTGATATAACAAGCTACAAAAGCATTCGTTATAGAATTGCTAATAGTTAATTTCACTATTTTCTGGCCAATTGTTGATATAACAAGCTACAAAAGCATTCGTTATAGAATTGCTAATAGTTAATTTCACTATTTTCTGGCCAATTGTTGATATAACAAGCTACAAAAGCATTCGTTATAGAATTGCTAATAGTTAATTTCACTATTTTCTGGCCAATTGTTGATATAACAAGCTACAAAAGCATTCGTTATAGAATTGCTAATAGTTAATTTCACTATTTTCTGGCCAATTGTTGATATAACATGCTACAAAAGCATTCGTTATAGAATTGCTAATAGTTAATTTCACTATTTTCTGGCCAATTGTTGATATAACATGCTACAAAGCATTCGTTATAGAATTGCTAATAGTTAATTTCACTATTTTCTGGCCAATTGTTGATATAACATGCTACAAAAGCATTCGTTATAGAATTGCTAATAGTTAATTTCACTATTTTCTAGCCAATTGTTGATATAACATGCTACAAAAGCATTCGTTATAGAATTGCTAATAGTTAATTTCACTATTTTCTAGCCAATTGTTGATATAACATGCTACAAAAGCATTCGTTATAGAATTGCTAATAGTTAATTTCACTATTTTCTAGCCAATTGTTGATATAACAAGCTACAAAAGCATTCGTTATAGAATTGCTAATAGTTAATTTCACTATTTTCTAGCCAATTGTTGATATAACAAGCTACAAAAGCATTCGTTATAGAATTGCTAATAGTTAATTTCACTATTTTCTGGCCAATTGTTGATATAACAAGCTACAAAAGCATTCGTTATAGAATTGCTAATAGTTAATTTCCCTATTTTCTGGCCAATTGTTGATATAACAAGCTACAAAAGCATTCCTTATAGAATTGCTAATAGTTAATTTCACTATTTTCTGGCCAATTGTTGATTTAACAAGCTACAAAAGCATTCGTTATAGAATTGCTAATAGTTAATTTCACTATTTTCTGGCCAATTGTTGATATAACAAGCTACAAAAGCATTCGTTATAGAATTGCTAATAGTTAATTTCACTATTTTCTGGCCAATTGTTGATATAACAAGCTAGAAAAGCATTCGTTATAGAATTGCTAATAGTTAATTTCACTATTTTCTGGCCAATTGTTGATATAACATGCTACAAAAGCATTCGTTATAGAATTGCTAATAGTTAATTTCACTATTTTCTGGCCAATTGTTGATATAACATGCTACAAAAGCATTCGTTAGAGAATTGCTAATAGTTAATTTCTCTATTTTCTGGCCAATTGTTGATATAACAAGCTACAAAAGCATTCGTTATAGAATTGCTAATAGTTAATTTCACTATTTTCTGGCCAATTGTTGATATAACAAGCTACAAAAGCATTCGTTATAGAATTGCTAATAGTTAATTTCACTATTTTCTGGCCAATTGTTGATATAACATGCTACAAAAGCATTCGTTATAGAATTGCTAATAGTTAATTTCACTATTTTCTGGCCAATTGTTGATATAACAAGCTACAAAAGCATTCGTTATAGAATTGCTAATAGTTAATTTCACTATTTTCTGGCCAATTGTTGATATAACATGCTACAAAAGCATTCGTTATAGAATTGCTAATAGTTAATTTCACTATTTTCTGGCCAATTGTTGATATAACAAGCTACAAAAGCATTCGTTATAGAATTGCTAATAGTTAATTTCACTATTTTCTGGCCAATTGTTGATATAACATGCTACAAAAGCATTCGTTATAGAATTGCTAATAGTTAATTTCACTATTTTCTAGCCAATTGTTGATATAACATGCTACAAAAGCATTCGTTATAGAATTGCTATTAGTTAATTTCACTATTTTCTAGCCAATTGTTGATATAACATGCTACAAAAGCATTCGTTATAGAATTGCTAATAGTTAATTTCACTATTTTCTAGCCAATTGTTGATATAACAAGCTACAAAAGCATTCGTTATAGAATTGCTAATAGTTAATTTCACTATTTTCTAGCCAATTGTTGATATAACAAGCTACAAAAGCATTCGTTATAGAATTGCTAATAGTTAATTTCACTATTTTCTAGCCAATTGTTGATATAACAAGCTACAAAAGCATTCGTTATAGAATTGCTAATAGTTAATTTCACTATTTTCTAGCCAATTGTTGATATAACATGCTACAAAAGCATTCGTTATAGAATTGCTAATAGTTAATTTCACTATTTTCTATTCAATTGTTGATATAACATGCTACAAAAGCATTCGTTATAGAATTGCTAATAGTTAATTTCACTATTTTCTAGCCAATTGTTGATATAACAAGCTACAAAAGCATTCGTTATAGAATTGCTAATAGTTAATTTCACTATTTTCTAGCCAATTGTTGATATAACAAGCTACAAAAGCATTCGTTATAGAATTGCTAATAGTTAATTTCACTATTTTCTAGCCAATTGTTGATATAACAAGCTACAAATGCATTCGTTATAGAATTGCTAATAGTTAATTTCACTATTTTCTAGCCAATTGTTGATATAACAAGCTACAAAAGCATTCGTTATAGAATTGCTAATAGTTAATTTCACTATTTTCTAGCCAATTGTTGATATAACAAGCTACAAAAGCATTCGTTATAGAATTGCTAATAGTTAATTTCACTATTTTCTAGCCAATTGTTGATTTAACAAGCTACAAAAGCATTCGTTATAGAATTGCTAATAGTTAATTTCACTATTTTCTAGCCAATTGTTGATATAACAAGCTACAAAAGCATTCGTTATAGAATTGCTAATAGTTAATTTCACTATTTTCTAGCCAATTGTTGATATAACAAGCTACAAAAGCATTCGTTATAGAATTGCTAATAGTTAATTTCACTATTTTCTAGCCAATTGTTGATATAACAAGCTACAAAAGCATTCGTTATAGAATTGCTAATAGTTAATTTCACTATTTTCTAGCCAATTGTTGATATAACATGCTACAAAAGCATTCGTTATAGAATTGCTAATAGTTAATTTCACTATTTTCTAGCCAATCGTTGATATAACAAGCTACAAAAGCATTCGTTATAGAATTGCTAATAGTTAATTTCACTATTTTCTAGCCAATTGTTGATATAACAAGCTACAAAAGCATTCGTTATAGAATTGCTAATAGTTAATTTCACTATTTTCTGGCCAATTGTTGATATAACAAGCTACAAAAGCATTCGTTATAGAATTGCTAATAGTTAATTTCACTATTTTCTGGCCAATTGTTGATATAACAAGCTACAAAAGCATTCGTTATAGAATTGCTAATAGTTAATTTCACTATTTTCTGGCCAATTGTTGATATAACATGCTACAAAAGCATTCGTTATAGAATTGCTAATAGTTAATTTCACTATTTTCTGGCCAATTGTTGATATAACATGCTACAAAGCATTCGTTATAGAATTGCTAATAGTTAATTTCACTATTTTCTGGCCAATTGTTGATATAACATGCTACAAAAGCATTCGTTATAGAATTGCTAATAGTTAATTTCACTATTTTCTAGCCAATTGTTGATATAACATGCTACAAAAGCATTCGTTATAGAATTGCTAATAGTTAATTTCACTATTTTCTAGCCAATTGTTGATATAACATGCTACAAAAGCATTCGTTATAGAATTGCTAATAGTTAATTTCACTATTTTCTAGCCAATTGTTGATATAACAAGCTACAAAAGCATTCGTTATAGAATTGCTAATAGTTAATTTCACTATTTTCTAGCCAATTGTTGATATAACAAGCTACAAAAGCATTCGTTATAGAATTGCTAATAGTTAATTTCACTATTTTCTAGCCAATTGTTGATATAACATGCTACAAAAGCATTCGTTATAGAATTGCTAATAGTTAATTTCACTATTTTCTAGCCAATTGTTGATATAACAAGCTACAAAAGCATTCGTTATAGAATTGCTAATAGTTAATTTCACTATTTTCTAGCCAATTGTTGATATAACAAGCTACAAAAGCATTCGTTATAGAATTGCTAATAGTTAATTTCACTATTTTCTAGCCAATTGTTGATATAACAAGCTACAAAAGCATTCGTTATAGAATTGCTAATAGTTAATTTCACTATTTTCTAGCCAATTGTTGATTTAACAAGCTACAAAAGCATTCGTTATAGAATTGCTAATAGTTAATTTCACTATTTTCTAGCCAATTGTTGATATAACAAGCTACAAAAGCATTCGTTATAGAATTGCTAATAGTTAATTTCACTATTTTCTAGCCAATTGTTGATATAACAAGCTACAAAAGCATTCGTTATAGAATTGCTAATAGTTAATTTCACTATTTTCTAGCCAATTGTTGATATAACAAGCTACAAAAGCATTCGTTATAGAATTGCTAATAGTTAATTTCACTATTTTCTAGCCAATTGTTGATATTACATGCTACAAAAGCATTCGTTATAGAATTGCTAATAGTTAATTTCACTATTTTCTAGCCAATTGTTGATATAACAAGCTACAAAAGCATTCGTTATAGAATTGCTAATAGTTAATTTCACTATTTTCTGGCCAATTGTTGATATAACAAGCTACAAAAGCATTCGTTATAGAATTGCTAATAGTTAATTTCACTATTTTCTGGCCAATTGTTGATATAACAAGCTACAAAAGCATTCGTTATAGAATTGCTAATAGTTAATTTCACTATTTTCTGGCCAATTGTTGATATAACAAGCTACAAAAGCATTCGTTATAGAATTGCTAATAGTTAATTTCACTATTTTCTGGCCAATTGTTGATATAACATGCTACAAAAGCATTCGTTATAGAATTGCTAATAGTTAATTTCACTATTTTCTGGCCAATTGTTGATATAACATGCTACAAAGCATTCGTTATAGAATTGCTAATAGTTAATTTCACTATTTTCTGGCCAATTGTTGATATAACATGCTACAAAAGCATTCGTTATAGAATTGCTAATAGTTAATTTCACTATTTTCTAGCCAATTGTTGATATAACATGCTACAAAAGCATTCGTTATAGAATTGCTAATAGTTAATTTCACTATTTTCTAGCCAATTGTTGATATAACATGCTACAAAAGCATTCGTTATAGAATTGCTAATAGTTAATTTCACTATTTTCTAGCCAATTGTTGATATAACAAGCTACAAAAGCATTCGTTATAGAATTGCTAATAGTTAATTTCACTATTTTCTGGCCAATTGTTGATATAACAAGCTACAAAAGCATTCGTTATAGAATTGCTAATAGTTAATTTCCCTATTTTCTGGCCAATTGTTGATATAACAAGCTACAAAAGCATTCCTTATAGAATTGCTAATAGTTAATTTCACTATTTTCTGGCCAATTGTTGATTTAACAAGCTACAAAAGCATTCGTTATAGAATTGCTAATAGTTAATTTCACTATTTTCTGGCCAATTGTTGATATAACAAGCTACAAAAGCATTCGTTATAGAATTGCTAATAGTTAATTTCACTATTTTCTGGCCAATTGTTGATATAACAAGCTAGAAAAGCATTCGTTATAGAATTGCTAATAGTTAATTTCACTATTTTCTAGCCAATTGTTGATATAACATGCTACAAAAGCATTCGTTATAGAATTGCTAATAGTTAATTTCACTATTTTCTAGCCAATTGTTGATATAACAAGCTACAAAAGCATTCGTTATAGAATTGCTAATAGTTAATTTCACTATTTTCTAGCCAATTGTTGATATAACAAGCTACAAAAGCATTCGTTATAGAATTGCTAATAGTTAATTTCACTATTTTCTGGCCAATTGTTGATATAACAAGCTACAAAAGCATTCGTTATAGAATTGCTAATAGTTAATTTCCCTATTTTCTGGCCAATTGTTGATATAACAAGCTACAAAAGCATTCCTTATAGAATTGCTAATAGTTAATTTCACTATTTTCTGGCCAATTGTTGATTTAACAAGCTACAAAAGCATTCGTTATAGAATTGCTAATAGTTAATTTCACTATTTTCTGGCCAATTGTTGATATAACAAGCTACAAAAGCATTCGTTATAGAATTGCTAATAGTTAATTTCACTATTTTCTGGCCAATTGTTGATATAACAAGCTAGAAAAGCATTCGTTATAGAATTGCTAATAGTTAATTTCACTATTTTCTGGCCAATTGTTGATATAACATGCTACAAAAGCATTCGTTATAGAATTGCTAATAGTTAATTTCACTATTTTCTGGCCAATTGTTGATATAACATGCTACAAAAGCATTCGTTATAGAATTGCTAATAGTTAATTTCTCTATTTTCTGGCCAATTGTTGATATAACAAGCTACAAAAGCATTCGTTATAGAATTGCTAATAGTTAATTTCACTATTTTCTGGCCAATTGTTGATATAACAAGCTACAAAAGCATTCGTTATAGAATTGCTAATAGTTAATTTCACTATTTT
The DNA here is from genome assembly GCA_946811695.1 of Gonocerus acuteangulatus. Lineage (NCBI taxonomy): Eukaryota > Metazoa > Arthropoda > Insecta > Hemiptera > Coreidae > Gonocerus > Gonocerus acuteangulatus. The sequence continues at coordinate 2,642,016 of OX328130.1, forward strand.
CTAGCCAATTGTTGATATAACATGCTACAAAAGCATTCGTTATAGAATTGCTATTAGTTAATTTCACTATTTTCTAGCCAATTGTTGATATAACATGCTACAAAAGCATTCGTTATAGAATTGCTAATAGTTAATTTCACTATTTTCTAGCCAATTGTTGATATAACAAGCTACAAAAGCATTCGTTATAGAATTGCTAATAGTTAATTTCACTATTTTCTAGCCAATTGTTGATATAACAAGCTACAAAAGCATTCGTTATAGAATTGCTAATAGTTAATTTCACTATTTTCTAGCCAATTGTTGATATAACAAGCTACAAAAGCATTCGTTATAGAATTGCTAATAGTTAATTTCACTATTTTCTAGCCAATTGTTGATATAACATGCTACAAAAGCATTCGTTATAGAATTGCTAATAGTTAATTTCACTATTTTCTATTCAATTGTTGATATAACATGCTACAAAAGCATTCGTTATAGAATTGCTAATAGTTAATTTCACTATTTTCTAGCCAATTGTTGATATAACAAGCTACAAAAGCATTCGTTATAGAATTGCTAATAGTTAATTTCACTATTTTCTAGCCAATTGTTGATATAACAAGCTACAAAAGCATTCGTTATAGAATTGCTAATAGTTAATTTCACTATTTTCTAGCCAATTGTTGATATAACAAGCTACAAATGCATTCGTTATAGAATTGCTAATAGTTAATTTCACTATTTTCTAGCCAATTGTTGATATAACAAGCTACAAAAGCATTCGTTATAGAATTGCTAATAGTTAATTTCACTATTTTCTAGCCAATTGTTGATATAACAAGCTACAAAAGCATTCGTTATAGAATTGCTAATAGTTAATTTCACTATTTTCTAGCCAATTGTTGATTTAACAAGCTACAAAAGCATTCGTTATAGAATTGCTAATAGTTAATTTCACTATTTTCTAGCCAATTGTTGATATAACAAGCTACAAAAGCATTCGTTATAGAATTGCTAATAGTTAATTTCACTATTTTCTAGCCAATTGTTGATATAACAAGCTACAAAAGCATTCGTTATAGAATTGCTAATAGTTAATTTCACTATTTTCTAGCCAATTGTTGATATAACAAGCTACAAAAGCATTCGTTATAGAATTGCTAATTGTTAATTTCACTATTTTCTAGCCAATTGTTGATATAACATGCTACAAAAGCATTCGTTATAGAATTGCTAATAGTTAATTTCACTATTTTCTAGCCAATTGTTGATATAACAAGCTACAAAAGCATTCGTTATAGAATTGCTAATAGTTAATTTCACTATTTTCTAGCCAATTCTTGATATAACAAGCTACAAAAGCATTCGTTATAGAATTGCTACTAGTTAATTTCACTATTTTCTGGCCAATTGTTGATATAACAAGCTACAAAAGCATTCGTTATAGAATTGCTAATAGTTAATTTCACTATTTTCTGGCCAATTGTTGATATAACAAGCTACAAAAGCATTCGTTATAGAATTGCTAATAGTTAATTTCACTATTTTCTGGCCAATTGTTGATATAACATGCTACAAAAGCATTCGTTATAGAATTGCTAATAGTTAATTTCACTATTTTCTGGCCAATTGTTGATATAACATGCTACAAAGCATTCGTTATAGAATTGCTAATAGTTAATTTCACTATTTTCTGGCCAATTGTTGATATAACATGCTACAAAAGCATTCGTTATAGAATTGCTAATAGTTAATTTCACTATTTTCTAGCCAATTGTTGATATAACATGCTACAAAAGCATTCGTTATAGAATTGCTAATAGTTAATTTCACTATTTTCTAGCCAATTGTTGATATAACATGCTACAAAAGCATTCGTTATAGAATTGCTAATAGTTAATTTCACTATTTTCTAGCCAATTGTTAATATAACAAGCTACAAAAGCATTCGTTATAGAATTGCTAATAGTTAATTTCACTATTTTCTGGCCAATTGTTGATATAACAAGCTACAAAAGCATTCGTTATAGAATTGCTAATAGTTAATTTCACTATTTTCTGGCCAATTGTTGATATAACAAGCTACAAAAGCATTCGTTATAGAATTGCTAATAGTTAATTTCACTAGTTTCTGGCCAATTGTTGATATAACAAGCTACAAAAGCATTCGTTATAGAATTGCTAATAGTTAATTTCACTATTTTCTGGCCAATTGTTGATATAACAAGCTACAAAAGCATTCGTTATAGAATTGCTAATAGTTAATTTCACTATTTTCTGGCCAATTGTTGATATAACATGCTACAAAAGCATTCGTTATAGAATTGCTAATAGTAAATTTCACTATTTTCTAGCCAATTGTTGATATAACATGCTACAAAAGCATTCGTTATAGAATTGCTAATAGTTAATTATACTATTTTCTGGCCAATTGTTGATATAACAAGCTACAAAAGCATTCGTTATAGAATTGCTAATAGTTAATTTCACTATTTTCTGGCCAATTGTTGATATAACAAGCTACAAAAGCATTCGTTATAGAATTGCTAATAGTTAATTTCACTATTTTCTAGCCAATTGTTGATATAACATGCTACAAAAGCATTCGTTATAGAATTGCTAATAGTTAATTTCACTATTTTCTAGCCAATTGTTGATATAACATGCTACAAAAGCATTCGTTATAGAATTGCTAATAGTTAATTTCACTATTTTCTAGCCAATTGTTGATATAACATGCTACAAAAGCATTCGTTATAGAATTGCTAATAGTTAATTTCACTATTTTCTAGCCAATTGTTGATATAACATGCTACAAAAGCATTCGTTATAGAATTGCTAATAGTTAATTTCACTATTTTCTAGCCAATTGTTGATATAACATGCTACAAAAGCATTCGTTATAGAATTGCTAATAGTTAATTTCACTATTTTCTAGCCAATTGTTGATATAACATGCTACAAAAGCATTCGTTATAGAATTGCTAAAAGTTAATTTCACTATTTTCTAGCCAATTGTTGATATAACAAGCTACAAAAGCATTCGTTATAGAATTGCTAATAGTTAATTTCACTATTTTCTAGCCAATTGTTGATATAACAAGCTACAAAAGCATTCGTTATAGAATTGCTAATAGTTAATTTCACTATTTTCTAGCCAATTGTTGATATAACAAGCTACAAAAGCATTCGTTATAGAATTGCTAATAGTTAATTTCACTATTTTCTAGCCAATTGTTGATATAACAAGCTACAAAAGCATTCGTTATAGAATTGCTAATAGTTAATTTCACTATTTTCTAGCCAATTGTTGATATAACAAGCTACAAAAGCATTCGTTATAGAATTGCTAATAGTTAATTTCACTATTTTCTAGCCAATTGTTGATATAACAAGCTACAAAAGCATTCGTTATAGAATTGCTAATAGTTAATTTCACTATTTTCTAGCCAATTGTTGATATAACAAGCTACAAAAGCATTCGTTATAGAATTGCTAATAGTTAATTTCACTATTTTCTAGCCAATTGTTGATATAACAAGCTACAAAAGCATTCGTTATAGAATTGCTAATAGTTAATTTCACTATTTTCTAGCCAATTGTTGATATTACATGCTACAAAAGCATTCGTTATAGAATTGCTAATAGTTAATTTCACTATTTTCTAGCCAATTGTTGATATAACAAGCTACAAAAGCATTCGTTATAGAATTGCTAATAGTTAATTTCACTATTTTCTAGCCAATTGTTGATATAACAAGCTACAAAAGCATTCGTTATAGAATTGCTAATAGTTAATTTCACTATTTTCTAGCCAATTGTTGATATAACAAGCTACAAAAGCATTCGTTATAGAATTGCTAATAGTTAATTTCACTATTTTCTGGCCAATTGTTGATATAACAAGCTACAAAAGCATTCGTTATAGAATTGCTAATAGTTAATTTCACTATTTTCTGGCCAATTGTTGATATAACAAGCTACAAAAGCATTCGTTATAGAATTGCTAATAGTTAATTTCACTATTTTCTGGCCAATTGTTGATATAACATGCTACAAAGCATTCGTTATAGAATTGCTAATAGTTAATTTCACTATTTTCTGGCCAATTGTTGATATAACATGCTACAAAAGCATTCGTTATAGAATTGCTAATAGTTAAATTCACTATTTTCTAGCCAATTGTTGATATAACATGCTACAAAAGCATTCGTTATAGAATTGCTAATAGTTAATTTCACTATTTTCTAGCCAATTGTTGATATAACATGCTACAAAAGCATTCGTTATAGAATTGCTAATAGTTAATTTCACTATTTTCTAGCCAATTGTTGATATAACAAGCTACAAAAGCATTCGTTATAGAATTGCTAATAGTTAATTTCACTATTTTCTAGCCAATTGTTGATATAACAAGCTACAAAAGCATTCGTTATAGAATTGCTAATAGTTAATTTCACTATTTTCTAGCCAATTGTTGATATAACAAGCTACAAAAGCATTCGTTATAGAATTGCTAATAGTTAATTTCACTATTTTCTAGCCAATTGTTGATATAACAAGCTACAAAAGCATTCGTTATAGAATTGCTAATAGTTAATTTCACTATTTTCTAGCCAATTGTTGATATTACATGCTACAAAAGCATTCGTTATAGAATTGCTAATAGTTAATTTCACTATTTTCTAGCCAATTGTTGATATAACAAGCTACAAAAGCATTCGTTATAGAATTGCTAATAGTTAATTTCACTATTTTCTAGCCAATTGTTGATATAACAAGCTACAAAAGCATTCGTTATAGAATTGCTAATAGTTAATTTCACTATTTTCTAGCCAATTGTTGATATAACAAGCTACAAAAGCATTCGTTATAGAATTGCTAATAGTTAATTTCACTATTTTCTGGCCAATTGTTGATATAACAAGCTACAAAAGCATTCGTTATAGAATTGCTAATAGTTAATTTCACTATTTTCTGGCCAATTGTTGATATAACAAGCTACAAAAGCATTCGTTATAGAATTGCTAATAGTTAATTTCACTATTTTCTGGCCAATTGTTGATATAACATGCTACAAAGCATTCGTTATAGAATTGCTAATAGTTAATTTCACTATTTTCTGGCCAATTGTTGATATAACATGCTACAAAAGCATTCGTTATAGAATTGCTAATAGTTAAATTCACTATTTTCTAGCCAATTGTTGATATAACATGCTACAAAAGCATTCGTTATAGAATTGCTAATAGTTAATTTCACTATTTTCTAGCCAATTGTTGATATAACATGCTACAAAAGCATTCGTTATAGAATTGCTAATAGTTAATTTCACTATTTTCTAGCCAATTGTTGATATAACAAGCTACAAAAGCATTCGTTATAGAATTGCTAATAGTTAATTTCACTATTTTCTAGCCAATTGTTGATATAACAAGCTACAAAAGCATTCGTTATAGAATTGCTAATAGTTAATTTCACTATTTTCTAGCCAATTGTTGATATAACAAGCTACAAAAGCATTCGTTATAGAATTGCTAATAGTTAATTTCACTATTTTCTAGCCAATTGTTGATATAACAAGCTACAAAAGCATTCGTTATAGAATTGCTAATAGTTAATTTCACTATTTTCTAGCCAATTGTTGATATAACAAGCTACAAAAGCATTCGTTATAGAATTGCTAATAGTTAATTTCACTATTTTCTAGCCAATTGTTGATATAACAAGCTACAAAAGCATTCGTTATAGAATTGCTAATAGTTAATTTCACTATTTTCTTCCAATTGTTGATATAACAAGCTACAAAAGCATTCGTTATAGAATTGCTAATAGTTAATTTCACTATTTTCTAGCCAATTGTTGATATAACAAGCTACAAAAGCATTCGTTATAGAATTGCTAATAGTTAATTTCACTATTTTCTAGCCAATTGTTGATATAACATGCTACAAAAGCATTCGTTATAGAATTGCTAATAGTTAATTTCACTATTTTCTAGCCAATTGTTGATATAACATGCTACAAAAGCATTCGTTATAGAATTGCTAATAGTTAATTTCACTATTTTCTAGCCAATTGTTGATATAACAAGCTACAAAAGCATTCGTTATAGAATTGCTAACAGTTAATTTCACTATTTTCTAGCCAATTGTTGATATAACAAGCTATGCCATAGAAAAATTTGTCACTGTGTTACTAAAGTTGTATATGAACCAAAAATAGTTTCAGAAAAATATGAAACCAGGGAGAGTTTTAATGATCACTATCCTTATAGGAATAAATAAATTATACCTTACATATAGATATAAAGAAATTAAAATGAAGAACTTGAACTTTAAGAAGTTCGACTCACAGGAACTGCGTCATCTTAGTGCCTTTCCGTTCTTATCCCTACTGTCATTTGCAAAGCTTAGATTAGAAGCAGTTAATGTTTTGAACTAATCATTCATGAAAAATGTAAACACATGTAAAATGAAGAACTTGAACTTTAAGAAGTTCGACTCACAGGAACTGCGTCATCTTAGTGCCTTTCCGTTCTTATCCCTACTGTCATTTGCAAAGCTTAGATTAGAAGCAGTTAATGTTTTGAACTAATCATTCATGAAAAATGTAAACACATGTAAAATGAAGAACTTGAACTTTAAGAAGTTCGACTCACAGGAACTGCGTCATCTTAGTGCCTTTCCGTTCTTATCCCTACTGTCATTTGCAAAGCTTAGATTAGAAGCAGTTAATGTTTTGAACTAATCATTCATGAAAAATGTAAACACATGTAAAATGAAATCACGAAGCGAAGCAAAATCTCAGGAATATCCTTTTCGGAAATTATTCCATTTCAACACCGATGTCTCCGAATCTCAGGAATATCCTTTTCGGAAATTATTCCATTTCAACACCGATGTCTCCGAATCTCAGGAATATCCTTTTCGGAAATTATTCCATTTCAACACCGATGTCTCCGAATCTCAGGAATATCCTTTTCGGAAATTATTCCATTTCAACACCGATGTCTCCGAATCTCAGGAATATCCTTTTCGGAAATTATTCCATTTCAACACCGATGTCTCCGAATCTCAGGAATATCCTTTTCGGAAATTATTCCATTTCAACACCGATGTCTCCGAATCTCAGGAATATCCTTTTCGGAAATTATTCCATTTCAACACCGATGTCTCCGAATCTCAGGAATATCCTTTTCGGAAATTATTCCATTTCAACACCGATGTCTCCGAATCTCAGGAATATCCTTTTCGGAAATTATTCCATTTCAACACCGATGTCTCCGAATCTCAGGAATATCCTTTTCGGAAATTATTCCATTTCAACACCGATGTCTCCGAATCTCAGGAATATCCTTTTCGGAAATTATTCCATTTCAACACCGATGTCTCCGAATCTCAGGAATATCCTTTTCGGAAATTATTCCATTTCAACACCGATGTCTCCGAATCTCAGGAATATCCTTTTCGGAAATTATTCCATTTCAACACCGATGTCTCCGAATCTCAGGAATATCCTTTTCGGAAATTATTCCATTTCAACACCGATGTCTCCGAATCTCAGGAATATCCTTTTCGGAAATTATTCCATTTCAACACCGATGTCTCCGAATCTCAGGAATATCCTTTTCGGAAATTATTCCATTTCAACACCGATGTCTCCGAATCTCAGGAATATCCTTTTCGGAAATTATTCCATTTCAACACCGATGTCTCCGAATCTCAGGAATATCCTTTTCGGAAATTATTCCATTTCAACACCGATGTCTCCGAATCTCAGGAATATCCTTTTCGGAAATTATTCCATTTCAACACCGATGTCTCCGAATCTCAGGAATATCCTTTTCGGAAATTATTCCATTTCAACACCGATGTCTCCGAATCTCAGGAATATCCTTTTCGGAAATTATTCCATTTCAACACCGATGTCTCCGAATCTCAGGAATATCCTTTTCGGAAATTATTCCATTTCAACACCGATGTCTCCGAATCTCAGGAATATCCTTTTCGGAAATTATTCCATTTCAACACCGATGTCTCCGAATCTCAGGAATATCCTTTTCGGAAATTATTCCATTTCAACACCGATGTCTCCGAATCTCAGGAATATCCTTTTCGGAAATTATTCCATTTCAACACCCAGGTCTCCGAATCTCAGGAATATCCTTTTCGGAAATTATTCCATTTCAACACCGATGTCTCCGAATCTCAGGAATATCCTTTTCGGAAATTATTCCATTTCAACACCGATGTCTCCGAATCTCAGGAATATCCTTTTCGGAAATTATTCCATTTCAACACCGATGTCTCCGAATCTCAGGAATATCCTTTTCGGAAATTATTCCATTTCAACACCGATGTCTCCGAATCTCAGGAATATCCTTTTCGGAAATTATTCCATTTCAACACCGATGTCTCCGAATCTCAGGAATATCCTTTTCGGAAATTATTCCATTTCAACACCGATGTCTCCGAATCTCAGGAATATCCTTTTCGGAAATTATTCCATTTCAACACCGATGTCTCCGAATCTCAGGAATATCCTTTTCGGAAATTATTCCATTTCAACACCGATGTCTCCGAATCTCAGGAATATCCTTTTCGGAAATTATTCCATTTCAACACCGATGTCTCCGAATCTCAGGAATATCCTTTTCGGAAATTATTCCATTTCAACACCGATGTCTCCGAATCTCAGGAATATCCTTTTCGGAAATTATTCCATTTCAACACCGATGTCTCCGAATCTCAGGAATATCCTTTTCGGAAATTATTCCATTTCAACACCGATGTCTCCGAATCTCAGGAATATCCTTTTCGGAAATTATTCCATTTCAACACCGATGTCTCCGAATCTCAGGAATATCCTTTTCGGAAATTATTCCATTTCAACACCGATGTCTCCGAATCTCAGGAATATCCTTTTCGGAAATTATTCCATTTCAACACCGATGTCTCCGAATCTCAGGAATATCCTTTTCGGAAATTATTCCATTTCAACACCGATGTCTCCGAATCTCAGGAATATCCTTTTCGGAAATTATTCCATTTCAACACCGATGTCTCCGAATCTCAGGAATATCCTTTTCGGAAATTATTCCATTTCAACACCGATGTCTCCGAATCTCAGGAATATCCTTTTCGGAAATTATTCCATTTCAACACCGATGTCTCCGAATCTCAGGAATATCCTTTTCGGAAATTATTCCATTTCAACACCGATGTCTCCGAATCTCAGGAATATCCTTTTCGGAAATTATTCCATTTCAACACCGATGTCTCCGAATCTCAGGAATATCCTTTTCGGAAATTATTCCATTTCAACACCGATGTCTCCGAATCTCAGGAATATCCTTTTCGGAAATTATTCCATTTCAACACCGATGTCTCCGAATCTCAGGAATATCCTTTTCGGAAATTATTCCATTTCAACACCCAGGTCTCCGAATCTCAGGAATATCCTTTTCGGAAATTATTCCATTTCAACACCGATGTCTCCGAATCTCAGGAATATCCTTTTCGGAAATTATTCCATTTCAACACCGATGTCTCCGAATCTCAGGAATATCCTTTTCGGAAATTATTCCATTTCAACACCGATGTCTCCGAATCTCAGGAATATCCTTTTCGGAAATTATTCCATTTCAACACCGATGTCTCCGAATCTCAGGAATATCCTTTTCGGAAATTATTCCATTTCAACACCGATGTCTCCGAATCTCAGGAATATCCTTTTCGGAAATTATTCCATTTCAACACCGATGTCTCCGAATCTCAGGAATATCCTTTTCGGAAATTATTCCATTTCAACACACAGGTCTCCGAATCTCAGGAATATCCTTTTCGGAAATTATTCCATTTCAACACCCAGGTCTCCGAATCTCAGGAATATCCTTTTCGGAAATTATTCCATTTCAACACCGATGTCTCCGAATCTCAGGAATATCCTTTTCGGAAATTATTCCATTTCAACACCGATGTCTCCGAATCTCAGGAATATCCTTTTCGGAAATTATTCCATTTCAACACCGATGTCTCCGAATCTCAGGAATATCCTTTTCGGAAATTATTCCATTTCAACACCGATGTCTCCGAATGAGATATCCCTATCAGCAATCGTAGAAGAACCGTAGTTTTATTTTGCTTTACATAATATCGTCGATACAAAAGCAAACTAACGAATATGAAAATCACCACTTTTCAGAGTGGAAAAGTATTTATTCATAACTTTTTTTTGGACTGTCAAATTTTCGGCAGATTTGTCTTTTGATAGTGGAATACTTTCCCTTTAATAGAGTGTAGTCAGATTGAAGAATTTGCCGTAAATAAGTCCAGCAGAAATTATTAAAGATTGACAATGAAAGAGGCATTTTTTCATATTCGTTAGTTTGCATTTGTATCGACGATATGTAAAGCTCCGGAAATAATAGTTTCAACAAAAACTTTGTTCATGATTTTCCCCCGGAAAAACATGGGCCTATTATTATCAAATAACCTCGGAGAACTGTGGGTGCAACGCCTAATCTGCGAAGTGTGGGCAAAAATGACTCCGCTGGATTTGACAAGGATGTTTATGTTTGTGATTTTTGCAAATAGACGAGAAAGTCATAAAGCAATTAAATGGATCCTTAATAACGCTTTACAAATTACTTTATAAATTATTTTCTACTTTGTAATGCATTTTGAAGATTTTGTAATAAATGAAAATGTCATACATAAGTCATTTTATTTCTCTTTCTTAGGGGCCTATATTACCAGCACGAAAAGATTTAATAAAAAAATTTACATTTGTCAATTTTTTTTTTCATATACTTAAAGCTACCGAAAAAAGTTCTTATTTTATAAGTATGTTCACAAATACTTGTAGTTAATGCTATGAACGAATATTCCAAAAGAAAATTCATAGGCAATTACAAAAAAAGGGAAAAACAAATTGGGGGCTCATATTACCACCTCCTCCTCTAAGTTGGCCCGTTATCGACTCATGTTCTGTTGAATCTGAGTTTCAAACTAGTTTTACTGGAAAACAGGAAAATCAGGCGGCTGGAGAATAGTGCTGACCAAACTATCTCCCTAGTGAGCCGTATTGTCATGGAACAGATACCTGGATAGTATCTGCCCCTATTACCCCTATTTCTTCTTATCACTCGAAATTCCAAAACTGTTTCTGCCAAAAATAATTTTAGGCTAAAATGGGAGATCCATCGTTTGAAAACTGGGTTGAGCGTAATTTAAATTTCCCTTCTAGCGGCCAAACATCCGGCCCTTAGCACCGCCGAAATGTTCCAGAAACGACTTTTTTCATCTAATTAGAGGGCGCGGATTAAGGCAGTTAAACCCCCCCCCCCCCCCCTCTTCACAAAGGATAGTTAACTTCCCCCAACCCCGACCTTCTCTTTATTCTACATCGAGCCATAGGAAAAGGCTATTATTATAACCTTCTTTGCAGATAGCAGTAGGATGAGGCCTGACTCCCTTCTCATTAATCTATTACTCATTTAGGTTAAACATTTTCAAGGGAAAAAGGACTTACTATATTAAAAAAAAATAAAAGAGAGTAAAAAGGAAAGAAAAAAAAAAGTATGAAGCTAAAAGTGAGTTGAGACGGCGAGTTTGCCATTAATGTTCCCAGCTGTAATGTCTAGCGGGCTTTAATGAAATATCCCGTTCCGTTTCTCCACCTCCGAAATGAAAAACCAAGTTCATATTTACTCACCACAGAAGGGACGGACATTTTCTCAAAAACGGGAACATTTGCAAACAAATTAAAACATATTTACACACATATGGCAAAGGATAAAATCATCTACATACTTGGATATGGTAAATGTTAAAAAATGTATGTACATATGTATATATATAAAGATTAAAAAGTCGTTTCATGTCTTAATTCATAGTTTACTCATGTTTGTCGAGAGTATAAACTAGGTTTGGGTAAATAGTAAATTCTTTAGTCCGAGAGCTGGTAACCGCACGTTTCATCAAGTCTTTTATGCATCTTGAAATTTTGCTATAATATACCTCTTAGGTAGATAAGAAGGTATATAAATGCTAGACGTACCGTGGAACACCAGCTACTGCGCATTGGGGAAAGGTGCAAAAAAATATTTCCCAAAAATAGTGTTTTATTCATAAGCCAACTATTTTTAATGTAAAATTAAGACAATTTTACAGTGAATAATGAATAAGGCAGATTCTTTTAAGGTATAACACGAAAAACAATTAATTGTTTTTATTCTAATATTAAATGAGAGTTTTATTCACACAGCCATTTAAACCAGGACAGCTGTACAAGATCATGTGAGCAAGAACCAATGAGAGCGAAGAGAACAACCACAACTGCGCGGTGCTCTCATTCACTCTTACGGTTACGTGCAGTGTATTGCAGTCTATCTAAGGGTGGGTTTACACTTGCTAGTTATTGTAGAATATTTATATCAGAGAGAAATTGCGACTAATGAAAACCCATGTAAAATGTATGTCTGCAATAAATTCTACCATGAGCAACATACATTTTACATGGGGTTTCAATAGTCGCAATTTCTATCCGATATAAATATCCTGCAATAACCAGCAAGTGTAAACCCACCCATAGGCAACATTTATTTTCATGTTTCCTGATAATTAAACCCCACAAAAGTGTCTGCCCTTTTGTAATTATTTTCAATTATGTTTATTGAAGACGCTGTTTAAATCGCAGCGTGAAGAAAGCACTTCATTTAATATTAAAAATACAAACTAGGTACTTGGTTTTTTTTTGTACTATTTACATTTTAACCCCCGGAAAAGTGTCTGCCTTATTTATAATTCATTGTAAAATAGCCTTAATTTGCAAGTTTTTTAGATTAATGATAGTTGTCTTCTGAATAAAACACTATTTTTGGGCAATATTGTTTTGCACCTTTCCCCTATGGGCAGTACCTGGTGTTCCACGGTATGTCCAGGAAACACGAGTGTCGAGATGATGATATAACATTCGAAGAATTCTATTTTTGAACAACAACTCGGTCTAATAGTCGGGGAACTGGCAACGCACTTTTCATGAATTGTTTTATGCACCTTGAAATTTTGCTATAATATACCTCTTGGGTAGATAAGAAGGTACATATGTGTTTCCTGGACATATCTTGGAACACCAGGTACTGCGCATAGGGGAAAGGTGCAAAACAATATTGCCCAAAAATAGTGTTTTATTCAGAAGCCAACTATCATAATTCAAAAAAACTTGCAAATTAAGGCTATTTTACAATTAATAATAAATAAGGCAGACACTTTTCAGGGGGTTAAAATGTAAATAATACAAAAAAAAAAAAAAAAAAAAAAAAGTATTACCTAGTTTGTATTTTTAATATTAAATGAAGTGCTTTCTTCACGCTGCGATTTAAACAGCGTCTTCAATAAACATAATTGAAAATATTTACAAAAGGGCAGACACTTTTGGGGGCTATAATTATAATTAGACAACATTTCTATTTTTACGTTTCCTGATAATTATCAGGAAATGTAAAAAGAAATGTTGCCTACGATAGGCTGCAATACACTGCGTGAAACCGTAAGAGTTTATCCCCAAAAAACATAAATGTGAAATAGAGGCCAAGTTCCTCCCCCCCCCAAAAAAAAAAAAAATTTGCCAATACAAGAGATGATACAAGAAAGAAATGTCCAAGTTCATTACTTAGAACTTAGAACAGTAAAGACACTTCAACTGACCTTTAAAAACAACAATAAAAATACTTATATCCAGTTACTAAAATATCACTTTCCTCAACCAGGTATATTCTTAAACTTGGCAATGTTTTATTTGTGCCGAAATTATCTTTAGAGAAAAACTTAACATTGCCAAGTTTAAGAATATACCTGGTTGAGGAAAGTGATATTTTAGTAACTGGATATAAGTATTTTTAAAGGTCAGTTGAAGTGTCTTTACTGTTCTTAGTAAGTAACTATGAGGTCTTCCAAGTAATGAACTTGGACATTTCTTTCTTGTATCATCTCTTGTATTGGCAAATATTTTTTGGGGGGGAGGGGGAGGAACTTGGCCTCTATTTCACATTTACGTTTTTTGGGATCTCATTACTTTTTTCTAAGTATTAATTAAAATTTAGTTGCCGCGTACCTACTGGCTTTTGTACTTCATATAAAACCAGGGCCTTTGGATTCTGCATAAGGTTCTCCTTACTGGTTGATATTTGATACCAATAATCAACCTACATACATCTAATCACTAGACTAGAAAAGTTAGAAGCTCTTCCAGATGACATTACTCTAGAGGACAAATTGATTGCTCTCTTAACTAAACTATTACACTGTAAAACACAGAAACCTTATCCCGAGGATAAAGATCACAATATGGAGAGTGCAGAAGGCCTTCAAGAAAAATATAAGAACAAAGACAATACATTTTGGGTTTGTAATCCTAAACTTTGTAATTTAGATGGCTCGACTTTGAAAAACTTAGTATCTGCTTTGAAGTATATTATGCAGTGAACCCCTACGACTTTATTTACTACATTTAAGAAAGAAGTCAACCCTGTTGTTGTTAGGATGCGTCGAAATGTTTCTTAAAACATCAAATATAGGTTCTCCGTGCCAAGACCATTCATTTGATACCCCACATGATGGGTTTCAGAAGGAATGATGGCATTTCGATGGAACAAAAATTACAAAACATCATAGGTAATGTGACACTTTCCTATCAAGGCCTACCTGTGTGCCAAGTTTGGTCAAAATAGGCGAAACGTTGTGGATTTGTATAAGGAACAAACAGTTAGGCAAACAGCTGGTAGACTATTTTGAACTAGCCTATGACACTCCCCGGATCAAGACCGACCTGAGTGTCAAGTTTTGTCAAAATCGGTCAAACGGTGTGGATTTGTATAATGAACAAACAGACACACAGACAGCTGATTGACGATTTTGACCTCGTCTATGCCACTTCCCGGATCAAGACCTACCTGCTTGCCAAGTTTTATCAAAATCGACCAAACAGTGTGTATTTGTATAAGGAACAAACAGACAGACAAGCAGCTGATAGACAATTTAACCTAGCCTATGATTCTCCCCGCAACAAGACCCTCCTGTGACCCAAGTTTGGTCAAAATCGGTTAAATGGTTCGGATTTGTATAAGGAACAAACATACAGACAGACAGCTGGTATAAGATTTTGACCAAGCCTATATGCGTCTAAATATTTCTTAAAACATCAAATATAGGTTCTTCATACCGAGACGATTCATTTGATACCCCACATCATGGGTTTCGGACGGAATGATGGATTTACGAAGGAAGTACAAAACTGGCACGCCCCCGCCCCGGAAGCGGAGTCAAACACAACTTTTCAGGATTATTCTATTTTTTCTTTAATAACACCCTATATCTACCATCCTGCCAAATTTCAAGCCTCTAGCATCATGGGAAGTGCCTAATAATTTTGATGAATCAGTGAGTCCTATAAAACGCGATTTTCGATCGCTTATATCTCAGAACCTATTCAATGTAGAATTATGAAAATTTCCAGTTTTACTCGCATTTAGTAGTATAATACATGTGTAAAATTTCATAACTTTATCTTTACCTGGTTGAAAGTTATGAGAGGGTAAGAATTGGCTCTAAGACCGCCTGTAATATACACACAGTATGCTTAGGCCGGAACTTGACCTGGCGCAATACCGTGCGCCTAGATGAGAGCACCGCGCAGTTGTAGTTGTTCTCTGTGCTCTCATTGGTTCTTCCTCACATGACCTTGTACAGCTGTCCCGGTTTAAATAGCAGCGTAAATAAAACTCTCATTTAATATTAGAATAAAAACAATTTTTTTTTTCTTGTTGTACCCCTTAAAAGAATCTGCCTTTATTATATTGCTGCAAACTTTATTACTCCATCTTTGAATGAATACTACAGTTACAAAAATGATTTGTCAGTATTACAAATTTATTTGCTCTTTCAGAAAGGTAAGTATGACCTTCTTTCATTATTTATCATAATAAATTACCATTAATGTTTGCTGTAGACGATGCGATTTGTAATATCCTTATTGGTAAGCTATTATAGTACAGAACTTTTGCTGTCCTCGTCCGGCTTAGTTTTAATTTGTTCTTATTTGTGAATTAAGTATTGACATGGGAAAGCAAGAATTAGCTGCAAAAATCTGCCAATTTAATAATGGTAACTGATTTTCTGAAAAAATGCTCATATCGAAAAGGGAACTTTTTGAAGTTTGGATCTTACAAAGTCCAAACCAAAAAAAAAAAAACAAAACAGAAAGGTATAAAAAATGTACACCAACAATTTCATTTACCAGAAGAGAAGGAAAAATTAAAAAAGAAAAATTGAAGACATTCTTAAGATATTTACGTGAGAAGTGACAAACAGGAAACCGAACAAAAAGTGTTATTGAGAAAGGTTTTGGTGAATGGCTCGATACAAGTTTGGATTACGATACAAAATCAAATGTAGAAGAAGATTTAAGTATATCTGCCAGTAGTAGGGGGGGGGGGCTATCGAATATTGAAGATGTATTTCTGTGTTTACTATACTCGAGCGATCCGTATATTTCTAGTATGATTCCGGAAATTCCTCGACATAAAGAAGAGTTTCATTCCTTCACAAGTGAAATAATTAATTTGTTGAATGAAACGTTACTTCACCAAGAAGGATTTATTAGTTTTGATAACTTAATTTTCATTATATCTTTTCTTGTATTGTTCTGTTTTCAATTAATATTTTCGATGTATTTTTTTTTTTCAATTATTATTATTATTTTTAATACGTAGTCTTGACGCTTTTTGCTGTTGTTGCCTTCAAAAAAGTTAAAAAATTAAAAAAAAGAAAAGTATAATAATAAAAACAAGTTAATTTTTGTTAACAAACGTAATAAAAAACGGCATTTTCTGCTGAAAACAACGGTAAGTCTACATTTTCGACCCCTCAAATGGGGTATATTCGTGATCAGCAAGTCATTTCCAATAAGAATCCGTGATAAAATAATTTTGTCCAGCTAGATGAGTTAAAAATACCACTGTGCGTCGTCTACTACCGGAAGTTTGTCGTTTTAAATTAATCAACCACATTTATAAACACCTTGTTATCATCAATTCATCAGACCTAAATGTGTCATTTATAAACACCTTGTTATCATCAATTCCTCAGACCTAAATGTGTCATTTATAAACACCTTGTTATCACCAATTCCTCAGACCTAAATGTGTCATTTATAAACACCTTGTTATCATCAATTCCTCAGACCTAAATGTGTCATTTATAAACACCTTGTTATCATCAATTCCTCAGACCTCAATGTGTTATTTATAAACACCTTGTTATCATCAATTCCTCAGACCTAAATGTGTCATTTATAAACACCTTGTTATCATCAATTCCTTAGACCTAAATGTGTCATTTATTTACATCATCATTTTACAGAAAACGTTTCGGCCTTCAGGCCATTTTCAAAATTCTTAATAAGAGCAGCCTCTTTATTCAGCCTTTTAAATTTAGGCCTTGTCGACCTGGCATTCTTCTCATTACAAATCAGATCAAAAAACGAAAAGGCATTAGCCATATTTTATAATGAAATGGGTGGCAATCCGTCCAAAAAAATCTGCGTCATGTTTAAACTCACCGGAAATATTGAGCCCGGAAGTAAAATGGTCCATGGAGGAATTGAGGGCCTATTAAACATAGCTTTCAGGTTTTAGCTAGTATTGTTATTTATTTGATGTGTTCCGCCTCATTGGGTATCAACAGAAAGAACAGCATCCTCTGAAACATTCATTCTAGCAAATCAGCATAGCTAATGTAATTGTATAAAATTTTAAATGTTAAAGACCTAGTGTTCTCTGTTAAATTGTACCTAGTATATATGGAAGTATAATGTATGTATAGTGATTATTGCCATAAAATAAGATTATATAGTCCTGTATTCTTGAGGTAGGTCAGTATAGTGTTGACATAGTGGCTACAACAATACAATACAATATTTTCCGGGTTGTTCTCCTCAGTGGGAGCGCACCGCGGCCGTGCGACCTATTGTGCTACCCGTTCTTATCTCTCCTCAGAGTACTACCTTCCAATAATCCAGAAGTCTCCTTATGGATATTTCTCTTGGTTCAAGATTGGTATCCTTTGTATCACCAAAGTACCTAAAACGTATGTGGTCTAGCCGTTCACAATCACGGATGATGTGTATCGGCATCTCTTCTTCTGCTCCGCACCATCTGCAGATGGGGGAGTTGACTAGCTTCATCCTATGAAGGTGCTTGTTCAGTTTGCAGTGTCCTGTAATTATTCCAATTGCTTCTCGAAGTTCTGCTCTGTTAATGAGCTTCAGCTCCTTCCAGGGTTCTCCTGAGGGCTTTTGAAAAGAGCATTTGGTGTGCCTCAGAGTCTGGTTTGTCCACAGGTTTAGCTGCTTCCTAAGTAGCCATTGGTAAATTGCCCGTTTGAACAATGACGGTGGTGCCGCACAAAAGGGAGCAGGGCCTATTGGCGCTGTAGCGGCACCTCTTCCTGCAAGTAGGTCCGCTCTTTCAGTGCCAGGGATTCCACTGTGCCCAGGTATCCAGTGGATCTCGACACAATTCCTATTCTTGGCCGATTCATTAAGTTCCATTCTACACTCCCTGACCAGTTTTGATGTAGTCATACATTGTTTAGAGCCTTACACGCAGCTAAGCTGCCCATTAGAAAATCAATCCTTTCCTGGCTGCATTGTGTTCCTCTCAACTGAATTGCGGCAGCAAGGATTGCATATACCTCAGCCTGGAAGACCGACGGCTCCTTTCCTAATACAATGCGGGCGCCCCCCCCCCTTGGCACCCACTATACCATATTCCTGAGCCAGTCCCCTCTGAGGTCTTCGATCCATCTGTGTAGACGTTGAAACCATTGGGTATGTTCACTGGTGTGACCACCATGGATTTTCGCTCCACTCCAGTGTTGACTCTGAAGCTTCTTTTGAAATCATATTCCGGGATGATTATATCCGACGGAATACCCAAAGTAATTAATAAGTAAGCAATAATCCTGAAGATTCTTGAGTGTCCTTCTGTGCCTGAGGCGTTATGATCACCTTCAGAGAGCTGTGATCATGGCCATCCGAGCTACATGCAAATGTAACGGTGATATATCTAAGAGTGGGTGTTGAACCCATTACCCCACCTATAAGGAGGCATCCTTGTCTGTGTATTCTATTCACTATGGCATGCATATATTTTGTGTCCAATCGGTGCCAACAGACCACTGCACCATAGGCAACAATTGGCCTGATTACGTTCAGGTGTAGCCATCTGGCAATGTGTGGTTTAAGCCCCCAGGTTCTACCACACAGCCTCTTACATGTCCACAATGCAAACGTGGCCTTATTTCTTACGTGTTCCAAGTGTATTTTCCTGGTTAGCTTAGTGTCCAGTAATACTCCTAAGTACTTCACTGAACTGCTTAGAGGAATTATATTCTCTTGAATTCTTAGAGTGCCGTATTCCAATCGTCGCTTTTTTGTAAAAGGGACTATGACTGTCGTATGTGCATTAATGCTGAGTCCTGACCTAGAGCACCACCTTGTGACTCGTTTAAGTGCTTCGTTCATTAGGTCCGTTATCACTGTAGGTATACTGCCTCTAATTAATATGGCAAGGTCGTCAGCATAGCCCTGTGTATAGAAGCCTACATTATTTAGCTCCTAGAGTTGACTACCAGGCACCACAGCAGTGGAGATAAGACCCCTCCTTGTGGACATCCTCTTATAGCCTTGATACGTATGCTGGTCTTCCCCAGGTTGGCACAAACTATTCTTTCACTCAGCATAGCCAGTGTCCAACCGGTGGTGATAGGATCAATGTTAAAGCTCCCCATAGCTTCTGCTATTATGTTTAGTGGGGTGTTATCGAATGCTCCCTCAATGTCCAGAAATGCTCCAATATCAATTTCCTTATTATTGATGGATTCTTCTATTTTCTGTACTAGACAGTGCAACGAACTTTCGCATGATTTGCCAGATTAATAGGCATACTGCGTTGCTTCTAATGGTGCATGCCTAAGAATGTTGTCCCTGATGTGCCTGTCCACCAACTTCTCTAGTGTCTTCATTAGGAAGGATGTCAGGCATTTTGGTCTGTAAGCTTTTGGATGATCGTGGCGGTTCTTACCTTGCTTCGGTATAAACACAACCCGTACTTCACTCCAATTCGTTGGTATGTACCCGTAGGCAAGGCTTCCTCTCAGGAGGTTAACAATCCTTGAGAGCAGACTATCCAGGCCTTTTTGTAAAAGGCATGGGTAAATATTATCCATTCCTGGTGACTTGTAGGGATGAAAGGACCTGATGGCCCACCTCACCGATTCAGCTGTTACCAGTTCTTTAGCTAGAGTCCAGTCTGGGGCTCTCATGTGGTGTCTGATCTCTGTAGTGAGTTGATTGTGTGTTATGCCTTCCTCATTGTTTGGGAAGTGAGTATCCAGAAGGAGCTTAAGGAACTCTCCTTCTTTTGTTGTTCTTCCATTAGGGCCTGTCATATCGCCAATCATGACGTTTCTGTTCGACTTTGATATGAC
Source organism: Gonocerus acuteangulatus (assembly GCA_946811695.1). NCBI lineage: Eukaryota > Metazoa > Arthropoda > Insecta > Hemiptera > Coreidae > Gonocerus > Gonocerus acuteangulatus. The sequence continues at coordinate 2,662,553 of OX328130.1, forward strand.
TTTGCTTAGCCTACTACTCATTGTGGTATCATTAATTTCTTCACACAAGTTCCTACAGGTATCCCTTTTGGTTTTTCTGAGAGCATTGTTATATTCTGTCGAGGACCTTTTATATAGGTCCCACGAGCCAGTTCTCTTTGCTTTGTCGAAGAGTTTCCTAGTTCTCTTCCTCATTTAATCTAGTGTGGAATTCCACCATGGAACACCTCAAAGCGTTCTCTTGGTGGTGAGTTTACAATTCTCTTCAAAGGCCATTGTTATGGCCTTTGTGAGTTCACAGTTAAGAAGCTCAACTTCAAGAGACGTAGTGGCTATCATTGCCTAGGAGTTCCTGGATGTCATTCGGGATGTTCAAGTTGCATCGTCTTTGGGAGTCTGTGAGTATGTTTTTGATGGTAAGTTCTTTGTTACATATACTGCATATAGGTTTATCTAGTCTTGTCATAAGGTATTCGTGAGTTAGTCGAGTATGTCCAATCCTTAGACTTGCAAGAATTATTTCTTCACGTCTGTTATCTCGATGACTAGAAGGCCATTCGTCAATTGTGTTTTTTATTTACCGGAGTTTATTGTCAGCTAGTTGTGCCCATATGTAGTTCCAATGTTGTTTTATTAGCTATTATTAACGTCACATGATAATAATAACTTTTATAGTTTTTTTTTTTTTTTTTTTTTTTTTTTTTTTTTTTTTTTTTTTTTTTTTTTTTTTTTATTCCAAATCAGTTCTTGGAGGAACTATACATTTAGAATCTCGCCAAGAACTGACCTATATATTGCTAAGACGATTGAAGCGTCGGTTCAATATGGAGCTGCCGAGGTAGGTGGGTGTTGATTTGAATGTGAAAGCATTCATCAAGTAGTCAGAAGTGGGTCAGGTCCTTAATGCCAAGTGGAATACATATTCTAGGTGGGAGTGTTTTCAGGGGTTCAGCATGGATCTATGTTGGGCCCATTGTTGTTCCACCTACATACTCGTTCAGCTCGGGAACTCCGACAATCAGAGTTTGTTGAAGTTAAACAATTCAAGCGAACGTGTAATAATAGATTTAATCTCACGAAACTATTAAGCGTGGATTCAAACGATATTCGTCCATGATAATAAGCATCCATAAAGAGTAATAATAAGTTACACCAATGGCCATAGCCATGATGAATACACCGGCTCCCGTCGATCACAAAAGTTAAGCAATGTTGAGCGTGGATAGTACCTGAATGGGTGACCGTCTAAGTGATGTATGATTATGGAAGCCTAGAGACAGACCGGCGCTAATAGCTCAGATGTTGAAACGCTGTAAAAAAAGATTAAAGCAAATGTGTCATACTTACAAGTTTTTATTTTATCTAACATCTTATATTGTATTAACCTGTTTTTATTTTATATTTTTAGCTATTTTTTTTAATTAATATAAATTAGATTATTTGTCTAATAGAATATATATATATATATATATATATATATATATATATATATATATATATATATATATAGGTAATGTATTTTAATTGATATATTCACATAACATTATATATGTATTAATTAACATAACTGTATATTTGTGTAATATTTGTGTAATAATTTTATTTGACATTGTATTATTTATAATTGTATAACAAAAAAAAAAAAAAAATGCTACATTTTTCGAATCTCGCTAGCTGTTCGAGTTATCAGAAGAAAACCCCTGCCTGCTGGCCCAAAAAGTCCGACCTCTGGAACCCCTACATCTTAGCTAGTTTCCGTTCTCCAGTACAATTTGGAAAGATTGGAATAGAAGCAGTTAATATCCTTTTGATATTTTGTTAAAAAATGTAAAGACGTCCTGTAAAAAAATCTGGATGAAAAGATTTATGGGTCATCGCTGACCGCCTCTTTCAATTCCGCTCCTTTTAAAACTAATTTCTACTACAAAGAACAATTCATATAAACAAGCTATTCATTTACTTATCGGTTTTTACCGAAAAATGTGCTGTTAAAAAAAAAAACAATTAAAAACTGAGGAACACAGATACCATAAAAACTGTTTAGAAAAACGAACCAAATGGCTCCAACAAAACGACAAAACACCCTTTTGTATAAGCAACTTATAAGGTTATATATAAGATGCCTTAGAATTATAACTGTTCTCGAAACTGGTTATAGATAGGGACTTGAAAATAGTTTTATTTGATTTCCCAAGTCAAATTGTCTATAAAAAATGTACCCGGAATATTAGAAAGAAAAAAACAACTGTGAAATCTACAATTTTGTAGCGGTGATTTCGCTGAGCAAATATTGATCCGGTATGCTGATTCGGCTGGCTCATGAACTTGACCTTTTGTCGAAGGCAAAAATTTGTATCAAATTTTAGCTAAATCAGACCATTTTTGAGCCTGCAAATGTGCAAACAGTCAAACGCTCTCTCTCTCTCTCTCAATATATATATATATATATATATATATATATATATATATATATATATATATACAGGGTGTTCAAAACTCGATTGACACCCCACACTACGTTATTGGCAGAAAAGTGACAAAAAATAAGGGTTTTCTTGGTTTTTTGAAATTTGTTACTCATTGGTGCACTTTAGCGAAAATCGACATAAAATTCAATTCTCTACAATAATCCGTCATAAAAATAACCCCTTTCCATTGAAAATTCCAGAGTTAGGGTCTCTGGAGAAGAACTGGAGAAAGTTGAGGGGTCGTGCATTAGGTCCGATGAACGTTCATTCGACCACGTTAAGACCCAACAAGTTTCGTTTTTAATTTCAAAAATTGTGGAAAAAAGTGGGGTGTCAATCTAGTTTTGAACACCCTGTATATATATATATATATATATATATGCACACACAAATTTGAACCATCGGTATTTTTGAGACCTATGTAGTTGGAAATGTTGACATTTCTCACATGCAACTCTTGATTGCGTCATTAGGTCAATCTCATTCGCGAGTTTCCTCTCCTTAGAAAAAGGAAGGAAGTGCACTATAATAATAAATCGTATGTTTTATTAAACTAATTACAATTAATGTATATCTACAGTGGGGGGGGGGGGAACAAACGGTCAAAATAAATTATTTTGACTGAAAAACTAATCTAAAGGAATATTGAATGTAGATTTCATGAAACCAAGCTTTTAAAATTCGTCAAATTTATTCTATGCAGTTTTCTGATTTAACTTTAACACTTCAGATGGATAGTAGGCACAACGGAATAGTTGGAAATGAAAGACTGGGGGTTAGGAGATCCGACCCGTGGTAATTGGAACAGCTGATTCATTCCAGTGTTTATTTTTATCTCTTATCTCTCTCTCCGGAGGTGTGATGGCCGAATCGGAAATAGCTACAGCCTCTCCGCCATTGGTGGCAGAGAGAAACCAATTTGAAAAACATGAGTCATAATCCAGGAGAAAAAGGCTCCCTTTATTTCTGCTGCGTTCCTCTCTTTCCCCGAACAAACCTTCAATTTATATCAGTGTCTCGATATTTATCTGTTGTTTTAAAATGTATCCCTGAAAATACACTGTCGCTCTTTCTTTTATTTCTTTTATTTGTAAAATACTCTTGAAAATAGAGATACAGCCGTACCTTGCAACAATGTTGAAATAACTCAAACCAATATCAAATCAACTAAAACAATTGTTTCTAATCCACACTTAAAATATAACATCTAAATTTATTCCAGATTTAAATGGTACCCCTAACCGATAGTAAGATTAACCTTTCAGTAGTGTTTCAAAATAAAACAAAATGTTTCTTCATCAAAATTAATATATTTTATCAAGGAAGGGGTAACGAATTAACGAATTCCTAAGAAGTTGGAAAGTGTATGCTGAATTCCTGAATAATTTGTTTATTATTATCAATGTATATAAATAGATAAAAAATAAAAAAGGTTTGATCTTTTTAAATTTGTTTTGAGTAGCTGATTTAATAATTTTTTAATAAATTGTCTTCCGGAGTCTTCAGGAGGTGTGGTTCGAGTCCCACCTGCAGTAGGCTGAGTTTTTTTTCGTTTCAAGGCCTGTTGAAAAAGATAAATAAGGAAAGTACTACAGCTCGTCCAATCCCGAAAAGACAAGATTGCGGTAGGAAACAGAAAGTAGTGGTCTCAGCTCATCTATTCCTATTGATCAGCAATCAGAAGTGCACGCTTCTGCTGTCCACCATATATATATATATATATATTGGAGACTGTACCGCCTGATCTCTGTTCTGGTGGTACAGTCTGCATCCCGCTTTAGGCTTCCAATACCTGCTGTCTTATATAGGATTCCTTAACTGAAAAGGAACTTAAATGTAGAATGCATACAGGTTCTTGTTTTTATTATTAAATTAAAAACAGATGTTATATACAATAGAATGAAGAAAGTTGTGTTTGCTTTTCAAGAATATATTTTCTTAATATAACATGGAGCTGCGGGTATAGAACCAACTGAAGTTGGAGTTCAATAAGCCTGGTAAGCTGAGAACTGATGGAAGTCTTTTTGTATACGTTCCTAGAATACGGCTAGAATATTAGTTCAAAATTATATTAGTAGACTTTTATTTTGGTTTCCATTCTGTTTCTAGAGTTCCTTCATTTATGATCATATCCATAGACAAAAACAAATTCAGCTTTGAATTTACTGCGACATTTTAAACTAGAAAAAATGCCTATTTATGTTTCTTTTTAATTATATAAAACACAACAACAACAACAACTTTTCTTTTATTATTAATAAAAATTTCTTTTGTTTCTGTTTGAACAGATGCTGAAATCAACTGTCTTCGGCTTTATGAATACGGCTATAAGTGTCATGAAAACAAAAAAAATATTTTATTTCTAGACCTACTTGTTCAATATTGTTCATAAGTACATTGTGCCTATTACCTAATACTTGTAAATATATATATTTGTTAAAAAGTGTATACCTCTTACCTACTTGTAAATATCTACTTGTTAAGAAGTGTATATGTAAATTACACCCAAATAAAGTCTCATTATTATTACTCTGAATTTACCTTTGTTCTTTTTTATCCACATAATAAAGTCATCTCTCTGTAGGATGTCCATTCCATGCTAATTCTGCATCCTATAGTAGAGTTCTCACACCCAAAGCTAGCATCCAACAATAGAGTGCCCAGCACTCTACTTTCGAGTGCGTAACCCTAGACTTTAGATTGCTGGCACTCTGATACTGGCTTCTAGCAGCCTATAGGGGTAGGCTGCTAGAAGCCAGTATCAGAGTGCCAGCAATCTAAAGTCTAGGGTTACGCACTCGAAAGTAGAGTGCTGGGCACTCTATTGTTGGATGCTAGCTTTGGGTGTGAGAACTCTACTATAGGATGCAGAATTAGCATTCCAGCACTCTATTATAAAGTGCGGGCACTCTAACTAGTGGAATCCTATTTTAGGCTAAAATATGTGGAATCCTATTTTAGACTAAAATGTCCTATTTCAAAATAATGGCACTGAGTCACAGTTTTCAGGCTGCCGGCAGCCTGAAAGTAGATGCGAGCAGCCTGTTTTTTTCTCCGTGTATGCTCGGGATTTGAACTCAGGTCAAAAAACCTCGCCCCCGAGTTTCGTATTATATTTGGCCATAAAGAAACGTTGGTAGCGGCGGCTGGGAACTAAACTTCTAATCAATGAGGATTTCAAAACTTTTAAAGCTTTTTCATGATAAAAACCATAAACGGGGGAGCAGTTCAAATGTTGGTTTTAAAGTCTCGTCATTAATGGAGCCATTAATGCTTGGAATTGTACTTGTTGTTTTTAAATGTTATTTGTTACTTATGTTGTTATTTTATGTAATTTTCTATTAATCTTCTCTATATAAAGGTAAGGTAGTATTAAGTACTTGAAGACAGCCCTGCTAAGGACGAAGGCTCTAGGAAGTCTATGAAACCTCTCTGCGGTATCCCTGGTTCTGACAGCTGCTAAAGAGGAGGGTTCCTAGCCCCAGGCTTAGAACTACAGTATTTAGCAGGTTAGTCCTATCATTGAAGGGGGCAAGGGCTGTACAATCAGGGGGTTAAAGGGTTAAATATACACTTTAGTATTACCGGTTTGTATAGTTATTTAGTATTTAGTATATGAAATACTGAAAAATGGACTGATACTGGGCTTTAGAAATTGTAAATACGTTATTTCAAATATTGTGTTTTTATGTTTTTTATTAACGGAAATAAAATATGAGATGCATAAAACAAATAAATTCTATTTAATGAGATAATTACTGCAATAAAAATCAAAAATATCTTGGATAGATAGCAGACCAATTAATTTTTTTAAAAAAGATATATATATATATATATATATATATATATATATATATATATATATATATATATATATATATATAAATACACATACTATACATGGACCGATTTAGACCAACACGCAGGAGTTGCATCCAAAATGGACCATTTATATTTTTATTAAACAGCTTACTTAATTATGAGTTTTGTAATTAATCTTCTTCTATAGTGTTGTGTATGTTAGGTACTACCCTTCTTCTATAGTGTTGTGTATGTTAGGTACTACACTTCTTCTATAGTGTTGTGTATGTTAGGTACTACACTTCTTCTATAGTGTTGTGTATGTTAGGTACTACACTTCTTAATAAATACACAAAAACTTCAGATTTATGTTTATTTATTTTTTTTACGAGACCTCCGGATGAAGACCTACCTGTGTGCCAAGTTTGGTCAAAATCGGTCAAACGGTGTGGAACAAACAAACAGACCGACAAACAGCTATATACATATATATATATATATATATATATATATATATATATATATATATATATATATATAAAATATCAGATATTTTCTTAATCTGCAAAACACTATTTACGTTTTGTAAACAAATATTAACAGAGTAAATGTCCAGAATTCCTCGTAGAGAAGAGCTAAATCAGTGAGTCGGTTCACGGTTTTCGATTCTTGAGATTCACAAAGCTGTCTCGGATGTCAAGGAATAGTTCGCTTGGAACTGACAGCTATCACGGCTCTCTCCCTTATCGCTCAGCTCTCTGTGTGATCTCTCAGTTCTCTCTGCTATTTCTCAGCTCACTCTGTGATCTCTCAGCTCTCTCTGTGATCTCTCAATTCTCTCTGGTATTTCTCAGCTCTCTCTGTGATCTCTCAGTTCTCTCTGTGATCTCTCAGTTTTCTCTGTGATCTCTGAGCTTTATCTTTCATCTCTGAGATCTCTCTGTGATCTCTCAGCTCTCTCTTTGATCTTTCAGCTCTCTCTGTGATCTCTCAGTTCTCTCTGTGATCTCTCAGCTCTCTTTTTGATATCTCAGCTCTCTCTGTGATCTAACAGCTCTCCCTTCGATCTCTCAGCTCTCATTGTGATCTCTCAGTTTTCTTTGTGATTTCTCAGCTCTATCTTTGATCTCTGAGATCTCTCTGTGATCTCTCAGCTGTCTCTTTTATCTTTCAGTTCTCTCTGTGATCTCATAGTTCTCTCTGTGATCTTTTAGTTCTCTCTGTGATCTCTCAGCTCTCTCTTTGATCTCTCTGTGATTTCTCAGCTCTCTCTGTGATCTCACAGCTCTCTTCTTGATTCCTTTTATTGTAATTGAACCGCTCTTACTGAATTCAATTCAACAATCATTTATGCGCATGCTCTGCCTTCCATTGTATGTAATTATTTTTCAATGAAGTTTTGTGATGCGTTTATACATCGATTGAATCCAGGATGGTTATTACACTGAATTGCCAAGCAGAAGATTCGTTTTTGAATCCCGCTTGAAGCTGAATGTTCAAAAAGAAACATTCGAAAAGGTAGCATATTAAATATATATATATATATATATATATATATATATATATATATATATATATATATATAATTCGTTTAGAGCCTTCTGCTCAAATTGAGGAACATACATATGCTCTAGGTCCGACCGACAAACCTTTGTAATCTAATGCATAACATATAGTCTTATTTTTCGTCCATGGCCACTGCGCATGCGTGAACGCCAGCGAGCATAGTTTTGTGACACTTTTTTTGTAACGGTTAGGGCTAACTGACAAACCTAGGTAATATACTCTATAACATACAGTCTTTTTTTTCGTACATGGCTACTGCGCATGCCCTAACACCAGCGGACACTTTTTTGTGTCACTTCTTGTAACGGGTTTTTCTAGTTTAGTCACCGCTAAAGCATATTTGTGCTAAAAGCTTTTCTGCTTAAAATGTTTTATTTTCAATTAAATTAATTCCTCTATTATTAATTACATTCTCTTTATGATTATCTGGTAATATTATATTATATGATACAATATGAAGGTTCTGTGCTGAAGGCCTCCCAACTTCATCCTCGATTAACGTCAGATAGACGCTCAGATGACGTTGAGAGGTGCCTACACAAGCTCCCTTCTGCTCCGACCAGTGGCTGGAGTCGAAGAGAGATCGGTAAGCCACAGACATTGACGGAAGAGAAAGCCATTGCTAACACTTCACTTGGTCACTGCAACAGATCTCTAGTCCACTGTCTTCTGAGTCTCCTTGGTGGAGAGAGTGGATGGGTGACACTCGATAGGGAGAGGACAATATAACATCTTCAACGCGTATATTATTGAGGATTTACTTTAAAAGATAATACAGAAATAAATATTTATTATATTTAAAAAAAAAACTTAAAAAATTCATTTTGCGCCCTGATGCCCATCTCAAAACCATAGGACAAGGAAGCGCGGTATCAAATCTCATTCATCATCAATATTTTCTGTTAGATGTTTAAAAATATATTATACTTTGTACTTGCATTAGCATAATTTATGAAGATAAATATAAGAGAAGTTAGTATTAGAAAATCGCAAAAAAAAAAAGAATACTATGAATTAAGATAAATATTGCAAGAATGTAGGTCAATTGCAAAGGGCAAACATTATTTTGCAGGAGTAATAATACCTTTATCTTCTACCTCGCTGCAATAATATATTTAATGGTCTCTAAGTAATAAATGTGGCTTTATGCTTAATTTAAATGTAATCCATTCCTTGAAAAATTTATGAATACCTAGTTCTTGTAGAAATGAAGATTTAAAGTGATGGGAATAAAAAATCAGGACACCGGGGCTGGCTAGAGATCTTTCTTCTAGCTGGTTTCCATGATCTATGCAGTAGTAAAACATATTATTCTAGATTGCTCCCTTGCTATTGGAATAGGGAAGTATAATTATTTTTATAGAATCTGTTTCTCAGATGTGAATATATTTTGGTTGTACTCGGATAGCTTGTTTCAACCCATTTTATAGGGAGAAATCCCGCTTATGAAGACTCAATAACGGAAACCGCAGGTACCCATAAATCTCGAAAATATTGATCGTTCAAATTAGTATATATATTTGTTTAACAGCGTATAAACATTTTGGGTATTAGCGCCGGGCTATCTACAGTTTGCCACCCTTTTATAATGCGAACGGCACATGATGCGGTCACCCATTCAGGCACTATTCACGCCCGACGTTTCTTACTTCGGTGATAAACGAAAACCGGTGCATTCAACGTGGCTATGGCCGTTGGATTATATATATATATCTGTATATATATGTTTCTTATTAATATCGGAGGCTGTGAATAAACAAGGACATTACCTAAAATGAGTAGTAAAATTTGTTAACAAGCTAAATATGACAATAAGTTTATTTTACAATGTTAACGTTTTGGCCTAAGTAAGGAATTTATGGTACTTTTTTTTGTCCAAATACTGCCTATAATGCTTTCAATAATTTTGTAAATGTGTAAAAGTGTCATGCACATAAAGGAGTCTGTACTTTCAGAACTGTTGAACATGAAAATAACAATGGGACATTCAAAGCTTTATGAAAGAGGAACAATGTAATTTTCATAAACTCGAGGGCAATATGTTGAAAATGTAAACAAACTTTGAGTCATTTGCTCAAATGAGCAGCCTGAAAACCTTTTCTGCTCCCCAAATTACAGGGCCTTATTAGGGGAGTTTTAGCATTTTCCTCTTTTGAGCCGGAAGCACTATTACTAACAGCGAAAATTACCTCATTATAAAGTCATTTTTAGGAGAATATTTTGTGATTTCGGTATTTACTGCCTTTGCTATATTTATACAAGATTGTCTTTATATATATATATATATATATATATATATATATATATATATATATATAAAAATCACGTGTCTGTCTGTTTGTATGTTTTTCTGTTTGTCTGTTTGTTCCTTATACAAATCTACACCGTTTGACCTATTTTGACCACACTTGGCACACAGGTAGGTTTTGACCCGGGAAATCTCCTAGACTAGGTCAAAATAGTCAAATTTCAAAATTTGTTCAAAAGGTCAAAAGTTTTGTTCAAGAAAAATTGGCTACACTGAACCATTCAGATTCTGACGGCCATTTTGAATAATGTCTCAAATTTATTTGTTGATGTTGTTGATAATTAGAATAACTCGAACTCATTGATGACTTTACATCATTATATAATCATGTAAATGCAGTTTATTTCAATTTTATATCAACAGTCACTGTCTAACTAAGGAGCGCTGGCCTTTCTTTGATAAGATGAAGTGCTGTGGTGCTGGTCTCTGCCGGTTTCATTATGAACTACTTGACAGATATAAACAAATTCACACCGTTTGAGCGATTTTCGTAACTGGGTATAGACAACTGGTTATCAAGTAGATATTGATACGGGGAGAGTCATAGACGTAGGTGTAGCATGGCACACTAGGTAACAGCTAGTACACATATATATATATATATATATATATATATATATATATATATATATATAAATATATATATATATATAAATATATATATGCATATATATATATATCAGGGATCATACCGTAGATAATTCGACGGTTTTAAGCTCTTATTTCCCCATCAGGGATCATACCGTAGATAATTCGACGGTTTTAAGCACTTATTTCCCCATCAGGGATCATACCTTAGATAATTCGACGGTTTTAAGCACTTATTTCCCCATCAGGGATCAAACCTTAGATAATTCACCGGTTTTAAGCACTTATTTCCCCATCAGGGATCATACCTTAGATAATTCGACGGTTTTAAGCACTTATTTCCCCATCAGGGATCATACCTTAGATAATTCGAAGGTTTTAAGCGCTTATTTCCCCATCAGGGATCATACCTTAGATAATTCGACGGTTTTAAGCACTTATTTCCCCATCAGGGATCATACCTTAGATAATTCGACGGTTTTAAGCACTTATTTCCCCATCAGGGATCATACCTTAGATAATTCGACGGTTTTAAGCACTTATTTCCCCATCAGGGATCATACCTTAGATAATTCGACGGTTTTAAGCACTTATTTCCCCATCAGGGATCATACCTTAGATAATTCGACGGTTTTAAGCACTTATTTCCCCATCAGGGATCATACCGTTGATAATTACTTCAGAGCCGTTTTAGTACTAGTAATTTTGTCTGCTTTGAAATAATTAATTTTCACGTATAACAATTTCACAATAGTTTTTGTTTATTAGAGAAAATAGCCAACGGCCAGCGTTTCCCGTTGATCAGAGAAGTTAAGCAACGTCGGGCGTGGCCAGTACCTGAATGGGTGACCGACCACGCGCGTTTGGTAAGAGTGGCAACCTGTGGATAGTCCTGCGTTAATAGCCCAATTGTTGATCCGCCAAAACAAAACAAAAATTGAGTAAATTTACGAAAATCCCAAAACTGCACACCCAATTAAAACAAACATAACAAAAATTTTAATATCAATTTCAAATATCTGGAAGCTATGTGAACTGAATCCATCGGTTCTGTGTACCCAAACCAATAATTAGTTAAGAAAACTAGATCCAATAGTTATTTATATGAATGCTATAAACCACATAGCATTATATATATATATATATATATATATATATATATATATATATATATATATATATATTTTTAGATGGAACGGCATTTTTCTCCAGCGGTGGTTCTCCTCCTCACTTCTTCCCGGAATATTTCGATGGATTCATCTCCATCTTCTTCAGCCAGGTACTTGTTTCTTCCTCGGTGGTAGCCAAGGGAACTGGTTTCCCTACGGTATGATCCCTGATGGGGAAATAAGTGCTTAAAACCGTCGAATTATCAAAGGTTTGATCCCTGATGGGGAAATAAGTGCTTAAAACCGTCGAATTATCTAAGGTATGATCCCTGATGGGGAAATAAGTGCTTAAAACCGTCGAATTATCTAAGGTATGATCCCTGATGGGGAAATAAGTGCTTAAAACCGTCGAATTATCTAAGGTATGATCCCTGATGGGGAAATAAGTGCTTAAAACCGTCGAATTATCTACGGTATGATCCCTGATGGGGAAATAAGTGCTTAAAACCGTCGAATTATCTACGGTATGATCCCTGATGGGAAAATAAGTGCTTAAAACCGTCGAATTATCTAAGGTATGATCCCTGATGGGGAAATAAGTGCTTAAAACCGTCGAATTATCTAAGGTATGATCCCTGATGGGGAAATAAGTGCTTAAAACCGTCGAATTATCTAAGGTATGATCCCTGATGGGGAAATAAGTGCTTAAAACCGTCGAATTATCAAAGGTATGATCCCTGATGGGGAAATAAGTGCTTAAAACCGTCGAATTATCTAAGGTATGATCCCTGATGGGGAAATAAGCGCTTAAAACCTTCGAATTATCTAAGGTATGATCCCTGATGGGGAAATAAGTGCTTAAAACCGTCGAATTATCTAAGGTATGATCCCTGATGGGGAAATAAGTGCTTAAAACCGGTGAATTATCTAAGGTTTGATCCCTGATGGGGAAATAAGTGCTTAAAACCGTCGAATTATCTAAGGTATGATCCCTGATGGGGAAATAAGTGCTTAAAACCGTCGAATTATCTAAGATATGATCCCTGATGGGGAAATAAGTGCTTAAAACCGTCGAATTATCTAAGGTATGATCCCTGATGGGGAAATAAGTGCTTAAAACCGTCGAATTATCTACGGTATGATCCCTGATGGGAAAATAAGTGCTTAAAACCGTCGAATTATCAAAGGTATGATCCCTGATGGGGAAATAAGTGCTTAAAACCGTCGAATTATCTAAGGTATGATCCCTGATGGGGAAATAAGTGCTTAAAACCGTCGAATTATCTACGGTATGATCCCTGATGGGAAAATAAGTGCTTAAAACCGTCGAATTATCAAAGGTATGATCCCTGATGGGGAAATAAGTGCTTAAAACCGTCGAATTATCTAAGGTATGATCCCTGATGGGGAAATAAGTGCTTAAAACCGTCGAATTGTCTAAGGTATGATCCCTGATGGGGAAATAAGTGCTTAAAACCGTCGAATTATCTACGGTATGATCCCTGATGGGGAAATAAGTGCTTAAAACCGTCGAATTATCAAAGGTTTGATCCCTGATGGGGAAATAAGTGCTTAAAACCGTCGAATTATCTAAGGTATGATCCCTGATGGGGAAATAAGTGCTTAAAACCGTCGAATTATCTAAGGTATGATCCCTGATGGGGAAATAAGTGCTTAAAACCGTCGAATTATCTAAGGTATGATCCCTGATGGGGAAATAAGTGCTTAAAACCGTCGAATTATCTAAGGTATGATCCCTGATGGGGAAATAAGTGCTTAAAACCGTCGAATTATCTACGGTATGATCCCTGATGGGGAAATAAGTGCTTAAAACCGTCGAATTATCTACGGTATGATCCCTGATGGGAAAATAAGTGCTTAAAACCGTCGAATTATCTAAGGTATGATCCCTGATGGGGAAATAAGTGCTTAAAACCGTCGAATTATCTAAGGTATGATCCCTGATGGGGAAATAAGTGCTTAAAACCGTCGAATTATCAAAGGTATGATCCCTGATGGGGAAATAAGTGCTTAAAACCGTCGAATTATCTAAGGTATGATCCCTGATGGGGAAATAAGCGCTTAAAACCTTCGAATTATCTAAGGTATGATCCCTGATGGGGAAATAAGTGCTTAAAACCGTCGAATTATCTAAGGTATGATCCCTGATGGGGAAATAAGTGCTTAAAACCGGTGAATTATCTAAGGTTTGATCCCTGATGGGGAAATAAGTGCTTAAAACCGTCGAATTATCTAAGGTATGATCCCTGATCGGGAAATAAGTGCTTAAAACCGTCGAATTATCTAAGATATGATCCCTGATGGGGAAATAAGTGCTTAAAACCGTCGAATTATCTAAGGTATGATCCCTGATGGGGAAATAAGTGCTTAAAACCGTCGAATTATCTAAGGTATGATCCCTGATGGGGAAATAAGTGCTTTAAACCGTCGAATTATCTAAGGTATGATCCCTGATGGGGAAATAAGTGCTTAAAACCGTCGAATTATCTAAGGTATGATCCCTGATGGGGAAATAAGTGCTTAAAACCGTCGAATTATCTAAGGTATGATCCCTGATGGGGAAATAAGTGCTTAAAACCGTCGAATTATCTAAGGTATGATCCCTGATGGGGAAATAAGTGCTTAAAACCGTCGAATTATCTAAGGTATGATCCCTGATGGGGAAATAAGTGCTTAAAACCGTCGAATTATCTAAGGTATGATCCCTGATGGGGAAATAAGTGCTTAAAACCGTCGAATTATCTAAGGTATGATCCCTGATGGGGAAATAAGTGCTTAAAACCGTCGAATTATCTAAGGTATGATCCCTGATGGGGAAATAAGCGCTTAAAACCTTCGAATTATCTAAGGTATGATCCCTGATGGGGAAATAAGCGCTTAAAACCGTCGAATTATCTAAGGTATGATCCCTGATGGGGAAATAAGTGCTTAAAACCGGTGAATTATCTAAGGTTTGATCCCTGATGGGGAAATAAGTGCTTAAAACCGTCGAATTATCTAAGGTATGATCCCTGATGGGGAAATAAGTGCTTAAAACCGTCGAATTATCTAAGGTATGATCCCTGATGGGGAAATAAGTGCTTAAAACCGTCGAATTGTCTAAGGTATGATCCCTGATGGGGAAATAAGTGCTTAAAACCGTCGAATTATCTACGGTATGATCCCTGATGGGGAAATAAGTGCTTAAAACCGTCGAATTATCAAAGGTTTGATCCCTGATGGGGAAATAAGTGCTTAAAACCGTCGAATTATCTAAGGTATGATCCCTGATGGGGAAATAAGTGCTTAAAACCGTCGAATTATCTAAGGTATGATCCCTGATGGGGAAATAAGTGCTTAAAACCGTCGAATTATCTAAGGTATGATCCCTGATGGGGAAATAAGTGCTTAAAACCGTCGAATTATCTAAGGTATGATCCCTGATGGGGAAATAAGTGCTTAAAACCGTCGAATTATCTACGGTATGATCCCTGATGGGGAAATAAGTGCTTAAAACCGTCGAATTATCTACGGTATGATCCCTGATGGGAAAATAAGTGCTTAAAACCGTCGAATTATCTAAGGTATGATCCCTGATGGGGAAATAAGTGCTTAAAACCGTCGAATTATCTAAGGTATGATCCCTGATGGGGAAATAAGTGCTTAAAACCGTCGAATTATCAAAGGTATGATCCCTGATGGGGAAATAAGTGCTTAAAACCGTCGAATTATCTAAGGTATGATCCCTGATGGGGAAATAAGCGCTTAAAACCTTCGAATTATCTAAGGTATGATCCCTGATGGGGAAATAAGCGCTTAAAACCGTCGAATTATCTAAGGTATGATCCCTGATGGGGAAATAAGTGCTTAAAACCGGTGAATTATCTAAGGTTTGATCCCTGATGGGGAAATAAGTGCTTAAAACCGTCGAATTATCTAAGGTATGATCCCTGATGGGGAAATAAGTGCTTAAAACCGTCGAATTATCTAAGATATGATCCCTGATGGGGAAATAAGTGCTTAAAACCGTCGAATTATCTAAGGTATGATCCCTGATGGGGAAATAAGTGCTTAAAACCGTCGAATTATCTAAGGTATGATCCCTGATGGGGAAATAAGTGCTTTAAACCGTCGAATTATCTAAGGTATGATCCCTGATGGGGAAATAAGTGCTTAAAACCGTCGAATTATCTAAGGTATGATCCCTGATGGGGAAATAAGTGCTTAAAACCGTCGAATTATCTAAGGTATGATCCCTGATGGGGAAATAAGTGCTTAAAACCGTCGAATTATCTAAGGTATGATCCCTGATGGGGAAATAAGTGCTTAAAACCGTCGAATTATCTAAGGTATGATCCCTGATGGGGAAATAAGTGCTTAAAACCGTCGAATTATCTAAGGTATGATCCCTGATGGGGAAATAAGTGCTTAAAACCGTCGAATTATCTAAGGTATGATCCCTGATGGGGAAATAAGTGCTTAAAACCGTCGAATTATCTAAGGTATGATCCCTGATGGGGAAATAAGTGCTTAAAACCGTCGAATTATCTAAGGTATGATCCCTGATGGGGAAATAAGTGCTTAAAACCGTCGAATTATCTACGGTATGATCCCTGATGGGGAAATAAGAGCTTAAAACCGTCGAATTATCTACGGTATGATCCCTGATGGGGAAATAAGTGCTTAAAACCGTCGAATTATCTAAGGTATGATCCCTGATGGGGAAATAAGTGCATAAAACCGTCGAATTATCTACGGTATGATCCCTGATGGGGAAATAAGTGCTTAAAACCGTCGAATTATCTAAGGTATGATCCCTGATGGGGAAATAAGTGCTTAAAACCGTCGAATTATCTACGGTATGATCCCTGATGGGGAAATAAGTGCTTAAAACCGTCGAATTATCTACGGTATGATCCCTGATGGGGAAATAAGTGCTTAAAACCGTCGAATTATCTAAGGTATGATCCCTGATGGGGAAATAAGTGCATAAAACCGTCGAATTATCTACGGTATGATCCCTGATGGGGAAATAAGTGCTTAAAACCGTCGAATTTGAGAGTTTACATGGACTAATTTCCACCGTAGATGTTTTATTTCGCTCGTACAATACCGCCAGTTTCCTGAAAAACCGCCAGTTTCCTGAAATACCGCCAGTTTCCTGAAATACCGCCAGTTTCCTGAAATACCGCCAGTTTCCTGAAATACCGCCAGTTTCCTGAAATACCGCCAGTTTCCTGAAATACCGTCAGTTTCCTGAAATACCGCCAGTTTCCTGAAATTGTGCCTAAGATTAATCGCTTTAAGATTTTATTTTACATTCATTAATTGTCCTTGGATTTTTTGTTAAAAGATTAAGACAAAACCTTCCCGAATAATACCGCCTAATGGATAAAAGCGGAAACGGACTAAGATGACGCAGTTCCTGCGAGATGGACTTTTATCAATCTTCCTATAATTTAGAAACGGAAATCTGTCCAATTATTTTTTCCTTGAGCCACTCATCTTCTAAGAAAACTAACTAATTATGATGTCATATTCTTAATTAATCTGCTCCCTATTTAAACTAATCTATACATATCATGGCCGCCGCATGGGGGGGGGGGACTGCCGGAGAACTGACTGTTGTCCCGTGGCCGGGCGCCGTGGGGGCCCGGGCCCGGCCTCGCTAACTGGTAAATATGTGTAGGATAAGAGCTTGCAAAAAGAATGGGGTTTAGAAATATAGACGGGCGTAGTCTATATTTATTGGAATGGAATCTATATTTTTTTTAATATACATAAACGACAAAACAAGTGCAGTCCCAGAATAGTATATTTCATTAGGAGTCGTAATAAAACTACAAGTACCGAAAGTGACATTTGCTGCACCGATTGACGGCTTTTATTCTCATTTCGCTCAAAACTCAAGATGACCCTAATTTTAAAATGTCCAAAGTCCTATAGCAAAGTACTAGAGTTTTCAGTCTGTTTCTGAGAAGTGAGGGCCCGGCTCTGAGACGTGGGGGCCGGTGATCTGGTCCTGGGCCCGGCTCAGAGATGTGGCGGCCCTGATATATATAATAAAATTCTAACGGATCGCTATCTGTGAATGGATGATATATGTGAAAAAATACTATTGGGGGCCTTTATCAACGCAATAGTACCCAAAAGGATGATTTTTAGAATTGTTGTCTGTTTGTCTGTGCGTGCTAATATCAGAAATAGGTTATTCGATTTAGTTGCGGTTTTCATTAATATATTGTAGAAAGCTTCACTTAATATTTAGTGTTTGTTTCATGTCAATCGGTTCATAAATAAAAAAGTTATGCCAATGTAAAGAATCACGTCCAACATTTCATCAACTATCGTTAACACGATACACACCAGAATTTTTGATTTTTCGTCACGAAACTTGGTATATAATATTCCCCTAGCTAATAATAAACACTAGATTTACCAGACCTGGTACTGGTATAAATATCAATAAAAAAAATATATTTGTTACTAATATATATAAAGTAACATTAAGTTTATTAAATCTATTCTCTACTTATAGCTACAAAAGTTATATCATCATTTAGGAAATCAAATGTTATATCGTCGATACAAATGCAAAGTAACGAATATGAAAAAATACATCTTTCATTGTCAATCTTTACTAATTTCTGCTGGACTTATGTACGGCAAATTCTTCAATCTTACTTTACTCTATTTAAGGGAAAGTATTCCACTATCAAAAGGTCAAATCTGCCGAATATTTGACTGTCCAAATAAAAGTTATGAATAAATACTTTTCCACTCTTAAAAGTGGTGATTTTCATATTCGTTAGTTTGCTTTTGTATCGACGATATGTAGTTGAATTGAAATTGCACGAACAGTCAAAATGACTGGTCTGGTAAATCTACTGTTAAACGAGTCCGATAACCAGCATAATTGGTTCATCTGGGGGGGGGGGGGGGGTTACTCTGGAAACAGAAGTTTTGTCTGTATATCTGATATCTGTCAGATACTCTATACACACTAGGGTTTAACAATCCCTGAAGGAGTCAGCTTAGTGGCTCTGCCAGGTGTTAGCAATCCTAGCAGCCTGTATGCTTCATCCCCGATGGCTATACCTCTATACACACTAGGGTTTAACAATCCCTGAAGGAGTCAGCTTAGTGGCTCTGCCAGGTGTTAGCAATCCTAGCAGCCTGTATGCTTGATCCCCGATGGCTATACCTCTATACACACTAGGGTTTAACAATCCCTGAAGGAGTCAGCTTAGTGGCTCTGTCCGGTGTTAGCAATCCTAGCAGCCTGTATGCTTCATCCCCGATGGCTATACCTCTATACACACTAGGGTTTAACAATCCCTGAAGGAGTCAGCTTAGTGGCTCTGCCAGGTGTTAGCAATCCTAGCAGCCTGTATGCTTGATCCCCGATGGCTATACCTCTATACACACTAGGGTTCAACAATCCCTGAAGGAGTCAGCTTAGTGGCTCTGCCAGGTGTTAGCAATCCTAGCAGCCTGTATGCTTGATCCCCGATGGCTTTACCTCTATACACACTAGGGTTTAACAATCCCTGAAGGAGTCAGCTTAGTGGCTCTGCCAGGTGTTAGCAATCCTAGTAGCCTGTATGCTTCATCCCCGATGGCTATACCTCTATACACACTAGGGTTTAACAATCCCTGAAGGAGTCAGCTTAGTGGCTCTGCCAGGTGTTAAAATCCTAGCAGCCTGTATGCTTGATCCCCGATGGCTTTACCTCTATACACACTAGGGTTTAACAATCCCTGAAGGAGTCAGCTTAGTGGCTCTGCCAGGTGTTAGCAATCCTAGCAGCCTGTATGCTTCATCCCCGATGGCTATACCTCTATACACACTAGGGTTTAACAATCCCTGAAGGAGTCAGCTTAGTGGCTCTGCCAGGTGTTAGCAATCCTAGCAGCCTGTATGCTTCATCCCCGATGGCTATACCTCTATACACACTAGGGTTTAACAATCCCTGAAGGAGTCAGCTTAGTGGCTCTGCCAGGTGTTAGCAATCCTAGCAGCCTGTATGCTTCATCCCCGATGGCTATACCTCTATACACACTAGGGTTTAACAATCCCTGAAGGAGTCAGCTTAGTGACTGGGTCAGGTGTTAGCAATCCTAGCAGCCTGTTTGCTTGATCCCCGATGGCTATACCTCTATACACACTAGGGTTTAACAATCCCTGAAGGAGTCAGCTTAGTGGCTCTGCCAGGTGTTAGCAATCCTAGCAGCCTGTATGCTTCATCCCCGATGGCTATACCTCTATACACACTAGGGTTTAACAATCCCTAAGGAGTCAGCTTAGTGACTGGGTCAGGTGTTAGCAATCCTAGCAGCCTGTATGCTTCATCCCCGATGGCTATACCTCTATACACACTAGGGTTTAACAATCCCTAAGGAGTCAGCTTAGTGACTGGGTCAGGTGTTAGCAATCCTAGCAGCCTGTATGCTTCATCCCCGATGGCTATACATCGAATATCGTATATAGACAAGCATTACTGTAAAGTAGATTTTTTTTAAAATACACATAAGACGGTGTTTATAATCTAAAGTGAATCTAAAGATATATGCAAAAATTCTGCCCTAAGTCACTATCCATGCTAATCAGCTAATATATTCCCAAGAGATCCTCCCTCTCTAATTACTATCTTGAAGATAGAAATAACTGAAAGTACACACCAACTCTATAGTGTTAGTGATAGTTAGTGTTTCTAGAGTTAGTTGGGTAGTTTTCCTAGACAACTCTCTCCTTTGGTGAAGTTGAAACTTCTCCAAGTTTTCTCTATATTGATTGCCTCACGATCCTTCTTTCTTCCTTCCTTCGGGAAAAGGACGGTGCTTCTTTTTATTACAATAATATTGCTTGATATTTCCACATCTAGCTTCAGACATTTTTAAAATTATTTTGAGATATTAGCTATTACAGAAAATCCAGATAAATGTATGTTTGAGCTTCTATTTGTCCCGTTTCAAAGGAATGTAGGTATTGAGGTTGTTTCTTAAACCTCTTTCCAAAGTATAAACACACAGATATATATCTGTTAACTTCCTACAAGCCAGAATGTTCGGCACGAAAAATAGTATATAATATTTCCCTAACAAACGATAGAACGTGTTCGTTAACCAGCAAAATTGGTCCTCCGGACCCAAAGTAGTTGTTTGTCCATTACTGACTATGAAATGCTATTTTATGAAAACTATTCAGGAATGAAGTCTACACTAGGTGCCCAAATTTTGAAGAAAGTGCTTAGTTATGCAGCTCCTGCGTGACGGATTTTTATTTGCATTTTTTCTAGATTAAAAGTCATTATTTGCCGTTCGTGTTCCGAACTTTCCAAATAACACTAGGGATAAGAAGTGCATTAAAATGTAGCAGTTCTAGAGAGTTTGAAATTTTAGCCTTAGGTAATTCTTTTATTATTGAGAATCAGAGAGTTATTTTGGTTTAAATAAAATGTTTTATTTTTGTTAAGCTGTTTAATTTTCATTTTTTAATATTTTTTTTGTGTGTTTAACGGCGTATCAACGTTTGGGCTATCTACAGCCATCCTTTTATAATACCAACACCACGTGGTCGGTCACCCATTCAGGTACTGGCCACGCCCGACGTTGCTTAACTTCGGTGATCAACGGGAACCGGTTCATTCAACATGGTTATGGGCGTTGGCTTTAATTTTTATTATTTACACGTTTTATGCATTATTGTGTCAATGATTATGTGGCGTTTGTTTTAAAATCGCTAAGCATAAATAATCAGCTTCAAACAGGGATTGGCTTTTATTATTCCTTGTTTTCAAGATGTTGATGGTGAACAAAATCCAGTACAATATATTGTGCATACAATTTATTTTCTTAATAAATTAGTTATTTAATTGTTTTAATATATAATTCACAACCTATTGGACAGTCTATATTATATTATGGATACGGTAAATATTATTTCAATATGGCCGACTATTGACCTTCATGTCAATAATTGTTCAGAGTCAAGGGTCAATATACATATTGACATTATTTGACTATTAAGAGGTTTATACTGCAGTAATTAAGTGAATTAATTTAGTATAATTTATGGAGTTAAGGTGAACCATGAAAATGATGTTTTGCTAAACTGCTTGAGGTTGGTTGCCAAGTTGGAATTGCACAAATAATTGAGAGGGTATTACTAGGTTCTTAGCAAGGTATAAATAGCCTAAAACATGGCCCAATGCTATGGATATAATACCTTTCATAGGCAAAATACAAAAATAAGTGAGACTGTATTATTAGGTTCTTGACATGGTATTAAGAGCCTAAAACGTAGCCCGATACTATGGAAATCATGACTTTCATAGGCAAACTGTTTCTGGGTGGGGCCTGAAACTTGGCCTTAAACGTTAACTTTTTTAAACGTTAGTTTTTTTGGGCGTATATATTATATTGATTGCGTTGCTGAGAAACGTTCATAATTCACGCAGATCCTGGTAGATGCGATTTCTTTCGATCTGCGGACTATGGTTTCTTTTTTTTTTTTTTTTTTTTTTTTTTTTTTTTTTTTTTTTTTTTTATTTTTTTTTTTTATTATTATTTTTTTTTTTTTTTTTTTTTTTTTTTTTTCTTTTTTTACGGCGCATCTACATCTAGGTCATTAGCGCCGACATCCAGGGTGTAGCGAGGAATTTTACCAGCGAGCCGTGGGATGATAAAATTCCTGCCGGAGGTTGGGAATCGAACCCACCATCTCCCGCTTATGAATCCAAGGCGCTAACCACTAGACCACGGGAGACTCCCATTATGGTTTCTTAATATAACTATGGTAATTTTAGTTGATTTTCTTGATCTTAATTGAATGGGTCGGGGAAAATAGTGCCTATCAACATTTTTAACAAAACTGAACTGTAGCTGCTATTTGTTGGATATTATGTGGGACTATGAGTCTATGATGGAAATGCTACTGAAATATGACTACAAGCTCTGTATGCTACTTAATCTTGTTGCTCCTAACCATTTCAACTGATAGTCCTACATAATATCAAACATATAGCAGCTACAGTTTAGTTTTGTTAAAAATGTTGCTTGGTACTATTTTCCCGTCGACCCCTTCAATTATCTTCTGACCTAATTATTTTTTATTATTTTTCTATTTAGCTTTTGAAAGATCTAAAGATTGAAGAGGTATTTCGAAGTGAAAACCCTTTTTTTATTCCTTTATTGTTAATCCAATCAAGACTTTTAAATTGCTTCTCAAGTCTCATGTTCATTGAATTAATATCGAAACTTTAAGAATCCGTGGAATTCCGAAAGGTCTAATAACAAGCCCTATTTTTTACTATCTTCTTTAGTACTAGGATTTCCAAGAATTCTTTAGATCTCTGTGACAGTATGACATTTATTTATTCCTTAAGAGTATTAGAGCTTTTGGTGTCTGAGGAGTTATAAATACACTTTAGAAATCCTGATATTAACTACTTGTATCAATACATATTCGTCGTTCTATTATTTGGGTTATTAAAATAATAAATACATGTTAATATGTATATATATATATATATATATATATATATATATATGTATATACATGTTTATATATGTATATATATAAACATATATATATATATTATTTTCCACGTATTTCTGACATTTATTTACGTATAATTATTTATTCTTTATATATGGCCAAGGTCAAAAGAATGGGAGGCGAGCTATCCACACATAGGGATGTAATGGCCCCTCAGGAGGTGGCATAAAGGCCACGAAACGTGTAGGGCATACAAACAATAAATATTACAAAGAGAATTGGAGTACTATTCTTTTGACCTACCTTGGCCATATATAAAGAATATATATATATATATATATATATATATATATATATATATATATATATGAACTGGAGGACCCAGGTTCAAAACCCGAGCGTGCACTAAAGATTTTTTCTTCTAGTGTCTAGTGTTGCTCAAGGGTTGGTTTTGGGGTCCCAGATCGTCCCTAGGCTCACTCAGCCTTTAATTAATTAATTAATTAATGGGAATATGCAAGGGAAAAAATCAGGGGCCATACTATCTCCCAAGTGTACCGTATGGTTAAGAATCAGATACCACTGCAGTATCAGCCCCTCCGGGCCCTTATAGCCTGTTACGGGACTGATTTTAGCATAAATATGCTTTAGCGATGACTAAACTGAAAAAAAGTAGGTTTGTCGGGTGGACCTAATGCATATTTATATTCCTGAATTTGAGCAGAAGAATCTAAATGAAATTAATTTATTTTTTATATGCATGTATATATATATTTATATATATATATATATATATATATATATATATATATATATATGAAACAGGAAACACCCTAATTCGGGCTTCTTTCACATCGAGAGAGAAAGGAAACACGCTGAAGCGTACGCCAGATTCTGTTAATATATCTACTTATAATCAGAACCCAGTCGCCTCCGTCACGAAACTCATAACTTTCTACTTATTATCGGTGCTCCGACATCCGTAGGGATTAGCACTAGCTAATGGATTATTATCGGTGCTCCGACTGCCGTAGGGATTAGCACTAGCTAATGGATTATTATCGGTGCTCCGACTGCCGTAGGGATTAGCACTAGCTAATGGATTATTATCGGTGCTCCGACTGCCGTAGGGATTAGCACTAGCTAATGGATTATTATCGGTGCTCCGACTGCCGTAGGGATTAGCACTAGCTAATGGATTATTATCGGTGCTCCGACTGCCGTAGGGATTAGCACTAGCTAATGGATTATTATCGGTGCTCCGACCGCCGTAGGGATTAGCACTAGCTAATGGATTATTATCGGTGCTCCGACCGCCGCAAGGATTAGCACTAGCTAATGGATTATTATCGGTGCTCCGACCGCCGTAGGGATTAGCACTAGCTAAAGGATTATCATCGGTGCTCCGACTGCCGTAGGGATTAGCACTAGCTAAAGGATTATCATCGGTGCTCCGACTGCCGAAGGGATTAGCACTAGCTAAGGGATTATCATCGGTGCTCCGACTGCCGTAGGGATTAGCACTAGCTAAAGCATTATCATCGGTGCTCCGACTGCCGTAGGGATTAGCACTAGCTAATGGATTATCATCGGTGCTCCGACTGCCGTAGGGATTAGCACTAGCTAAAGGATTATCATCGGTGCTCCGACTGCCGTAGGGATTAGCACTAGCTAATGGATTATCATCGGTGCTCCGACTGCCGTAGGGATAAGCGCTAGCTAATGGATTATCATCGGTGCTCCGACTGCCGTAGGGATTAGCGCTAGCTAATGGATTATTATCGGTGCTCCGACTGCCGTAGGGATTAGCGCTAGCTAATGGATTATTATCTGTGCTCCGACTGCCGTAGGGATTAGCGCTAGCTAAAGGATTATTATCGGTGCTCCGACTGCCGTAGGGATTAGCACTAGCTAAAGGATTATCATCGGTGCTCCGACTGCCGTAGGGATTAGCACTAGCTAATGGATTATCATCTGTGCTCCGACTGCCGTAGGGATTAGCACTAGCTAATGGATTATCATCTGTGCTCCGACTGCCGTAGGGATTAGCACTAGCTAATGGATTATCATCGGTCCTCCGACTGCCGTAGGGATTAGCACTAGCTAATGGATTATCGTCGGTGCTCCGACTGCCGTAGGGATTAGCACTAGCTAAAGGATTATTATCGGTGCTCCGACTGCCGTAGGGATTAGCACTAGCTAAAGGATTATCATCGGTACTCCGACTGCCGTAGGGATTAGCACTAGCTAAAGGATTATCATCGGTGCTCCGACTGCCGTAGGGATTAGCACTAGCTAAAGGATTATCATCGGTGCTCCGACTGCCGTAGGGATTAGCACTAGCTAATGGATTATCATCGGTGCTCCGACTGCCGTAGGGATTAGCACTAGCTAATGGATTATCATCGGTGCTCCGACTGCCGTAGGGATTAGCACTAGCTAAAGGATTATTATCGGTGCTCCGACTGCCGTAGAGATTAGCACTAGCTAAAGGATTATTATCGGTGCTCCGACTGCCGTAGGGATTAGCACTAGCTAAAGGATTATCATCGGTGCTCCGACTGCCGTAGGGATTAGCACTAGCTAAAGGATTATCATCGGTGCTCCGACTGCCGTAGGGATTAGCACTAGCTAAAGGATTATCATCTGTGCTCCGACTGCCGTAGGGATTAGCACTAGCTAAAGGATTATCATCTGTGCTCCGACTGCCGTAGGGATTAGCACTAGCTAATGGATTATCATCGGTGCTCCGACTGCCGTAGGGATTAGCACTAGCTAAAGGATTATCATCGGTGCTCCGACTGCCGTAGGGATTAGCACTAGCTAAAGGATTATCATCGGTGCTCCGACTGCCGTAGGGATTAGCACTAGCTAAAGGATTATCATCGGTGCTCCGACTGCCGTAGGGATTAGCACTAGCTAAAGGATTATCATCGGTGCTCCGACTGCCGTAGGGATCAGCACTAGCTAAAGGATTATCATCGGTGCTCCGACTGCCGTAGGGATCAGCACTAGCTAATGGATTATCATCGGTGCTCCGACTGCCGTAGGGATGAGCACTAGCTAATGGATTATTATCGGTGCTCCGACCGCCGTAGGGATTAGCACTAGCTAATGGATTATTATCGGTGCTCCGACCGCCGTAGGGATTAGCACTAGCTAAAGGATTATCATCGGTGCTCCGACTGCCGTAGGGATTAGCACTAGCTAAAGGATTATCATCGGTGCTCCGACTGCCGAAGGGATTAGCACTAGCTAAGGGATTATCATCGGTGCTCCGACTGCCGTAGGGATTAGCACTAGCTAAAGCATTATCATCGGTGCTCCGACTGCCGTAGGGATTAGCACTAGCTAATGGATTATCATCGGTGCTCCGACTGCCGTAGGGATTAGCACTAGCTAAAGGATTATCATCGGTGCTCCGACTGCCGTAGGGATTAGCACTAGCTAATGGATTATCATCGGTGCTCCGACTGCCGTAGGGATAAGCGCTAGCTAATGGATTATCATCGGTGCTCCGACTGCCGTAGGGATTAGCGCTAGCTAATGGATTATTATCGGTGCTCCGACTGCCGTAGGGATTAGCGCTAGCTAATGGATTATTATCGGTGCTCCGACTGCCGTAGGGATTAGCGCTAGCTAAAGGATTATTATCGGTGCTCCGACTGCCGTAGGGATTAGCACTAGCTAAAGGATTATCATCGGTGCTCCGACTGCCGTAGGGATTAGCACTAGCTAATGGATTATCATCTGTGCTCCGACTGCCGTAGGGATTAGCACTAGCTAATGGATTATCATCTGTGCTCCGACTGCCGTAGGGGTTAGCACTAGCTAATGGATTATCATCGGTCCTCCGACTGCCGTAGGGATTAGCACTAGCTAATGGATTATCGTCGGTGCTCCGACTGCCGTAGGGATTAGCACTAGCTAAAGGATTATTGTCGGTGCTCCGACTGCCGTAGGGATTAGCACTAGCTAAAGGATTATTATCGGTGCTCCGACTGCCGTAGGGATTAGCACTAGCTAAAGGATTATCATCGGTACTCCGACTGCCGTAGGGATTAGCACTAGCTAAAGGATTATCATCGGTGCTCCGACTGCCGTAGGGATTAGCACTAGCTAATGGATTATTATCGGTGCTCCGACTGCCGTAGGGATTAGCACTAGCTAATGGATTATTATCGGTGCTCCGACTGCCGTAGGGATTAGCACTAGCTAATGGATTATTATCGGTGCTCCGACTGCCGTAGGGATTAGCACTAGCTAATGGATTATTATCGGTGCTCCGACTGCCGTAGGGATTAGCACTAGCTAATGGATTATTATCGGTGCTCCGACTGCCGTAGGGATTAGCACTAGCTAATGGATTATTATCGGTGCTCCGACTGCCGTAGGGATTAGCACTAGCTAATGGATTATTATCGGTGCTCCGACTGCCGTAGGGATTAGCACTAGCTAATGGATTATCATCGGTGCTCCGACTGCCGTAGGGATTAGCACTAGCTAATGGATTATCATCGGTGCTCCGACTGCCGTAGGGATTAGCACTAGCTAATGGATTATCATCGGTGCTCCGACTGCCGTAGGGATTAGCACTAGCTAATGGATTATCATCGGTGCTCCGACTGCCGTAGGGATTAGCACTAGCTAATGGATTATCATCGGTGCTCCGACTGCCGTAGGGATTAGCACTAGCTAATGGATTATCATCGGTGCTCCGACTGCCGTAGGGATTAGCACTAGCTAATGGATTATCATCGGTGCTCC
The DNA here is from genome assembly GCA_946811695.1 of Gonocerus acuteangulatus. Lineage (NCBI taxonomy): Eukaryota > Metazoa > Arthropoda > Insecta > Hemiptera > Coreidae > Gonocerus > Gonocerus acuteangulatus. Next base: position 2,690,639 of record OX328130.1, read on the forward strand.
GACTGCCGTAGGGATTAGCACTAGCTAAAGGATTATCATCGGTGCTCCGACTGCCGTAGGGATTAGCACTAGCTAAAGGATTATCATCGGTGCTCCGACTGCCGTAGGGATTAGCACTAGCTAAAGGATTATCATCGGTGCTCCGACTGCCGTAGGGATTAGCACTAGCTAAAGGATTATCATCGGTGCTCCGACTGCCGTAGGGATTAGCACTAGCTAATGGATTATCATCGGTGCTCCGACTGCCGTAGGGATTAGCACTAGCTAATGGATTATCATCGGTGCTCCGACTGCCGTAGGGATTAGCACTAGCTAATGGATTATCATCGGTGCTCCGACTGCCGTAGGGATTAGCACTAGCTAAAGGATTATCATCGGTGCTCCGACTGCCGTAGGGATTAGCACTAGCTAATGGATTATCATCGGTGCTCCGACTGCCGTAGGGATTAGCACTAGCTAATGGATTATCATCGGTGCTCCGACTGCCGTAGGGATTAGCACTAGCTAAAGGATTATCATCGGTGCTCCGACTGCCGTAGGGATTAGCACTAGCTAAAGGATTATCATCGGTGCTCCGACTGCCGTAGGGATTAGCACTAGCTAAAGGATTATCATCGGTGCTCCGACTGCCGTAGGGATTAGCACTAGCTAAAGGATTATCATCGGTGCTCCGACTGCCGTAGGGATTAGCACTAGCTAAAGGATTATCATCGGTGCTCCGACTGCCGTAGGGATTAGCACTAGCTAAAGGATTATCATCGGTGCTCCGACTGCCGTAGGGATTAGCACTAGCTAAAGGATTATCATCGGTGCTCCGACTGCCATAGGGATTAGCACTAGCTAAAGGATTATCATCGGTGCTCCGACTGCCGTAGGGATTAGCACTAGCTAAAGGATTATCATCGGTGCTCCGACTGCCGTAGGGATTAGCACTAGCTAAAGGATTATCATCGGTGCTCCGACTGCCGTAGGGATTAGCACTAGCTAATGGATTATCATCGGTGCTCCGACTGCCGTAGGGATTAGCACTAGCTAAAGGATTATCATCTGTGCTCCGACTGCCGTAGGGATTAGCACTAGCTAAAGGATTATCATCGGTGCTCCGACTGCCGTAGGGATTAGCACTAGCTAAAGGATTATCATCGGTGCTCCGACTGCCGTAGGGATTAGCACTAGCTAAAGGATTATCATCGGTGCTCCGACTGCCGTAGGGATTAGCACTAGCTAAAGGATTATTATCGGTGCTCCGACTGCCGTAGGGATTAGCACTAGCTAAAGGATTATCATCGGTGCTCCGACTGCCGTAGGGATTAGCACTAGCTAAAGGATTATTATCGGTGCTCCGACTGCCGTAGGGATTAGCACTAGCTAAAGGATTATTATCGGTGCTCCGACTGCCGTAGGGATTAGCACTAGCTAAAGGATTATCGTCGGTGCTCCGGCTGCCGTAGGGATTAGCACAAGCTAAAGGATTATTATCGGTGCTCCGACTGCCGTAGGGATTAGCACTAGCTAAAGGATTATTATATCTATTTAAAACAGTGAATTCCAAACCAGGATGTTTTCAAGATTGTTCAATTTTATTTATTAAAATGTCTATGTTTCTTTGGATTATTCCGACTGTATAATTTTAACATTGTTATACGTTGCAGAATATTATTATATTTTGCGTGTTATTTTAACTCTCTGCTTTTTAAATTATATTTTCTGTGTTTGTTTTCCTTGTTTATGACAAATTTTCCCGTGCAATTATTCCTGAGTGTTTTGTTATTTGCAGAATCTGTTTGTATAGTTTTTCATAAGGTCAATTATTTCCTTTACATTTCCTTGGAAAATTGATTTTGATTATTGGACTGGAATCAATATTGACTCTGCTACCTTTTTCTACCATTGAGCTTCTGGTCTTGTTGTTGTCCTGGAAACTAGGCAGTGCTGATTGAGTTCAGTACTAGAGCTGTGAGTTGATTATTGGACTGGAATCAATATTGACTCTGCTACCTTTTTCTACCATTTAGCTTCTGGTCTTGTTGTTGTCCTGGAAACTAGGCAGTGCTGATTGAGTTCAGTACTAGAGCTGTGAGTTGATTATTGGACTGGAATCAATATTGACTCTGCTACCTTTTTCTACCATTGAGCTTCTGGTCTTGTTGTTGTCCTGGAAACTAGGCAGTGCTGATTGAGTTCAGTACTAGAGCTGTGAGTTGATTATTGGACTGGAATAAATATTGACTCTGCTACCTTTTTCTACCAATTAGCTTCTGGTCTTGTTGTTGCCCTGGAAACTAGGCAGTGCTGATTGAGTTCAGTACTAGAGCTGTGAGTTGATTATTGGACTGGAATCAATATTGACTCTGCTACCTTTTTCTACCATTTAGCTTCTGGTCTTGTTGTTGTCCTGGAAACTAGGCAGTGCTGATTGAGTTCAGTACTAGAGCTGTGAGTTGTGGAAAAACAAGAACTAACTCACCGCTAGATGGCAGTTCGGTCGAAGAGTTTCCTTATGGTTCAGGGAATGGGAAGGGGGGCGGTGAAACTTCTTGGAGGTTTTCTCCGATTGATTGGTTCCAGCTGTTCGGTAGGTTACAATCAGCTGGTGGGTTCCACAATGTTGTATTGTTATTTTTAAATTCCATAATTTCTGCTTAAGATGTTATATCTTTTTTGTTTGTTGTTTTAGGGACTTGATATTTATTTATTATGTATTGTGAACTACTTAATATGATTAAGCCGTAAAATTCTGAATGTGTAGATTTTTCAGCCACAAAGCCACCAATTACAACCACCGCACAGTGGGGCAAAACCACATTTCGTCTTTCAAACAAAACAACAGCCTCTAAATCTTAACTAATTTAATGCATTTTTTTAAAATGAAAACTAATGAAATTTATAGCAACTCTTTCTGGCCGGATTTTTTGTTTTTGTTACCCTTGTTTATTTAATTAAGTGTAAATAATTCACGAACCTTTACAATTGTACATAAAATAATATTTCGTTTTATATCTAACTTATTATGAGCACTGGTATCGTTGAAATTAAACATTCAAATCCTGATTAGACTTGGAAAAAATTAAAATCTAATTTCGAATCATTCAAAAATCATATTATTTCAAATGATCTCATTGTTGAATTCTGATATCGTCGATACAAAAGCAAACTAACGAATATGAAAATCACCACTTTTCAGAGTGGAAAAGTATTTATTCATAACTTTTTTTTGGACAGTCAAATATTCGGCAGATTTGACCTTTTGATAGTGGAATACTTTTCCTTTAATAGAGTGAAGTCAGATTGAAGAATTTGCCGTAAATAAGTCCAGCAGAAATTATTAAAGATTGACAATGAAAGATGCATTTTCTCATATTCGTTAGTTTGCTTTTGTATCGACGATATATTGACGTTTTATGAAGATGTGTCTGTCCTTTTAAAACTCTAATCAGAATTTGAATGTTTAATTTCAACGATATCAGTGCTGATATTAAGTTAGATGAAAAATAAAATATTATTTTATGTACATTTGTTAATGTTATGTAATTATTTACATGTAATTAATAAACAGGGGTAACAACAAACAGGGGTAACAATAAACGAATATCTAGCTAGTCAAAGCTGCTCTAAATTTAATTATTTTATTAGCTTTCAATCAAAATACATTGAAATCGGTTAAGATTTAGAAGCTGCAGCTTTTGGTACAAGAAATTGGTATTTTCTTTTTTACTTTAATAATTTCTAGGGGGCGAGGTTAGCTCAGTGGTAGAGCACTCGACTAATGAATGGAGGACCAGGTTCAAAACCCGAGCGCGCTCTAAAGATTTTTTCTTCTAGTGCTGCCGTTCGAGGGTTGGATTTGGGGTTCCAGATCGTCCCTAGCCTCACCCAGCCTTTAATTAATTTAATTAATAATGGGTACCTTGGGTGCTAATGATCCTAGCAGTCGAAGCAGCCAAGGGGAAAATCAGGCGGCCGGAGCATAGTGTTGACCACACTATCTCCCTAGTGTGCCGTACGGTAAATAATCAGATACCTCTACAGTATCTGCCCCTCAGGGCCCTTGTGGCCTGTTACGGGACCGATTTTTTTTTTTTTTTTTTTTTTTTTTTTTTTTTTGATTAATAATTTCTACTTAGGATAATATTTGTTGCTTTTAACTGCAATATGATGAATTCACGCATACGTTTTTTTGCAATAATTTATTCCCGTTATTAGAAATAAATTACTTATTATTTTCCCATGTTATAAAAAAGTATTTTTTTATTAATAGAAAATTTTAAAAATTTTTTCCAGTTAGCATTGTTTTTAGTTTAGATCAATATTATGAAATCGGGAAGCTCGTGTTGAAAGGTTAGGTGGTCTTTTTTTTTTTAATTATTTTTTTTTTTGTGTTAACGCTTTATAGCGATGTACACCTTACATTTTCATTATATATATATATATATATATATATATATATATATATATATATATATGTATTACATTATTTTCTGTATGTTAACATTGAGTATATATCATTACATTATATTATATTACATTATTGTCTATATATTTATATCGTTTATACATTATTACATTATATTTAATTACATAATTGTCTATACTTACATCATGTATATATTACTACATTATATTACGTTAATGTCTATATATGTACATTCTATATAACTAAGGCCCAATACAATTATTATTACAATTAAACAATAAATACTATATGCATATACAGTTATGTTAATTAGTACATATATACAATCCTAGGAATTTCAATTCTACGTATAAATCTAATTATACAGCCAACTGGTCTAATTCAAGGTTAGTTGTGCATCATCAAAGCAATGCCCGATTCAAAAAGTTAAGCTGGCTTTAGAAATGGTGCAATCAGTTGCGAGGGGGGGGGGGAAGGCCTTCTTTTGGAAGAGCTGTTGGGAGGGGGGGGGGAAGGCCTTCTTTTGGAAGACCTGTTGGGAGGGGGGGGGGAATGTATTCTTTTGGAAGAGCTGTTGGGAGGGGGGGGGGTGTCTTCTTTTGGAAGAGCTGTTGGGAGGGGGGGGGAGGCCTTCTTTTCGAAGAGCTGTTGGGAGGGGGGGGGGAGGCCTTCTTTTGGAAGAGCTGTTGGGGAGGGGGGGGAATAATGTCTTCTTTTGGAAGAGCTGTTGGGAGGGGGGGGGGATGTCTTCTTTTGGAAGAGCTGTTGGGGAGGGGGGTGGGAAATGTCTTCTTTTGGAAGAGCTGTTGGGAGGGGGGGGGGGGGAGGCCTTCTTTTCGAATAGCTGTTGGGAGGGGGGGGGAAGGCCTTCTTTTGGAAGAGCTGTTGGGAGGGGGGGGGGAAGGCCTTCTTTTGGAAGAGCTGTTGGGGAGGGGGGAATGTCTTCTTTTGGAAGAGCTGTTGGGAGGGGGGGGGGAATGTCTTCTTTTGGAAGAGCTGTTGGTGGAGGGGGGGGGGAATGTCTTCTTTTGGAAGAGCTGGTTGGAGGGGGGGGGGAATGTCTTCTTTTGGAAGAGCTGTTGGGAGGGGGGGAATGTCTTCTTTGGAAGAGCTGTTGGGAGGGGGGGGGGTGTCCTTCTTTTGGAAGAGCTGTTGGGAGGGGGGGGGGAATGTCTTCTTTTGGAAGAGCTGTTGGGAGGGGGGGGGGAATGTCTTCTTTTGGAAGAGCTGTTTGGTCCACCTTAATTTTCTTTCTAATTTATATTATATTTTTGTCAAATATGTTGGTGTCTTTTAGGTGTGAGAGTATCTTGTCAATATGAGGGCTGTCATCTCCAAGCAGTTCTGTCATGTCGTGAGGAATGTCCAAACTTAGGTTAGGTGGTCTAAGAGAGTAGAAAGATAAAAGATGAATCCAATTTTTTTTTTTATTTATTATATTATATTAAACAGCTTAAATGGCGTGAAATGTGATGATATTATTTATGGTCTGAGGTATTAATCATACTAAAGCGTTTTAATTATATTTAATTGTTAACATTTTTATTTTGATCTTTAAAAGCATCTAAAAGTCCGTCACGCAGGAGCTGCATAACTAAGCACTTTCATCAGAATTTTTGTAGTGTAGGCTACATTACTGAATAATTTGCTGTAAATAACCTATATAAATAAAATAAAAACACGAATAGTTCTGCTCATTTATATTTCTTATGAGAACTGTTCAATTATTCATTTTGTAAATATTTTGCTTTCAGAGTTATGTTAATACATGATACTGTACTACCTAATAAATACACAAAAACTTCATTTTCCGTCTTTTGATCTGACGCAGGAACAGGATACAGTCCCCCTAGTGGGAGATAGCGCTCCTCGCGTCGGCTTTGGGAACCTACGTCTGGCGGGCTAATTCCTATGAAACAGAGTTTAAAGTAAACCCTCCTTTCCAATAGACCGATTTACTTCATTTTTACAACACGTATTTCTCATGAGAAACCCACGACGTATACCGCGTTTCGTTACATTACAGCCGGTATGAGTATATTAGTACTTAGGGTCCGGAGTAAACCCCCCCCCCCTCCAAGTAACCCGATTTAGTTTATTTTTACAACCCATTTTTCTCTGTTAATTACCACCACGAATACCGAGTTTCCTTGAAATGTAACAAAAATTACGGCTGGTAGTTGCAAATTGGTAATGTGGGTCCGGGGTAAACCCCCCCTCCTAATGAACCGATTTAGTTTATTTTTACAACGTATTTCTCTCTTTAGATCAACATAACGAATACCGAGTTTCGTTGAAATATAACAGAAACTACGGCTGGAATGGTCAAATTAGTGTTTTGGGTCCGGGGTAAACCCGCCCCTCCCGGTGCTCCCCCTAGTTTGTTGGTTAACGAACTCGTTTGCTAATTGAATGCTATATACCACGTTTCGTGAAGAAAAAACAAAAACTCTGGCCGCTATCGTGTTAACAGACAGACACACACACACACACATATATATATATATATATGTATATATATATATATATATATATATATATGTATATATATATATATATATATGTATATATATATATATATATATATATATATATATACATAAATTTTAACTGGGGCCATTTTTGGTGTCTACTAGGTAGGATCGATAAAGATTTGTAGAAATTTTTCAAAAATTCCGTCATGAGTGCAACCTCAATAGCTACTTTCCCTCGGAGGAAAGTGCTAAAAGCCAAAACCTAACTGAACGAAACAACTACACTTTAGTTTTATTTACGTCTATCGAACGTTAATTGGACATAAATTTTATCAAAAATCAAGAAACGTTGTTGACGTTCAACTAAAGAATTCCCTTGAGCTGGGAATTGAAGATGTAGTTCACGATTCCAACACCAGAGGGAGAAACACGGAGAGAGGAAAGGAAACAGAATTAGCCGAAAGAAGAAGACTTGAAGAAGACAACTAAAGTAATCAAGACAACAAGACGTGCGCAGCTTCCACAACAACGCAAAGGGCGGCGACATATTACAGGATGGAATTGGTGTAATTATTTATTTCAGCACATTCTGGAGGAATTCAGCTTTTAAGGTTGTACTCATGAAGGAATTTATGAAAATCTTTTTCAGATTTATATCGGCATTACGAGTAAACCTACTTTTTCAGATTGGTGATTTTCCATTCACGATAAAGTCATGACCCATTTATACTTACGGGCATCGGGATTCCAAGTGGTATAAAGTTATTCAACCGTTTTATTACGATGTGATTCTAATGGAGGCTGCAGTCAGGATTTCCACTAGAGGTACTGTTTTTTTTCGAAGAAAACGAATGCATCATTTCCTGGCAAGAAAATGGTGGGTACTTGTAGGCAAATGGTGGGTACTTGTAGGCAAATTGTAGGTACTTGTAGGCAAATGTTGGGTACTTGTAGGCAAATGGTGGGTACTTGTAGGCAAATGGTGGGTACTTACTTGTAGGCAAATGGTGGGTACTTGTAGGCAAATGATGGGTACTTGTAGGCAAATGGTGGGTACTTGTAGGCAAATGGTGGGTACTTGTAGGCAAATGGTAGGTACTTGTAGGCAAATGGTGGGTACTTGTAGGCAAATGGAGGGTACTTGTAGGCAAATGGTGGTTACTTGTAGGCAAATGGTGGTTACTTGTAGGCAAATGGTGGGTACTTGTAGGCAAATGGTGGTTACTTGTAGGCAAATGGTGGTTACTTGTAGGCAAATGATGGGTACTTGTAGGCAAATGGTGGGTACTTGTAGGCAAATGGTGGTTACTTGTAGGCAAATGGTGGGTACTTGTAGGCAAATGGTGGTTACTTGTAGGCAAATGGTGGTTACTTGTAGGCAAATTGTAGGTACTTGTAGGCAAATGGTGGTTACTTGTAGGCAAATGGTGGGTACTTGTAGGCAAATGGAGGGTACTTGTAGGCAAATGGTGGGTACTTGTAGGCAAATGGTGGTTACTTGTAGGCAAATGGTGGGTACTTGTAGGCAAATGGTGGGTACTTGTAGGAAAATGGTGGGTACTTGTAGGCAAATGGTGGTTACTTGTAGGCAAATGGTGGTTACTTGTAGGCAAATGGAGGGTACTTGTAGACAAATGGTGGGTACTTGTAGGCAAATGGTGGTTACTTGTAGGCAAATGGTGGGTACTTGTAGGCAAATGGTGGGTACTTGTAGGAAAATGGTGGGTACTTGTAGGCAAATGGTGGTTACTTGTAGGCAAATGGTGGGTACTTGTAGGCAAATGGTGGGTACTTGTAGGCAAATGGTGGTTACTTGTAGGCAAATGGTGGGTACTTGTAGGCAAATGGTGGGTACTTGTAGGCAAATGGTGGGTACTTGTAGGCAAATGGTGGTTACTTGTAGGCAAATGGTGGGTACTTGTAGGCAAATGGTGGTTACTTGTAGGCAAATGGTGGGTACTTGTAGACAACTGGTCCCAAATATCTGCGTCATTAAAAATTAAATAAAGCTTGAAAGTCAATTTGAAACCTTAAATGATATAACTGATTCTTATATTTAAAAAATGTAATATTATTAACTTCCATTACCGATCTCTACTTTCCTTATTTCAATGTTCAGCCATCTCGTATCAATTTTGGTATATTATACCTCCTTAGAGTTTTCGTGAGTAATGTGTTCAATTCACGCAGCTCATGAGTGCAGACGAAATTATTTAGAGGTTGAATTGTTTAGTTGTTTAATAATATTGATGATTTTATTGCGAGTCAATTTTTAATATAAATGATACTTGTATAATGTTAAAAAAAATACAGAAAGTAAACTGCCTTCTATTAAACATAAAAGAATAATACGAGAATGGCTGTTGCCGTGGAAACGGAATAGATTAAGTTGTTTCGACCCGCTTAAGGATTGGTCATTCGTAACTTACTGACAGTTACTAAAAGACGAGACAAGAACAGCCGCAATGTGAAATATGTAACACTACTCTTACAATAAAACATTTACTCACAGAATGCATGAGACGAATATTTTTAACTGGGCAAAAATTCGAAAAATTCTTGTAAGCATACCCCTACTTGGACCTTGGAGTATTTTCTTAGATTGTATATAGATTATAAACAAGAATAAATGGGCTGAAATATGTCAACATTTATGGATTACGGATTGTTTATTTTAGGGTATGTGATGGTGCAAAGTTCATTGCTCTGTCTTTGAATGAATTCTCCAGTTAAAAAAATGAATTTGTCAGTACTAGAAATTTATTTCCTATTTCACAAAGGAGTCAATCCATATCAAGTGGTCCAATGGTGGTTGCTTGACCATTTTAGAAAATAATTGATATTTTTCCGGTCACCTAGATATGAAATCAGTAGTTCAAAACAATTATTACATTATTTTAGAGTCAACCGTCCGAAAATGGCAGCCATATTTCTTTCAAGGGGCATCCTGATTTTTGAGTTTCTAAGCTCTAAGGCAAACCTCATTTTCTTAGGACTGGTAAATCACAGAAACAAGAATCCCCGATGTAATTATTATATCCACCTAGATCAGCTCAAAATACCACTGGACGACGTGACCTGAACTTAACCTACAACTTATGCGAGTTGTTAAGTGAAGATAGCTAACACATAGACTCTATACTACGTTACCTACACAAAAATGGATTATACCAACTCATTTGAACACAGCTTAATGTTTCCTTACCATAGTGTCCTATAGAGACATGAATATTCCACCGTAGGCAGAAAATAATCTATGTGTACCTTCTGATCCATACTCATAACTTACATATTCCTAGGATGCAAATGCAAAAATACATTGTGTAAATATGGTAAAATAAATGTAATATCATAAAATGTAATATATATATTACATTATATATATATATATATATATATATATATATATATATATATATATATATATAAAATCTGAGCTAATAAAATACATGTTGTATTGAATAACATACAAACATATACACGCTAGACGCATAATGTAATGTAAATATGTAGACAATGAGGTAATATAATGAAATGTAGGATGTAAATGTATTGGCAATAAAGTAATGTAATGACATGTAATTGCATAACATATATACAATATAAAATGTAAGGTGTACATCGCCATGAAATGGAAAACATACAAATAAGTAAACAGATTTGGGTCGCAAGGTTTTTTATGTAGTAAACAAAAAATGTTGGAATTTGATGATGTTTTGCGTTTCTAACATTGAAGGAAAAATCAGGTTTTAATCAAACGCTGTGTAATTACAGCTGGTAATAGCGCGGGAAACGCCACCTCCCCCTGTTCCCGGGTTTTTCTGAAATATCACCTCCTGTCGTTGGGAAGTATTAAAACCATTGCTTATGAACATTAATTTAAAACTTGAACCTTTGCTCGTTAGCAGCTGACATCAATCTGCTGGTCTGTAAGAACACTAACAAACGCTGAACACACTCTTCTCAGCTGTTATCTACATACAGGATAGTCTGTGGTGATATGTCACTGTCTCAGTGTGTTTATGCACTTTGTTAATTAAGCAACACTTTATGGGGCTTTGTATGGGACTTTTTGATGGTACTTGTTGGGCAATTTGTCCTTTCATTATGCCGCCTAAGTTTGTTGTAAAATTTGAATGGTCCGTAATGTTAGCAAGCTAGTAAATTAGACCCACTCCTATAATAATAACATCAAATAAATCCGAAACGCAGGAGCTGCGTCATCTTGGCGTATTTCAATATCGTTCAAAAGGATTTTAGGTCCGTATCTAATAATACTTAGCACATATTGTTCCAAAAATCAGGTTGTCCAAGTTGCGATTTGGAAGGCTCTGGAATAAGTACAATTACCTCCGCAAATGAAGTTTGAATGTTTACAAGAAAGTATTCCATTTCATGGTAAATTAATGTGTAGAGTATTAAGGAGTTTGTTAAGAGCTTAATTATTTTTGAAGTGCCGACAAGAATATTTCACTTTTCAGAACAAAACACGTTCATTGAACACGAAAATAATTGTGGTTCAATATTGCAAATATATATATATATATATATATATATATATATATATATATATTTGTTGTTGTTGTAGCCAAAAAGTTTTAAATAAAACTCCTCTCACATCATATCCTTTATTTCCAACCCTAAAAGGTTTCGAGCTATTCTGCTCCTCCTCAAAAAAAGGGTATTTTATCGATGGACTTACCACATCACGTACATTTGTAAAACTAATTTAATATTGCTTAGCAATGTGCGTCCTAGGGTAATGAAACACTAAAGAAACATAAAGAACATAGTTAATCAGCTGTAGAACTTTAATTGCAGGTGTGCACTCAAAAAAATCTCTAAGTGTATTATTAAGAAGATTGCTTAGCAATGATGACCCGAATGTCTAGAATCGGTAGATTCAATTAGATAACATCGGTAATAACTCTTAATAATAACAAATAAAATAGATAATTGGTAATATAAATATGTAAATACATTTATCTAGATAAGCGAATGTTTTTTAAATCACTGGAAATTCATGTAAATACATAAATGAAAAAAAAAATTGTAAAGACATTATCTAAACACAACAGGAATTCCTTGTTTTTTTTTCTTCAAAGACCAAGATATGATAATGGAAAATGTAATTGAGTCCTGCCAATATGGAAAGGACTAGAAGGACAGGTCCTTTGATGCTATCAAGTTAGATGAAGGAATGGAGGAAGTGCTTCAAAGGATTAATAAAGCCACTGAAGTCTCGTTATGTGCAATGGTTTGAAGGTTTGGTCTCTTTTTCAGTTTCTTTCTTGCATGTCTTGAGGCTGTTTTCAGGTAGAGGAAGATTTCTCTGAGGACATCAATATATTATCAAATGAGAGTGCAATTTTGTGTCTTTCCTCGCAACAAAGATATTGACATGACGACGAATCACGAGTTGAGAAGAAAAATGTCCGACTCGCAGGAACTGCGTCATCTTAGCGCGGTTCCAAACTGCAAAGGTCTTATTGCTAAGATATACTATATAAAGCAAATAAGGCAAGACAAATAGTACCATTCGTGTGGATAAGCTCGCATCGTCAGTAAACGCCAATTATGGAATAGAGGATTTAATAAAGGAAACACAATTCAGGGTCTGAACCAAACATTGTCTTAAGAAAAACTAGAAAGGGACTTATATGTATATATATATATATATATATATATATATATATATACACACACACACACATATATAGACATTTGAACCACCGTTATTTTCATGACCTAAGAGTTCTGAACGTGAAATTTTTTAACTTCTCTGGAATACGTCGTACGATTAAACTCGTAAGCGTGTTTCCTCCCTATGGAGGGATGGAGGAACCACGCTAAAATGCGTTGTAAAATAAACTATATCGGTTCATTTCGAGGAGGTTTGACTCCGGACCCAAATTACAAATTTACTGTCTTACCATAGTCCATTTTGATAAATGAACGCTTCTGTTATTGTGGAATTTTATTTTTTGATCTTTTGCCTTTACAAGAAAATATATTTTCTACACTTAGGTTGTATAGTTTGGCGGATTGAAAATTTATCCATAGCTGTAACAGTTTATTTATTTAAATTTTAGTGCCCACTATAATTAACTCAAAATTTTATGACTGGTTATCTATAGGTTCCTACCTTTTTCTATCCAGTATAGGGCTTATGCCTTTTCTTTTTTTCCGAAGAAAACCCATCACCCCTAGTGGGAATCGAACCCACGCCCTCCGCCCTCACGGCTTCTGAGCCTCCAAAAATAATAATAATTAAAAATAATATAGAATTTAAAAATAATGTAATTATTAAATATTATGTAGAATTGTGTACCTATGTGATAAAGAAACATTTGTTGACATTGTGAATCAAGATTTATATTGGTTAGGCATCGATTGATAACCATCCTTGAAGGTTCGTGTGGTAATCTTGAATGCACCCAAAGTGCATTATCGTTCAGACAAAGTGCATCTAATACTGTTCTGAAGTCTTAGAGTAAATATTATCACTGCAATCTATGAGTACTGAAACTAGATTGTCTAGTTTAACTCCACCCTGTTCCCGGATCAAGGACTCAACATTGACGGAGATCAGGTAGTTCTGAGTTTGTTGGTTCATAGTTTCAGATCCACTTGTTGATAGTTGGACTGAAAACTCAAGCAGTCTGATCCGCTTTCTTGCTGTTTGATTTGCTTCGAGTGTTGTCTTCGATGGCACTTCAAGTAGAGTTGTATTGATAAACTTGGATCTTATTGTTGTTTCCGTTTGTTATAACACTGTTAAGAATAAATAAGTCAATAATATGACTCCTAAAGATGTAATAAATATAAATTTAAAGCTCTGAAACAATTTTGGCCTTGATTGAGGTAATTCACACTTAATAGTTGGAAAGCCTTCATTTAATCGGATACAATTATATATATACATATTTGTCAATATGGTATTTCTCTTTTACGCTCAGAGACAATTATATTCTGTTTGTTTTCGACATGTATATTTTTAATTTCCTGTTTATTTTGTAATTTGTGAACATGCAAAATTCTTTGTTGGAAGATTTTGATTTAAATAACCCACAAACAGGCACTTTCCAAACAATGGAATTTGACTTGAAAATCCTTCGAGTATATTAGGCGTAATGCCTTATTGTAAGAAGAGACTTCGAGACAAAAAGGTTTCCCAGTAAACCTGCTTTTGAAGGAATCCAATATCCAGACGAGTGTGAGTAGAAGAAACCAGACAGCCGAAGAAGCATTAGTGTGAAAGCGATACAGTCGAGGATCCCATCCAGCACTTAAGAAGATACTCCAACGGTTAATGTCGGCAACAATAAGCCCTTGGTAAAATACATTCTAGAATCTCGAGAGAGAGAGGGGGGGGGGGGTTAGACCTGGAAGATTTCACCCCCTCCTCTCGATTCTCCCCATTGTGGTTCAGCACAATGCTCTAGCCCCCCCCCCCCAAGCCATCTTTGTAGGTAAGAATTCCCTGAAAAGGTATCTTCTCCAAAACCTTGTCTTCAAAGCACAGTTTTCTAGCTCTTGGCTTTATCAGTCGAAAAGTTAACAAGTTTATAAAAACAAACTCTACTTGTTAGCTTTCTACCGAGATTCGAGACTATTGTGAATACCAACGGCAAGATTATCATTTTCCCTAATTTAAATCAATGAATAAATATTAGGGCAGACCCCCAAGATATGTAATATTAGGGCAGACCCCCAAGACATGTAATATTAGGGCAGACCCCCAAGATATGTAATATTAGGGCAGACCCCCAAGACAAGTAATATTAGGGCAGACCCCCAAGATATGTAATATTTAAAACCTCCTAGAAAAAACGCCTCTCGAAAAATAAAAATGTGTCTTCGAAGCCTATGAAAGCAAAATTTCTCGTTAGGTTATTATGATTATTATACAGGACCGCCACATGGGGGGGGGATACCGTGTACCATTGTCCGGTATAGATTATGAGCTTGTAAAAAGAATGGGGTTTATAAATATAGACGGGCGTAGCCTATATTTATTTGAATTGGATCTATATTTTTTTTAATGTACATAAACGAATAAAAAAGTGTAGCCCCAGAATAGTTTATTTCATTAGGAGACTTAATAAAACTACAAGTACCGAAAGTGACCTTTGCTGCACCGATTGTCGGCTTTTATTCTCATTTCGCTCAAAACTCAAGATGAAAATAATTTTAAAATGTCCAAAGTCCTATAGCAAAGTACTAGAATTTCCAGCCTGGCTCTGAGAAGTGGGGGCCCGTGATCTGGTCCCGGGCCCGGTTCTGAGATGTGGCTGCTCTGTTATTATATATAAATAAATATATTATTATTAGTATATTATTAGTTTCTCAAAAAATCTACATTCTTTCTATTGACAGACCGTCTTTATAATAAATACAAGAAAGCGGAGTTCCACATGGATCTGTAATGAGACCTACTTTACTTAATGTAGGAACAAATAATGTTAAAAATTATAACGCAGCAATAAGGAGACAGCTCGATTTTTGGGGATTTTTAGGTCAAAACATTATTATGCTTTTAAAAATCATCCCTTATCTTGTGGTAGTATAAGACAGCAGCTCTGGTTACTTCAATAGTTGAATCACAGCAACTAAACCACTGTGTGAGGTCCATTATTGACTATCCATCTGTCTACTGCCATCGTCTGCTTTCAAAAACTGATCCCGTAATGAGTCTAGCACACAAATATATCGGACTAAATGAGTCTAGCACACAAATATATCGGACTAAATGAGTCTAGCACACAAATATATCGGACTAAATGAGTCTAGCACACAAATATATCGGACTAAATGAGTCTAGCACACAAATATATCGGACTAAATGAGTCTAGCACACAAATATATCGGACTAAATGAGTCTAACACACAAATATATCGGACTAAATGAGTCTAACACACAAATATATCGGACTAAATGAGTCTAGCACAGAAATATATCGGACTAAATGAGTCTAACACACAAATATATCGGACTAAATGAGTCTAACACACAAATATATCGGACTAAATGAGTCTAGCACACAAATATATCGGACTAAATGAGTCTAGCACACAAATATATCGGACTAAATGAGTCTAGCACACAAATATATCGGACTAAATGAGTCTAGCACACAAATATATCGGACTAAATGAGTCTAGCACACAAATATATCGGACTAAATGAGTCTAGCACACAAATATATCGGACTAAATGAGTCTAGCACACAAATATATCGGACTAAATGAGTCTAACACACAAATATATCGGACTAAATGAGTCTAGCACACAAATATATCGGACTAAATGAGTCTAGCACAGAAATATATCGGACTAAATGAGTCTAACACACAAATATATCGGACTAAATGAGTCTAACACACAAATATATCGGACTAAATGAGTCTAGCACACAAATATATCGGACTAAATGAGTCTAGCACACAAATATATCGGACTAAATGAGTCTAGCACACAAATATATCGGACTAAATGAGTCTAGCACACAAATATATCGGACTAAATGAGTCTAACACACAAATATATCGGACTAAATGAGTCTAGCACACAAATATATCGGACTAAATGAGTCTAGCACACAAATATATCGGACTAAATGAGTCTAGCACACAAATATATCGGACTAAATGAGTCTAGCACACAAATATATCGGACTAAATGAGTCTAGCACACAAATATATCGGACTAAATGAGTCTAGCACACAAATATATCGGACTAAATGAGTCTAGCACACAAATATATCGGACTAAATGAGTCTAGCACACAAATATATCGGACTAAATGAGTCTAACACACAAATATATCGGACTAAATGAGTCTAACACACAAATATATCGGACTAAATGAGTCTAGCACACAAATATATCGGACTAAATGAGTCTAGCACACAAATATATCGGACTAAATGAGTCTAGCACACAAATATATCGGACTAAATGAGTCTAGCACACAAATATATCGGACTAAATGAGTCTAGCACACAAATATATCGGACTAAATGAGTCTAACACACAAATATATCGGACTAAATGAGTCTAGCACACAAATATATCGGACTAAATGAGTCTAACACACAAATATATCGGACTAAATGAGTCTAACACACAAATATATCGGACTAAATGAGTCTAGCACAGAAATATATCGGACTAAATGAGTCTAACACACAAATATATCGGACTAAATGAGTCTAACACACAAATATATCGGACTAAATGAGTCTAGCACACAAATATATCGGACTAAATGAGTCTAGCACACAAATATATCGGACTAAATGAGTCTAGCACACAAATATATCGGACTAAATGAGTCTAGCACACAAATATAACGGACTAAATGAGTCTAACACACAAATATATCGGACTAAATGAGTCTAGCACACAAATATATCGGACTAAATGAGTCTAGCACACAAATATATCGGACTAAATGAGTCTAGCACACAAATATATCGGACTAAATGAGTCTAGCACACAAATATATCGGACTAAATGAGTCTAGCACACAAATATATCGGACTAAATGAGTCTAACACACAAATATATCGGACTAAATGAGTCTAGCACACGAATATATCGGACTAAATGAGTCTAGCACACAAATATATCGGACTAAATGAGTCTAGCACACAAATATATCGGACTAAATGAGTCTAGCACACAAATATATCGGACTAAATGAGTCTAGCACACAAATATATCGGACTAAATGAGTCTAACACACAAATATATCGGACTAAATTAGTCTAGCACACAAATATATCGGACTAAATGAGTCTAGCACACAAATATATCGGACTAAATGAGTCTAGCACACAAATATATCGGACTAAATGAGTCTAGCACACAAATATATCGGACTAAATGAGTCTAGCACACAAATATATCGGACTAAATGAGTCTAGCACACAAATATATCGGACTAAATGAGTCTAACACACAAATATATCGGACTAAATGAGTCTAGCACACAAATATATCGGACTAAATGAGTCTAGCACACAAATATATCGGACTAAATGAGATCTCGTTCTAGAATACATTAAAATGTGTAACTTCTTCAGCTACACTCACGATGATGATTTGATAGAAATAGATTCAGAATTAGACTGAATTTTCCATTAATTGTTTTATTTTTTATGGTTTTTATTGGCATTTTCATATGATCTTCCTAAATTCAAAATGTAATTACAAGAAAATTTCCTTCTTTTTACTTGAAGAAGCCGTAAATTTTGGGTTTTTTATAGAACGTGGCTCAATAAAATGGCAGCTCCATAAAATTAAAACTTCACACCATTACTCTTAAAAAGGTAGGATAGGTTCCTTATGGATTTCCTTTCTTAAGTAGGTGGATATGTTGTGATAACTTCACACCACCACTCTTAAAAAGGTAGGGTAGGTTCCTTATGGATTTTCTTTCTTAAGTAGGTGGATATGTTGTGATAACTTCACACCACCACTCTAAAAAAGGTAGGATAGGTTCCTTATGGATTTTCTTTCTTAAGTAGGTGGATATGTTGTGATAACTTCACACCACCACTCTTAAAAAGGTAGGATAGGTTCCTTATGGATTTTCTTTCTTAAGTAGGTGGATATGTTGTGATAACTTCACACCAGCACTCTTAAAAAGGTAGGATAGGTTCCTTATGGATTTTCTTTCTTAAGTAGGTGGATATGTTGTGATAACTTCACACCACCACTCTTAAAAAGGTAGGATAGGTGCCTTATGGATTTCCTTTCTTAAGTAGGTGGATATGTTGTGATAACTTCACACCACCACTCTTAAAAAGGTAGGATAGGTTCCGTATGGATTTCCTTTCTTAAGTAGGTGGATATGTTGTGATAACTTCACACCACCACTCTTAAAAAGGTAGGATAGGTTCCGTATGGATTTCCTTTCTTAAGTAGGTGGATATGTTGTGATAACTTCACACCACCACTCTTAAAAAGGTAGGATAGGTTCCTTATGGATTTCCTTTCTTAAGTAGGTGGATATGTTGTGATAAGAAAATAAAATTAAAAAATATGAAGAGACTTTTAAAAGGTTGTTTTTATTTTGCCAAAAATGTAAAAACAGGAGCTGTCTTCTTATTGCTGTACGCCCTTGGATTGTATCTTGTCCAGTATCCAATTATTTTCCATAAATCAACATCCAGATCAAAATAATTTAGTTGATAAGCCAATTCTTCTGAAAATAGATGTAGAACGAATTGTATAATATATACTTTTCCTTAAAAATAAAATGTTTATAATTTACAAGAAAAGTAAAACAATTAACAACCAATTTACACTTTATCCATCTAGTATTCTTTACACTACATCACTGATATTCCTTGGATTGATATCATACCAAACACTTTCTTGGTTTATAAATCTGAAACAATGGTTCGGGAATGCATTAACTCTCTAAACATCATGAAAACAGTCTGTGCGACGATTTATTAAGCAGATAGATCGACAGTGCTTAGTTTTATCCTTTTTTTCTAAGCCTTATGCCAGTTTCGGTATTGGATTACATGTTTTTTTCTGAGGTAATAAATGCCTTCATTTTGTTGTAAATATAAAAATTAGGTATTTTCTTAATGGTTCTCTAAAAATATAGAAAAAGAAACCCTGACTGAAGCAGATTCTTTAGAGGTATCTGATTCTACTGACCATTCGGTGCACTAAGAATATTGTGCCAGCCCGACTGATTTTCCCCTTTGCTGCTATTTAAAGCTGGGTGACCTTAGGGACGGTTTGGGACCCCTACTCCAACATCATCATCAAGACACAGTTTTCTTTCCTCGGCCTTATCGTTCGAATAGTTTAAAAAATCCACAAAAAATAAATAAAAAATCGGCTTGTTATCTTTCTATTGAGATTCGGGAAAACACTTATCTCACGAGTTCAAAGAACGCAATCATTTTTGAGCGTATCTTCCGAATACAAAATCAATGAATGTACATTAGGGCAGGTTCCGCAACATGTTTTTTTTTTTTTTTTTTTTTTTCATCTAGGCCTATGTTGGGTAGATTTTTGTACATATCGTTAGTCAGTCCGTAGGGCCCTGGTGATGTAAGATTAACTGTCGAAAGTGCATGGGTTAGTTCATTTAAAGTTAGTTTCTCATTCAAGGGGTGGTCATGTTCGTTAGTAATTTGGAGTTCTCTGGTTTCTGTGTCGAGTATGAATTGTAAAAAACTATCTGTGTAGTTGTCATTACTTGATATTGTTTTAAAATGTTTACCTATTACGTTACTAATTTCATATTGATCTGTAACTGTGTTGTTTAAGTATTCAATGCCAGTAGTAGGGGGTCTGTAACTGTGTTGTTTAAGTATTCAATGCCAGTAATAGGGGGTCTGTAATGGTGTTGTTTAAGTATTCAATGCCAGTAATAGGGGGTCTGTAACTGTGTTGTTTAAGTATTCAATGCCAGTAATAGGGGGTCTGTAATGGTGTTGTTTAAGTATTCAATGCTAGTAAAAGGGGGTCTGTAATGGTGTTGTTTAAGTATTCAATGCCAGTAATAGGGGGTCTGTAATGGTGTTGTTTAAGTATTCAATGCCAGTAATAGGGGGTCTGTAACTGTGTTGTTTAAGTATTCAATGCCAGTAATAGGGGGTCTGTAACTGTGTTGTTTAAGTATTCAATGCCAGTAATAGGGGGTCTGTAATGGTGTTGTTTAAGTATTCAATGCCAGTAGTAGGGGGTCTGTGACTGTGTTGTTTAAGTATTCAATGCCAGTAGTAGGGGGTCTGTGACTGTGTTGTTTAAGTATTCAATGCCAGTAGTAGGGGGTCTGTAATGGTGTTGTTTAAGTATTCAATGCCAGTAGTAGGGGGTCTGTAATGGTGTTGTTTAAGTATTCAATGCCAGTAGTAGGGGGTCTGTAATGGTGTTGTTTATGTATTCAATGCCAGTAGTAGGGGGTCTGTAACTGTGTTGTTTAAGTATTCAATGCCAGTAATAGGGGGTCTGTAATGGTGTTGTTTAAGTATTCAATGCCAGTAGTAGGGGGTCTGTAATGGTGTTGTTTAAGTATTCAATGCCAGTAATAGGGGGTCTGTAATGGTGTTGTTAAAGTATTCAATGCCAGTAGTAGGGGGTCTGTAACTGTGTTGTTTAAGTATTCAATGCCAGTAATAGGGGGTCTGTAATGGTGTTGTTTAAGTATTCAATGCCAGTAGTAGGGGGTCTGTGACTGTGTTGTTTAAGTATTCAATGCCAGTAGTAGGGGGTCTGTAATGGTGTTGTTTAAGTATTCAATGCAAGTAATAGGGGGTCTGTAATGGTGTTGTTTAAGTATTCAATGCCAGTAATAGGGGGTCTGTAATGGTGTTGTTTAAGTATTCAATGCCAGTAATAGGGGGTCTGTAATGGTGTTGTTTAAGTATTCAATGCCAGTAGTAGGGGGTCTGTAATGGTGTTGTTTAAGTATTCAATGCCAGTAATAGGGGGTCTGTGACTGTGTTGTTTAAGTATTCAATGCCAGTAGTAGGGGGTCTGTAATGGTGTTGTTTAAGTAGTCAATGCCAGTAGTAGGGGGTCTGTAATGGTGTTGTTTAAGTATTCAATGCCAGTAATAGGGGGTCTGTGACTGTGTTGTTTAAGTATTCAATGCCAGTAGTAGGGGGTCTGTAATGGTGTTGTTTAAGTAGTCAATGCCAGTAATAGGGGGTCTGTGACTGTGTTGTTTAAGTATTCAATGCCAGTAGTAGGGGGTCTGTAATGGTGTTGTTTAAGTATTCAATGCCAGTAGTAGGGGGTCTGTGACTGTGTTGTTTAAGTATTCAATGCCAGTAGTAGGGGGTCTGTAATGGTGTTGTTTAAGTAGTCAATGCCAGTAGTAGGGGGTCTGTAATGGTGTTGTTTAAGTAGTCAATGCCAGTAGTAGGGGGTCTGTAATGGTGTTGTTTAAGTATTCAATGCCAGTAGTAGGGGGTCTGTAATGGTGTTGTTTAAGTAGTCAATGCCAGTAGTAGGGGGTCTGTAATGGTGTTGTTTAAGTAGTCAATGCCAGTAGTAGGGGGTCTGTAATGGTGTTGTTTAAGTATTCAATGCCAGTAGTAGGGGGTCTGTAATGGTGTTGTTTAAGTATTCAATGCCAGTAATAGGGGGTCTGTAATGGTGTTGTTTAAGTATTCAATGCCAGTAATAGGGGGTCTGTAATGGTGTTGTTTAAGTATTCAATGCCAGTAATAGGGGGTCTGTAATGGTGTTGTTTAAGTATTCAATGCCAGTAGTAGGGGGTCTGTAATGGTGTTGTTTATGTATTCAATGCCAGTAGTAGGGGGTCTGTAATGGTGTTGTTTATGTATTCAATGCCAGTAGTAGGGGGTCTGTAATGGTGTTGTTTAAGTATTCAATGCCAGTAGTAGGGGGTCTGTAATGGTGTTGTTTATGTATTCAATGCCAGTAGTAGGGGGTCTGTAATGGTGTTGTTTAAGTATTCAATGCCAGTAGTAGGGGGTCTGTAACTGTGTTGTTTAAGTATTCAATGCCAGTAATAGGGGGTCTGTAATGGTGTTGTTTAAGTATTCAATGCCAGTAATAGGGGGTCTGTAACTGTGTTGTTTAAGTATTCAATGCCAGTAATAGGGGGTCTGTAATGGTGTTGTTTAAGTATTCAATGCTAGTAATAGGGGGTCTGTAATGGTGTTGTTTAAGTATTCAATGCCAGTAATAGGGGGTCTGTAATGGTGTTGTTTAAGTATTCAATGCCAGTAATAGGGGGTCTGTAACTGTGTTGTTTAAGTATTCAATGCCAGTAATAGGGGGTCTGTAACTGTGTTGTTTAAGTATTCAATGCCAGTAATAGGGGGTCTGTAATGGTGTTGTTTAAGTATTCAATGCCAGTAGTAGGGGGTCTGTGACTGTGTTGTTTAAGTATTCAATGCCAGTAGTAGGGGGTCTGTGACTGTGTTGTTTAAGTATTCAATGCCAGTAGTAGGGGGTCTGTAATGGTGTTGTTTAAGTATTCAATGCCAGTAGTAGGGGGTCTGTAATGGTGTTGTTTAAGTATTCAATGCCAGTAGTAGGGGGTCTGTAATGGTGTTGTTTATGTATTCAATGCCAGTAGTAGGGGGTCTGTAACTGTGTTGTTTAAGTATTCAATGCCAGTAATAGGGGGTCTGTAATGGTGTTGTTTAAGTATTCAATGCCAGTAGTAGGGGGTCTGTAATGGTGTTGTTTAAGTATTCAATGCCAGTAATAGGGGGTCTGTAATGGTGTTGTTTAAGTATTCAATGCCAGTAGTAGGGGGTCTGTAACTGTGTTGTTTAAGTATTCAATGCCAGTAATAGGGGGTCTGTAATGGTGTTGTTTAAGTATTCAATGCCAGTAGTAGGGGGTCTGTGACTGTGTTGTTTAAGTATTCAATGCCAGTAGTAGGGGGTCTGTAACTGTGTTGTTTAAGTATTCAATGCCAGTAATAGGGGGTCTGTAATGTTGTTGTTTAAGTATTCAATGCCAGTAGTAGGGGGTCTGTGACTGTGTTGTTTAAGTATTCAATGCAAGTAATAGGGGGTCTGTAATGGTGTTGTTTAAGTATTCAATGCCAGTAATAGGGGGTCTGTAATGGTGTTGTTTAAGTATTCAATGCCAGTAATAGGGGGTCTGTAATGGTGTTGTTTAAGTATTCAATGCCAGTAGTAGGGGGTCTGTAATGGTGTTGTTTAAGTATTCAATGCCAGTAATAGGGGGTCTGTGACTGTGTTGTTTAAGTATTCAATGCCAGTAGTAGGGGGTCTGTAATGGTGTTGTTTAAGTAGTCAATGCCAGTAGTAGGGGGTCTGTAATGGTGTTGTTTAAGTATTCAATGCCAGTAATAGGGGGTCTGTGACTGTGTTGTTTAAGTATTCAATGCCAGTAGTAGGGGGTCTGTAATGGTGTTGTTTAAGTAGTCAATGCCAGTAATAGGGGGTCTGTGACTGTGTTGTTTAAGTATTCAATGCCAGTAGTAGGGGGTCTGTAATGGTGTTGTTTAAGTATTCAATGCCAGTAGTAGGGGGTCTGTGACTGTGTTGTTTAAGTATTCAATGCCAGTAGTAGGGGGTCTGTAATGGTGTTGTTTAAGTAGTCAATGCCAGTAGTAGGGGGTCTGTAATGGTGTTGTTTAAGTAGTCAATGCCAGTAGTAGGGGGTCTGTAATGGTGTTGTTTAAGTATTCAATGCCAGTAGTAGGGGGTCTGTAATGGTGTTGTTTAAGTAGTCAATGCCAGTAGTAGGGGGTCTGTAATGGTGTTGTTTAAGTAGTCAATGCCAGTAGTAGGGGGTCTGTAATGGTGTTGTTTAAGTATTCAATGCCAGTAGTAGGGGGTCTGTAATGGTGTTGTTTAAGTATTCAATGCCAGTAATAGGGGGTCTGTAATGGTGTTGTTTAAGTATTCAATGCCAGTAATAGGGGGTCTGTAATGGTGTTGTTTAAGTATTCAATGCCAGTAATAGGGGGTCTGTAATGGTGTTGTTTAAGTATTCAATGCCAGTAGTAGGGGGTCTGTAATGGTGTTGTTTATGTATTCAATGCCAGTAGTAGGGGGTCTGTAATGGTGTTGTTTATGTATTCAATGCCAGTAGTAGGGGGTCTGTAATGGTGTTGTTTAAGTATTCAATGCCAGTAGTAGGGGGTCTGTAATGGTGTTGTTTATGTATTCAATGCCAGTAGTAGGGGGTCTGTAATGGTGTTGTTTAAGTATTCAATGCCAGTAATAGGGGGTCTGTAATTTTTATGTTGAATTTGTTTTATTTTAGTCCATATCTCTTGTTTTGGCGTGTTTCTGTTCAAGTTCGACACAAAATCTACCCAACGTTTCTTTTTACTGGTTTTAATAGTCCATTGGCACTTTGCTTTCTTCCTCTTATAATTTAGAAGGTTGACGTCTGATGGATTTCTACGGAATAAATTGAGAGCCTTTCTTCGATCTCTAATTGTTGTCTTGCAATCATCATTCCACCAAGGAACAGGTGTTTTTCTGTATTTGTCCGTCGTCATTGGTATGCTGAGAGTCGCAGCTTCAATAATTATTGAGTTCAGCTCATGCATTGTTTTTGGTTGTGAAATGAGAAGTTTGTCCGTAACGTGGCTTCGGAAAGAGTCCCAGTCTGCTTTTTTAGTGTTTTATCTTTTAAGTCCATTAAATGAGTTTCTAAAAGTATTGAGTTTAAGTACGATGGGAAATTGATCACTTACGTGAGAGTCGGGACATACTTCCCATGAAAACCGTGTGTAAATTGCAGGTGGGCACAGTGTGACGTCTATGTGTGTAAGTGTCCCTGTTCTTGGACAGTCAGTGTTAAGGCATAACAAGTCGTTCTGTTCAAATAAAGTTTGTAATTGTACTCCTTTACTATTATTGGTCAATGAATGCCATATTTCGCTGTTTCCATTAAGGTCCCCCATGAATAATAAACGAGTCGGTAATTGTGTCAGTAAGTCATTGAGTTCGTGAACGTCTATGGACTCACTTGGTGGAAGATAAACACAACACAAAATAATTGAATAAAAAATATATTGAAAAACTATTTCATTTCTTGTTTATATGTGTACACAAATAATTGAGGGAAAAAATTATGAAACACAGAGACAAAGTGAGGGAAACCGAAAGAGAGAGTGAGAAAAAGGGACAGCGAGAGAAAGATTTTATAATCACAATCGAGTTAAAAAAAAAAAGAAAAAAGAAAATACCAATTGCCTTAAAAATATCAAACTGAAAGGCAACATGACGTTTGAAACCAAATTAAATTTGTGAACGGAGTCCTGTTCCGCTCGGGGCACAGTTCGGAGGGACTGTTTTGCCGGCGAAATTAAAATCTAGGAAGATAAGCAAAACTCAGGGAACGGGAGTCTAAATTGAAAATTATCTCAACACCGGTTGCAATATTAATATCTCCCGTCCTATATTTAATTAGTGTATCGCGGATAATTAATTCTGTCGCTATCACCTTTTAGTTTTTAAAAGTAATTTTTCCCAGCTACAGGCAGTAATTAAATCCACGGGGTTGAAATATTGTGAATATGGATTGATTTATCTAAAGAATGCACGGGATATTGGGTCTGTTGATTAAAAGGTTTAAGGAATAAAACCAGAATGTTTTCATCCATATTTCTTTATTTATTTATATTCATTAATACTCTTTTTAGGGCATTGCACTATACAAAGGGGTGTGTTCTTACTAGTTAACACATTAATACAAATTAATAACTATCACAGACAAGAAGGAAATAAAAAACATAATAGATTATAGAAATTAATCAATACATAATATAAAAATATTATAATAATAAGATATGACTTAGTTTTTTTGAAGAAAATAATTAGGTTTTCTGGATGGATGTTTGTAATATTTGGAAGGTAGGAGGTTCTTTAGGGGTTGAAAATTTTACATACAACTGATATATCGCACTAGTATTTCTAAATTGACACAACTCAAAAATCTGTGTTTTTTAGTTATGACTATGAAAGACATGGTAAATATCACGTTATGAACCATCAAAACTGTATGTACCTAGCTTCAGAGCTTCTACACCAGAAGGAACTAGTATTTCTAAATAGACACAAATCAAAAATCTGTGTTTTTCAGTTCTGACTATGAAAGACATTGGTAAATATCTCTTTATGAACCATCAAAACTGTATGTACTAGCTTCAGAGCTTGTATACCAGAGGAAACTTGTATCACTCTTCCTGTCTTAATGCTATTCCATCTACATAGGCAAGAGTGGCACACTTTCAGTTGAGTTGTGTCACTTTAGAAATACTAGTGGGATATGATAAATATCCTTGTCTTGGGGTTTATGGATATTGTAGATACTAGTGGAATATGATAAATATCCTTGTCTTGGGGTTTATGGATATTGTAGATACTATTGGGATATGATAAATATCCTTGTCTTGGGGTTTATGGATATTGTAGATACTAGTGGGATATGATAAATATCCTTGTCTTGGGGTTTATGGATATTGTAGATACTAGTGCGATATGATAAATATCCTTGTCTTGGGGTTTATGGATATTGTAGATACTAGTGGGATATGATAAATATCCTTGTCTTGGGGTTTATGGATATTGTAGATACTATTGGGATATGATAAATATCCTTGTCTTGGGGTTTATGGATATTGTAGATACTATTGGGATATGATAAATATCCTTGTCTTGGGGTTTATGGATATTGTAGATACTAGTGGGATATGATAAATATCCTTGTCTTGGGGTTTATGGATATTGTAGATACTAGTGCGATATGATAAATAGCCTTGTCTTGGGGTTTATGGATATTGTAGTAGTGTTGGAACTTATTTTTAGAATATTTGTATTAATTCTTCTAATTTGGGATATTGCGGAGTAAAATAGAAATAGGTGGTTCATGTTTAGATTAGCTGGTGTTTTCTGGTTTGGATTGAGAATAAGCCTTTACATGGAACAATAGGAAGACATCGTAACACGATTTTTATCTTTTTCCAATAAAAAGGTTTGATAACACAGGTACACAAAAAAAGTGGTATTTTCCAAAGAGATCTATTCTAAATGTCTATTTTGAAACAAATGAATTTTTACTGCAGATATATTTTTGCAAAATAGACATTTTTTGAAATGAGCTCGATTTTGTGCCGATGGGGTGAAACAAACCTCGGATTCGAATTCAGCGGCCCTGGAAACCATGGAAGTTCTAGTTATTTCTTCTTTAACGCCTTTATTCGAAATTTGACCTTCAAACGCCCTTAAACCTGACTTGATGGGGTGAAGTGGACTCGGGATTCGGATTTAGCGTGTCGTAATACATAATTTTTTTTTTTTTTTTTTTAATATTTATTTTATGAGTTTTTCGCAACTGTAGCGACTTGCTCAGAACAATCATTACATATATATATATATATATATATATATATATATATATATATATATATATATATATATATATACATACACACATGCATTCGCATATACATAAATATATACATAGTTGCAATAAGATGCAAATGTATGATTCTATATATATATATATATACACATCAAAGTATACAAATATACATTATATTTATTACAAATCTACATTATATTTACACTATATTTAATAGTTTATACTACTTCTAAGCATAGGAGAATACTATTCTACATATTTCTTTTAACATAAAAATAGTGGGATATATTATCAAATTATACAAATTAACAATTAACAATATCAGATTTTAGCTTTGCTAGTTTTGTGTTGTGAAATTTTGTGAGAAGATCTGTGTTAGATTTTAATATGCCTTGTGTCTAGTGTCAGTCAGTGATATGGTTGTAAAGGACAGATGTGTAGTTTTAATACATATACATAAACACATACATATATAAATATATTTTATATAAATAATGGTATATATAAAAAATTCTCCGTGGATTGTTTTCACGTACTTTATGCTATAATCTGGTTAGTAAGTTGGTCTTGTTTAGGTAGTGCAATATCTCATCGATATATTTGCTTCCATCGCCGACTAATTGAGTCATATTGTAAGGTAAGTCATAGTTTTGTCGCTGTAAACATTCAGTAAGTATGTGCTTTATAGTCAGCGGTGTGTTACATTGTGTACATGTCGCTGTAAACATTCAGTAAGTATGTGCTTTATAGTCAGCGGTGTATTACATTGTGTACATGTCGCTGTAAACATTCAGTAAGTATGTGCTTTATAGTCAGCGGTGTATTACATTGTGTACATGTCGCTGTAAACAGTCAGTGAGTATGTGCTTTATAGTCAGCGATGTGTTACATTGTGTACATGTCGCTGTAAACATTCAGTAAGTATGTGCTTTATAGTCAGCGGTGTATTACATTGTGTACATGTCGCTGTAAACATTCAGTAAGTATGTGCTTTATAGTCAGCGGTGTATTACATTGTGTACATGTCGCTGTAAACATTCAGTAAGTATGTGCTTTATAGTCTGCGGTGTGTTACACTGTGTACATGTCCCTGTAAACATTCAGTCAGCATGTGCTTTATAGTCAGCGGTGTGTTACACTGTATACATGTACACAGTGTAACACACCGTAATACATAAGAATGTATGTATAGTGTCTTTGGAAAACACCACATTTTTATTCTGTGTAATTGTCCATTAATGTTTTCATTTCTTTCGTTCTTGTAAGTGAATTGATTATTTCATAAAGTATATTTCTAGTCTCTAATGTTTTAATCACTTCTTCTTCTTGTAAGAACCAGTTAAATTTCTTTCTTTCTCGTGTTCTCTCTGCGAGATCCTTTAGTTTTCGCAGGCATATCTTTCTGGTGTTCTCTCCGCAAAGTCCTTTAGTTTTTGCAGGCATATCTTTCTGGTGTTCTCTCTGCGAGATCCTTTAGTTTTCGCAGGCATATCTTTCTGGTGTTCTCTCCGCAAAGTCCTTTAGTTTTTGCAGGCATATCTTTCTGGTGTTCTCTCCGCAAAGTCCTTTAGTTTTTGCAGGCATATCTTTCTGGTGTTCTCTCTGCGAGATCCTTTAGTTTTTGCAGGCATATCTTTCTGGTGTTCTCTCCGCAAAGTCCTTTAGTTTTTGCAGGCATATCTTTCTGGTGTTCTCTCCGCAAAGTCCTTTAGTTTTTGCAGGCATATCTTTCTGGTGTTCTCTCCGCAAGGTCCTTTAGTTTTTGCAGGCATATCTTTCTGGTGTTCTCTCTGCGAGATCCTTTAGTTTTTGCAGGCATATCTTTCTGGTGTTCTCTCCGCAAAGTCCTTTAGTTTTTGCAGGCATATCTTTCTGGTGTTCTCTCCGCAAAGTCCTTTAGTTTTTGCAAGCATATCTTTCTGGTGTTCTCTCCGCAAGGTCCTTTAGTTTTTGCAGGCATATCTTTCTGGTGTTCTCTCCGCAAGGTCCTTTAGTTTTTGCAGGCATATCTTTCTGGTGTTCTCTCCGCAAAGTCCTTTAGTTTTTGCAGGCATATCTTTCTGGTGTTCTCTCCGCAAAGTCCTTTAGTTTTTGCAGGCATATCTTTCTGGTGTTCTCTCCGCAAGGTCCTTTAGTTTTTGCAGGCATATCTTTCTGGTGTTCTCTCCGCAAAGTCCTTTAGTTTTTGCAGGCATATCTTTCTGGTGTTCTCTCCGCAAAGTCCTTTAGTTTTTGCAGGCATATCTTTCTGGTGTTCTCTCCGCAAAGTCCTTTAGTTTTTGCAGGCATATCTTTCTGGTGTTCTCTCCGCAAAGTCCTTTAGTTTTTGCAGGCATATCTTTCTGGTGTTCTCTCCGCAAGGTCCTTTAGTTTTTGCAGGCATATCTTTCTGGTGTTCTCTCCGCAAGGTCCTTTAGTTTTTGCAGGCATATCTTTCTGGTGTTCTCTCCGCAAAGTCCTTTAGTTTTTGCAGGCATATCTTTCTGGTGTTCTCTCCGCAAAGTCCTTTAGTTTTTGCAGGCATATCTTTCTGGTGTTCTCTCCGCAAAGTCCTTTAGTTTTTGCAGGCATATCTTTCTGGTGTTCTCTCCGCAAGGTCCTTTAGTTTTTGCAGGCATATCTTTCTGGTGTTCTCTCCGCAAGGTCCTTTAGTTTTTGCAGGCATATCTTTCTGGTGTTCTCTCCGCAAAGTCCTTTAGTTTTTGCAGGCATATCTTTCTGGTGTTCTCTCCGCAAAGTCCTTTAGTTTTAGCAGGCGTATCTTTCTGGTGTTCTCTCCGCAAAGTCCTTTAGTTTTTGCAGGCATATCTTTCTGGTGTTCTCTCCGCAAAGTCCTTTAGTTTTTGCAGGCATATCTTTCTGGTGTTCTCTCCGCAAAGTCCTTTAGTTTTTACAGGCATATCTTTGGGTATCGCTGAAATAACTGATGGTTTTCATCCACATATTTCGGAAAAAAAGTATTTATTTATTGGTTCTTTGTTTACGGAAATGCTATTTACCATGAACGGTGCTTACATATTTTGTGTTTTTTGCTTATAACTTGCTTACAGTTCAGGAGTTTTAAGCATATAGTAATATAAACACTACATGCCCCAATAAATAGATAACCCTTTGATCCTGAAGGTGCCTTGGTCGTGGGTTCTATTCCGAAAGAAAAGGCATCAGCCCTATCCTGGCTAGAAAAAAGTAGTAAGCTATAGATAAACCGTAACAATCACTGTTATGGATAAGTGGACATTAAAATATTAATATCTCTTATTGATTCCTCATTCAAAAATTTAACAATCCAACATGATTCTTTCTCTAGAATACATTATGAATTAAAATGTTCGTGAATGGGCATAAGAACATTTCTAAAAGCACACACGTTTTCGAACTATCAGAAATAGGATGACAAAGGAAGTGGGTAACTTGTCTTTTCAAGAAATTAACATACTGCCGTAAAGCAGAGAAATGATTCCGCATCTGTGAGGCATAGTTCTCAATCTTCTCATCGCCCTGATGAAGGCTTGAATTTCAAGCCGAAACGTGGGCACAATAAAACCATTTTCACTGTAAAATGTAGTTTTATTAAGAAGCAATGACCGAACCCCGACAATCCCTACCTTCGAAAATATTGTATATAACGTTGAATTTGGACATGGGTGTATTAACATTTTTAATTTTATATAATGAAAATATTTTCACAATAGTTAATAGTTATATAGAGAAAAAGTACATAAACATGTAATAGTATAACCATGATGTAAGCAATGAAGCGGAAAACCTGCAAATAAATAATAAATAAAAAAAAAAAATTGTCTATATTTGGTATAAAAATAAAACTATTATCTATGTATATAAAAATCACGTGTCTGTTTGTTCCTTATACAAATCCACACCGTTTGACCGATTTTGACAAAACTTGGCATACAGTTAGGCCGTGATACGGGAGGTGTCATAGGCTAGGTGAAAAACTTCTACCAGCTGTTTGTCTGTATGTTTGATCCCCATACAAATTCACATCATTTTGTCGTAAGTTGGTACACAGGTAGAACTTCATACTGGGAGTCTCATAGGCCAGGGCAAAGTCGTTTAGGACTCACAGTTATATATCCGTCGTAAACATCCGAGTCAACTCCTGTTTCAACGAGCCCACCCCTAGTGTAATATCCCTTCCTTGGAAGAGGTCCTACTTAGCCGAGGTTTGCGGTAGATAAAGAACCAGGACTCCGCTATCGATCTTGAAGGTTTACGGTTTCTAGATTGTCGTAGTTTCTCCTTGTAACGCTATCTCCTTGTTTCTTAGCTTCACCTCTACCTCGCTGGATTATCAATATCTTCGTCCTCTTATCAGTATCTTCTCGATATTATGACGAATAAGATAAGCAGGAAATATTAGAAAATCATTTTTAACCTTATGTTTTCTAACAATTGTCGTAGGAGTATAGACTTCCAAAAGGTTGGAGTTTTCGAGGTTGTACGCAATGTTTAAAATCTTTGCTTACATATATCTATACTATATATATATGAAATACAAATCTGCCCTCAATGGCCGTAATTTTTATTATATTCTAACAAAACTTGGTATCATCAAAATAACATCTAATGGAAAAGATATGGCTCATAATTAAACTAAAACGGGTCATTAAAAATGAAGGTTTATTCCACATCGAAATTGCTAATTTACCCGCTCCGACAGTTATTATTACTTCCTCGGAACGAACTCCAGGACAAGTCATGCCCAAATAATAAGAAACATTTGTCGAAACGGAAGCAGGCGAAAATATAGTTAAACCCTGCCAACCGTACGTTTCTATCTGCTGTTCTTCCAGACATACGACGTTCCAAACGTGATATTTAGAAAGTATGTGTTTCAGTTAAAACCCCCCAATTTGGTCTGTCTGTGCAGCATATTGGTTATTAGCTGGTTTTAAAGAGAGCAGGCAGCGTGCGTTACTAGGACGCAATGTATCTATGTTATTATGTTATTTTTATTTACGGTTCATTTCCACTATGTTGGCAGACCGTGTATTACTAGAAATAAACTGTGATTTTGTCCCCCATAGAGTTTACGCTTTACCTGGTGATGGTCCATCCGATGTAATAATATCCCGAACACTTGCACAGCCTCCTCACCCATCAGCATTCCCAGTCGGAACACTTCTTGGTAATGCTCGCAAATATAATGGGCGTTTCCAAATGACATCTTGGAAACACAAATATTTTAATTTTAACGTCCATTTATTATTGACAACGAATTTTAACCTGTTTTGGTCACACTGCTGTTACTGGTAATCTATAGATATTGGGTGATCTATAGGTTATCTGTTTGTTGACACTGGTCCGGAGCGCCCCAGAGTCAAGAAACATTATACTTTGATTACTTATCAATTGATGAATAACATATATTATGACGGGAACCGTACTATAATAAACTGCACGAAATTATGTAGTGGCATTAATTTTGATGATACTACTTATCTGCTGTGATGAAGCACGGGTATCCAACTAGTCTACTATATATTTGTCAAATACCACTCACTCACTCACTCACTCACTCACTCACTCATCTATCAACGCCCAGCCCAAACCGCTCGACAGAAAATTTTGAAATTTTGCATGGACACTCCCTATATAACGTAGGCGCTCGCTAAGAAAGGATTTTTTGATATTCGTATATTTAAGCATTTTAAGGGGGGTTTAAAGTTTGAGTTGGTTGGAGAAGACAAGCCTAGGCAGCCTGCGTTGCTAGCACGATAAAGAACAGCTGTTACCTTACATTATCTATCTCATAGTTTTATTTCTAATTGAGGTTAATTTCAACTATGATGGTAGACCTTGAATTACTAGAAATTAACTGTCCCTCATAGAGTTTTAATTGCGTTTCTTTTCTGCCTGTTCCCGTCAGATAGGCTTGCCATATTTTTGGAGAGTTAAACCGAGACACATTAATATGCGATGGGCATACCAGGGGGGGGGATAAAAAGAGTACAAATTATAAGCAAAATGGTTGGTGAGTTTTAAGCCTAGCAACTAACGGGAAGGGGGAATCCTAAACTGTTAGTCTACCCTAACCTTAAAAATAAGAACGGAACTTATTTTGCTACTTGATTTTCTTAAAACAATCTCTCAGCCAAATAGTAGTGTCTGGCAGCTGGCAGCGCTGTGCAGGTAGTTCCAGCGTTTTACAGTTAGATTACTTCTCATATCTTTGACACTGTGAGCAGTAGTAAAAATGTTAATTGTAGAAAAGTAACCGATTTAAAAAAGATTCTTATAAACACGAATTCATTACTTTTTACATCTTACAGCCTTTTCCGGGACATTGATAAAACTGGGCGGGACACCGAAACAATTGCAAAATACCAGGACAGTCCCGGTCAAACCGTGATGTATGGCATATCCTTAGGTTTTCCAGCCGAGGTAATAATATCCGGAACCCTTGCACAGCCTCCTCGCCTATAACCTTGGTAATACTCGTAAATATATTGGGTGGTACCATATGACTTCTTGGAAACATAAACTTTTAAATTTTAACGCCCATTGAATAAAATATAGTATGACGGGAACCGTGCTGTAATAAACTGCACAGAATTGTATAGTAACGTAATTTTAATGAAACATTATTTAACGCAATAAAATAACTACTTATCTGCCGTGACGAAGCACGGGTATTTAGCTAGTAATTTATATATGCCAATTTTAGATACTTCATCCTTGCCTGTTAGTTTTCCCAGCATTATCTAGGGTAAAAGCGTCTTTTGTGACGTAGAGCAACGTTCCACGTTTTTATAGTGCTGATATCTTTATAGTAAGGCACTAGTGAATTCGGCCAATGTCCCACACAAGAGCGTGTCAAAGCAATCTTTCCAAAAATGCAAATATTGCGTTTTATTTGCCTTATTTACTAAACCAAAGTCCAAAGATATACAGGGTTACTGGTAAGTAGACCCACATCCATCATGAGGTGATAGTTTTCGTCAAAACGAACAATTTTACGCCCATATTGCCTTATCCAAAAGTTACCTGATTTTTTTTTTTTTTTTTTTTTTTTTTTTTTTTTTTTTTTTTTTTTTATACGTTACTGTTGCTTAGGCTGTGGGCATTTTTCATTTCTAGCATTTGAGCTCTAACAGCCATAGCCACGTTGAATCCACCGGTTCCCGTAGATCACCCAAATTAAGCAACGTCGGGTGTGGCCAGTACCTGAATGGGTGACCGACCACGTCTTAGAGTCAAGCAGTAATGAACAAGGACTCAGCTCCTGTAAACGATGCCTCAAGCTTGCATCAGTTTACATTGGACATGAAAGTGTCTCTTTCTACGGTTGTTGTTTGTGGTGTTTTCAATTGTATTTATAAGAGTTGATTTTTTAATTGAGATTAAATTATCTTTTTTTTATATAATTTTTTAACGTTACATAATCGTTCGAATGAAATTAAAAAATCTGTTATCTTTCTGTCAATACTAATATAATGACAGGTGACAGTAAAACGTTTCGAAAATATGTGCTACTTAAGTTTTTGAATGAAAAACTCAACAAGCAATTATTTGTACAAATAGCTTTGAGAATTGGTTACAACTACCATTAAAATATTTCTGGAGGCCCGGTGGCCGTGAGTGTTAAGGCGTGAGCACTGAACACTTCGTGCCAAAGGTCGTGGGTTCGATTCCCACTATGTGGTAGTGGCTTTTAATTTGTAAAAAGAAAAGTCAACAGCCTTATCCTGGCTAGAAAAGGGTGGTAACCTATAGATAACCCGTCCCAAAATTCTTAGTTAATAATAATGGACGTTAAAATTTAAATAAATAAAATATTTCTTTATATTTGTCAGGGAAAATTATAATCTTCTGGTAGACGGAACTCAAGTTTAATGATTATTAATGGTGTTTTTACTTTAAATATATTAATATGTTTTAATATGTTATTTATATGCAGTAGACTCTCCCTAATTCGGCGTCGTCAGGACCGGGGCACAGTCGGATTATAGAAAATGCCGGATTAGAGAATTCAGTTAGAAGCTGTCACTTATGTATTTGAAAAAAACACATAAATATAGATATAATAAAATGTACCATTTTTAATATTACAAATTTAAGTAATATTTATTTATTTAAATTTTAACGTCCATCTATTATTAACTATGAATTTTAGGACGGGTTATCTTTTCTAGCCAGGATAGGGGTGAAGCCTTTTCTTTTTTTTTTTGAAAGAAAAGCCACCACCCCCTAGTGGGAATCGAACCCACGACCTTTGGCACGGAGTATTAAGTTAAACCTCACGGCCATCGGGTCTCCAAGTAATACTCAGGTACCGCCGGATTTGATACCATACGGACATACTTAAAGACCACGAATACATGCAACAAAATCCGGCAGTAATATTTAGGCACCGCCGGATTTTGTTGTATGTATTCGTGGTCTTTAAGTATGTGAGTATTGTATCAATATATGGACTGTTATCTGGTAACAGCTCGCTAAGGTCATGAGGTGTCTGTAGGTTGTCTCTTTTCATAGAAAGATTTTTAATTATATGTATAAGGGAAATCTACAAATACATTGGATTTACACAGCATATCAGGATTCGAACCCTCAACCGTTGACCTTGTTGGACTTCGTTAGAATATAACCAGAAAGAGAATTGGTTAGAATTATAACTAGAATAGATAAGATTGGTTAGAAACACAGATACAACTGCCCTCTATCGTAGAAAATACAATTAAAAAACTCCATGCAAACAAGGTGTTATCCAGACGGCCTGGACCCAAGAGGGCAGTATGGAGGCCGAGAGGTACACTCACGAACACATGCTTACACACAGACACATTAACACATTACACACATAGACTCTCTTACACACGGGGGATTCCTTCTTTTTCTCTCTCCCCTTTTTGCACCTCGACTCTCTCTCTCTCTCGGCCCTTTGAAAGGGTTTTTCTCTTCACCGGTCGGTCTCTGCTTTACCTCCGTATCCTGTTTTCTTTACGGGCTAACGCTCTTCACGTTCGTTATTTCAGACACAGCTGATATTCTAAGCTCCGGCATTTTTTACAAAAGTATGAAATATATGCTCTTAAATTTTGTATGGATGTTTGAATCACCACAAAACTACAGCCGCGAGAAATGTATGCCCTTAAATAATTATTGTAATTACATTCATTTGTATTTTCCTTATAAGTACTAACTGAGCTATAATGAAAGACCTGAGTTCAAATCCCGAGCATAGTATTAAAGATTTTTAGCTCTAGTGTCTTCGTTCATGGGTTGGATTCGGCCTCCCTGCCCGTCCCTAGGCCAACCCAGCCTTTAATTAATTTATTAATGGGTACCTTGGTGCTAATGATCCTAGCAGTCGAAGCAGCAAGGGGAAAATCAGGCGGCAGGAGCATGTACTGACCACACTATCTCCCTAATGTGTCATATAGTCATGAATCAGATACCTCTATAGTATCTAAAGTATCAGGGGGAAAACGTTATAAAAAAGTGTCCGCTGGCGTTCGTGCATGCGCAGTTGCCATGTACGAAAAAGAAGACTGTATGTTTTACAGTATAATACACAGGTTTGTCAGGTGGACCTAAAGCATACCAGGTCTGCAAGTTTAAAATGTCGTTTATTTATTAAAATATATACACAGTAATTTAAAAAAAAGTATAATATATTTCATTCAAAGTACTGGCCCTCGCTTTCTACACATTTTGTCCATCTCTCGGGCAATTTATGGATACCATTCCAAAAGAATGCTTCATCTTTATTTGAAATCCATTCATCGAGCCATTTTCTTACATCCTCGAAATTGTTAAAATGTTGCTCAGTCAATGAGTGTCCCATCGATGAGAAGAGGTGATAATCAGAAGGCGCCAGGTCAGGTGAATACGGCGGGTGGGGTAGGAGTTCCCAACCAAGCGAAGAAATCGTTTCCTTAGTCAATCTGGCTGAATGCAGAGATGGGCATAATTTTATTTATAAATAAAAATACGAATTTATTCCTACTTTATACATTTGTGAATACGAATATAAATAAATTCGTACTTCATATATTTGTGAATACGAATATAAATAAATTCGTACTTCATATATTTGTGAATACGAATATAAATAAATTCGTATTCATAAGTGTGAATACGAATTTATTTTTATTCACATATATTAAATATAAAAATACAAATAAAATTTTATTCGCAAATTTTTCTGCGAATAAAAATAAATTCACAGAAAAAATTGTAAATAATCACAAAAAATGTGAATATTTACAAAAAATCAAGTGATTACAAAAAAAATCACATTAAAATATACGAATAAAAATTTATTCACATTAAAATTTGTGAATAAAAATTTATTCACAATAAAATTTGCAAATAAATTATGAATTTCCTCGTATTAAGATGATATTACAAAAGTTATTGAAGGTGATTTTTTTTTTTTTTTTTTTTTTTTTTTTTTTTTTTTTTTTTTTTTTTTTTTTTTTTTTTTTTTATGGCATTTAACGTCTAGGTTATTAGCGCCTAGATTTTTTGTTTACCCCGAGTCCGCCCGGGACCACCAGCCATGCTGCAGGGACACAGTTTGTCATCTGTACCTCTATAAAAAAAAAAAAAAAAAAAAAAAAAAAAAAAAAAAAAAAAAAAAAAAAAAAAATCACCTTCAATAACTTTCGTAATATCATCTTAATACGAATAAATTCATGATTTATTTGCGAATTTTATTGTGAATAAATTTTTATTCACAAATTATAATGTGAATAAATTTTTATTCGTATATTTTAATGTGATTTTTTTTGTAATCACTTGATTTTTTGTAAATATTCACATTTTTTGTGATTATTTACAATTTTTTCTGTGAATTTATTTTTATTCGCAGAAAAATTTACGAATAAAATTTTATTTGTATTTTTATATTTAATATATGTGAATAAAAATAAATTCGTATTCACACTTATGAATACGAATTTATTTATATTCGTATTCACAAATATATGAAGTACGAATTTATTTATATTCGTATTCACAAATATATGAAGTACGAATAAATTCGTATTTTTATTTATGAATAAAATTATGCCCATCCCTGGCTGAATGTGCAGGAGCGTTATCATGCTGAAGAATGACTTTGGCGTGCCTGTGAGCCCATTCTGGGCGTTTTTTCGATCAATGCGTGACTCAAATTGATCAATTGTTGTCGGTAGCGGTCGGTATTGACTGTTTCGCCGGGTTTGAGAAGCTCGTAGTAGATTACTCCCTTCTGATCCCACCACACACACAGCATTGTCTTCTTCCCAAAACGATCCGGTCTTGCACTCGATGTGGATGGTTGTCCTGGCGTTACTCATGATTTTATTCGTTTGGGATTCTGAAAATAAATCCATTTTTCATCGCCAGTTACAACCCGATGCAAAAAACCCTTTCTTTCGTGGCGTAAAAGCAGCATTTCGCACACAGTTTTTCGTTTTTCCATCTGTCGTTCGTCCAATTCATGTGGAACCCATTTTCCAACCTTTTGAATCTTTCCCATAGCTCTCAGGCGATCGGAAATGGCTTGCCTAGTGACATTCAACTGTTCTGCCATCATTTGTTGGGTTTGGGTATTGTCTTCGTCTAATAAAGATTGCAATTCGACGTCCTCAAACTTTTTTGGTCGATTTTCTCGTTTTTTATCAGTAACATCAAAATCACCACGTTTGAAACTTTGAAACCAACGTTCACATGTCTTGACGGTTGGAGCAAGATCGCCATAAGTCTCAACAAGAATTCGATGACATTCAGATGCCTTTTTCTTTTGATTAAATAAGAAAATCATGACATGCCGCAAATGCTCTTTATTTGGCTTAAAATTAGACATTTTTAACACCAAAGAAAGGTATGATACGTCTGCGTAAACGACTTAAAAACAACTGACTTTTGTAAACAAATGACTAACAAACAAGATAGCGTTTAGAGATAAGCAAATCCTTCAATAGGCTAAGAGCGCATTCTATTGGAATTAAAACGACATTTTAAACTTGCAATCCTGGTATTTATGTTCCTGAATTTGAGCAGAAGGCTCTAAACAATTTTTTTTTTTATAATTAGCAACTATTGAATGTGATAAAATTGTACTCGTACTAACATTTCTATTTATTTTCACTAGAGTAAGTAACTATAGAATGTGATAAAGTCATCCTCGTCCTGAGGTTAGATTAATTTTCCCCAGGCTAAATAATTAAAGAATGTTTAAAAAAAAAAAAAAGTATCCTTGGATTTTCATACATTTTTTTCTGAGGAAATAGGATCAGAATGTGATATAATGACTCTGGTGCTGAGAATTCCGTTCATTTTCCCCAGGGTACATAGCTAGAGAATGTGATATAATGACACTGGTGCTGAGAATTTCGTTCCTTTTCCCCAGGGTACATTGCTAGAGAATGTGATATAATGACACTGGTGCTGAGAATTCCGTTCCTTTTCCCCAGGGTACATTGCTAGAGAATGTGATATAATGACTCTGGTGCTGAGAATTCCGTTCATTTTCCCCAGGGTACATAGCTAGAGAATGTGATATAATGACACTGGTGCTGAGAATTCCGTTCCTTTTCCCCAGGGTACATAGCTAGAGAATGTGATATAATGACACTGGTGCTGAGAATTCCGTTCCTTTTCCCCAGGGTACATTGCAAGAGAATGTGATATAATGACACTGGTGCTGAGAATTCCGTTCCTTTTCCCCAGGGTACATTGCTAGAGAATGTGATATAATGACACTGGTGCTGAGAATTCCGTTCCTTTTCCCCAGGGTACATTGCTAGAGAATGTGATATAATGACACTGGTGCTGAGAATTCCGTTCCTTTTCCCCAGGGTACATAGCTAGAGAATGTGATAAACGTGAAACATTTTCCGAGATTTCCCAGGGTAGCTATAGAATTTATAAAAATGACTAGTCATTAGTAATACATATTTAGGCATTTGGTGTTTTTATGTGACGAGTTTAATAAACTCATCATGGAAATGGAATACAGCACATACAACAGCAGTCGTCCTTATTGTAAAAATAAACAACCCTATGACAGAAGACATAATTACCGTAAAAACAAGAAAACCATAATTATA
This sequence comes from Gonocerus acuteangulatus, assembly GCA_946811695.1. Classification (NCBI taxonomy): domain Eukaryota; kingdom Metazoa; phylum Arthropoda; class Insecta; order Hemiptera; family Coreidae; genus Gonocerus; species Gonocerus acuteangulatus. The sequence goes on from OX328130.1 coordinate 2,731,463, forward strand.
ATGTAACCGAAAACATAGAGATTGACATACAAATGTATAAATGGGCATTTCGTTTATGTAGTAAATGTAAATAAAGATAGACAGAGAATGGAAGCCTCATTATTCATGGAAATCCGCTAAAATTGAAAGTCAGACAGATATTCAGAAAACATAAATAATCAGGATGGAATGACAAATGGGGTCATTCAATTTAATCTCTCTCTCTCTCTCTCTCTCTCTCTCTCTCTCTCTCTCCTCTCTCTCTCTCTCTCTCTCTATCTCTCTCACACACTCTCTCTCTCTCTCACACTCTTCCTCTCTCTTTCTCTCTCTCTCTCTCTCTCTCTCTCTCTCTCTCTCTCTCTCTCTCTCTCTCTCTCTCTCTCTCTCTCTCCTCCTCGCTCTCGCTCTCTTCTCTCTCTCTCTCTCTCTCTCTCTCTCTCTCTCTCTCTCTCTCTCTCTCTCTCTCTCTCTCTCTCTCTCTCTCTCTCTCTCTCTCTCTCTCTCTCTCTCTCTCCCTCGCTCTCGCTCTCTTTCTCTCTCTCTCTCCATTTCTGTCTCGGAACATTTTCACATTTACTTATCGAAAACTACTTTGTCATTTCCACATATTTTTTCATTCATTCTGGTGACATTTTAAAGTGCATGCCGTACTCTAAGTATGCATATATATATATATATATATATATATATATATATATATATATATATATATATATATATATCCCTAATCAGGCGGAGTATATATTTAGTTGATGTATACCATTTTTAATATTGCATATTAAAATCAAATGTAATTATTATTGTAATTGAAATCAATTCAAAACATGACAAATTCTTGCTGGTGTATTATTTAAAAGTTCAAGAAAATTTCAAGAAATTTGTATAGAGAGTTAAACTAAATAAAAAATAATTAATTAATACCTAAATCACACATGTATGAATATATTATTAGAATATAAAAAACTAATAACAGGGAAATCAGGCGTTCCAGCCGCAGGTGTCTTAGTAGAAACATGTATTTCCTTAGTAGAAACACAATTTTTTGCCTCTGAAAGGGAACATATATGCTTTCTTTGACTTTCATTCAATGAAATACCACGAAACAAATGTCTGGCTAGCTAGGAAGGGAAGGTTTTCTAGGAACCCCCTTCCTCTAGCAGGTCTAGCTTCGGCGGTTTCCTCTCGGAGACTGTCGGATTAGGGTGCACTTACACTGGAGCCGTTCCGATAGTCACCGACTGTCGGAAGAAAAACAAACACATACATCTCAATGGAGGTGCCTACATTGGTCTCGACCCGACCTGATTCGATCCAATCCGATGGCCACCGATTCTTGGCCATTCAAACATGTTTGTTTCTAGACCGATTTCGGACCAACGAAGCAAAATACCAACCTACATATTGTGTTTGTAGAACCAAGGTCTACAGGTTCTAAATATTAACCAATTTCAATGGATTTTTTTTTTTTTTTTTTGTTTTGTATCAGAGGAAGTAAAATTTAAAACAACTTTGTCAATTCATAATTTTGCCAATTTGCTTTTTGTTCCCCTTGTTTATTAAATTGCGTGGAAAGATGTTACCAACCATCCAACGTCTATAACCTTCCAATGTTTATAACCTTCTAATGTCTATAACCTTCTAGTTACCTTTCTTGTAAATAATTTTGAAATATGAATACCAATACTTCTCCCACGTTCAACATTCACCCTAATTAAAGGTTTCTATGCTTATTAGGTGGTATTTCTTAGCTTAATCGCCGATCCCGCAATATAGCGGGAAGAGTGCAGTTCGGAGGAGGGTCGGTGATGGTTTGGGGTTGCATTTCCTTAAAGACGAGTTCTCAATGCACACACGTACATCTCGGACACCCCAGAGGAATATGTGGTGTCTTTTGGTCCGTTTTAGGCAATGAATTCCTCTTTATGCAGGATAATGACCGTCCAATGTGTTAAGATGTCACATGGACGAGCTTGGTATCCGTACTATGTAGTGGCCAGCATGCAGCTCGGACCTCACTCCTATTGAGCATCTCTGGGACCAGCTTGGGAGGTCCACAGAACCCTCCAGGTAACCTCCAACACCTGAGCTTGGGAGGTCCACAGAACCCTCCAGGTAACCTCCAACACCTGAGCTTGGGAGGTCCACAGAACCCTCCAGGTAACCTCCAACACCTGAGCTTGGGAGGTCCACAGAACCCTCCAGGTAACCTCCAACACCTGAGCTTGGGAGGTCCACAGAACCCTCCAGGTAACCTCCAACACCTGAGCTTGGGAGGTCCACAGAACCCTCCAGATAACCTCCAACACCTGAGCTTGGGAGGTCCACAGAACCCTCCAGATAACCTCCAACACCTGAGCTCGGGAGGTCCACAGAACCCTCCAGATAACCTCCAACACCTGAGAATTGCCCTGGTACATGAATGGAACCAGATTCTTGAAGATCAGGTAGCCAATTTAATTTGCGGTATACCAGGAAGCATGGAGGCCGTTATTTGCGCCAGGGGAGGAAACACTAGGTGCTACAAACAATATTTTTTATGTAGAACAAGATTTAGAGGTGTTTTATTTTTACTTTGGAAGTGTGTTCATTATCTTTTTTTTTTACTTAGCCAAATTTTTCAGATTTTTTATTTTATTTTTGTTGTCTTCACTTATGGTGTTCTACGAGCTGAATATATACACTACATTTTCAGTTAAAAATTTGCAAATTTTATTGACCTGGAAAGAAATAACGTCGAAATTCAAGGTGCTCTGGTTTTTTTGTCCGGCAGTGTATATATATATATATATATATATATATATATATATATATATATGTGTACATATATAAAGGGTTTGAAGAAATTCAAAAATATTTTCTCATGAGTGCAACCTTCTGAATGTGGTAAAATACCAATAAATTCAAAAATTTAAGGTCATCATGAAGATTAAATAATAACACGAAAAAAAAAATAAATAAGATATAATTAAGTCCTTAATAAAGGGAAAGGAGAAATATTATAATTAACAGATGACTTATGAACTTAATTCGGCCGTCCTGTTATTAAGAGTCTTGATCCGAAATTAAGAGCACAGACTTTGGGCTTGGTGTTAGCAAGATGCCCTCAAGAGGTTGTTGATTGCGGTTAAGAGCTGTTCGCGGCCTCTTAAAACAAGACCAAACTCCCATTTGGGCTATAATTAGCAGGGAACCACATTTTAACCTTTATTAACATTCCAATTAACCAGTCTTCCTTTTGTTATGAATATGTTGTATATCGTGTATCCCCAGCTTAGTTGTAAAAAAAAATAAATATATGTATATATATATATATATATATATATATATATATATATATATATAAACTATATGTGATCTAAACTTGGCGATACGGGAAATCTTCTAGGCTTCAAAGTTCGGGAGTAACGAGTTCGAAACTGTCAAATATAGAAGAGTGAATAGTCAGAAATAGCCATTTTCTTTCCAGTGTTGCCTAGGTGAATTGCCTAGGTGGAGATTAGCAAGCCAACAAAACATTCTTCTGTTATTGCGAACAAAACTTTTCAGTTTAAACCTTTGTATGTTTGCCTAAATTATAGCCTTATTTTCTCAGCATTTGCACATATATTATCATATAAGATCAATTTCATTAATTTCTGATGAAGATGTAGGTAGGACAACACTGGGCTTCTAGAAGCCATTTACCATTTTTTTTTTTTTTAAGTTTGGTGTGTTTATCTAACTTCCAAAACTTTTTATTTTCCGCAAAATTTGTGTTTTTTTTTCTAAATTATAGCCTTATATACTTAGAATTTTAACTAATATATATTAATAAATAATTTGAAATATTAAGTTTTTGATCTGTTGACTTTCCAGTTGCCATTTTCTTTCCAGTGTTGCCTAGGTAAAGATTAGCAAGCCAACAAAACTTTTTTTTTTTTTTTTTTTTTTTTTTTTTTTTTTTTTTTTTTTTTTTTTTTTTTTTTTTTTTTTTTTTTTTTTTTTTTTTGCGAAAGGTTTCTCTTTTGCGAAAAAACTTTTCAATTATAACCTTTGCATGTTTATCTAAATTATAGCCGTATATTCTCAGAATTTGGACAAATATTATCATATAAGATTAATTCCGTACTTTTTTTTAAGATGTAGGACAACACTGGGTTCCTAGAAGCGATTAACCTATTTTTTTTAATTTAAGTTTGGTGTGTTTCCATAGTTGATTATTTTTATTTGCAAATTGCTTTTTATCACATGCATTTGCTTAAAAAAAACTATGTCTTCAAAATTAACCCATGCATCTGCACAGAACTTTAATAATTTAAATACTTTTAGTTCTTACCCATACCACCTAAAATCATGTATATGTGACATACAAAAATGTTGTGTTTATGTAAATTATAACCTTATATTCTCAGAATTTGGACAAATATCATATATTAGTAAGTAATTTGAAATATTAAGTATTTGATCTGTTGATTTGGAGTTTCCCGTTTGTTTTCCATAGTTATTTTTTTTGTATTTGTGAATTGCATTTTATCTCATGCATTTGCTTAACATAAACTATGCCTTCAACATTAACCCATGGATCTTTACAGAACTTTAATAATTTAAATACTTTTAGTTCTTTACCGTACCACCTAAAATCATCTGTCTGACATGATATTTAAACATTTGGGTCATTCCATATCAAATCAACCCAAAAAAATAGGATCTGACACCCATGATCTCAGATTTTAATGAAACTTGGCATGTTCATTCTTTTCATGGATATAAGTAAGAATATAAAATAGTTTTTCTCAATCTCAAATAGTTTAATTTCATGCCCTGCTAAAGTATTTCAAATTTTGCAGTTATCATCGATTGGACAAAGGAAGTGCACTTAGTTCTAGAATATAAATCATACCTATCGACCAATGTTGATGACATTTTCTATGACAATACTTCAATAAATATGGAAGCCAGAAAAAATAATAATATAAGCATAAAGTAATTACAAATGTTCTGAAAAAATCCTGAAGTGGTAAAATGCATTTTGTAAAAATTAAATATGGCGTTCCACACTAAGTGGAATATCATCAAACGATAAAAAGAAAATCACTAAAATATTTTTTTATTATTATTCTAAAAGGTATACATTATCACATGAAAAATAAAATGTATGGTTTTTTTCACTCTAATTTTGTTTCCGTTAAATACAAAAAATTATTCAATTAAAATTTTAGCTAAGAATATATTATTTTTTATAGTACAGCGATTTAATTTTAAAAACTATAAAAAATAACCCAAAGCTATTCAGAATAGAACTACCTACATGTACAAAACATTCATTACTTCAGTGAAGGGTTTGCTGGGCAATATAAAATGAAATACAACTTAATTTTTATCACATGTAACTGCACACCAGTAACTAACATTAAAATTTGAAATATTAAGTTTTTGATCTGTTAACTTGCTGGTTTCAGTTTGTTTTCCATAGTTGAATTTTTGATTTGGGAATTGCATTTTATCACATGCATTTGCTTAACAAAAACTATGTCTTTTACAGTAACCCATGGATCGTCCGAACTTATAGCAGGCTCAATATCTACTTGGCTCATACGGAGAATTGTTGTGTTTGTCATTAAACTAGATGCAACATTAGCAAACTCTACTGAGTTTTTTACATTTTTAGTTTCAGATTTGCTCATAACTTCCTTTAGAGACCAGGGATTTTACTCTTTCTCCCGCCCTATCTACTACACGTTTGTCATGAGCTGTAGTAAAATATTTCCGCTAAAACTTTTTGTGAAATTTTTCTGAAAGTATGTAAAGCAATCTTGACATATATTTATTTTTTAAACTGAGACAATTGATTATCACTGTGAATAATTTCATTTTGACAAATCATTATTTTTTATTATTATATCATATAATCTTATCAAAAGTGCGTATACAGAATTCATACCTTTATGTTTAGTATCGGAACAAATGAGAAAAGTAGTGGATTTGTTTTTGAAAAATAATGCTGCTGTAAATAATTGAACAGTTTCTCATGACCAGAATCCTGATTGAATTTTGTTTTAACAATCGCAAGAATAAGCCATTGCAAGAACGGACGTTTTCTTTTCATTAATCAGTTATTTATTTTATTTAATTCATTTATATTCATTCTTTTTTTTTATTTCTTTCAACTAATTTATAATTTTGATATTGTTATTTGTTTCTTTTTCAATATTATTATTACTATTTTTATTTGTATTATTATTGTAGTTAAATTTAAAATATAGAAATATGATAGCGTAATGATAACACGCTATCATATTTCTCTATTTTAATATTATTATTATTATTATACTTTTAAAACTCAGAAAAAAATTATAAAAAAAATTTATATTACTTTGATTGTAATACAGGCAGTATTGGAAGAAGGAACCTGTAGAACCTAAATGAACCCCCACAGTATAGGGATACTATATTGTGGAACAAAAAAAGAAAAAGCCATTCAATTTGTTCCTCATATAAATCCACAGCTTTTGAGCGATTTTGACGAAACTTGGCACACAGGTAGGCCTTGATACGGGAAGTGTCATAGGCAAGGGGAAAAATCTACCAGCTGTATGTTTGTTCCTTACAACTATGTACTATATATTTGTTAAATACCACTCACTCAACTATCAACGCCCAGCCCAAACCGCTCGACAGAAAATTTTGAAATATTTTGCATGGACACTCCCTATATAACGTAGGCGCTCACTAAGAAAGGATTTTTTGATATTCGAATTTTTAAGCATTTTTAGGGGGTTTAAAGTTTGAGATGGTTAGAGAAGGCAAGCCTAGGTAGCCTGCGTTGCTAGGACGATAAAGAACAGCTGTTACCTTACATTATCTATCTCATAGTTTTATTTCTAATTGAGGTTAATTTCAACTATGATGGCAGACCTTGAATTACTAGAAATTAAGTGTCCATCATAGAGTTTTAATTGCGTTTCTTTTCTGCCTGTCCAATTATAAGCAAAATGGTTGGTGAGTTTTAAGCCTAGCAACTAACGGGAAGGGGGAATCCTAAACTGTTAGTCTACCCAAACCTTAAAAATAAGAACGGAACTTTTTTTGCTACTTGATTTTCTTAAAGCAATCTCTCAGCCAAATAGTAGTGTCTGGCAGCTGGCAGCGCTGTGCAGGTAGTTCCAGCGTTTTACAGTTAGATTACTTCTCATATCTTTGACACTGTGAGCAGTAGTAAAAATGTTAATTGTAGAAAAGTAACCGATTTAAAAAAGATTCTTATAAACATGAATTCATTACTTTTTACATCTTACAGCCTTTTCCGGGACATTGATAAAACTGGGCGGGACACCGAAACAATTGCAAAATACCGGGACAGTCCCGGTCAAACCGTGATGTATGGCATATCCTTAGGTTTTCCAGGCGAGTTAATAATATCCGGAACCCTTGCACAGCCTCTTCGCCTATAACCTTGGTAATACTCGTAAATATATTGGGTGTTACCATATGACTTCTTGGAAACATAAACTTTTAAATTTTAACGCCCATTGAATAACATATAGTATGACGGGAACCGTGCTGTAATAAACTGCACAGAATTGTATAGTAACGTAATTTTAATGAAACATTATTTAACGCAATAAAATAACTACTTATCTGCCGTGACGAAGCACGGGTATTCAGCTATGGTAGTATAATATAAAGTTGGTGTAGCATGGCGCACTGGGTAACAGCTAGTTAGGTATAAAAAAATGTTAGTTGAAACGCGATTGAAGACCTTCGGTTTCGGAGGTTCTTTCCTCTCGGCACCAAGCGTCTTGGCGTTTTCGACCTTCCTAAAATTTAAAATTTAAGAGTAATAATTTTTTTCCCTTCAAAATAAACCCGATAAGCCCCAAACTTTAAAAGTATCAGTAATTTTGTTGGTCCCTTTAAGTTGGTCGCTGTAAAGAGAAAACCTGAAGTGAAAAAGGTCTTTGAAAAACAACACAGACATGAATAGTAAAAGAAAGAGCTTTTATGGGGTTTTGTCAATATTCTCCGCCCGTTTATAGTCCCTTCAAAGTTTATAATCGATATTTAATCTCGAGGTGTCGTTATACTCAGAGTCTTGTCAGGCAAATACACTTTACTCACGTCGTTTAGGGGCAGGGGGTGTTAACGCTAAAGGTCTGGAAACATTCTATAATAGGGGGGGGGTTCAGGAATTTCCAGATTGTTATGCATCATTTAAATTTTACTGTTTTAAAAAGTTCATGATCATTATTGGAGCAAAAATGTCTGAACAAGAGAGGGAAAAATGTACAAGAAAAGTTTGTCATTTAGGCGTTTCATCCCTTCCACCATAGAAAGGAAATCCATTTATGAGGTTAATATTAAGCAATTCGGAGGGGTCACGTTTAGTCCGAGAGCTGATAACCGCACTTTTTATGAAGTGTTTTATGCACCTTGGAATTTTGCTATAATGTACCTCTTGGGTAGATAAGAAGGTAAGTATGTGTTGGTAAGTATTATCGTAGAACAGTAGGTACTGCACATAGGGGAAAGGTGCAAAATATATATAGCCCAAAAATAGAGTTTTATTAATTATCATTTTAAGGGGGTTAAAATGTAAACAAAAAAAAAACAACAACAACAGAACGATGTTGTTTACAGTTTTAAAAAGTTCATGATCATTATTGGAGCAAAAATTACTGAACAAGAGAGGGAAAAATGTACAAGAAAAGTCTGTCATTTCATCCTGGTTGACCTAATGACGCAATCCGATCACCTTTAGTCCAAGAGCTGGTAACGGACGTCTCATGAATTGTTTTATGCTCATTGAAATTAACTTAATATTAAAACATAGTTTAAATCGAATTTGTCATTTTATTTTAAGCGTTATTTTTCCCTGCTTCCATATCGGCCTTATGACGGAATCCGGAGGCGCCGACGAGAAATGTAGAGTTAGATCGTATCTAAAACTATACCAAGCCAAATTTTCTAATAAAAGCATAGCAAGTATACGAAAAATGTAGACTCATTTAAAGAAAAGATGACCCATCAGACCATTTTATGTTGCCCTCTACCGAAACGCATTGAAGAAAATGCACATCGCTACCAAAGCGATGCATAAAAAAATCAGTAAATACATCGTATCTTGCGATCTTGTAAATACCGCTGGATCAAATGGATTTAAAAGGTTCTTTAACTTGCAATATTCGTCCACTGGAACATTCTTTTGGCCGAAATCCGCACGAGAAAAATCTTAGCTCTTGCGTTATTTCTTCAGAGGCTTGCAAGTACAATTTTTAGGTTTATATGAACGTTTTATAAAGTAGGGTGACGAATGAACCATATTTTTGTTCCCGTTTTGGAAAAAAAAGTGGATAAAACTAGTTTTCCTAGCTACATTTTCGCTTTTCGTACTGAGAAACAATGGATTCAGTTGACAAACTTTTCCAAATATTTTACATTCATTTAAACTAAGGTATTCAAATTCAGGTTATGTTTGAGATTAGGGAAATATAGGGGAAAAATTTAGGTTATGTTTGAGATTAGGGAAATATAGGGGAAAAAAATTTAGGTTATGTTTGAGATTAGGGAAATATAGGGGAAAAAAATTTAGGTTATGTTTGAGATTAGGGAAATATAGGGGAAAAAAATTTAGGTTATGTTTGAGATTAGGGAAATATAGGGGAAAAAATTTAGGTTATGTTTGAGATTAGGGAAATATAGGGGAAAACAATTTAGGTTATGTTTGAGATTAGGGAAATATAGGGGAAAAAGATTTAGGTTATGTTTGAGACTAGGGAAATATAGGGGAAAAAATTTAGGTTATGTTTGAGATTAGGGAAATATAGGGGAAAAAATTTAGGTTATATTTGAGATTAGGGAAATATAGGGGAAAAAAAATATCAACAGACTTAGGCAGTTTAGGGATTTCATTACAGGGAGAATATGACAGTGTAATATTATCTGTAAAATGCCATAATACTACATTACCCGTTAATCTTGAAGTGTTAGCTTATACAAAGGCAATAAGAATAAATCTATTTGAGCTAGTGTATGTTATCTCTGCAGGGCAGGCATTGATCGAAAACCCCTTTAGAATCAACTGCAATATTTCAGAATTTCAAAAATAACACTTTATCCTCTTAATTTCGGAACTCATATTCAATGTGTTGGGTACATTACCGCCGGGTTATCAGAGACGTTAAAGCATTTTACAAGCGTAAAAACTAGGACTTGAAGTGGGTGGAGCCCAGTACTGACCACACTATCGCCCTAGCGGCCGTATAATCAAGAAACACGATTTCTTATTGCTATCATTCGTTATGGACCTAGATGACATGATACCACACTAATTAATTGTTTAATCATTTTCATGTCAATATCACACTGATGGAAACAGGATTATGGCCTGACAAATATCTTATTCTTGGGTCCAAAACCTCTAGTAAATCAAAAATATTGTTTCGTTGCAGTTAATTAAAATGTCTACCGTTAGGGGCGTATTAATCTGGTTTAGCTGGTTAACGATCTTGTTCAATCGTTTGTCATGGGAATGCTATGCGTTAAAAAGAATATATATATATATATATATATATATATATATATATATATATACACTACAAGCTGTCCCTAGTCTTAAACGAGACATTGAAATGGTAATGCAACTGTCAAAACTGACGGATTTAAATTATTTTCCAAAAATGTTTTGATGGCTATTATCTGGAAGATGGAGCAAATAAAGTAGCCACAATATATTAAACTTGTTGAATTATTTTTTGTATTATTATAACTAAATAATAAATCAGTTTTTAAACATATTAAAAGATATTTTTGTTATTAAAAGCAATATGCCTAATTATATATTGGTGCTTTAATGAAATGAAAGGGAGGTGGATCCGGGGTGGAATAGATGAGTTCCTTCATGAAGTTCAAGTCCTTCCCGATCAAGAACTCATTTGCAAGTTCTTTTACTTTATTGGCTGTTAGTTTGCACAAAGCAGCTTTATGCTCTTCGGCCAGTTTCGCAAGATCATCCTTAATCAACTTCTTAACTTCATCATCACTCATCCCGGCGATCTTTAGGCCTTCGATCTTAGCCTGTAAAATAAACTTCATTTGATTATTTAGGAAAAGATAAAGAACAATTCTACTGATGAAGAACATTAAATAGATGATTAAAGAACAGAGTAGGACACAAATCAACTAAATTTACTTGTGACTACTAATCAATCATAGGATTAAATAAGTTAATCACAACTCGAGTTAATCATCAATCATAGGTCACATTAATAATATCTGAAGTTAGTCATCAATCAATCGTTACTCGTCAATCATTGACAGTCTGTACTAATGATTGACATGACTAACTTTTAGTATTAGGCTGATACTAACTTGTTTACACATACTATCTATACATTGGGCTTTGGAATTCCTTCACGAACCAGTTAATCATCAATCATAAATCAAGGCCTTTTTTAGTCTTTAATCATTAATCTGAGTAAGGCTAGTCATTAATCATCAATCATTAGTCAAAGCATGTTTAATCATTAATCATAGGCTAGAAAGAAATTAGTCGTTACTTATTAGTCATGGATAAAAATGACTTTTCTGTCAGCGGACCGGCGCACAGTGGGCCCAAACGACTTTTCGTGTTTTCAGAAAAGCCTTCAGCCACTAAATCTTAACCGATTTCAATGCATTTTTACGAAAAATGGAAGCTAATGAAATGTTGAACAACTTCGTCTAGCCATAGTTTTGTTTTCCTTTTTTGTTAAATTACCTGTAAATAATTCACGAACTTTTACAATTGAACATAAAATAATATTTTATTTTTCATCTAACTTAATATCAGCACTGATATCGTCGAAATTAAACATTCAAATCCTGATTGGACTTGGAAAAAATCAAAATCTATTTCCAAATCATTCAAAAATCATATTATTTCAATTAATCTCATTGCTGAATTAAGATAAATTTACGTTTTACGTTACGAAGATGTCAGTCTGATTTTTTCCAAGTCTAATCAGGTTTTAAATGTTTAATTTCGACGATATGAGTGTTGATGTTAAGTTACATGAAAAATCAAACAGTATTTTATGTTCAATTGTAAAAGTTCCTGAATTATTACACCTAATTTAATAAACAGCTGAAATAAACAACAAAAATCTTGCTAGAGAAAGGTGCTTTAAATTTTATTTGCTTTCATTTAAAAAAAAAAAACATTCATTAAAATGGGTTAAGATTTAGAGGCTGCAGCCTTTTTTGAAACACGAAATGTCGTGTGGCACCACTTTGCGGCGTGCCACATGGACTGTAAGCCACTTTTGTACCAAGGCCATTTCTTTGTTTCAGAACTGCAAGCCACCGCTGTGGCACCTTTTTGCGATATCTTGCTGTAATTTTTGAAAGCTCTAATCACTCACGTTTCCGCTACGGTTGATAAGAAATGCACTTTGACGCTATTAAATGGTGGTTTCCCTCTGCTAACCGGACGGTTTCCGTCTGCTAACCGGACGGTTTCCCTCTGCTAACCGGACGGTTTCCGTCTGCTAACCGGACGGTTTCCCTCTGCTAACCGGACGGTTTCCCTCTGCTAACCGGACGGTTTCCCTCTCCTAACCGGACGGTTTCCGTCTGCTAACCGGACGGTTTCCCTCTGCTAACCGGACGGTTTCCGTCTGCTAACCGGACGGTTTCCCTCTCCTAACCGGACGGTTTCCCTCTGCTAACCGGACGGTTTCCCTCTCCTAACCGGACGGTTTCCCTCTGCTAACCGGACGGTTTCCCTCTCCTAACCGGACGGTTTCCCTCTGCTAACCGGACGGTTTCCCTCTCCTAACCGGACGGTTTCCCTCTCCTAACCGGACGGTTTCCCTCTCCTAACCGGACGGTTTCCCTCTCCTAACCGGACGGTTTCCCTCTCCTAACCGGACGGTTTTTTAGCACTTTCCTCCGAAGGAAAGTAGCTATTGAGGTTGAACTCATGACGGAATTACTGAAAAAAATTTTCAAATCTTTATCGATCCTACCTAGTAGACACCGAAAATTACCCCCATTAAAATTTATATATATATATATATATATATATATATATATATATATATATATATGTATATATATATATATGTATATATATATATATATATATGTATATATATATATATGTATATATATATATATATATATATATATATATATATATGTATATATATATATATGTATATATATATATATGTATATATATATATATGTATATATATATGTATATATATATATATATATATATATGTATATATATATATATATATATATATGTATATATATATATATATATATATATATATATATATATATATATATATATATATATAAATATGTGTCTGTTAACACGATAGCGGCCAGAGTTTTTGTTTTTTCTTCACAAAATGTGGTATATAGCGTTCAATTAGCAAACGATTGAACGAGTTCGTTAAACACCAAAATCAGTCCACCGGGAGGTGCGGGTTTACCCCGGACCCAAAACAATAATTTGACCATACCAGCCGTAGTTTTTGTTATATTTCAACGAAACTCGCTATTCGTTATTTTGATCTAAAGAGAGAAATACGTTGTAAAAATAAACTAAATCGGTTCATTAGGAGGGGGGGGGGGGGTTACCCCGGACCCACATTACCAATTTGCAACTAACAGCCGTAATTGTTGTTACATTTCAAGGAAACTCGGTATTCGTGGTGGTAATTAACAGAGAAAAATGGGTTGTAAAAATAAACTAAATCGGGTTATTTGGAGGGGGGGGGGTTTACTCCGGACCTAAAGTACTAATATACTCATACCGGTCGTAATTTCTGCTGTAATGTAACGAAACGCGGTATACGTCGTGGGTTTCTCATGAGAAATACGTGTTGTAAAAATGAAGTAAATCGGTCTATTGGAAAGGAGGGTTTACTTTAAACTCTGTTTCATTACAATTAGTCCGCCAGTCGTAGGTTCCCAAAGGCGCCGCGAGGAGCGCTATCTCCCACTGTGGGGACTGTATCCTGTTCCTGCGTCAGATCAAAACACACAGAAATATAACACACACAGAAATATAACACACACAGAAATATAACACACACAGAGAAATATAACACACACAGAAATATAACACACACAGAAATATAAAACACACACAGAAATATAACACACACAGAAATATAACACACACACAGAAATATAACACGCACAGAAATATAACACACACACAGAAATATAACACACACAGAAATATAACACACACACAGAAATATAAAACACACACAGAAATATAACACACACACAGAAATATAACACACACACAGAAATATAAAACACACACAGAAATATAACACACACAGAAGTATAACACACACACAGAAATATAACACATATTATAAATTTACGTTTTAAAGACGCCAGTCTGATTTTTTCCAATTCTAATCAGGGTTTGAATGTTTAATTTCAACGGTATCAGTGATGATATTAAGTTAGACTAAAAATAAAATATTATTTTATGTTTCATTGCATAAGTAGGTGAATTATTTACAGGTAATTTTAAGTCACTATCTCTCCACAATGATACAGAAATTATATTTATTAATTTGCAAAAAATAAAATAAAGTATAAAATTGAAAATAAATAATTCCTACCTGTACATTAGACAGATCGTAATCCAGATTGATTTCCTTAATCTGTAGATTATGGTTGACTATGTCATATTGAATATCTCCTTTCTGGACAAATCCACTTATCTCCAATCTAAAGTAGAGGTTTATATTGTCAATTCCATTTTCTTATACTACACAAAATCATATATATATATATATATATATATATATATATATATATATATATATATATATATATATATATTTGTGTAAGTGTGTGTTTATAGATAATGTGACTAATAGTCAAGCAGCTTTAATACTTTTGCAACATTCAAAATATTAAATTAAAATATTCGATAGGTACTTAAAAAAAAAATGTCAAATGTATTTGTCAAAACGTTTTGTGTGCTGTCAGTAATACAACAGAAAACTGACAGTATCCTAAGCGGAAAATACCACATTTTATCACCAATTTATCCGAATCAGCTAGCTCTATCAAAAATCGAATAAGAAAAGTATTTTTAGAACATTTATTAGGCTCTTTACTAGGGTTTTTTTTTTTTAATTGGGTTTAAGGGTTAACTACGGTTTCCAACCCTATTTCGAGACATGTAGAAATAGACCTCAAAAGCCTCAGGAAAATTCTAGTATTTTACTACCACTTTCCTTAACAGCGGTTAAGGATAAGGCCTTGGAGAAGGTTTCATTAGTTTTCACTGGACGAATTACTCATGAACCCATTAACTGGAAGCCTGGTAACGAAAAAACGCCAGCGTTACGGTTATTTTCGCATGAATTTTGCCCCCCCCCCCCCAAAAAAATGTTCCGGTTGACGGATTTTTTATGGTTAACAAACTTGACCATCATTTTACTTTTTCGACCAAGATGTTTTATTTATTTAATTTGGGGTGGGTGGATAGATGGGGTGGGTGGATAGATGGGGTGGGTGGATAGATGGGGTGGGTGGATAGATGGGGTGGGTGGATAGATGGGGTGGGTGGATAGATGGGGTGGGTGGATAGATGGGGTGGGTGGATAGATGGGGTGGGTGGATAGATGGGGTGGGTGGATAGATGGGGTGGGTGGATAGATGGGGTGGGTGGATAGATGGGGTGGGTGGATAGATGGGGTGGGTGGATAGATGGGGTGGGTGGATAGATGGGGTGGGTGGATAGATGGGGTGGGCTTAATTTTAATGCTTTTTATGTCTACATAAAAATGCCTACAGGCATTATGAAAGATTCCCTTTCCATAATTGTGTTTTAGTTTTTTGCGTTCTTTTCGGAAACGAAGCAAAAACAAGAAAAATGCCAAAGGACATTTTTTCTTTCTTTTTCATCCTACTTCGATTCCCGATGTTTGACCGTTGAGTCCCGTTTCTGAAAGCTTTATTTTTTTGTTAGTGCTTTCCTCCCTCACTGTATAGTTAGGAAATTCGCTTATGAAGTTGAAACCATAAGATAAGTTCCGACTAGAAAATTTCATGATTCGGAACCCGTAGATCATGAAAATAACGGTGGTTCAAAATTATATATATATATATATATATATATATATATAAATATATATATATATATATATATATATATATATATATATATATATATATAATTTTGAACCACCGTTATTTTCATGATCTACGGGTTCCGAATCATGAAATTTTCTAGTCGGAACTTATCTTATGGTTTCAACTTCATAAGCGAATTTCCTAACTATACAGTGAGGGAGGAAAGCACTAACAAAAAAATAAAGCTTTCAGAAACGGGACTCAACCCGAGTCTCTTGAAGCAGGAATCTAGGAATCGTAGACACTATCCACACATGAAGAATGAAATTAACAAATTGTCTTTTAAAGTAATTTTTATATATAAATATCAATAACTTATTAACTACTAAAGGTAAAACTGAAGTTTAGGGTCCTCAACGATTACTTTAACATTTTCCACTATAACGTATTTTAATGCACTAAACACGAATCCGTTAAAAAAAAAAATCGCTCTCAACTAGGAAAGAAGTTATTAAACACTAAAGTTAACTGTTATGGAGGTTAAAGAAGTAGGAGTAAACAGCGTATTTGTGAACATGCGCATGCGCAGACATGTAACATTGGGAAACAAAGATCCCTCATTTGAAATGTTGATAAACTATTTATTTAAATATAGTTGTCAATTTTAAGGGCCTCTTCACCCGTCGTAAGCTGTTGCTTATGGGCAGACGTGCTATGCGTTTCTGCTCGCTCAAGAAGATATCAAAACTATAGTAAATACAACTCGCTAAAATTAATAGAATTCTATTTATTATTAGAACGAACGAATAATTATAAAGGCATTAGCTAATTATTCAGGGATTTCTGTTGTATAATACTTTTCTTGAACGAAACAAGAAGTGTAAAGAATGTTCATTAAAAAAAAAATGTTTCTGCTAGTAAATTTTAATAATTGATAGTAAATTTCAATTAGAATTCTTTATTAAGGACTTTTCCATACTCTCGCATGCGCATGTGTACAAATACGGTGTTTACGCCAACTTTTATAACCTCCATAATAGAGAACCTAGTGTTTAATACGATGACAAGGTATAGTTGGGATTCGGCTAGGAGAAAAACGTCAGACTTTTAGGAAAAAATCTGTATTTGGACGTTTCGGCTGCTCATTGGCAGCCTTCTTCAGCACTAGAGAATGCCTAGGGGGGAGGGAGGAAGACCTTGAGGACAACATAGGTAACCATTTTTACGTTTTTCTCCTAGCCAATCCCAACCATACCTTGTCTTCGTATCTCTCCAACGGCTAACTATCTCCATCTCCTAGCCGAATCCCAACCATACCTTGTCTTCGTATCTCTCCAACGGCTAACTATCTCCATCTCCTAGCCGAATCCCAACTATACCTTGTCTTCGTATCTCTGCAACAGCTATCTCCATCTCCTAGCCGAATCCCAACCATACCTTGTCTTCGTATCTCTCCAACGGCTAACTATCTCCATCTCCTAGCCGAATCCCAACCATACCTTGTCTTCGTATCTCTCCAACGGCTAACTATCTCCATCTCCTAGCCGAATCCCAACCATACCTTGTCTTCGTATCTCTCCAACGGCTAACTATCTCCATCTCCTAGCCGAATCCCAACTATACCTTGTCTTCGTATCTCTGCAACAGCTATCTCCATCTCCTAGCCGAATCCCAACTATACATTGTCTTCGTATCTCTGCAACGGCTAACTATCTCCATCTTCTAGCCGAATCCCAACTATACCTTGTCTTCGTATCTCTGCAACGGCTAACTATCTCCATCTCCTAGCCGAATCCCAACTATACCTTGTCTTCGTATCTCTGCAACAGCTATCTCCATCTCCTAGCCGAATCCCAACTATACCTTGTCTTCGTATCTCTGCAACGGCTAACTATCTCCATCTTCTAGCCGAATCCCAACTATACCTTGTCTTCGTATCTCTGCAACGGCTAACTATCTCCATCTCCACTAGTGTTTAATAACTTCTTTCCTAGTTGAGAGCGTTTTTTTTTTTTTTTTTTTTTTTTTTAACGGATTAGTGTTTAGTGCATCAAAATACGTTATAGTGCAAAATTTGAAAGTAATCGGCTGTGAGGACCCTAAACTTCAGTTTTACCCAAATAAACATAAAATAATTATCTATTTTTGATTTACTTACGAAAACGACCCCGATCCAGATATGGTCTTATTGAGAACTACACCAGACACACTGTACGTTCCCTCAGCATGGGCTGTAGGTTCTGTCACTTGGAAAGTAGATTTCAGTGTCGGCAGGTTGAAGTACACTTGGTCAATAGAAAATGATGTTTCATCTGACACTTTAATATCACTTAGGGATATATCAACACTAAAAACACAGAAAAGTAATAAAAGTACTAGAAATACTAGTTAACATGTAATTAATTAACTTGTGAATTATATTTTATTATTGCAATTGAAAAGGCTGAAAATATCAATTACAGTAATAACAAAAATAATTCAATTTGGATGAACTGTATTTTAATTGAATATAACTGGAGTCTTTTTAGCACTTTCCTCCGAAGGAAAGTAGCTATTGAGGTTGCACTCATGACGGAATTTTTGAAAAATTTCTTCAAATCTTTATCGATCCTACCTAGTAGACACCGAAAATGACCCCCGTCAAAAATTTATATATATCTATATATATATATATATATGCATATATATATATATATATATATATATATATATATATATATATATATATATATATATATATGTGTGTGTCTGTTAACACGATAGCGGCCAGAGTTTTTGTTTTTCCTTTACGAAACGTGGTATATAGCATTCAATTAGCAAACGGTTGAACGAGTTCGTTAACCACCAAAATTGGTCCACCGGAAGGGGGGGGGTTTACCCCGAACCCAAAACACTAATTTGACCATGCCAGCCGTAATATTGGTTATATTTCAACGAAACTTGGTATTCGTAGTGGTAATCTAGAGATAAAAGTGAGATATAAAAATAAACTAAATCGGTTCATTAGAAGGGGGGGGGGTTACTTCGGACCCACAATACCAATTTGCCACTACCAGCCGTGATTTTTGTTATATTTCGACGAAACTCGGTATTTGTAGTGGTAATCTACAGGTAAAAATAAACTAAATCGGTTCACTAGAAGGGGGGGGGGGGTTACTTCGGACCCACAATACCAATTTGCCACTACCAGCCGTGATTTTTGTTATATTTCGACGAAACTCGGTATTTGTAGTGGTAATCTACAGGTAAAAATGTGTTGTAAAAATAAACTAAATCGGTTCACTAGAAGGGGGGGGGGTTTACTTCGGACCCACAATACCAATTCGCCACTAACCAGCCGTGATTTTTGTTATATTTCGACGAAACTCGGTATTTGTAGTGGTAATCTACAGGTACAAATGTGTTGTAAAAATAAACTAAATCGGTTAATTAGAAGGGGGGGGGGGGTTTACTCCGGACCCAAATTACTAATATACTCATACCGGTCGTAATTTATGCTGTATTGTAACGTCATGGGTAACTCATGAGAAAAAAGTTTTGTAAAAATGAGCTAAATCGGTCAATCGGAAAGGGGGGTTTACTTTGTAATATATTTCGATAGAATAGCCCGCCTGACGTAGGTTCGCAAGGCCGCCGCAAGAAGCGCCATCTCCCACTAGAGGGACTGTATACTGTTCCTGCGTTAGATCAAATGACGAAAATATAAAGTTTTTTGTATTTATTAAGTAGTGTAGTAGGTACCATGTGTAAACATAACTCTGGAAGCAAATTAATAATTGAACAGTTACTCATTACAAAATTAAAAGAGAACTATTCATGTTTTTATTTTATTTATGTAGGATATTTTAAGTAAATCGTTCTGGAAAGCAGTCTACACAACCCAAATTCTAAGGAAAGTGCTTAGTTATGCAGCTCCTGCGTGACGGACTTTTTTAAATATTACCTACTCCCCCCCCCCCCCCCAAAGGAAGGAATTCTGAGGTCAGTCTAATTTAAAAGCACACAATTGGTTTGATCCATTCCTCAGAACTTAATAAGTCTTTTATTTATATATTCATTTTACCTTCAGGCCATTTTAAATATATAGAGGGAACAGACAAGTCCTAAAGTCTCTTTATTAAGACCAAGGCCTAAACTTAAATGTTTAAAATAAAGAGGCTGCTAATATTAAGGTAAAGTAAAATATAAATTATTGACATAGGGTTAAATTAATATAAATTATTTAATAAGAGGGTTATTTTTATTGTAACACTTACTTTATTTTCCTTCCAGATATTGAAAATGGCCTGAAGGCCGAAACGTTGTAGAATGATGATGTAAAGAAAGGACTTATTAGGGTCCGAGGAATGGATCAAACCAATTGTATTTTTAAAATAAATCGAGTATTTGAGTTACGTAGTTATTTCATATATAAAAAAAAAAAAAATCAGTCCCTTAACAGGCCACGAGGACCCTGAGGAGCAGATACTATAGAGGTATCTGATTCATGACCATACGGCACACTAGGGAGATAGTGTGGTCAATACTATGCTCCGGCCGCCTGATTTTCCTCTTGGCTGCTTCGACTGCTGGAGTCATTAGCACCCAAGGTACCCATTATTAATTAAATTAATTAAAGGCTGGGTTGGCGTAGGGACGATCAGGGAGGCCGAATTTAACCCATGAACGAAGACACTAGAAGAAAAAGTCTTTAGTACTATGCTCGGGATTTGAACTCAGGCCTCCAGCTTATTAGTCCAGTGCTCTACCACTGAGCTAACCTCGCCCCCTAGCTTATTAGTCCAGTGCTCTACCACTGAGCTAACCTCGCCCCCTAGCTTATTAGTCCAGTGCTCTACCACTGAGCTAACCTCGCCCCCTAGCTTATTAGTCCAGTGCTCTACCACTCAGCTAACCTCGCCCCCTAGCTTATTAGTCCAGTGCTCTACCACTGAGCTAACCTCGCCCCCTAGCTTATTAGTCCAGTGCTCTACCACTCAGCTAACCTCGCCCCCTAGCTTATTAGTCCAGTGCTCTACCACTGAGCTAACCTCGCCCCCTAGCTTATTAGTCCAGTGCTCTACAACTCAGCTAACCTCGCCCCCTAGCTTATTAGTCCAGTGCTCTACCACTCAGCTAACCTCGTCCCCAGTTATTTCATATACCTGTCGAAATATTAGGAATAATTAAATTACAAACATTTTATTTCGAAATCCTGACGTCTGTAATTTTTTTTTGACGGGTGTAGTTCACGGCTTAAGCAAGTAAACATTTTAATTCCTTCAGGATTTTGCGATCTACTGATAACAGCCAGTCTTTCAGTGATAATGATAAATACACTTATAATTCAATTACAATTGTAATTCAATTACAATTCTTGATAAAATTGGTAATTTAATTTTTGACTATCATAATTACCAGTGATAATTACCAGTGATAATTACCAGTGATAATTACCAGTGATAATTACATTTATAATTGAATTACAGTTGTAATATATTAGAATTCTTCATAAAACTGATATCTAGGCGCACGGTAGTGCGCCAGGCCAAGTTCCGGCCTAAGCATACTGTGTGTATATTACAGGAGGTCTTAGAGCCGATTTTTAACCTCTCATAACTTTCAACCAGATAAAGATAAAGTTATGAAATTTTTCACAGGTATTATACTACTAGATGTGAGTAAAACTGGAAATTTTCATAATTCTTCATCGAATAGTTTTTGAGATATAAGCGATCGAAAATCGGGATTTATAGGACTCACTGACTGACTCATCAAAACTATTAGGCACTTCCCATGATGCTAGAGACTTGAAATTTTGCATGAAGATAGATATGAGGGTGTTGTTAAAGGAAAAAATCTAAAAATCGCGAAAAGTTGTGTTTGACTCCGCTTCCGGGGCGGGGGCGTGCCAGTTTTGTACTTCCTTCGGAAACCCATCATTCCGTCCGAAACCCATGATGTGGGGTATCAAATGAATTGTCTCGGTATGAAGAACCTATATTTGATGTTTTAAGAAATATTTAGACGCATATAGGCTTGGTCAAAATCTTATGCCAGCTGTCTGTCTGTATGTTTGTTCCTCTTACAAATCGGTACCGTTTGACCGATTTTGACCAAACTTGGGACACAGATTGCTCTTGATACGGGGAGAATCATAGGCTAGGTTAAATTGTCTATCAGCTGTCTGTCTGTTTGTTCCTTATACAAATACACACCGTTTGGCCTATTTTGACCAAACTTGGCACGCAGGTAGGTCTTGATAAAGGAGTTTCATATTACCTATGACGTTTTGTACTTTTTGTTCCATCGAAATGCCATCATTCCTTCTGAAACCCATCATGTGGGGTATCAAATGAATCGTCTTGGTAAGGAGAACCTATATTTGATGTTTGAAAAAACATTTCGACGCATCTTAACAAAAACACTTGTGACTTCTTTCTTAAATGTAGTAAATAAAGTCGTAGGGGTTCACTGCATAATATACTTGAAAGCAGATACTAAGTTTTTCAAAGTCGAGCCATCTAAATTACAAAGTTTAGGATCACAAACCCAAAATGTATCGTCTTTGTTCTTATATTTTTGTTGAAGGCCTTCTGCACTTTCCCTATTGTGATCTTTATCCTCGGGATAAGGTTCCTGTGTTTTACAGTGTAATAGTTTAGTTAAGAGAGCAATCAATTTGACCTCTGGAGAAATGTCATCTGGAAGAGCTTCTAACTTTTCTAGTCTAGTGATTAGATGTATGTAGGTTGATTATTGGTATCAAATATCAAGCAGTAAGGAGAACCTTATGCAGAATCCAAAGGCCCTGGTTTTATATGAAGTACAAAAGCCAGTAGGTATGCGGCAACTAAATTCTATTTAATACTTAGAAAAAAGTAATGAGATCCCAAAAAAAACATAAATGTGAAATAGAGGCCAAGTTCCTCCTTGTATTGGCAAATATTTTAGGTAGAATTAATACACCAACTCATACTACTTTTTTCGAGTGTAGAATGGTAAGGCGTTTTTGGGGGGTTTTAGGAGGGAATATTTTTGAGGAAGGGAGTGTTTCATTGTTGGGGCAGGAACTTGGCCTCTATTTCACATTTATGCTTTTTGGGGATTTTAATTACTGACTATCATAATTAGTGATAAATACACTTATGATAGAATTACAATCGAATTACAATTGTAATTCAATTACAATTCTTGGTAATATATATATATTTGAATTACATAATTAGTACTTTCAATTACATTACAGGATTACAATGTAATTATAATTCACAATTCTTTATTCAATTACAATATGCCATACACTGAACAATATTATGTATCAGTGCATGTTACAATTGTATTTGGTGAATCGTCGTTGGTGCGCATGCTTACAAATAAATAGGAAACTAACAAATTATTTATACTTATATATATATATATATATATATATATATATATATATATATATATATATATATATATATATATATACCTGAGTTGATCATCTTGTAGATGTATTTTTGGAACATCTGGTGGAGTGTATGGATCGTGTCTCTGCAGGAGCCATCGGAAATATTCTATTACCTCTTTTATTAACTTCTCTATTCCATTCTTAAGAAGAGGCTCATCTAGAAAGGAAAAACATTATGTATAATTATATATTAATAATTTTTATTTGGTTTGTAAATAGTTTTAATGTGCATTTAATATTTGTTAATAATTAACAAAACTGCTTTTGTTGACCCCATTTGTTTCCAATAGCATGTCGTTAAAAACTTTAATATAGTTTAAACCTCAACTGGTAACATGTAAATTTTGTACGTTATAAGTAACATGCGTCTGTGAGACGTGTGCATGGTAAAATGTTTTTGGGGCAAACATTTGAAAAAAAAAAAAACTGTTTACAATGAAGGTATAGTTTATTAAAATAATTTTCATCGTTACGTATTAAAATCGGGTCAAAAAACCAACACAAATACATGGCTCTAGGAACTCAAGTATTACATACTTTGTTCAACACTCTAGCCATAATGGATTCAACATTTTATGCATTTGTAGGCTGTTTGCGTTCATTTTGAGTATGGTCGAAAGATTTGTGAATTTTGAGCTGCTTTCTTCGATTAAATCAAATTTGCAGTAACTTTTTTTTTTTTTGTTGTGTGCAAACAAAAGAAGCGTCATTTTTTTTTATGCTTGAACTCAATATTTTTTTTTACATTTTAGAATTTTAGGGGGAATTCCCCTTTTGTTTTCCTCATTGCGCCAAGGATTCAAACTATGTTCATCTATTTATTTACTATTTCAAGTGAAGAAAACTCATTGACAACAGTAAAGTTAGGAGTGAAATGTGCGATTAGTTTCGGGGAAAAAATATAAATAGAGAGGAATAATATTTTTTTTTTTTTTTTTTTTACGGCGCATCGACATAAATCTTGGCCATTAGCTCCGACGTCCAGGGTGCAGCCAGGAATTTTCTCAGCGAGCCCTGAGATGAGAAAATTTCTGGCACCGGTGGGACTCAAACCCACCATCTCCCGCTTATGAATCTAGCGCGCTATCCACTAGACCACGGGAGACCCCCAGGAATAATAATTAAATTCTGTTTTAAATGGTTATTGTTTATCCCCCCAAAAACATAAATGTGAAATAGAGGCCAAGTTCCTCCCCCCACAAAGAAACACTCCCTACCCCAAAAATATCCCCTCCTAACCCCCCCCCCCCCAAAACGCCTTACCATCCTACACTCCAAAAAAGTAGTATGAGTTAGTGTATTAAGTGCGCCATATTTTCAACCAAAAATATTTGCCAATACAAGAGATGATACAAGAAAGAAATGTCCAAGTTCATTACTTGGAAGACCTCATAGTTACTTACTAAGAACAGTAAAGACACTTCAACTGACCTAGGCATTAGGAAATGTCGTTCCTTAAATGCAGTAGTTTCCGGTTTTGTAGTCCCTCCCTCCATAGAGAGGAAACCCGCTAATAATGTTGACGTCATGACGCAATCCGGAAGTGACGACTAGAAAATATCACGTTTCAGAACACTTAGATGGTATTCCTTTCATTATAACGTAGGAAAACTAATGAATTGTTTTTAAAGTTACCGTTTACGAGAAATATTGATACAACTACTTTTCCAAACTAATTTTCAGTTTAGGGATTTAGTTGAAACTTCCTCCAGATGTTAGATATTCATTTATTCTAAGATATTAAAATATTTGGCTGCGTTTGGAGTTTGGGAATTATTAGAAAAAAGAAAATGTTCTTATGGGCCTGAAAGGATTCGGATCTTGTTATATTTTAAAAAATATCTCAAAAACCTTTAGGAAATCGTGATAAGTGGATAGTGACTATTCGAAAGCTTAATAATGATTCTAGAGAGAATGTTTCTATGTAGTTTTTGATGGGCGATGTTAATCACAGAAATAAGTGATTAAAACTTCGAACGGAGTGACGTTCTTTTGAACGGATTTTTGTCTCTATTTAATTCAATTTTTAATTGGTTGTTTTTTGTTTTAAATTGCATTTAATATTAAAATGAGTATTTTTGCAAAACAAGGTAAGAAACTGTGAAAAATAATGGTAATTGTGTTTTTCTAGGGCGAACGTTTAGAAGGAGGATGGAGGCATTTATGCTTAGAAAACTGTCAGTATCCTATTGTGGAGCCTTAAATCATGCTTAGGATACTGTCAGTATCCTATTGTGGAGCCTTAAATCATGCTTAGGATACTGTCAGTGTCCTATTGCGGAGCCTTAAATCATGCTTAGGATACTGTCAGTGTCCTATTGTGGAGCCTTAAATCATGCTTAGGATACTGTCAGTATCCTATCGTGGAGCCTTAAATCATGCTTAGGATACTGTCAGTATCCTATTGTGGAGCCTTAAATCATGCTTAGGATACTGTCAGTGTCCTATTGCGGAGCCTTAAATCATGCTTAGGATACTGTCAGTGTCCTATTGTGGAGCCTTAAATCATGCTTAGGATACTGTCAGTGTCCTATTGTGGAGCCTTAAATCATGCTTAGGATACTGTCAGTGTCCTATTGTGGAGCCTTAAATCATGCTTAGGATACTGTCAGTGTCCTATCGTGGAGCCTTAAATCATGCTTAGGATACTGTCAGTATCCTATCATGGAGCCTTAAATCATGCTTAGGATACTGTCAGTGTCCTATTGTGGAGCTTTAAATCATGCTTAGGATACTGTCAGTGTCCTATTGCGGAGCCTTAAATCATGCTTAGGATACTGTCAGTGTCCTATTGTGGAGCCTTAAATCATGCTTAGGATACTGTCAGTGTCCTATTGTGGAGCCTTAAATCATGCTTAGGATACTGTCAGTGTCCTATTGTGGAGCCTTAAATCATGCTTAGGATACTGTCAGTGTCCTATTGTGGAGCCTTAAATCATGCTTAGGATACTGTCAGTGTCCTATTGTGGAGCCTTAAATCATGCTTAGGATACTGTCAGTATCCTATTGTGGAGCCTTAAATCATGCTTAGGATACTGTCAGTATCCTATTGTGGAGCCTTAAATCATGCTTAGGATACTGTCAGTGTCCTGTTGTGGAGCCTTAAATCATGCTTAGGTTACTGTCAGTGTCCTATTGTGGACCCTTAAATCATGCTTAGGATACTGTCAGTGTCCTATTGTGGAGCCTTAAATCATTTTTTCTCTTCGATACTTTATTTTATGTTTTTAAGTGTGTTTACATTTTTAACGATATATATAGACAAATCATTAACTGATTCTATTCTCTTAGTTCCTGCGAGTCAGGTTTTTTTTGTATTCAAAGTATTTATAGTCCGAGAGCTGATAACCGCACTTTTCATGAAGTGTTTTATGCATTTTGAAATTTTGCTATAGTGCATCTCTTGGGTAGATAAGAAGTTAAGTTCCCATGCGCATAGGGGAAAGGTGCAAAACAATATTGCCCTAAAATAGTGTTTTATTCAGAAGTCAACTATTAATAATGTAAAAAAAAAAAAAAATGCAAATTAATATTAAATGGAGTGCTTTATTCACGCTGCGATTTAAACAGCTTCTTCAATAAACATAATTAAAAATAATTACGAAAGGGCAGACCCTTTTGAGGGGTTTAATTATCAGGAAACATGAAAATAAATGTTGCCTATGATAGACTGCAATACACTGCGTGTAAGAGTGAATGAGAGCACCGCGCAGTTGTGGTTGTTCTCTGTGCTCTCATTGGTTCTTGCTCAAATGATCTTGTACAGCTGTCCCGGTTTAAATGGCAGCGTGAATAAAACTCTCATTTACTATTAGAGTAAAAACAATTTTGTTTTTGGTTTACAAGTTATACCCCTTAAAAGTGTCTGCCTTATATATTATTCATTGTAAAATCGACTTAATTTTACGTTAAAGTTGGCTTCTGAATGAAACTATATTTTTGGGAAATATTTTTTTTGCACCTTTTTCCAATGCGCAGTACCTGGTGTCCCAAGGTACAAGCCAATACATATTTACCTTCTTATCTACCGAAGAGGTACATTATAGCATAAAACACTTCATGAAAAGTGCGTTGCTGGCTCTTGGACTATTTAGGAAAATACTGTCTGGCGAAACTTGTTTTTGCTTACTATTTAAACGACAAGAACTCAGCTGAACATTGATAAAGACTTGATAAGAGAGAAATTTCACTTACCATCGGTAGGGAATGCAGATGTACCAACCGCAACAAGCACAAGAATCAGTGCTATCACTTTCATGTTTCGTCTGCAACTAAATGCAACACACTTTGAGCATATGGCAATATGTCAAGAATCTGTAAAAAATATAAGATAATAATTCTGGGATTTGAACAAAGAGTTTTCTTCCGTTATTGTTTTTTTAATGAAATGTCTTATCAATACTTAAAGTGTTTTTAAATTATTTTTCTCAAATACTCTTCAGGGAATGAATATTTTATAAATTGGCCCCGTTTCACAAATGATGAAAATTCCACATAAAAGTTAGACAACGAAATTAATAATTGATGAGAAGTGCGTCGTTATAACTAGTACCTATATCCGGCGTTATAACTAGTACCTATATCCGGCGTTATAACTAGTACCTATATCCGGCGTTATAAATAGTACCTACATCCGGCGTTGGATTTAAATAGTTTGGCATAGAAAAATAACTTATTTTCAAATAATATTATATTTTTCTTTTTTATTTTGACGGAATGATTACATCATTGAAAGTCAGCCCCGTAACATACTCGAAGGCCTCAGAGGGTCATATACTGAAGCCATATCTGATTTATGACCATAAGGCACACAAGGAAGATAGTGTGGTCAGTACTACGCTCCGTTCGCCTTATTTCACCTTTGCAGGTATAAATTAATAAATTAATTAAAGGCTGAGAGTACCAAGAGGCGATCTTGGACCCCAAATTCAAACCTCGAACGAAGACACTAAAATAAAAAGTCTTTAGAGCACTCCAGAGTATTGAACTAAGGTCCTCCAGAATTTTAGTCGAGTGTTTATAATTCACCACTAGGAGACTTGGTGGGCGTGAGTGTTAAGGGACAAGCATTTAAAAGAAAAGGAATCAGCTGTATCCTGGCTAGAAAAGGAATCAGCTGTATCCTGGCTAGAAAAGGAATCAGCTGTATCCTGGCTAGAAAAGGAATCAGCTGTATCCTGGCTAGAAAAAGGTCATATTATTATTGATTTTCTATTTCTATATATCGCACTAGTCTTTCTAAAGTGATACAACTCAAAAATCGGTTTTATTCACACCGCCATAGTTCTGACTACGAAAGACATGGTAAATATCTCTTTATGAACCATCAAAACTGTATGTACCTAGCTACAGAGCTTCTACACCAGAGGGTACTTGTGTCACTCTTCCTGTCTTAATGCTATTCCATCTACATAGGCAAGAGTGTCACATTTTCAGTTCTGACTATGAAAGACATGGTAAATATCTCTTTATGAACCATCAAAACTGTATGTACCTAGCTTCAGAGCTTCTACACCAGAGGGTACTTGTGTCACTCTTCCTGTCTTAATGATATTCCATCTACATAGGCAAGAGTGTCACATTTTCAGTTCTGACTATGAAAGACATGGTAAATATCTCTTTATGAACCATCAAAACTGTATGTACCTAGCTTCAGAGCTTCTACACCAGAGGGTACTTGTGTCACTCTTCCTGTCTTAATGATATTCCATCTACATAGGCAAGAGTGTCACATTTTCAGTTCTGACTATGAAAGACATGGTAAATATCTCTTTATGAACCATCAAAACTGTATGTACCTAGCTTCAGAGCTTCTACACCAGAGGGAACTTGTGTCACTCTTCCTGTCTTAATGCTATTCCATCTACATAGGCAGGAGTGGCACATTTTCAGTTCTGACTATGAAAGACATGGTAAATATCTCTTTATGAACCATCAAAACTGTATGTACCTAGCTTCAGAGCTTCTACACCAGAGGGTACTTGTGACACTCTTCCTGTCTTAATGCTATTCCATCTACATCGGCAAGAGTGTATGTACCTAGCTACAGAGCTTCTACACCAGAGGGTACTTGTGTCACTCTTCCTGTCTTAATGATATTCCATCTAAATGAGTCATCTTTGAGTTGTGACACTTTAGAAATACTATTGTGATATATATAAATATAAATTAATAAAAATACAATACATATATTCGTTTAATTTTCACTGTTTGTTTACTATCATATTAAAAAATTCACCATTTCGCGCACCACTGGTCATACTAAAATGGCTGTTTTTAGTCTTTAACCTATTTCGTTTAGACTCCCTCCACTCCCTATTAACTCAATGGTTTACATCCCTTTAGCCATATGTGTTGGATTTATTCCCTATGCTCTTCGCTATTTCTGTTTACTTTATGTACGCTCTAATCTGTGCGTAACCTAAGATAGGCACATCCTTTGCCGAGTTTAGTTGTAATGTAACAAAAATATCTAACGTTAAGAATATATTAGTAATTTGTGCCTGTATACCCCCCCCCCCTTGTAGATGTACCAATGTTGCCGGTTGAAAAACTCGTGCACATTCTCCCAATATTTCTTGAGGAGTGAATGCTATGACATGTGATTCACAAGTATAAACACTTAGTGATAATCAATCAACTCTTGAAGAGATAGCAACACTTAGTAATGAGCTATCATTAACACTGCGAGTGCTAGTGACAAATTAAGGTGCAATACACAATATGAACATGCTTACATAGAACATTTTATGATTTTTTCCTTTAGAATTGAAAAGTAATTTGAATTAACCAAGAAAAAACCTCAGAGACATAAAGTGCTGTAGACACTCCTATCCGTCAGGAGAACTAAGAACAAGATGCGACGAAGTAATACTAACACGACTTAGAATCGGACATACACGACTCACCCATTCGTACCTCTTCACAAGACAGCACAAACCTCAGAGACATAAAGTGCTGTAGACACTCCTATCCTTCAGGAGAACTAAGAACAAGATGCGACGACGTAATACTAACACGACTTAGAATCGGACATACATGACTCACCCATTCGTACCTCTTCACAAGACAGCACAAACCTCAGAGACATAAAGTGCTGTAGACACTCCTATCCTTCAGGAGAACTAAGAACAAGATGCGACGAAGTAATACTAACACGACTTAGAATCGGACATACATGACTCACCCATTCGTACCTCTTCACAAGACAGCACAAACCACTATGTGAGGCATGCAACGTACCTTTAACTGTATAACACATCCTAACAGACTGCCTTGAAGGAGATAACTTACAGATTCCTCGAAGCCTCAGTGAACTGTTATCTGCTAACAGCCCCCACATTGATACCATACTGACATACTTAAAGACGACCAAGACATACAATAAAATATAATTATACCAAACATAACTCCCAAGTCAAAGTTTCTTATTTCAGGATAATATTCCTCAGATTTCAACTCCGCAAATATCATTATGATTACTATTTATTATTGCCATTAAAATTATACGTTTAATTCTGTATTTATTTATTTTATTAATTGCTTATATATTTCTTTATTGTTATTCTCTTTTCTTTAGTTTTCTTTTATTATTCATTCTCTATACCCTTTATTTTAGCACTTTCCTCCGAAGGAAAGTAGCTATTGAGGTTGGACTCATGACGGAATTTTTGAAAAATTTCTTCAAATCTTTATCGATCCTACCTAGTAGACACCGAAAATGACCCCCGTTAAAATTTATATATATATATATATATATATATATATATATATATATATATATATATGCATATATATATATATATATATATATATATATATATATATATATATATATATATATATATGTGTCTGTTAACACGATAGCGGCCAGAGTTTTTGTTTTTTCGTCACGAAACTTGGTATATAGCATTCAATTAGCAAACGATTGAACGAGTTCGTTAACCACTAAAGTCGGTCCACCGGAAGGGGGGGTTTACCCCGAACCCAAAACACTTATTTGACTATGTCAGCCATAATATTTGTTATATTTCAACGAAACTTGGTATTCGTAGTGGTAATATAGAGAGAAAAGTGAGATATAAAAATGAACTAAATCGGTTCATTAGAAGGGGGGGGGGGTTTACTCCGGACCCACAATACCAATTCGCCACTACCAGCCGTGATTTTTGGTATATTTCGACGAAACTCGGTATTCGTAGTGCTAATCCACAGGTAAATGTGTGTTGTAAAAATAAACTAAATCGGTTCATTAGAAGGGGGGGTTTACTCCGGACCCAAATTCCTAATATACTCATACCGGTCGTTCTGCTGTATTGTAACGAAACGCGGTATACGTCGTGGGTAACTCATGAGAAAGAAGTATTGTAAAAATGAGCTGAATCGGTCAATCGGAAAGCGGGGGTTTAATTTGTAATATATTTGAATAGAAAAGCCGGCAGACGTAGGTTCACAAAGCCGCCGCAAGGAGCGCTTTCTACCACTAGAGTGACTGTATCCTGTTCCTGCGTTAGATCAAAATACGATAATATGAGGATTTTTGTATTTATTACGTAGTGTTGTAGGTACCATGTGTAAACATAACTCTGGAAGCAGATTAATAATTGATCAGTTACTCATTACAAAATGAGAACTATTCACGTTTTTATTTTATTTATGTAGGATATTTTAAGCAAATTGTTCTGGAAAGCAGTCTACACTACCCAAATTCTGAGGAAAGTGCTTAGTTATGCAGCTCCTGCGTGACGGACTTTTTTAACTTTGTTACTGATCCTTAGCTTATAATTTATTATTTTATTTATTATATTTTATATAAATTTTTTTAGGGCAGATCACCATTCTGTGCTGCTCTTAAAGTAAAATAAATAAAAAAAAATTAATCAAGAAATTTGAGGTTCTACGTAGGCCATCATTATTTATTTTTTCACGGAGCTTCACAACCGCCGGATCATTAGCAAATACAGAAAAATGACTTCGGCCATCATCTGTTACTTCTGATTAGCAGTTAAGTTTTAAGCGAATTACAGAGGGAAATAATTATAAAAGTAAGAAGTACGTTACGCACGAGCAGTATAACTAATCATACTTCTTAGAAGTTGGCTAGTGTAAGCTGCATTTTCTCAAGAAGGAATTACTTTGAACTATTCCTGATTGTCTGCATAAGGATTAACTTGAGACCAATCATGAGAATTGTGTCTATTGAATATTCCGTCCCGTATGAAAGTGGCCTTGTTTGTCCAAAAAATGTTGCGCCCGAACTGAGGATTAACATTTATCCTCCCCAGTGATTTTTTTTAGTGTTAATTGAAATTTTATTTGAAAACATTTCAGATTATTTGTAAATTTTGGATTAAAATTGTTCAACTATCTTGTAATATTTTTGAATACTTCCCTCGAAATGTCTAGTGAAAACTACATCACGCAAAAGATAAATGATTCAAAATTTGGAAAAGACAAAATGTGACGTATCTCTTAAATGAAAAACGTTTCAACAATTTCTTTCAGTTACCTTTTATTGGTTCCAAATTGGATTCCCACAGTTTGACCAGTAAAACATAAGTAATCCATAATTTCAGTTACCTTTTTATTGATTCCAAATTGGATTCCCACAGTTTGACCAGTAAAACATAAGTAATCCATAATTTCAGTTACCTTTTATTGGTTCCAAATTGGATTCCCACAGTTTGACCAGTAAAACGTAAGTAATCCATAATTTCAGTTACCTTTTATTGGTTCCAAATTGGATTCCCACAGTTTGACCAGTAAAACATAAGTAATCCATAATTTCAGTTACCTTTTTATTGGTTCCAAATTGGATTCCCACAGTTTGACCAGTAAAACATAAGTAATCCATAATTTCAGTTACCTTTTATTGGTTCCAAATTGGATTCCCACAGTTTGACCAGTAAAACATAAGTAATCCATAATTTCAGTTACCTTTTATTGGTTCCAAATTGGATTCCCACAGTTTGACCAGTAAAACATAAGTAATCCATAATTTCAGTTACCTTTTATTGGTTCCAAATTGGATTCCCACAGTTTGACCAGTAAAACATAAGTAATCCATAATTTCAGTTACCTTTTATTGGTTCCAAATTGGATTCCCACAGTTTGACCAGTAAAACATAAGTAATCCATAATTTCAGTTACCTTTTATTGGTTCCAAATTGGATTCCCACAGTTTGACCAGTAAAACATAAGTAATCCATAATTTCAGTTACCTTTTATTGGTTCCAAATTGGATTCCCACAGTTTGACCAGTAAAACATAAGTAATCCATAATTTCAGTTACCTTTTATTGGTTCCAAATTGGATTCCCACAGTTTGACCAGTAAAACATAAGTAATCCATAATTTCAGTTACCTTTTTATTGGTTCCAAATTGGATTCCCACAGTTTGACCAGTAAAACATAAGTAATCCATAATTTCAGTTACCTTTTATTGGTTCCAAATTGGATTCCCACAGTTTGACCAGTAAAACATAAGTAATCCATAATTTCAGTTACCTTTTATTGGTTCCAAATTGGATTCCCACAGTTTGACCAGTAAAACATAAGTAATCCATAATTTCAGTTACCTTTTATTGGTTCCAAATTGGATTCCCACAGTTTGACCAGTAAAACATAAGTAATCCATAATTTCAGTTACCTTTTATTGGTTCCAAATTGGATTCCCACAGTTTGACCAGTAAAACATAAGTAATCCATAATTTCAGTTACCTTTTATTGGTTCCAAATTGGATTCCCACAGTTTGACCAGTAAAACATAAGTAATCCATAATTTCAGTTACCTTTTATTGGTTCCAAATTGGATTCCCACAGTTTGACCAGTAAAACATAAGTAATCCATAATTTCAGTTACCTTTTATTGGTTCCAAATTGGATTCCCACAGTTTGACCAGTAAAACATAAGTAATCCATAATTTCAGTTACCTTTTATTGGTTCCAAATTGGATTCCCACAGTTTGACCAGTAAAACATAAGTAATCCATAATTTCAGTTACCTTTTATTGGTTCCAAATTGGATTCCCACAGTTTGACCAGTAAAACATAAGTAATCCATAATTTCAGTTACCTTTTATTGGTTCCAAATTGGATTCCCACAGTTTGACCAGTAAAACAAGTAATCCATAATTTCTTCACACAAGGTATTGGAAAGTAACAAAACTACATTCCACATTTTTTGAGAAAAGGGAGCCAATCGTTCAACCTATCCTTCAACAAACTTCCACTTCATTTGCATAGATTTAATGTTTACTAAATGTAGAAGTCTTTCTGTAAGGAGTGTATCTGTAGTTCGATAGGGGGCTGAGGAAAGCATTCGAGAGAAAGCTCAGAATCATAGAGAAAAAAAGTTTTTATTTATTTCTTGGCGCACCGCAACAAGGGCTATATGCGAGAAAAACATAAGTTCGTTATTGGATGTCCAGAAAGTATCTTCTTTCAATGGGTTTAGTGAATTAAATCACAGTTTTCTTGAAGGAAATTTAATCTATTTTATGATATATGATTCATAATTAGAATTTAATTATCTTCAACCATTTTGTGTAATCCTTTCTTATTCAATAACGAATACCTCTACGTCAAAAAACACAACAAAAAAAAACAAAAAAAAAAAAAACAGAAAATTGGACATTAATCCTTTTCCCTTCGGAATTCTACTATAATTTAAATTAACTTTTCTTAAAAAGTTGCCACTTGAGTGGTATACCAAGTGGCACGCCACTTGGTATAGCACTCAAGATAACCACCTAAGGGAAATAAAGAGCAATATACGACCATTTACGTCAAGCGAACAAGAGACGTGACGAAGTTATACTAACAAGACTGAGAATCGGACATACACGCCTCACCCACGTACACCTATTTACTAAACAAGACAAGCCAAGGTGCGAGGCATCCTTTGACAGTGAAACACCTACTAACAGGCTGCATGAAAAGAGACAACCTATAGACACCTCATGACCTTAGCGTGCTGTTAGCAGATAACAGTCCATATATTCATACCATACTGACAGACTTAATCATCACGAATACATACAATGAAATATAGTAATATTACAAATGACCCACGATCTTAATTCCCAACAAAATTTCTGATCTTACAATAATTGTCAATCTATTCATTCCATTATATCTTTTATTTACTGTTTATTTATTTTATTTTTTATTTTTTTTTTTACGGGGCATCGACATAAATCTTAGCCATTAGCACCGACGGCCAGGGTGCATCCAGGAATTTTCTCAGCGAGCCCTGAGATGAGAAAATGTCTGGCGCCGGTGGGGATCGAACCCACCATCTCCCGCTTATGAATCTAGCGCGCTAGCCACTAGACCACGGGAGACCCCCTTTATTTACTTACTGTTATTTTTATTTTAATTTATGTTCCTTATTCCTTTATTTATTTTATTTTATTATTTTTTATTTATTCTTTTTTTTTGGTTGGCCACCATATTATTAGACCGATTATTATTATAATCAAAGCCCTACGTTATCACATATCATCGGATTATATTTAATTTTGAGATCATGACCAATTAATTCATAACCAATTACTTTATTGTATTTCTTATTATTATTTATCCTCAATTTTTTTTTATTGTATTTATTTTTTGTTATTCAATAGAGCAGATCACCCTTGTTGCGAAGCTCTCGAAATTAATAAAATATATGAACTTTTGTGTTTGAAATTATATCCAGTATCAAACCCCAGAGTTTGGCTACTTAGACCCCCTGTATATATATATATATATATATATATATATATATATATATATATATATATATATATGTATATATACACATTTATGTTTTAACAAATTCTTGATGATTGAAATCATTATCTTAAATCGCTTTATATAATTGAAATGTGTACATAGGACTGTCTTTATCAGGTTTTTACTCCATGTTGACGCTGAGTTATTGCTACTTTTAGTATTTACCTAATGTAATTTAGCGACATAATCAACGCTAAGAGGCTCTTCATGAGATTTCCTTTCCTTAACTAGGAATACAATTAATTCTTGTTATCAGTTAATTTTTCTTTTCAGCTTTTATCAGAATGATATTTAATTATACTTTCAGTGTTTGCTTAGATTTCTTGTATTCTTCCTAAATATTTTGTTATTGAACATTCTGAAATCAGATCTAAAAATAAAAATTGTATATGTACAGAAGATTGTGTACAACAGGATAAATAGAATTGTTTTAAAAATAAATCTACCAGATGCAGGAAACTATGAATATTGCTAATTCAGAAATATCTTATTTGCTAACCTAAACTTCGAAATTGCAAATAACTACCTACAAACCCCCGAACTGACCTACCTTGGGTAGAACCCGAACTGACCTACCTAGGGGAACCCGAACTGACCTACCTAGGGGAACCCGAACTGACCTACCTAGGGGAACCCGAACTGACCTACCTAGGGGAACCCGAACTGACCTACCTAGGGGAACCCGAACTGACCTACCTAGGGTAGAACCCGAACTAACCTACCTAGGGGAACCCGAACTGACCTACCTAGGGGAACCCGAACTGACCTACCTAGGGGAACCCGAACTGACCTACCTAGGGGAACCCGAACTGACCTACCTAGGGGAACCCGAACTGACCTACCTAGGGGAACCCGAACTGTTACAGATTTGCGTTATTAGGTTTTAATGTTACTTATTTGGTTTCTAATTTATTTTTGCTTTTCTACATGCAGAAAGTAGGTGTATCATGGCTCGCCGGGTAACAGCTAGATGCAGAAAGTAGGTGTAGCATGGCACTCCGGGTAACAGCTAGATGCAGAAAGTAGGTGTAGCATGGCGCTCCGGGTAACAGCTAGATGCAGAAAGTAGGTGTAGCATGGCACGCCGGGTAACAGCTAGCTGCAGAAAGTAGGTGTAGCATGGCACTCCGGGTAACAGCTAGATGCAGAAAGTAGGTGTAGCATGGCACTCCACTCTGTGAACTATAATTAAATAAACAATATGCTATCAGGGTACATAACGTCGATACAAATGCAAAGTATCGAATATGAAAATCACCACTTTTCAGAGTGGAAAAGCATTTATTCATAACTTTTTTTTGGACAGTCAAATATTCGGCAGATTTGACCTTTTGATAGTGGAATACTTTCCCTTTAATAGAGTGAAGTCAGATTGAAGAATTTGCCGCACATAAGTCAAGCAGAAATTAGTAAAGATTGACAATGAAAGATGCATTTCTTCACATTCGTTACTTTGCATTTGTATCGACAATATAAACTTCCCTTTATTTCCTCTTTGGATGAAAGCAATGTAGTGTTGGGAATTCGTTACTTTGCATTTGTATCGACGATATAAACTTCCCTTTATTTCCTCTTTGGATGAAAGCAATGTAGTGTTGGGAATTCGTTACTTTGCATTTGTATTGACGATATAAACTTCCCTTTATTTCCTCTTTGGATGAAAGCAATGTAATGTTGGGAATTCGTTCCTTTGCATTTGTATCGACGATATAAACTTCCCTTTATTTCCTCTTTGGATGAAAGCAATGTAGTGTTGGGAATTCGTTACTTTGCATTTGTATTGACGATATAAACTTCCCTTTATTTCCTCTTTGGATGAAAGCAATGTAGTGTTGGGAATTCGTTACTTTGCATTTGTATCGACGATATAAACTTCCCTTTATTTCCTCTTTGGATGAAAGCAATGTAGTGTTGGGAATTCGTTACTTTGCATTTGTATCGACGATATAAACTTCCCTTTATTTCCTCTTTGGATGAAAGCAATGTAGTGTTGGGAATTCGTTCCTTTGCATTTGTATTGACGATATAA
This sequence comes from Gonocerus acuteangulatus, assembly GCA_946811695.1. NCBI lineage: Eukaryota > Metazoa > Arthropoda > Insecta > Hemiptera > Coreidae > Gonocerus > Gonocerus acuteangulatus. The sequence goes on from OX328130.1 coordinate 2,769,765, forward strand.
ACTTCCCTTTATTTCCTCTTTGGATGAAAGCAATGTAGTGTTGGGAATTCGTTACTTTGCATTTGTATCGACGATATAAACTTCCCTTTATTTCCTCTTTGGATGAAAGCAATGTAGTGTTGGGAATTCGTTACTTTGCATTTGTATTGACGATATAAACTTCCCTTTATTTCCTCTTTGGATGAAAGCAATGTAGTGTTGGGAATTCGTTACTTTGCATTTGTATCGACGATATAAACTTCCCTTTATTTCCTCTTTGGATGAAAGCAATGTAGTGTTGGGAATTCGTTCCTTTGCATTTGTATCGACGATATAAACTTCCCTTTATTTCCTCTTTGGATGAAAGCAATGTAGTGTTGGGAATTCGTTACTTTGCATTTGTATCGACGATATAAACTTCCCTTTATTTCCTCTTTGGATGAAAGCAATGTAGTGTTGGGAATTCGTTACTTTGCATTTGTATTGACGATATAAACTTCCCTTTATTTCCTCTTTGGATGAAAGCAATGTAGTGTTGGGAATTCGTTCCTTTGCATTTGTATCGACGATATAAACTTCCCTTTATTTCCTCTTTGGATGAAAGCAATGTAGTATTGGGAATTCGTTACTTTGCATTTGTATCGACGATATAAACTTCCCTTTATTTCCTCTTTGGATGAAAGCAATGTAGTGTTGGGAATTCGTTACTTTGCATTTGTATCGACGATATAAACTTCCCTTTATTTCCTCTTTGGATGAAAGCAATGTAGTCTTGGGAATTCAGTCATACAATGACTAACGCAAATTTTTTTTTATTCATTATTGAATAAAAAATATTTATTATATAAAAATTTCTATTAAATAAAAATGATTTATTTGAATGAAAACTGTTATTGAATAAAAATTATTTATATGAATGGACATTTTTTAATCTGATTAAGTTAAATTACTAATTAAATAATAAAAATTCCCTATGTGTTAATATGTATTTCTCGAATAACCTATGGTTATTTCTAGGTAAATAATAAAAATTCCCTATGTGTTAATATGTATTTCTCGAATAACCTATGGTTATTTCTAGGTAAATAATAAAAATTCCCTATGTGTTAATATGTATTTCTCGAATAACCTATGGTTATTTCTAGGTAAATAATAAAAATTCCCTATGTGTTAATATGTATTTCTCGAATAACCTATGGTTATTTCTAGGTAAATAATAAAAATTCCCTATGTGTTAATATGTATTTCTCGAATAACCTATGGTTATTTGTAGGTAAACAATATCATATTTATTGGTATGCCGACAACTCATTAATTTGGTGTTTATTTTTTATTGACACCAAATTTTCCGTTGTATCTATTTTTTAAATTTTTTTATGACGCGCATATATTCTATGTCGTATTTATAATAAATAATTAAAAAATGAAAAATAATGAATTATTCACAGAATAAGAAACAAAGCAATGAATAACTGAATCAGTGAATAAATTTGAATTCAATAAAAAATTATTTGAATAATTATTGTATAATAAATTTATTGAATAATCCTCAACTCTGAACATTTTTGTAGGTCCTTTTTCCATGTGATTCTCCAGCTTCTATCATTGTTCGTGAGTTCTCTGTTTTCGAATTTAGTCGAGAATCAATAATCAAGAACTTGGAAAAATAGAAGTTTAAAATAAAATGATTTATTATTTTTGAAAAAGTCTTGGTATTTAGGGTCAAAAAAATCGACTATTATTTGATATTGCCATTTTTGAAAGTTTTCATGTGTTCCGGAATTCCTTACGACTAAAAGGGTTTTTAAATCTAATTGACAGTACTTTTAAACATTACATTTAACTGCTAGAACACGCAACGCTACGTGGACAACGCTACATAATTCTAGTTATTGTTTCTACAGGCAGCTGAAGAGAATATTGACGGAATGTGAACATAACCGTTCCTCGCTCGGTTTGATGTTGACAAACACCGACAAGGGTTTACATTCATGGATGATGCTGTAATGACATGGATACTCTCTATGAATATCTTACAGCCGAACTCTAAACCTTGTTGTGTTTTCAGGGCAAATTCAGACATCTGGGAAATAACAATTAGGCACGGGTTAGTTTCAACCGAGCAGGTTCTGAAAATACCCTCTTGCCTTCTCTCTCTTTCTCTCTCTCTCTCTCTCTCTCTCTCTCTCTCTCTCTCTCTCTCTCATTCTCTCTCTCTCTCTCCCTCTCTCTCTCTCTCTCTCCCCCCTTGATAATCGCCACAGAATTTAGAACGGATAATCCATAATTTACCACACACTTCTTGCCAAGGTAGTGCTGATAACTTTTCTTTTTTCCAAAGAAATGCCTCAACCCTCTGTGGGAATCGAACCCACCACCCACAGACACGGTGTGCTCACGCCTTAGGAATATCTTCCACCGGGCCCCCAATATTAATTTAAAAATTAATGATTGAGTTGTTATAGTTAATAACCATACTATAATTATATATTACTTTAAGAGCTCCTGAAGAGGTGTTACATGATCGCGAAACATGTAGAGCATTATAAAGGACCAGTGTAGAAAGTGTTTTTGTTCGAATTTGACCTTCTGCCACACACAACAAATATTGAAAAATAGCACCATCTTATAATAACAAACTATTTGTGTTCATTTTACAGTTTAAGTGCTACTTATGCAATGTAAACTTATCACTTTGCTAACGAATGCGCTGATTAATGCTGCTCCCGCGTGAAGTCCTCTATTTTATTTTTAAATATTATATAGAATAAATTCTGTGGCGTAGAAAATAAAAATATCCGAAGAATGCTTTACTAAAAGCATATGCATTAGCTTGGCCGGTAAAGTCCTGTATTAGGTCGGAACGAAGGAGAAGAAGCGAGGACATAGCTCTCAGAGAAAGAAATAACAGAACATAAAGCAGAAGAAGAGAAAAAGCTTGGAAGGAAATGAAGTTAGTGCACACGTGTAGAGAGGACTTGACAACTTATCCAGGGACTTGATGGATTCCAAGTCCCTTTCTAGGGGTCTAAAGACTAAGTAGGTTATTAACTTGTTACCTCATTGGAGGCAATCGATTTTTCAGGGTGAGGTAATTGCTGAATAAAAAAATTAAAAGAATCTGTTAAATTAATGATAATATAATTAATAAAAAAACATGCTTCTTGCAATCCTAATGATCATTATAATTTTAATTAAAATATAAACTTAATTTTTTTTCATGCACAAATTCAATAACATAAATAATTGTTTTTTTTTATCATTGTTTTATCAATAAAATAAAAAATAAGCATAAATTAAAAATGTGCTACTCTGCATGCTTTGATACAAACAATTATAAGAAATATCAGCATGTTTCATGCATCCACAATTGCACAACTATACATATGCTTACAACAAAAGTATGTACATTTCTTATATTACTTGCGCAAGTAAATATTATATCCAGTATAACCTGGCATGAGTGAATCCCACTTGACAACTTTTTACACTATTTCACAATAGCACATAGTGTACTCTCATCCATTAGGCTGCACCTATATTGGACCCCCGATCCGATCCGATCCGATTTCGTTTGATCGAAAACGGCCAACAGCGACCGACAAGAGTGCCTACATTGGTCTCGACCCGATCCGATCCGATCTAGTCACAGCTCGTCAGTAATGAACTCGTAGTGAACTGAAAATGAGTGATTAAGTTAAGAAATACCACCTAATAAGCATAGAAACCTTCGATTAGGTTGAATATTGGAGGTAAGAGAAATATTGGTATTCATATTTTAAAATGATTTATAAGAAAGGTAACTTTAGGTAGAAGGTTATAAGCATTAGGAAGTTATAAATATTGGAAGGTTATAGACGTTGTATGGTTATAAACATCTTTCCAACAATTTAATAAACTAGGAAAACAAAAAACATAAATGTGAATTGACAAACTTGTTCTAAATGTTATTTTCTTTGATATAAAAAAAATGCATTAAAATCGGTTAAGATTTAGAACCTCCTGACCTTTTTGAAATACTAAATGTGGGTTTGCGCCATTTTGTTGTGTCGGTCCGAAATCGGTCTAGAAACAAACAAGTTTGAATGACCAAGATTTGGTGGCCGTTGGATTGGACCGGATTGGATCGGGTCGGGACCAATGTAGGCGCCTCCATTGATATGCATGTGTTTGTTTTTC
>OX328130.1:2778922-2896422 GCA_946811695.1 Gonocerus acuteangulatus
AGTTACTCATTACAAAATGAGAACTATTCACGTTTTTATTTTATTTATGTAGGATATTTTAAGCAAATTGTTCTGGAAAGCAGTCTACACTACCCAAATTCTGAGGAAAGTGCTTAGTTATGCAGCTCCTGCGTGACGGACTTTTCTATAAGAGGATGATAATCGAACGTAAAATATTGCTTAATTGGATTTACATCTTTGTCAATATTGTTATTTAAAACCAATTGTTTCCTTCTTTGTAAAAATAAGTGATTATTTAACGTGGTTTCTTCTAATCTGCCGTTATTTTTAATGAAAAAATGATTAATATTAGTTTGCACCAATAATCTTTGTTTTTTGTTCGATATATCGGAATTATCATTAAGATCTCTTTTACGCTTATTATTCTGCACTTCCTTGTTTATTACTTCTGTTTAAAAACACAGTTTCAATTTCAAAGAATTCAAAATATTAAATAAAGAAAGAAATACCCTGAAAAGAAAAATAAAAGAAAATATTTATATTTTAAAAAATTCGAAAATAGCAGTGAATAAAAGAACTGATCTGAAAAATGTACACCAAATTTTCTATGGAATAATAGATTAATACCCAAAAATGTATAAAAAAATATTTGACGAGTAGACTTTACTAGGACAACAACAAAGGACAGATAACGACAGGGCCATTTTGGCTATCCACTTACAGGGTTAGTATTAAGCCGGACTCCAGAGGGAGTACTTGGTAACGGGAGGACTTCCTTGCAAGGTAGGACTCAACACCTTTTATAAAAAATATGTAATTTAGCTATAATTATTGCAATATTTAGGGTAGGGGTAACATTTAATGAGCATGATAATGTTTTAATGCATTTTGTGGAACAGTTCAAAGATCGTATTGATAGTTTTAATATAGTAGAAAAAAGGTTTGTGTGGATGTGCAAAAAATTATATTTTGTTGTAGAAGTGCCCCTGAAGAGGTGCGAAGAAAAGATGCACGAAACATGTCGGGCCCAATAAATAAAGTGGTGTAATAAAGGAAGACTGCTTTAATGACCCCATGCCTCCTAGGATAAAAAAGAATTTTGATATTTTTGGTCATCTATAAGAATACATAATATATATGTATATATATATATATATATATATATATATATATATATATATATATATATATACCAAATGTATGGCTTTGTTTATTTTATTCATGGTTATGCGTAGTGATACCTAATATCCTTAATGCTTCCCCAATATAACCCTCTCTAAATATTGGCCTATATTTTTGACTCTCCACTCTTCCAGGTTCCCCTATTCTATCTGTCCGGAAGAGTGTGTTTGCTCGGGACGGAGTGAAGAGAACCTTTCAATAGATGGATTAAGAGAAGAGACCCAGAAAGCTGTAGAACAATAGAGCTGTTTTCATCTGGAAGGACTTCAGATTGGACCCGGGTCGGCATGAGTTCCAGTTCTCCGATCTTCTTAGAACATCCTTCCTTCAATCCGAGGATATCGGACTAAGTACATCAGTAGACAAACATGAAAAAGAAGCGACTAATAAACAGATCATAGACATTGAAAACATTACGTTACATGATTTGGTTCACACATTACGCACACATACATTAAATGACTGGTTGCATCACTGGCTACAAACAAACAACAAATTATACAGTAAAAGCATGGAGTAACGAACAATTCACCTTAACGAGACGAGACCAAGTAGTACTGACCAGACTTCGCATTGCTCACACATAATTACCTCTTGGAGAAAAAAGACAAACCGATATGCAGAGTTTGTTGACAATTAAACACATACTCACTGAATGTAAAAGACGCGACAAACTAAATATTCCACAAGACCTACAAGAACTTCTTCCATACATAAACTCTATACAATATTTAAAACACATAAACATGTATCACACAATCTGAATAATATTATTTAAAAACCTATCAATAAATATTATTTCGACGGTATAATAGCCTTTATTTTTGTCATTAATGGAAAGCCACAACATGTAGCATCCTCCATGACCTAATAAATAATTAAATAATGGTAGTTAGTTTTAGTGATATGTTATGTAAATATATTAACTATAGTGTAAATAGGAATGCTGTAAATAAATGTTTAGCACATAATTCTTAACACAAAATTACTAACTTTTGTCGTATGCTCTTCTCAAACTTTTGTTGTATTTAGTATTATAAGTTATTGATATTTGTGAACATATACATTTGTATTTTTTACTGTATTTTAAGAAATAGCAAGTTGCCGTCGTTGCGAAGCTCGTAAAAATAAATACTTATAAATATTCTAACTTCCTATTCTCATCGGGGGGGGGGGGGGATATGGGATAATCTTAGAGACTTAGGATATGCAAGGGTACAATTAAAGCAGTAATCCTATCTGTGGAAGCAATGAATTATTGTTAATTAACGTGACGAAAGGTCTGCATAACTAAACACTAGCACAGCTATAGTCCAGCCGCAGACAAAAGGGAAGGCGCGTGGCTGCAGGGGAGATAGGCCTTCCCACACATGGGCTGTGTGCAGCACGTGCGCACTAGCTGGTTCTTCTGTTTGCGGGTGGACTATAGTTGGTTAGCACCCTCAGAATTGGTCAAGAATATGCTTATATATATATATATATATAGGCTCAAAAAGGTTTTCATTTGATCTTAGAAATTACCTTAAGGGGTAATACCTTGTGCGATCAAAGGGATTTTCTTGAAATTATAAACATCAAATAAATCGATATTTTTGAATTCCTTTTATCAAAGGTTTTATCTTGGATGTTAAAGTATCGAAAAAAATACGTTTCAATTCTTCAAAAAAAATAATGGCGCTGTGTCTGACGTACGGAACCCCTCTTTTTCCACGGCGATAGTCTGCAGGCGGCAATTTTTAATCAAGAAAGAAAAACTAAAATTATTTCGAAAGAAGAAGGGTAAATCTTACGTATTTTCGGAAGTGGTGAGCAATTATTCATTTTCGGGGTCTCCCGTGGTCTAGCGCCTTGGATTCAGAAGCGGGAGATGGTGGGTTCGAATCTCAGGGCTCGCTGGGAAAATTCCTCGCCTGACCTAGATGTAGATGCGCCGTAAAAAAAAAAAAAAAAAAAAAAAAAAAAAAAAAAAATCCTTTTAAAAAATTATAATTCAATAAATCGAAAAAGTCCTACGTACTTTACTAGCAAATATCATCAGGAAGCTGCAATTAAAATTTGAAGTTGATCGAGGAAAAATGAAGTTGAAGAGGCCAGAGTATCGTCCGATTTGAAAAACACAGTTTTGAGAGAACGACTTTAATGTTTAATGTTTTGAAATGTTCATTTCTTTCCTATTTAATTTTTTTCATACCTTATTCTAGTATAGATTAAAAAAAATCGGTTTTAATTTTGAAATGTATTAAAGGAGGACCAAAAAAAAAACCTTAACAATTAAAATGGGACCAATCGAAGTTCGCTCAAAAAATTATCTTCAAATCAGCACCGTGGAAATCGTATTTTTTTCTTATTTAAAAAAAAACTTCTTCACTTAAACACTGTTGGATATCATTTTTGATTAATTAAGGATGAATTTTAGCATATAAAATATTTAAAAAAAAAAAAAGTTACATGATAGGTTCAAATGATTGAACGAGTTCGTTAAACTGCGGATTCTGTTCATCTGGAGGGGGTGGTTTTTTTGTCGGATCAAAATTACTAATTTACCCATAATGGACGTAAATTTTGTTATGTTGCAACGGAACTCAGTAAACGTAAATAATGAACTAACTGAGTTCATTTGAAGTTGGGGTTGATTGCTACTTTTACTAACAGGTCTGGTAAGTAAAGCTTACCACAATATATTGAACAAACGCACAGACAAATATTCTATCAATCATTGTTTTGGGTGCTATTGCGTTGATAAAGGCCGCCAATATTCTTTCTTGTATATAATCCATGTAAAGACAGCGATCCGTTACATTTTTATTATATGTATAAATATATATACAGGGTGTATAGAAAGTTGATGACAATACTCTAGGGGTAAAAATAGACATCAAATGCGGTTCAATGCTATATTTGAGTTTTTATATTTTTTGTTATAGGCGTATGCCGTTCTATAGGTTATTATTTTTTTTTTTTTGAAAAAGTGTTTTTTCTTTAAAAAATATCAATTACCTATCTCTTATTGTACACGTTGTATTTCAACGTTACATTACTCTTTTTAAATCAGCATTAAATTTTATTTAAGGTTATTGCATTTTCAATGTTCACATGAGTCTTTTTTTAACTGCTATAACTGATTATAAAGTTGATATTATCAAAAAAAATCTAGTTAGTGACCAATTTTTTAAAACCACTAATGTTACCAAAAAGAGTCTGCTAACTTCTGAATCTCACAACAATTTTCAATTTAGGGAAGTATAGATAGCTAGATAGATAGATAAAATTCTGTATTATGTTAAAAAAGTCCGTCTCGCAGGACTGCATCATCTTAGCGCGGTTCCGTTCATATCCCTAGTCTAATTTGGAAAGATTAAAATAGAATTAATTATTATGATGGCGTGTCAACCCTTAAGGTCACTAACGCCATTCCTGTGAGTAGTAAAGTCTTGAAAGGTCATGATTTACAATCTTACCTCGAAGGGTCCGCTACACTAGAAACAGACCCGCTAGTGACAAGGTCTTGGAATCTTGGAAATCTATATTTCTAACAATAAATTGTTTTTGTTATTTTACTTAACCAGTATTATTGTCAAATACATTATCCAACTATAAGCAATTAAAAAATAACAAGAAATAAAACCGACAAAAAGAACCATTGGAATAAACGAAATCAATTAATTTAAAGCTTTAAGCACTTTTTTCTCCGATTGACATCGCCTAATTAAAACTTTCTTCAGAACGTTTTTTGTAGAACATTTAGTAAGCTTCCGAATGGTAATCTTCCGCTTCACAAGATTGTCAACGGTTTTCGAGATACTAACGAAATTATACAAAGTTACCAAAACTTTTTTTGTCTGTTAATAAAATATTTTATTCTAACCCTTCCTTTACTCTAAACGTAACAAAAATTTCAACATATTAGTGTTGATGAAACTCCAACATGCAGAATATGTTTCAACTGTATCCCATAATTCTAAGTACCAAAATCAAAGACAAAGAACCCTCCCTAGGAAGGACGCTAGGCAGTTGAAAAGCTATATATCTTGGAAATCCATATCTCTAACATTAAATTGTTTTTCTTATTTTTCTTAACCTGTTTTATTTTCAAATACATTATCCAACAATAAGCAATTAAAAAATAACAAGGAATAAAACAGAAAAAAAGAACCATTGGAATAAAATTCGGTTTCTAGGGGTTCTGAAACGCGAAATTTTCTAGTCGGCACTTCCGGATTGTTTCATTGTATCAACCTTATAAGCGGGGTTCCTCCCTATGGGGGAGGGAGGAACCGCGCTAAAAACAGTTACAGGGCTCTGGTTATAAAGAAAAATAATAATAAAAAAATATTCCTGAGTTGATCCTATTAAATATAAATAATTTAAATCTTAATTATAATAATATTAACAGTAAAATATATAAATTTATGAAAGTGTAAATTATTCGCTAGGTAGTATTCAAAAAGCACAAAGATCTTAACATTAGAGCTTGGATGGTGAAGCGGAAGAGATTGTCTTCATTAACTTCTGGGTTTATGGGGACGAAATGGTAAATTAGAAAAAGTTGATTCTCTAAAGATGATAAATTCTTAAAAATGTAAAAAAAAAAACTTCTACATGAATCTACTCCTTTCGAAATTCCTACGAAGGAAGGAGGATGAAAGGATAAAGAAAATGTCCTGTCATTTTTGTAAGGGCTTAAAAAGGAAGATTTTATTAAAGCCCCCCCCCCCCCTAAAACTACAGGTTAGCGTGTTGAAAGGACCCGTGATGAGTTTACACAGCACTCTTTCAACGACCCCTAGCAGCTTTTAAAGGAACCAGCTCTTCCGTCAGAAATAGCACTCATCAAAACGGCGGTGTTTTACCCCTCTAGGCTTAACACGATTTCCTCGAGCGGTAAATTTTGTACGACAGTATTTTTAAAAAAAGTTTAAGAAGTCTTGGAATAGTTGGGATTTGGCTCAGAACAAAAAAATTGTTTTTAAAGAAAAAGTTATGTTTGGAACGTTTCGTCATACTCTTTGACAGCCTATTTCAGATAAAAATAAAAAAAACAAAAACAAATATACAGAATTATAGAGAATAATAAAAAACCGAAATACATTACTTATAAACAAATCATATTGTTGTATATATATATATATATATATAAAATTTGTTTAATTTAGTATATAGAAGGTAGAATCGATAATGATTTCAAAATTTAATTTTTGAATCATGTTTTAGCACAAATATGCTTTAGCGATGACTAAACTTAAAAAAAAACGTTCCAAAAAAGTGTACATGGCGTTCGCTCATGCGCAGTAGCCATGTACGAAAAAACATCGCATGTTATACAGTACATTACATCGGTTTGTCGGGTGGACCTAAAGCGTATTTGTGGTTCTGAATGTGAGCTCAAGGCTCAAAACGATTTTTTTTTTTTTTTTTTTTTTTTTACAGATTTTTATTATTTTACAGATTATTTTTTAATTATTCTTATTATTGGAAATTAATTGCAGATTCTAAAAATTTGGTCGATATTTACGATACAATAATCCAATGACAGCACAGTTTTTAATAAAACGAAAAACCAATAGTTTTGAGAACGCTCATTTTTGCGTCCCTGAACGACAAATGAGGTGCAGAATAAACCCTTGAAGTTATGACGTCCCAATGCGGGACATCCTGTATATTATGATATTTTTTTATATTTTGATATATCGAGTTTTCCTTAGAGATTAAGATGCTTGTAAATAATAATAATAATAATAAGAGATGGTGGTATTTGTTAGTAGGCCTTAAAGCTGCTGATCACGAAGGATATCATTATTCCTGGAAGAGGTTGGGGGGGGGGCTAAGGAAGCATGTAATCCTGTTTCCTGAGGGACATTGTTCCTGGCACAAGAATGCTACCAGGATAAAGGGAATGTCTAAAAGCAACACTCTAATTAGACAATCCAGCTGGAAAGTAGAGAAACCATGGAGAACAGATTAATACACTTTCTGAAGGAAGGATAATTCTTATTATAACTTTGAAGGGTAGAAGTACGAATCTTCCAAAGGATTTGAGAATGTCTTCAGTTAATAAGGATAACGTTAGCTTGGAAATGTTTCCTTAATGTCTGCACATAAATACTATTAAATATATGTTGTTTAATGTTTTCATCAATCCTGCAGCCATATTTCCTCCTTCCTCTATCATATTGGTATTTATATATATATATATATATATATATATATATATATATATATATATATATAAGGTGCTTCTACTACTTGGGTCATATATTGGTATTACATGCTTATTAATATAACTAGGAGAGAAGGGGGGCAGAACAGACAAAAAGAGTTTAGACACTATTAATATAACTAGGAGAGAAGGGGGGCAGAACAGACAAAAAGAGTTTAGACACTATTAATATAACTAGGAGAGAAGGGGGGCAAAAAAGACAAAAAGAGTTTAGACACTATTAATATAACTAGGAGAGAAGGGGGCAGAACAGACAAAAAGAGTTTAGACACTATTAATATAACTAGGAGAGAAGGGGGGCAGAACAGACAAAAAGAGTTTAGACACTATTAATATAACTAGGAGAGAAGGGGGGCAGAACAGACAAAAAGAGTTTAGACACTATTTTCTAGCTGAATTATTTTTCGATTTTATGAAATGGCATTTATATGTATATATATATGGGGGCGAGGTTAGCCTAGGGGTAGAGCACTGGACTAATAAGCTAGGGGGCGAGGTTAGCCTAGCGGTAGAGCACTGGACTAATAAGCTAGGGGGCGAGGTTAGCTCAGTGGTAGAGCACTGGACTAATAAGCTAGGGGGCGAGGTTAGCTGAGTGGTAGAGCACTGGACTAATAAGCTAGGGGGCGAGGTTAGCCTAGGGGTAGAGCACTGGACTAATAAGCTAGGGGGCGAGGTTAGCCTAGTGGTAGAGCACTGGACTAATAAGCTAGGGGGCGAGGATAGCCTAGTGGTAGAGCACTGGACTAATAAGCTAGGGGGCGAGGTTAGCCTAGGGGTAGAGCACTGGACTAATAAGCTAGGGGGCGAGGTTAGCCTAGGGGTAGAGCACTGGACTAATAAGCTAGGGGGCGAGGTTAGCCTAGTGGTAGAGCACTGGACTAATAAGCTAGGGGGCGAGGTTAGCCTAGCGGTAGAGCACTGGACTAATAAGCTAGGGGCGAGGTTAGCCTAGGGGTAGAGCACTGGACTAATAAGCTAGGGGGCGAGGTTATCCTAGTGGTAGAGCACTGGACTAATAAGCTAGGGGGCGAGGTTAGCCTAGCGGTAGAGCACTGGACTAATAAGCTAGGGGACGAGGTTAGCTGAGTGGTAGAGCACTGGACTAATAAGCTAGGGGTCGAGGTTAGCCTAGCGGTAGAGCACTGGACTAATAAGCTAGGGGGCGAGGTTAGCCTAGGGGTAGAGCACTGGACTAATAAGCTAGGGGGCGAGGTTAGCCTAGGGGTAGAGCACTGGACTAATAAGCTAGGGGGCGAGGTTAGCCTAGCGGTAGAGCACTGGACTAATAAGCTAGGGGGCGAGGTTAGCCTAGGGGTAGAGCACTGGACTAATAAGCTAGGGGGCGAGGTTAGCCTAGCGGTAGAGCACTGGACTAATAAGCTGGAGGCCTGAGTTCAAATCCCGAGCATACTACTAAAGATTTTTTCTTCTAGTGTCTTCGTTCACCGGTTGATTTCGGCCTCCCTAGGCCAACCCAGCCTTTAATTAATTTAATAATGGGTACCTTGGTCGGTGCTAATGACACTAGCAGTCGAAGCAGCCAAGGGGAAAATCAGGCGGCCGGAGCATAGTACTGACCACACTATCTCCCTAGTGTGCCGTATGGACATGAATCAGATACCTCTATAGTATCTGCCGCTCAGGGCCCTCGTGGCCTGTTACGGGACTGATTTATATGTATATATTGTAATTTCCAGTACATGATGTTCTAGCTGTATACCCGTGCTTCGTCACGGCTGATAAGTAGTCATTTAATTGAGTTAAATAATGTACCAGCAAAATTAACGCTACTATATAACATGGCCGAAATTTTGATATGATCGGTAAAAATTTCTTAAAACCCTTAAAAATAAATTAAATAAGATCATTTAGTTTATAAAACATATTCTATTTTGGGTGTAATAGGGTTTAAGTTGGCTAAAACTCTTCCAAGATCTAAATTGTTAGTATTCCATACACCGGAAATGGTCTCAGCCCCCCCCCGAAATTTTCCGAGCCCCCTCCGAAATTATTTTCTATATACGCCCATGCTATATAATTTTGTGGAGTTTATTATAGCACGGTTCCCGTCATACTATCAGTTATTCATCAATTGATATGTTATAAAAGTATAATGTTTCTTGAAATTGGGGTGCTCCAGACCAGTGTCAAGAAACAGATAACGTAGAGGTGACCCATTATCTATAGTTTATCTGTAACAGCAGTTACCATCAGCAGGTATAACGTAAACTCTATGAGCAGGGGGACAAAATAAAAATAAAATGGAGGTACAAAATCACAGTTTATTTCTAGTAATTCAAGGTCTGCGGTCATAGTTGAATTTAACCGCAATTAAAAAAAAGTCCGACTCACAGGAACTGCATCATCTTAGCGCGGTTCCTTTTATATACCTACTGTCATTTGGAAAGATTGAAGTAGAAACAGTTATTCTTTTGGCAAGACCTTTCGTGAAATCCTTTTATTTCCCGTTACAAAGGGCCAGCTGGGTTGGCCAACCCCAGTGCTACAAACTGGAAATAGTTATTTCACAGTATCAAATATCAAAATGTTTTTGTCTTCTTTTACTGTAATCCTAGTTCTGTAAATAAATGAATTTTAAAACATAAAACAACCAATTGAAAAGTGAGCTAAACAACTACGAAAACCCGTTCAAAAGAACAAAACAAACACATGTTTGAGCCCTTATTTCTCCTATTGACATCAGCTAATCGAAAATAGCTTTAGAACCTTCTTTGTAGAAAATTTAGTAAGCTTTCGAATTAATTCCTTCCACTTACCACGATTTCCTAACTGTGTTCGAGATATTAAGGAAAATATACGAAGTTCCCAAAACTTTTCATGTCTATTAATAAAATATTTTATTCTAATCCTTCCTTAAGTACGAACGTAACCAAAATTTAAACATCTTTGTATACATGAATTTCTAACATGCAGAACATGTTTCAACTGAATCCCATGATTCTGAGTTACCCTAACCAAAAACAACTATTTTTCCATTTTTCTCCAAAACGGGTAAAGCTATCGCCTTAAAAATGCTTTAATTGGTTTTTATAGGCGAATAAACCTATAAAACGAGTACTTGCAAGCACATGAATTGAGCATAACAATTTTTTTCGCGCGAATTTCGCTCCAAAACCCATGTTCCGGTGGACGGATTCTGCTGGTTAACGAACTTTACCTTTCAAGTTAGACGAAAGATTTTGGTACCAATTTTCATCAAAATCGGACCATTTTTGAGGCCAGGAAAGAGCGAACAGACATATATATATATATATATATATATATATATATATATATATATATATATATATACATATTATATATATATATATATATATATATATATATATATACATACTATATATATATATATATATACATATTATATATATATAAAAACCCAATCGAATCTTTGACCTTAAAAATGCGTCATCTATATATGAATTGTGTCTATTTGTTTATATTTATTCCAATATATTCTTCTCCTATGAATTTTACAAAATTCGGGCATTGAAGATAAGGCGGTCTTCAAATCGTTTACGCTTCATAAAAGCATCAGTAAGTGAAGAGTTTGACATCCTTCTTACCATGGGCGTATATAAGAGGGGGGGGGGCTGAGACGGCTCCAGCCCTCCCCCTCCCCGAAATTTTGATTTGATGGTGAAAATGTGTCTTAAAACCCTTAAAAATAAATTAAATACAATCACATTTTTTCAAAAAAATATTTTATTTATATTGTAGTAGCGTTTTAGTTGCATAAAACTATTAAAAGTTGTAAATTGTTAGTATTTCATACCCCGGAAAGGGTACCAGCCCCCCCCCCCGAAAATTTGCCAGCCTCCAGTGGGAAATGAAATTTTAATTTTACTCAGAGGATTTTATTTTGTGATAATTTCAGATCTATTTATTTATTTACGGAGCTCCACAACAGCAAGGCGATTTGCTCAGATCTCTTATGTGTTTTTTGCATCCTGAAGGGTAACGAATTTCTCCCCGATTCAAGTCATCAAGTCAATAGGAAATGGATATATGATAAGCAGTCCTTGAAAGATTACGCATTGGAGGGTCTTCCTGTGGTCCAGTGGCTAACGTCTTCGATTCACATGCGGGAGATGGGGGTTCGAGTCTCAGCAGCAGCAGGTTTAGTTTCTTTTTTAATTTCAAAACCTTTTAAACAAAATATTTCCTGCACCATGGGTGCTTAAAATGGTAAACAAATTAATGTATTCACACTCGCGAGGCATTATTGTTTATCAGCTTTAAAAGCAACCGTCTTCAGACGTGGGATATTTATCATCTTCATTTACCAATTTCTCATTTGTGCTCCCTTAACAAAGCCGCGAAACCCGGAAAATCTTGTAATTTTCTTTAACCCGCGGATAAATTGTGTAAGTGGCGCTGATTCAATTAGCCAGCTTCGAGAAAAGATGTTGATTAGAACCATCGAGAGGGAAAATCGTAATTTATATAAGATGAAGAGAAACTATAAGTTACCGAGACCCCCGGGAGTGGGGATGCTGGAGGAGGAGAGGGGGAAGAGGTAGGTGGAAGGGGGAGACGGAGCTCAGTCTGTGCCGCGCCTTCGACCAGTTCGCATCTTTCGCTCATTTATTTTTAATTACGGAATTATTATCGTCGCGAGTTATTCATTATAGCTCTACAAACACTAAATTCATCAAATATATACTTTGTAAGTCATTTAATCTATTTTTATACGATTTTTATATTTCGTAAAATTTAATTATTTTACACTCTTATTCGATGAAAAATAAATCATAAAAATGAAATTAGTACTTAAACAGAAACGTTTCAATAAATAACACAATTTATCATAAAATTATATATAGAAACCAGAATACTGAAAGCATCAATCCTTGTGACTCCAATAAAAAAATTAAAAACGATAATTTAAATACCTAACGAAGAATTTAAATTGATTTAAAATACTTGCTGAAGTAAAAAATCGAATTTTTAATATTGGTTAACTGTTTTCACAGATTAAAATTCGTTATATCTGTGTTCTTCAACAAAGGACACCAGTGCCTCTGAGATATATCTTATTTGTATACCACAATTGATCATTAAAATTAAAAAATACTAAATTAAAAAAATAATACGCCTGTTAAAAAAGATGTTTCCACTAAATCTACAATCCAACCGAAATCTTATTTGAGGCGTAAAACTACTGAAAAGGCCTTTTTGACCTCAGAAATTAAACTCTGGAAAATAAAATTTGCTAAGGCTATTTGGGAAGGGTAATATCAATATTATTTTGTTGAAAAACCATCATCAGAATAATAGAAAAGATATTTTAATAAAAAAATTATGCAAAATTAAAATTTGTCTGATGTATAAATATGAGAATATTATGTTCTTAAAATTTTTTAACAATACTTATGAAATATTCAGTGTTGTACTTTGGCTTATTTTCTCTTAGCTCATTCTTCTCTTTTATTTTCACACAGAAGAAAATAAAGAAAGAAATTCTCTTATGGGGAGGGGGGGGGGTGTCATACATATTTATGAGAAGTAAATCTAGACCATTTTTTCATACTTTCTTATTTTTTACTTTGCTCATTTTCATTGCAGTAAACTTTACCAATTTTTTTTTGTTTATAAATCTGACAAGAATTAGCTAATTAACCTGTAATTTCTACGATAAGTCTATTAGAATAAATTAACATTTATTCCAAAATTTAACATGAATAACATTGTTTTCTGACTCTCAATAAATATTTTTTATTATTAAATTTATTCCTTAATCTAGATCTTTTGCCTAATTTGTGGACGTTAATTTTTTGTTATATTATTTAATAATTTTAATTCTTGTTACATGTTATTTATTTTATTAATCCATTAATGAAATAAAGGAATTTCTGTTTTGCTACAGTCAAGCTATTCTGAATGTTCTAACACAGCTTAAAACATTAAAATGAAAATGTAATAAAGTCACCATTTTCCCCTTGGTAGGCTTATTTTTAATATTTTTTCTTAATTGCATAAATTAATGGGAATAAATAGTAACACTACTGCAAACAATTGTTTATTTAAAACTATTATTCAAGGCTTGGGTTTTTAAAATATTAAAAAAATCTGTAATAATATGTAAAATAATAAGAAATCTAAGTATATATTTATAATACAATTCTAATTATTTTACTAATTGTTGTTATAATATCTCATGCTATATGTTGTTTGAAATTATCTATTGCCTATTACATGTACTTTCTTAAATATAAAGAGATTCAAGATAACAATTCATCTGAGATAACAAAGTAAATTTCAATATAAGTCCGAAGCACTAAAACCTTAAATGATCACAGGTATTTATCATAAAATAATAAATTCAAATACACAAATAACTCTCAATTAATGTTTTGTAATAATTTCCTATTCGGAGTTAAATGGGTGTTGATAATGAATTGAAAAATTTTAATTTAAATCACCTTTATATTTTTTAATCTATAATATATGTACATATTTTATAAATAAAAATATAAAGCTATAAATATCAATTCAACTAAAATTCTAAATCTATATTTATTTAAATTTTTTTTTGTTTATATTACAATTCTATTTAAGTTAATTATATTAATAAATTATTACGATAATTCTTAGGATGTCCAGAAACCAAGTAATCTTGAAGATCAGATATTTATATAGGTGTATAAAATTTTTCATATCGTAATATTTTCCAGCAAATGTTAGAGTGAAAAACTCATTTTTGTCTACATAAAAATAAATGAAATATAAAATAAATTATAATAAAAAATAAAATATTTGAATATTATAGCACTAATAATCAAATTAATTATTAAAAAAAAAAAAAAAAAAAAATAGGAACATAGAATAAGTATACCAGATATTTTATTAGAAGAAATTATAGAATTGAATTTTATGATTTATATGCATCTTTTTACACTGTTTCCTCAAAAAATTTTTTTCTTAAGTTCTTATGATATATATGTATTTCTAATTAATAATTTTTAACGATCCAAAATGGCGTCAAATTACCTTCTTCTAGTATAAATAATATTTTAAATCTCATACAGATGTAGATATTTATATGTTTTTTATATTTTTCATACAACCCATTAATATATAGATTTTATATCCAATATTTTATAAGGATTTGACGATTACCTGTTCATTTCACCTTCAACAATATACATTTATAATCATTTTATATGATAAATATTCCTGTGAATAATGATTCCATATCATACCATAAATTTGTAGTAAATAATATATAAATAGTAATAGTTTGTATTTATTAATAAAAAAAAAGAAGCCTTTATGAGGATACCCAGTACAATTATTAAATATAATTTTAATTACACAATTTATATTATTCGTGTATATATCTAGTTACATTTTGTTGTATTTTTTTTTTATGGCGCTTTGACATCTAGGCCATTAGCACCGACATCCAGGGTGCAACGAGGAATTTTCCCAACGAGCCGTGAGATGAGAAAATGTCTGCCGCCGGTGGGGATCGAACCCACCATCTCTCGCTTATGAATCTAAGGAGCTAGCCACTAGACCACGGGAAGACCCCATCTAGTTACACTATGTCAATTATGCCATTATCAAATTTGTAAAACAAAAACCTACAAGAAAAAACGAAATTTATTGAATAATGTTTTTACTTTTCTTAAGAACGATATATATATATATATATATATATATCACTAGTACTTCTAAAGTGACACAACTGAAAAATCTGTATTTTTCAGTTTTGACTATGAAAGACAATGTAAATATCTCTTTATGAACCATCAAAACTGTATGTACCTAGCTTCAGAGCTTCTACACCAGAGGGAACTAGTGTCACTCTTCCTGTCTTAATGCTATTCCATCTACATAGGCAAGAGTGTATGTACCTAGCTTCAGAGCTTCTACACCAGAGGGAACTTGTGTCACTCTTCCTGTCTTAATGCTATTCCATCTACATAGGCAAGAGTGTATGTACCTAGCTTCAGAGCGTCTACATCAGAGGGAACTTGTGTCACTCTTCCTGTCTTAATGCTATTCCATCTACATAGGCAAGAGTGTATGTACCTAGCTTCAGAGCTTCTACACCAGAGGGAACTTGTGTCACTCTTCCTGCCTTAATGCTATTCCATCTACATAGGCAAGAGTGTATGTACCTAGCTTCAGAGCTTCTACACCAGGGGGAACTTGTATCACTCTTCCTGTCTTAATGCTATTCCCTCTACATAGGCAAGAGTGTATGTACCTAGCTTCAGAGCGTCTACATCAGAGGGAACTTGTGTCACTCTTCCTGTCTTAATGCTATTCCATCTACATAGGCAAGAGTGTATGTACCTAGCTACAGAGCTTCTACACCAGAGGGAACTTGTGTCACTCTTCCTGTCTTAATCCTATTCCATCTACATAGGCAAGAGTGTATGTACCTAGCTACAGAGCTTCTACACCAGAGGGCACTTTTGTCACTCTTCCTGTCTTAATGCTATTCCATCTACACAGGCAAGAGTGTATGTACCTAGCTTCAGACCTTCTACACCAGAGGGAACTAGTGTCACTCTTCCTGTCTTAATGCTATTCCATCTACACAGGCAAGAGTGTATGTACCTAGCTTCAGACCTTCTACACCAGAGGGAACTTGTGTCACTCTTCCTGTCTTAATGCTATTCCATCTACATAGGCAAGAGTGTATGTACCTAGCTTCAGAGCTTCTACACCAGAGGGAACTTGTGTCACTCTTCCTGTCTTAATGCTATTCCATCTACATAGGCAAGAGTGTATGTACCTAGCTTCAGACCTTCTACACCAGAGGGAACTTGTGTCACTCTTACTGTCTTAATGCTATTCCATCTACATAGGCAAGAGTGTATGTACCTAGCTTCAGAGCTTCTACACCAGAGGGAACTTGTGTCACTCTTCCTGTCTTAATGCTATTCCATCTACATAGGCAAGAGTGTATGTACCTAGCTTCAGAGCTTCTACACCAGAGGGAACTTGTGTCACTCTTACTGTCTTAATGCTATTCCATCTACATAGGCAAGAGTGTATGTACCTAGCTTCAGAGCTTCTACACCAGAGGGAACTTGTATCACTCTTCCTGTCTTAATGCTATTTCATCTACATAGGCAGGAATGACACATTTTCAGTTGAGTTTTATTATTAAGTTTTGTCACATTAGAAATACTAGTGCGATATGTAGGTGTTTTCAAAATTTCTGTTTGTGTAAGTTTTATAATTTGTTGTATATATTTTTATTATGTAATTGTTATAATATCTCTTCTAAGTATGAGCTATCTTGAGTGTAGTTCGTGAGGTTTTGTTTCATTGTTAGTTTATGTTACGAATTCTACTTACGGGCTGTCCTCGTCTCCTCAGTGTTTAAGTCTCAGTCTCAGTGTGTTTATCACAGTGTTTAAGTAATGAATGACCTATTCTGGGCCTCGTAATCACCACTTCTTCTCTTATTCTCATTAGATTACTTGATGGCCGGATATTCAATGCATATTTCAATTATAAAATTTGTTTTAACAATACTAAATATTGCAAACCGAGATTTAAAGTAAAAGGGAAACCTCAGAGATTAATAAACCAGTAGATTTTTGATCTATATATATCTATATATATATATATATTCCTCTAAATCCTACTGTACTGGAAATTTATTTTAAATGAATAGAAGGTTTATTATTCTTTTTTTTTATTAATTAATTTTACTTTTCAGTTAAATTAAATTTCATTTCTATATTAATTTTATGATTATATTTTTAATGAAGGACATTTAATTATATATTATTAGTTATATTATTCAACTAGCATGTAGATATACACATTATATTATTTTAATAATAGTGAAATAGTGTAAATATTGCTATAAGAGTTAAAATATAAAATCTACTAACATTAGGACTAACTAAATAAATCTATAAGCCGAACTCCTTTGCTTAGGAGAAAGTTCATATTTCTTGAAATCCTTCAATAGTCAACACCTTTTATTTATAGAAATCTCTTCCCATCATTTCCTTTTATTTAATATTATTTGTTTCTACATTTTTCCTTATCTCTTGAATAAACTTTGACATTTTAACCCGAGAGACAAGGATGGTGCTTGAATTTCGAATTTTCATAATCCGGAATCTTTTATTCTCTTCAACAAATAACAATTTTTTTTTTTTTTTTCGTTTCCGTTCTACATTTTTGCATAATTCATTATCACATCTTCAATTTTATTTTTCTGTTTCTTTTTTTTTTCCTTGAACATAAGAATTTTGTCAAGATTCTTCATTTTTTCCTTTAAGCTTATCTAAAATTTAGTTGAATATTGGACAGTTAAGTCGTCAATGGACTTTTAGGTTCGCCATTCCAAAGTTGTGGGCATATTTTAATTATTAATTCAAATTTTCTGTTTGTTTTCTATTATTTTGTAGTTTGGAATGTCGGTCCTTAAAAAATTAAATATTTTTTTAAAGTAAGGGTCACATCGATTGAGACACCAAACTTTACCGAAATATTTTTAAAGTTACGTCTAACAAACTGTGCAGTTTAAAAAGAATCAGTCCTATAAAAGGGCCAGAGAGCCGAGTGAGCTGATACTGTAGAGGTAACCATGGGCGTATATAGAAAATAATTTCGGGGGGGGGGGGGCTGAGACCATTTGGGGGTAAATAATACTAACAATCTAGAGATTGGAATAGTAAGGCAATTAAAACGCTGTTAAACAAAAAAAAATCTGAATTAAGTGATCTTATTTAATTTATTTTTAAGGTTTTATGACACATTTTTACAGATTTATACATATATAGGCCTATAAAGATAACAGATCGTTGACTATACGGCCCACCCAGGAGATAGTATGGGCAGTACTAAACTTTGGTCGCCAGATTTCTCTCCCTTTGCGACTTGAAGACATGGCACGGCCTGGGACACCAATTCCGAACCACGAACGACGACAAAAGATAGAATCTTTCGATGCGCGGCCGAATTTCGAACTCAAGACTTCCAGAACAGTAAAACCCGCCCACGCTTATGCATATTTCTGGAATACTTATAGAATCTAACACATAAGTCACTTCGCCTTTATTTAATTGAATAATATGAAAAAATAACCAAAATATTTGTCAAATATAATATAATACTGACATTATTCTTAAAGAATAGCTTAAAAACATAACAAGCCTATGGCGTTTTATTACATAAAAGCTAAAAAAATGCTAATAATAAAAAAAATCGTTGCATGTTTGTGGAATATTTTTTAAAATATTCTTTATCCCAGGTTAATGAATTTATTTTCTTATATATGACAAATTTTTTGGCCATTTTATAACATAATTCAGTTAAATAAAGGCGAAAAGTCTATTATTATCATAATATACGGTACTAAATGTTCTGTGTTTGCTCTAGTGTCTTGTGTGCTAAATTATATAAGCATTTCACCAGGTACTCATAAGTCTATTATTATCATAATATACGGTACTAAATGTTCTGTGTTTGCTCTAGTGTCTTGTGTGCTAAATTCTATAAGCATTTCACCAGGAACTCATAAGTCTATTATTATCATAATATACGGTACTAAATGTTCTGTGTTTGCTCTAGTGTCTTGTGTGCTAAATTCTATAAGCATATCACCAGGTACTCATAAGTCTATTATTATCATAATATACGGTACTAAATGTTCTGTGTTTGCTCTAGTGTCTTGTGTGCTAAATTCTATAAGCATTTCACCAGGAACTCATAAGTCTATTATTATCATAATATACGGTACTAAATGTTCTGTGTTTGCTCTAGTGTCTTGTGTGCTAAATTCTATAAGCATATCACCAGGTACTCATAAGTCTATTATTATCATAATATACGGTACTAAATGTTCTGTGTTTGCTCTAGTGTCTTGTGTGCTAAATTCTATAAGCATATCACCAGGTACTCATAAGTCTATTATTATCATAATATACGGTACTAAATGTTCTGTGTTTGCTCTAGTGTCTTGTGTGCTAAATTCTATAAGCATTTCACCAGGAACTCATAAGTCTATTATTATCATAATATACGGTACTAAATGTTCTGTGTTTGCTCTAGTGTCTTGTGTGCTAAATTCTATAAGCATATCACCAGGTACTCATAAGTCTATTATTATCATAATATACGGTACTAAATGTTCTGTGTTTGCTCTAGTGTCTTGTGTGCTAAATTCTATAAGCATATCACCAGGTACTCATAAGTCTATTATTATCATAATATACGGTACTAAATGTTCTGTGTTTGCTCTAGTGTCTTGTGTGCTAAATTCTATAAGCATATCACCAGGTACTCATAAGTCTATTATTATCATAATATACGGTACTAAATGTTCTGTGTTTGCTCTAGTGTCTTGTGTGCTAAATTCTATAAGCATTTCACCAGGAACTCATAAGTCTATTATTATCATAATATACGGTACTAAATGTTCTGTGTTTGCTCTAGTGTCTTGTGTGCTAAATTCTATAAGCATATCACCAGGTACTCATAAGTCTATTATTATCATAATATACGGTACTAAATGTTCTGTGTTTGCTCTAGTGTCTTGTGTGCTAAATTCTATAAGCATTTCACCAGGAACTCATAAGTCTATTATTATCATAATATACGGTACTAAATGTTCTGTGTTTGCTCTAGTGTCTTGTGTGCTAAATTCTATAAGCATATCACCAGGTACTCATAAGTCTATTATTATCATAATATACGGTACTAAATGTTCTGTGTTTGCTCTAGTGTCTTGTGTGCTAAATTCTATAAGCATTTCACCAGGAACTCATAAGTCTATTATTATCATAATATACGGTACTAAATGTTCTGTGTTTGCTCTAGTGTCTTGTGTGCTAAATTCTATAAGCATATCACCAGGTACTCATAAGTCTATTATTATCATAATATACGGTACTAAATGTTCTGTGTTTGCTCTAGTGTCTTGTGTGCTAAATTCTATAAGCATATCACCAGGTACTCATAAGTCTATTATTATCATAATATACGGTACTAAATGTTCTGTGTTTGCTCTAGTGTCTTGTGTGCTAAATTCTATAAGCATTTCACCAGGAACTCATAAGTCTATTATTATCATAATATACGGTACTAAATGTTCTGTGTTTGCTCTAGTGTCTTGTGTGCTAAATTCTATAAGCATTTCACCAGGAACTCATAAGTCTATTATTATCATAATATACGGTACTAAATGTTCTGTGTTTGCTCTAGTGTCTTGTGTGCTAAATTCTATAAGCATATCACCAGGTACTCATAAGTCTATTATTATCATAATATACGGTACTAAATGTTCTGTGTTTGCTCTAGTGTCTTGTGTGCTAAATTCTATAAGCATATCACCAGGTACTCATAAGTCTATTATTATCATAATATACGGTACTAAATGTTCTGTGTTTGCTCTAGTGTCTTGTGTGCTAAATTCTATAAGCATATCACCAGGAACTCATAAGTCTATTATTATAATAATATACGGTACTAAATGTTCTGTGTTTGCTCTAGTGTCTTGTGTGCTAAATTCTATAAGCATATCACCAGGTACTCATAAGTCTATTATTATCATAATATACGGTACTAAATGTTCTGTGTTCGCTCTAGTGTCTTGTGTGCTAAATTCTATAAGCATATCACCAGGTACTCATAAGTCTATTATTATCATAATATACGGTACTAAATGTTCTGTGTTCGCTCTAGTGTCTTGTGTGCTAAATTCTATAAGCATATCACCAGGTACTCATAAGTCTATTATTATCATAATATACGGTACTAAATGTTCTGTGTTTGCTCTAGTGTCTTGTGTGCTAAATTCTATAAGCATATCACTAGGTACTCATAAGTCTATTATTATCATAATATACGGTACTAAATGTTCTGTGTTTGCTCTAGTGTCTTGTGTGCTAAATTATATAAGCATTTCACCAGGAACTCATAAGTCTATTATTATCATAATATACGGTACTAAATGTTCTGTGTTTGCTCTAGTGTCTTGTGTGCTAAATTATATAAGCATTTCACCAGGAACTCATAAGTCTATTATTATCATAATATACGGTACTAAATGTTCTGTGTTTGCTCTAGTGTCTTGTGTGCTAAATTATATAAGCATTTCACCAGGTACTCATAAGTCTATTATTATCATAATATACGGTACTAAATGTTCTGTGTTTGCTCTAGTGTCTTGTGTGCTAAATTCTATAAGCATATCACCAGGTACTCATAAGTCTATTATTATCGTAATATACGGTACTAAATGTTCTGTGTTTGCTCTAGTGTCTTGTGTGCTAAATTCTATAAGCATTTCACCAGGAACTCATAAGTCTATTATTATCATAATATACGGTACTAAATGTTCTGTGTTTGCTCTAGTGTCTTGTGTGCTAAATTCTATAAGCATTTCACCAGGAACTCATAAGTCTATTATTATCATAATATACGGTACTAAATGTTCTGTGTTTGCTCTAGTCTCTTGTGTGCTAAATTATATAAGCATTTCACCAGGTACTCATAAGTCTATTATTATCATAATATACGGTACTAAATGTTCTGTGTTTGCTCTAGTGTCTTGTGTGCTAAATTCTATAAGCATATCACCAGGTACTCATAAGTCTATTATTATCATAATATACGGTACTAAATGTTCTGTGTTTGCTCTAGTGTCTTGTGTGCTAAATTCTATAAGCATATCACCAGGTACTCATAAGTCTATTATTATCATAATATACGGTACTAAATGTTCTGTGTTTGCTCTAGTGTCTTGTCTGCTAAATTCTATAAGCATATCACCAGGAACTCATAAGTCTATTATTATCATAATATACGGTACTAAATGTTCTGTGTTTGGTCTAGTGTCTTGTGTGCTAAATTCTATAAGCATATCACCAGGAACTCATAAGTCTATTGGTACAGAATATTATGGGGTCCATAATTTCGAAGAACAATTATCATTTTTGAAAAACTGACCTGTGTTTAATTAACTTCTGACCTTCCGTAATTTGTAAGTGATTTTAACAAGTGTTTATTATTAGCAAAAGTGTCTGATGTAATGTAATCAAAGTGTTTATAAAAAACCACTCCTTTTATGAAGTAGTACAAAATACCAGAGATGAGAAATGACTAAGATTAGAAGATAAGATATGAAAACCTGTTGGATCTGGGCAATTTTTTAGGGGTCAAGATAAGACATCAGCTTAATTGGTCATTTCCCAATTGTGTTTTTTATATGTTATCCTCATTTATTTTTTAGCGTAAATTGTTTGCGTTCTGGAATATGAAAAGATTATTAATCTTCTTGATCTTTATAGAGACCCGCTCCAAATCTTGATACATTTCAGGTTATTCAAGCCATAGACAGTTTTTTTTTTTGGACTACTTTATTTTATAATTACTCGATTCCACTTTTTTTTTGTTTCCATGTTTATGTTCCAGAGCCTCGAAATGGATTTATTCTTCCACCATATATCCGCTTTGGAGTTTTTTTAAATCCGCAGAATTTTTGACCACTTAGGCATTTTCAGTTTTTTGGAAATAAGTGGCACAGATCATTTAAATAGTAAGCAACTTATTCATTTATTGTTAAAATTTTCGTTTTTAATTGACCTTCGAGGTTATAACAATAAACATGGAAAAATGGGTAATTTAAAAAAGAAAAAAAAAAAAAGAAACTGAACTAGGTAATATTTATAAACATCTGCGCCACATATATATATAAAAAAAAAAAAAAAACTGAAAATACTTAATTGGTCAGAAATCCTACGGATTAGAGGATTAACCCATAAATTGCATTTAAGCATAAATCCTTCTCAGGAGACCCGGTGGCCGTGAGTGTTAAGGCGTGAGCACTTTATACTCCATGCCAAAGATCACGACTTCGATTCCCACTATGGGGTGCTGGAATTCCTAAGAAAAAAGAAAAGGCATCAACCCTATCCTTTCTAGAGAAGGGTGGTAACCTATAGATAACCCGTCCTAAAATTCTTAGTTAATAATAATGCAAGTTAAAATTTAAATAAAGAAATAAATTCTTATCGATAATATAAATTAAATTAAAGAAAATTCGAAACAAAGATATAAATACATAATATATAATATATACATTAACAAAGATTTAGTTAGAGAAATATACAATAGGAGGAGCACATATCCGTAATTCACAGCATTGATTACTAGTAATAGCAGGAGCACATATCCGTAATTCACAGCATTGATTACTAGTAATAGCAGGAGCACATATCCGTAATTCACAGCATTGATTACTAGTAATAGCAGGAGCACATATCCGTAATTCACAGCATTGATTACTAGTAATAGCAGGAGCACATATCCGTAATTCACAGCATTGATTACTAGTAATAGCAGGAGCACATATCCGTAATTCACAGCATTGATTACTAGTAATAGCAGGAGCACATATCCGTAATTCACAGCATTGATTACTAGTAATAGCGGGAGCACATATCCGTAATTCACAGCATTGATTACTAGTAATAGCAGGAGCACATATCCGTAATTCACAGCAATGATTACTAGTAATAGCAGGAGCGCATATCCGTAATTCACAGCATTGATTACTAGTAATAGCAGGAGCACATATCCGTAATTCACAGCATTGATTACTAGCAATAGGTATTTTTTCTTTGTTTATCCATATTTTCATGAAAACATCGCACGGCTAAGGGTATCTATGTTTTCATCATCATTTTCATCATCGGTCAAGGTAACGAAAATTAATTTTCGCGGGTCATTTTGGTCTGATTTCAGTTTGCTTGTGTTTATGTTTGTACTGGACTCGTCATAAGACACGACTGAGTAACATGTCAATGCCCTATTCATAGCCGACAAAGGACAACTTCTACAGAATTTTTGCTTCTCGTGCTTGAAGGTGATTCACGTATTGGTGCTTCATGTTCAGACAAGTTATTTTATTTAGATTTTAACGTCCATTATTATTAAGTAAGAATTTTAGGACGGGTTATCTATAGGTTACCACCCTTTCCTAGCCAGGATAGAGCTGATTCTTTGTCTTTTTTACCTAAAGAATTCCCACCACCTTATAGTGGGAATCGAACCCACGACCCTTGGCACGGAGTGTTAAGTGCCCACGCCTTTACACTCACGGCTACCGGGCCTCCCCAGAGACATCAAATCGAACCTAGTACAAGTCGAATCGATATGTATACGATGTCCAACTCTATATTAGCCAGCGATATGCAGACCTTTGATACGCGATGAATATGTATCGAGGGAAATAGAGCGGACTAGAGTCAATATCGTACCATGATCTGTAGTTGCTTCTACAAACTTGCAGCTAATCCCAACCAATAGCAAAACTCACTCAATTCTCTTTGGGGGAGGGAATTTCGTACTGTTACTCAGAACTATAAGAAAACTACTTGCGCTATAATTTAAGAAAATTACTCTATAATTATTATTTTTAAAACCACTTTTTTAAAATAAATAAATGAATAAAGAAATACATTATTCTGGGATAGCCCTCCCTTAAAAATAAAAATTAAATTAAAATATAACTCTTTACAAAACAGAAAGCTCTACAAAAACATAAAAATATTATTTTGGTTTATTTGGATTTAAACGTGAAAAGAATAGAAGGTCATTTTCCGAGCTTTTATTTGGTCAAATATGATTTATTTTAATTTTTATATTTATCCATTATGATTTTTATATTTATCCATTATGATTTTTATATTTATCCATTATGATTTTTATATTTATCCATTATGATTTTTATATTTATCCATTATGATTTTTATATTTATCCATTTTAATTTTTATATTTATCCATTATGATTTTTATATTTATCCATTATGATTTTTATATTTATCCATTATGATTTTTATATTTATCCATTATGATTTTTATATTTATCCATTATGATTTTTCCCAAAGTATTGGTAAAGATAATAGTGAATTTATTTTATTATTATTATTTTTTATTTAATTTTATATTTGTTTTTCATACGTGTATTGATGTGCTTATTTTCATTTTCTAATATATAAATACATATATAAAAAATAAAATACCTTAAAATATTAAAACTGAAAAGAATGTTCCGATAGAAGAAGCTATGAAGTGTAAGTCATTAAAAAGGCCATAGAAATAGTAAAACAGCCAGACATTTATAATATTCGCAGAGCTGGTAACGCACTTTTCATCAAGTGTTTTATGCTCCTTGAAATTTTGCTATAATGTACCTCTTGGGTTGGTAAGAAGGTAAGTGTGTGTTAGGTAGACCTACCGTGGAACACCAGCTACTACGCATAGGGGAAAGGTGCAAAACAATATTACACAAAAATAGTGTTTTATTCAGAAGCCAACTATCATTAATGTAAAAAAAATTGCAAATTAAAGCCATTTTACAATGAATAATAAATAAGGCAGACACTTTTAAGGGGGTTAAAATGTAAAAAAAAAACAAGACAAAGTACCTCGTTTTTATTTTTAATATTAAATGAAGTGCTTTATTCGCGCTGCGATTTAAACAGCGTCTTCAATAAACATATTTGAAAATAATTACAAAAGGGCAGACACTTTTGTGGGGTTTAATTATCAGGAAACATAAAAATAAATATTGCCTATGATAGACTGCAATACACTGCGCGTAACCGTAAGAGTGAATGAGAGCACCGCGCAGTTGTGGTTGTTCTCTGTGCTCTCATTGGTTCTTGCTCACATGATCTTGTACAGCTGCTGTCGGTTTAAATGGCTGTGTGAATAAAACTCTCATTTAATATTAGAATAAAAACAATTTAGTTGTTTTTTATACATGTTACCCCCCTTAAAATTGTCTGCCTTATTTATTATTCATTGGAAAATTGTCTTAATTTTAAATTAAATTAATTACAGCTGTTATGGTTGCTTTAACAAAAGTTTGCTTAAAATTCATGAGAAGTTAATTTTCAATTTTTAGCTTATATTAAGGAAAAAATTAAGAACTTTTTCATATTTTAATATCATAATCCTCTTAGTTTTCAATCTTCATCCCAAAACATCTGGGAAGAATAGAAGGAAAGGAGTTCAGGCAAGAAAAGAAGAGACTGACTGAAGGTTATGTTTATGTTCAGTGTGTATTATAGAACTTACCATCAAATGAAAACTCTTAAATACTAAGTGAATAATAAGTTCTTGGAAATACTTTAGAGCCTTGCCCTGGCTAGGCTAGTGGTGAGGGCAAGCATATTCTTTCCTTTTCTCACACTTACTTTGTTTATTTCATTCACTTTTTTTATAATTATTTTATTTTATTTTTTTTTTATTTTTTACGTACTGCCTTTCTTCCCACTAATTTATATCAATTAATATGGGAGCAAAAAGGAAGACAAGGAGCTCAAATAGACAACCTAATTCGCAACGAAATTCTCCGAATTCTCCACAAAACAAAAAACCAACCCCAGAACGATCCTTATCACAGATCTCCCACGCGTCATCTTCAACTCCACCGTCTACTACCAAGGTACTTCCATGTCACTCGAGGGAAGAAGAATCTGCCAACCATGGTACAATGCCAAACAAACAATTACCAGCAGTCCTTATTGAGGAAGACAACTCCCGTATAGAAGAACCAATCCAAGAGCATGTAAACAAAATACCTCCCATTCACGTCAAAGGCATCAACAATTTTATCAAGTTTTGCAAGGACCTAGAAAAAGTAGTCGATCCCACAGAATTTTCCTGCCGCTCTCGTTCTGAAACAGTCTCCATTAAGCCAACATCTTCAGACTCCTACAGGAAAATTATCAGACATCTAAAAACATCTGGATTCCAATATTTTACATATCAGCTAAACGAAGAAAAAAGTTTTAGAGTTGTAATTCGTCACCTCCACCCAAGCACATCAGAACTTGACATTAAAGAGGCTTTGAATGAAATTGGGTTCAAGGTGCGTAATGCCATCACTGTCCGCCACCCAATAACCAAACAGCCACTTCCTCTATTCTTTATTGACTTGGAGCCAGCTGGTAATAATAGTGAGATATTTAACCTCAAGCGTCTTCTGTACACAAGTGTAAAAGTTGAAGAGCCCCACAGAAAAGAAGAGCTGATCCAGTGCCAGAGATGTCAGGGCTTCAACCACACAAAGAACTTCTGTACATTGAATCCAGCTTGTGTTAAATGTGCAGGACCTCATTTAACTTCACAGTACTCCAAAAAAAACCGTGAAGAAAAGGCTAAGTGTGTTCACTGCCAAGGTGACCATCCGGCTAATTATAAAGGCTGCTCAATATATCAAGAGCTTCTGAAAAAGCGCCATCAACTCCCAAGAGTCCCCCAACAGCCGACTGCCCCAACAATTCAAGAATCCCACCTGCCGTTACACAATATTTCCCAAACCAAGATCTTCTCAAAGAACACTCCTCCACAAGATATTCTTCAGAGCACGTATCCAATTCAGCCACGCCAAGATCCACCTTCCGTTCCTGATGCAACTCCTCAGACAGAATTCCCAGTCACTGCATCGAGTCTCTCTAAGGCCAGTTACGCTGCTACGGCGAAAAGTGGGGTAAGTCCTTTCCCTGAACCCTCTAACCTTCCTTTATCCACACCCCTTTCTGAGCTTAACTCTATTGTCGCATCACTTAATGCCTTCTTAGCAGAAATGAGAACCATAATAACACCTCTCGTTTTCATTTTGCAAAAACTCTGTCAGCTTCCTTGTCATCCCACCCAAACATGAATCATTCCTTCTGTAACCCTCTTACAATCCTCCTATGGAACTCCAACGGACTTCTAAATCACAAAGACGAACTGGACATATTTCTAAGGGACAAAAACATTGATATCGCACTTTTAACCGAAACGCACCTCACACGACGAACTCCTTTTAATATCGAGGGATACAAGACATATAGGACTGACCACCCAGACGGGACTGCTCACGGTGGAACAGCGATTCTTGTGCGATCTTCGATTTCTCACTTCCAAATTCCAAATCAATTCCCACCAAATATCCTACAGAGTACATCAATTTCACTACAGTCGACCTTCCAATTTCCCATCACAGTTGCAGCTGTATATTGTCCTCCAAATAGATCTGTTTCTGCCACCTCCTTTCAGAACTTCTTCGAACATCTTGGTCCACGTTTTTTAATGGCGGAGACTTCATTTCAAAACATCCCCAATGGGGTTGCCGTGTCGCTAATCCCCGAGGAAGAGCTTTATTACAAACTCTTTCTACCTTCCCAGCAAAAATAATCGCTCCCTCTTCACCTACATATTGGCCCACTTCTCGATCAAAACGACCTGACATCCTTGATTTCTTTATTTCGCATGGTATTTCCCAAATCCCTACTTCCATCTCCCCTCTGGATGACCTTTCGTCCGACCATACTCCAATCGTCCTGTTTTTCAACTCCGATGTAGATTCCTATTCCTCTCCTCCACGACCGACACTCATACATGGTCCAGTTGACTGGCAATCCTTTCAAACAATCCTAGAAAATAATCTGAACCTAAACATATCCTTGAAAACAGATGTAGAAATTGATGAAGCTGTTAATTGCTTTACAATAGCCATTCAGCAATCTTTATTCAACTCCACAAGACCAAAACCTTTATCTAACTCAAAAAAACGACCAGCTGACATACCGACAAACATACAACAATTACTAACGGAAAAGAGAAGAGCATGCAAACGATGGCAAACCTCCCGATATCCCTCAGACAAAAGACGACTAAATCACTTGACAAACAAACTCAGAAACGAACTCAAAAAACATAAAAACGAACAATTTCAATCCTACACGAAAGAATTGACTACGTCTAACAACTCACTCTGGCAAGCCACTAAAAACATTTTATCATACAAATCTTCCCACCACCCCATTCGTAAGGAAGATGGCTCATGGGCCAAATCTGATGAGGAAATTTCTACGACCTTCGGGCAATACCTTTCCAATGTTTTCACCCCTCACCCTGATATTAATGATCCTACCCACTCCCTCCAAGTCTCAGACAAACTAGATGAGCCCCTTCCAATGTCTCCTCCTCCAAAGGCCTTCAATCCTAATGAGATAACTTACACAATCCAACAATTACCTAACAAAAAAAGCCCAGGATATGATTTAATTACGTCCCAAATACTCAAACACCTCCCAAAAAAAGCAGTCCTATTTTTAACTTATATTTATAACGCCGTTCTTCGAACAACTTATTTTCCCATCCTCTGGAAATACTCAATAGTCCGAATGATACACAAACCAAAAAAGCCCGTCCACGACACAACTTCTTATCGACCTATTTCCCTCTTACCCATATTAGGAAAAATTCTTGAGAAACTTATACTCAAACGCCTCTATCCGATCCTTGAACCTGTAATTCCCGCATCCCAATTTGGTTTTCGTCAATTTCATTCCACTATTCATCAATGTCACAGAATTGTGGACTTAATTTCAACAGCCTTCGAAAATAAACAATATTGCTCAGGTGTCTTCCTCGATGTAGCTCAGGCTTTTGACCGCGTGTGGCATGAGGGATTACTGTTTAAGATAAAAAAAATACTTCCATCCACATACTACCTAATATTAAAATCCTACCTTTGTGACAGATTTTTTCAGGTCTCATATGGTACTACATCCTCACCTACTTTCCCCCAACTTGCAGGTGTTCCACAAGGTGGAATTCTTAGTCCGCTGCTTTTCCTGGTATACACAGCCGATATTCCAACTTATCCTGACACATCTCTCCATATGTTTGCCGATGATACAGCCATATTTGCTTGCAGCCAAGATCCGAGCCATGCATCCAGGTCCCTTCAGGCACATCTTAACACCATCAATCCTTGGCTCATCAAGTGGAGAATTAAAGTAAACCCACAGAAATCCTGCCACCTAACATTTGCCCTCAGACGATCTATTTGTCCCCCAGTGTCCCTTAACGACTCAATTCTTCCTCAAAAATCCCAAATCCGCTACCTTGGACTTATACTTGATAAACGACTAACTTGGAAATCACACATTACTCAGAAGAGACAAGAACTCAACCGACGGTACAGACTTTTACTACACTTACTCGACCGACGATCACACCTTACACTTAAGAACAAAAGACTCATTTACATGACAATACTCAGACCTATATATACTTATGGCATAGAGCTCTGGGGATCCACAATGCCCTCAAACTCCTACAAAATTCAATCATTGCAATCTAAAATCCTCCGTAAAATAGCCGACGCTCCATTCTTTGTATCCAATTTGACTCTTCACAACGACCTCCATATTCCATTTATCCAACCCTTATCAAAACAAGTATATAAAAAATTTCATTCTAAATTACACGGTCATCCAAATTCTTTAATTAACTCCCTATCATCATATCTAATTCCAAACAACCCCATTCGCCGTCTGAAGCGTAACTGGCCTAGAGACCAGCTCCAAGAGTAGTTAGTACAATATTACTCTCTGCCTTGTGGGTACTGCAACTGTGCAGCTTCCCTCCTCACGAGCTTCAAGACACATTCACATGTATCTTTTTACTGGAAATGTATTTTTACATTGTTGTAAATTCTGAATAAATAAATAAAAAAAATAAAAAAATTAAAGATAGTCGGCTTCTGAATAAAAGTCTCTTTTCGGGAAATATTTTTTTGCACCTTTCCTCAATGTGCAGTACCTGGTGTTCCACGGTTCGTCTAGCCAACAGACATATACCTTCTTATCACCCCCAGAGGTATATTATAGCAAAATTTCAAGGTGCATAAAACACTTCATGAAAAGTGCAGTTACTGGCTCTCGGACTATAACAAAAACTACGAGTCTAAGCTAAGTACATTATGATATCTGGTCATTAAGCCTAGATATTGAAGAAGAAAGAAATACGACCCAATCAACTATACAGCTGTAACTGACCAATCAGGATCGAGGGAGATTGTAACCGACCAATCAGGATCGAGGGAGATTGTAACCGACCAATCATAATTTCAAGGAAACATCCTCAGGTGTGTGGAGCCGATTTTAATGATACTTTGTATATTTATTAAACACGTAAAAATAATAAAGTATTTTTGTACATCGGCCCAATTGCACGTTTAAGAAGTGAAACCACCCTTCCAAATTATACCTCAGATATTCTAATTTTTAAATTGTCGTAGATAGAAAAAAATGTTTATATAAACAAATTGTATTATAAAAAAAAATATTCATAACAAAAAAATTGTTAGCACCTTTTTTTTTCTCGACATAAATATTTTTGTTATGAAAGTACTAAATAGTAATAATACGTTGCTGAATTGAACGATGTATGATATTTTTAATTTCCAACTCGGAATTTGGCGTATATGAGTATGATAGATGCGCACACTGCACAATTAGCGAAGTGGTGTGGTACAGAACGAGCAACGCACTTATTTTACTAAAAAAACAAAACAAACAAATACATTAAACTTAATTGTGTCTTGTGTATCCTCAAAGAGGTGAGAAAGTAAATAAATTGCGCCGTTTTAGCGCGTTTCCCTTCAAAGGGAGGGAGGACTCGCGCTTATAAGGTTGATCTCATGAAACAATCCAGAAGTGCTGACTAGAAAATTTCGCGTTTCAGAACCCCTAGAGACCGAAAATAACGGTGGTTCAAATTTGTATATATATATATATATATATATATATATATATATATATATATATATATTTGTCTGTTCGCGGATTTCTGGCGTCCCTAATGGTCCGATTTTGATGAAATTTGGTACAAAAATCTGTCGTCCAATTTGAAAGGTCAAGTTCGTTAACCAGTAAAATCCGCCCACTGGAAGATGGCGTTTGGGCGAAATTCGCGCAAAAAAAATCGTAACGCTTACGTTTTTGAGTTCATATGCTTGTAAGTACTCGTTTTATAGGCTTCTTGGGCTCATAAAACGAATGAAACCATTTTTAAGGCGATAGCTTTAACCGTTTCTGAGAAAATCGGAAAAAAGTTGTTAAATCAAGTTTTTGGTTTGGTTACTTAAAATCATGGGATTCAGTTGAAACATTTTTTGCATGTTTGAATTTCATCAAAACTAACATGTTAAACTTTTGGTTACGTTTGGAGTTAAGGAAGGGTTAGAATAAAATATTTTATGAACAGACATGAAAAGTTTTGGGAACTTCGTATAATTTCATTAATATCTCGAGCCAGGTTGGGAAATCGTGATAAGTGGATAGAAATTATCCGAAAGCTTTATAAACTCTCTACAAAAATGATTCTGAAACAATTTTTGATTAGGTGATGTCAATCGGAGAAATAAGTGCTTAAACTTTGAAGTAATTGATTTCGTTTATTCGAACGGTTCTTTTTGTCTGTTTTTATTCCGTGTTATTTTTTAATTGCTTATAGTTGGATAATGTATTTGGCAATAAAACAGATTAGGTAAAATAAGAAAAACAATTCATTGTTAGAAATATAGCTTGCCAAGAGAAAGAGATTCGATGACGTCTTTTGAATATTTTCAATTGCCTTCATGCTGTTGTTTTTTTTTATTTTATTTTTTAATTGAATTTATTTGTAGAATTATTACTATAGTAAAAGAACACAGGAATATGTGAAAAATTTTTGATATTTTCCAATTCATTGAAACGTATGTAATGAAGTATCGGTAGAAGAGGATTCTAGGGTCTGGCGGACCCGACCAGGTATAGCCATAAAACCCTTTGAACAAAGGCCGAGGAAAATATTATCTGTTACTATTCTAAGCTTTTCAAATGACAATAGGGATATGATCAAGAACCGCGCTAAGATGATGCAGTTCCTGCGAGTCGGACTTTTTTACAAGACGCCATTAAGTTTGATATAATTAGGATGGGGGGGGGTTTCACCCCTTAATCGTGTGATCGGGCCAATATAAAAAAAAAATATGTATAGATTACTTTCACGTGTTTAATAAATATACAAAGTTTCATAAAAATATGGTCTGGACACTTTGGGATGGTTCCTTGTTAGGTCCCTTGTTTTTGTTGTACATCGGCTTCTCGAACTCACGCCTCCCTTATGAGAATCCAGTGTCCTAGCCATTTCACCAAGCAGACACTCTCCTTCGAATTGTTTTCTAAAACGTCAGATCCATGATTTCGTAATTCGTCATAAATATTACAACACTATATCTCTAACTGTAAACTATTCTTCCAGAAATGTACCGAGCGCAGTTTATCATAAATGCTACATTCAACAACTGCAGCGTGGAATTCTACGAGTTACAAATCTAGTATGTGCTACCTAAGAACACTTAAAAGAAAATAGTTATGTTCCTTTCGAGCAGCACATCTGTTATTTTACCCAAAGAGTTATTGATTTTCTGGCAATTATGTACCGGACGATCTACGGATTGCCACCCATATAAAACGGCAACGGCTCCTTCAACTGCTAACTAATCTCAAAATGTCTTAACCGTTATTTCCACTACCTCCCAGAGAACCCGAGATGAATTTATATCCCCTACAATAATAAACCTGGATGATGCTGGAAGGAGAAGAAAGATACAAGCTTATTCAATTATTTAAGCTAATATTAAAGTAAATATTATAATTTACTTTCTTCTGAATTGAATTACTTTCCGAGTAAAATTAATTAAACCTGTAGGTATATTTTAATTTAGCTTGAAAGCCTATTCGGGGAAATGGAGCTTTTTGCTTTACGAATATTTAATTTAATATTTTTGTTAATAATGCTAATGTGTCGGATATCCCGGAATTATAACATGAACTCAATAAGATAAAGTAATTTAGTAAATTAATTGCTGCATGGTCACATTTATTTTTGCGACGTTTTATTTTACCTCCCACGAAGTTTTAAAAGTTCTCGATATATATATGAGGGGATGGATTAGCTCTGTGGTAGAGCACTCGACTAATGTGCTAAAGGATCTGAGTTCAAAGCTCTAGCGCACCAAAGATTATATCTTCTGGTGTCTCCATTCGTGGGTTGGATTTAATTAATATATTAATGGGCCAGGAAAAACAGGTGGCTGGAGCACATTACTGACCACACTATCTCCCTAATGTGCCGGATGGTCAAGAATCAAATACCTCTACAGTTCAGAGAAAATACCGCATAATAAGTATGAAATGAGCCCTATCAAAAGCCAAATGGATTTCGCATGAACCCCGACTATTAAATATAGCTGACAAAATCCTACAAAATATAAGAAAACTCCAAAATTTCTGAGACCATTTAATACAATATTTGTTTTTAATACTCTCATTGTTCAAGCACGTTTATCGTTTTCCAGGGTCCAAAACCTATTTAATAAAAATGGTTTTAACCGACAATGCAGTTTTCTAACTAACATGACCTTCGTATTTCGTATTTTATCTGTAGTGAGCCAACTATATATATATATATATACATATATATACAGTTTTTTTGTGATCTATAGATTTTGGGGAGCTGACATTTCTAAATTGTGCGGGTGGATTGATGGAAGTTGATGAGGTTGTCGTATATTTGTTCAACTGGAGAAGTTTTTCAATTATTATTTTCATGGAATATTTAAAGCAAAAATGATAATATTTAAACCTGTAGGTTTTGAAGAATGTTGGATTGTAGGTGGAAGAAGACGGATTGAGAACTGCCGGACAGGAGATCTGCTCCTGATTGGAATTTCATTACGGAGCAATCATCCGGACGAGAGGCTTATCGGATTTTTTTCTCTGCTATAGCGTGGGTAGGGACGTGGGGGGAGTTGGGACGATGGAGTCCCACTAGAGAAGTTTCAATTTTCCATCCTGCGAGAGTGTGGGGGTGCCGCTGGAACTCGGCAGGAATACGGCATTTTCCTAATGAAGGACCGCAACATCGATCTACGAACAGGTCCGGGGCCCGGTGGTCGGGGTATAGGAAGAGGCAAAGGGCAGGATGAAAAGCTGGATACCGCAAGGGGCAGTTAATAAATCGGAATTTCTGGTTTCCTGGCTCCTCTTGAGGTCAACAACCTTCGAGTGGATATGTCCAAAATAAATCTTACTATAGACTTTTAATCATTTTATCTAGAATCTCTTGAATTCCTAACGGCCAAATACAAACAACGCCCACTCTTGTAATTGTTTTTTTAACTCAAACGCAAAACAGACATTTCACTATCCACTTGGTACTAAAAAGTTGATTGACCAACTGTTATTCTATAACAGCTTCTTGTCAGTAAAGTATACAAATATCAAGCTGACAACATAAAGAACAGGAAAAAACTCAAAAAAAGAATTTGGCAGAAAATATTGACTTCATTCTGTCAAATAACAATATATGGAAGACCATATTGTTTCCGCAGGAATCAAAGGAATGATGTATTGACTGCTCCAGCAGTCGAGAGTGGCTGGGTCCTGTGTACCGTTGACTTGTTTACAGGTCGGACGAAAGACGGGACCCACATACCGTTGACTGCTCCAGCAGTCGACAGCAGCTGGGCACTGTGTACCGTTGACTTATGTATAAGTCGGAGGAAAGACGGGACCCACGTACCGTTGACTGCTCCAGCAGTCGAGGGCGGCTGAGCACTGTGTACCCTTGACTTGTGTAGAAGTTGGAAAACAGTATTGATGTAAGAGCTACCTGGTGATAATAAAAAGGTTTTGTTCTAAATCTTTTTGTTTATATGTGCCACACCCTCAGATTCTGTAAGAAACCAGTACATTTTGCACAAATATTGTGTTGATTTTTTTGTTCAACGCTCAAAAAAATATAAGTTTTAGTTAAAGCATTTCATGCAGCTGAGTCTGATATTTGCAGACCTCTGTAATTACACTTTGTCATCATGTTTATTACAGTTCTCTCTGCTCAAAAGTTTCTCATTGGGAATCCGAACTATTGACCTGACACGGTATTAGTACCGACGGCCATTCCGAATGATCCCTTGCCAAATTCATGGTTGATCAAAGCTCTGACGGATGCTCTGTAATTATGAGCAGAATTCACAAGCATTAACGCAAAGTCAATTCTCATCAAAGCTAGGAGTTTCCAATTACAGCTATTTTATAGTTGACGAATCTTTGCAGGTTATCATGTGAGGGCAGAATAATACTTTAAATCCGTTTAGGCTTTTTCTCCCTCCAAATATAGAGAGAAAACGCTTATGGACTACTAGAAAACGGTTAACAAGCTGCATATTATATATATATATATATATATATATATATATATATATATATATATGAGTGTGTATGTGTGTGTGTGTGTGTGTGTCTTTAACTTACGAAATCAAATGAAATCTTTTTAAATTGCGATATCTGTATCCGGTTTTGAGAAAAGTGCATAGTTTTCCTAAAATATTATTGCCATAGAAAATTGTCTACTTCTAAGAACTACTAGATTTAGTTACTAGCAAGTTGTTGATTTAACCCTTAAGTAGGGAGGTGGTTTACCCTAACGTAAGTAGGGAGGTGGTTTACCCTAACGTAAGTAGGGAGGTGGGGTGCTCACAACACCCCAATGAAAAAATCCCCCCCACAAAAAGGGGGTTTTTATTATTAGCAACTTCTTTATTATTTTACTTTTTAAAACCTATTACCAATGCTACATAACCAAAAAATTAATGAAAATGCTAAAGTATGGTATTTTTTTAATTAATAAAATTGTAATCGTTTTTCTTCATTTGTAATTTTGTTATTATACAGTTATCAAAAATATGGCTTTGTTAAATAATGAAAAATTCTTAATCAAGTTAAAATTGTTTATTAAGGGATAGAAGAAGACAAATCAAGTACTTATTTTAAAAAATATTTTTGCAATGTATACAAATTTAATCTGTAAAATACTTTATATTGCTAACTCTAAACCTGCAAAATAAATTTGTTTCATGTCATTCATATGCATAAATGTTTTCTTATCTAAACTATTCTATCCGTGTGTATACACCAAACGGCGCATCAACCAGGACGTCTATTCTCCGTTTTTTGTGCTGGTTCTGCTCATCTTCCCATGACCGGTCATCCGATCATTTTGGCCGCATCATGTATTTTGGAATCTAAGATTCTGTTGCTTTCTTTTCAATTTGTGGTTTAGTCAGTTTAAGCCCAATATCTCTTAAGAACTCGACCACCACTAGAGTTAGTAGTAGGATCATTTGCTACATATATTGCCTGAGAGATAATGCCGGCTATGTGGAGGATTCTAAAGAAGATAGTTAGAGGACACACCGAGCTACTATAAGGAGGATATGTAGCCTACATCTTGTCTACATCACCTTTTGGTAGATCATAAAATATTATTATTTCTAGCTTCTCAACTCAGCCTGCTATAGTCATTCTTCATCCGACTGTTCACTTTATGTTTCATGCAATGATCTTTCAGAAATATCACTTTCCTCTTCGTCCGAATCAATAAACTCAACTTCTTCATCCTCTTCACGCACTTACTAAAAAGGCCTCTTCATTCTGTCTTGATTATCTTCACATAAAAAGTCAAACGGGGGTCGAAACAAAAAATTATATTGTAAATTTTTGTTACGTAAGTAGGGAGGAGAGATGATGTGAGCACCCCAAGCCAATAAAATACTCAAAAAACATACAAATAAGGTTTTTTCTGATGCGAATGCAACCTCAATGTATACACAACTACTATTTAGGAAGGTAGCAAAGAGTTGAAAATCTTTAAATTGCAAATATAGAGGTAATAAAGTCATGGGGTGCTGAGGACACCCCACCTATCTACTTAAAGGTTAAATATTGCCAATCACCGACGTTCTTGCATTTTTCTTTTTTATTATTCCAACGTTTCTATCATTGGGGCTGAGAAACAGTTTTATCAAGTATAGTCCCTCACTGCAAGAAATAAAATAATTCCCTTAGCTACAAAAACAAAAATGTCTTTCTCGTTCCCATGATTGCCTCTGTGGCAAGGAATCCAAACTCACCCGATTCTATAACGAAATATCCTCAAGTTCAGAACAACATAAACTATTTCTAATTCTGCAGGGACACTCATAGAAATAAATGGCATATTTCAGAATATTCGTACATATATGATATTGTATACAGGGTGTCCCACGTTGAGATGTCATAACTTCAGGGGTTTATTCTGCATCCCATTTGTAGTTCAGGGGCGCAAAAAAGAGCGATCTATCTGAAAATGTAGAGGAGCTACCCAAACTTTTGCCTTTTTAAAAAACTACTGGCTTTTTTTTAAAGAAAAACTGAGGTTTCCTAATTTGTGATCACTGTATCGTAAATAAAAACCACATTTTCAGAATCCACATTAAATTTCCAATAAGAAACACCCGTTATTGAAATATTATCATGTAAATTAAGAGCTATATTAAAAGCCATATAAATAAGAATGTTTAACATTAGTGTTTTATAAAATTACTCAATATTTTCACAATCACCTATTTTTAGACTTAGAGGTTTGCCTCCGCCTCAAAAGTTGCAATATTTAATAAGCTTAAAAATGGTGCCTCGTAATTTTTTCGTAAGAAAAAAACCTATTTCAATCTATTTTTTTCTGATTTCTAAGTCAAAACCAATAAATGTGCTTTAGCGTGAACGAGCCATTCTGAACAAATTCATTAATTTCACACGATGATGTCGATGTCCCATCCTCCCAAACCACATGACGTTTATTACACAAGTCCATCTATCAAATAACAACTCACTCTGGATTCAAATGGATGGTTGTCCAGCTGATAATGGACGAGTGGTGAATCCTCTAGATTTCCATGTATTGGGAACGAAGGAGGAACTCATCAACAGGATCCAGGAGCAGTGCCAGCTCAAAGACAAGACGGCCGTAATGCCATGGATCCAGGAGCAGTGCCAGCTCATGAGAACTCAAAGACAAGACGTCCTCCGTAATGCCGTGGATCGAGGAGCAGTGCCAGCTAAAAGACAAGACGGCCGTAATGCCGTGGATCCAGGAGCAGTGCCAGCTCATGAGAACTCAAAGACAAGACGGCCTCCGTAATGCCGTGGATCCAGGAGCAGTGCCAGCTCAAAGACAAGACGGCCGTAATGCCGTGGATCCAGGAGCAGTGCCAGCTCATGAGAACTCAAAGACAAGACGTCCTCCGTAATGCCGTGGATCCAGGAGCAGTGCCAGCTCATGAGAACTCAAAGACAAGACGTCCTCCGTAATGCCGTGGATCCAGGAGCAGTGCCAGCTCATGAGAACTCAAAGACAAGACGTCCTCCGTAATGCCGTGGATCCAGGAGCAGTGCCACCTCATGAGAACTCAATGACAAGACGTCCTCCGTAATGCCGTGGATCGAGGAGCAGTGCTAGCTCATGAGAACTCAAAGACAAGACGGCCTCCGTAATTCCGTGGATTCAGTTAGAGGTTAAGCTTATATTAGTAGATATTTTGAAAATCTACTGAATAAATAGTTATTAGTCCACAGTAATAACCATTTTTCTCTCAACCCAAGATTTCTATAGATTTTTCCTAGGAAAACGAGGAAATATTTTAAAGCAACTTGTGACGGTGCCTTTCATTTGAATGTATTTTTTTTTTTATTTTTATCTGCAGGAGAGCTTTTTGGATTCAATTTCAAATTATTGTAATGTATAACCCAGTTATCTTATAAGCAGAAATTTTATTAAAAAGAATAGAATTGATATTACAAATTAAATAAAATAAGACCCTCAAGGCATAACCATATAATACATGTATTCATTGTATTTACAATAATGGTAATTATATACAATATGTTCTTCTGAATTATTTCACACTTGAAGGGTAGGGGGACACCTCACTGCCCTTATCAGAGCACAAATTGTGTTTACGTACTTTGGAAACGGTTAGGGGATTCACTCTTCAGCCATGCCGCCACCTCTCGTCCATTATCAGCTGGCAACCATCTATTTGAAAGCAGAGTGAGTTAATATTTGGTAGATGGGCTTCGACATCATCGTGTGAAATTAAAGAATTTGTTCAAAATGGTTCGTTCACGCTAAAGCACATTTATAGGTTTTGACTTAGAAATCAGAAAAAAATAGATTGAAATAGGTTTTTTTTCAAAAACTACAAGCTAACATTTTGAAGCTTATTAAATAATGCAACTTTTGAGGCGGATGCAAACCTGTAAGACTAAAAATAGGCGATTAAGAATATATTGAATAATTTAATAAAACACTAGGGGGCGAGATTAGCTCAGTGGTAGAGTACAGGACTAATAAGTTGGAGGACCTGAGTTCAAAACCCGAGCAAGCAGTAAAGAT
Source organism: Gonocerus acuteangulatus (assembly GCA_946811695.1). Taxonomy (NCBI): domain Eukaryota; kingdom Metazoa; phylum Arthropoda; class Insecta; order Hemiptera; family Coreidae; genus Gonocerus; species Gonocerus acuteangulatus. The sequence continues at coordinate 2,819,405 of OX328130.1, forward strand.
TTTTTCTTCTAGTGTCTTCGTTCGTGGGTTGAATTCGGCCTCCCTGGCCGTCCCTAGTCCAACCCAGCGTTTAATTAATTTAATAATGGGTACCTTGGGTGCTAATGACTCTAGGCAGTCGAAGCAGCCAAGGGGAAAATCAGGCGGCCGGAGCATAGTACTGACCACACTATCTCCCCAGTGTGTCGTATGGTCATGAATCAGATACCTCTATAGTATCTGCCCCTGAGGGCACTCGTGGCCTGTTACGGGATTGATTTTTTTTTTTTTTTGTTAATAAAACACTAATGTTAAACATTCTTATTTATATGACATTTAATATAGCTCTTAATTTACATGATAATATTTCAATAACAAGTCTATCTTATTGGAAATTTAATGTGGATTCTGAAAATGTGGTTTTTATTTACGATACAGTGATCACAAATTAGGAAACCTCAGTTTTTCTTTAAAAAAAAAGCCAGTAGATTTTTAAAAAGGCAAAAGTTTGGGTAGCTCCTCTACATTTTCAGATAGATCGCTCTTTTTTGCGCCCCTGAACTACAAATGGGATGCAGAATAAACCCCTGAAGTTATGACATCTCAACGTGGGACACCCTGTATACAATATCATATATGTACGAATATTCTGAAATATGCCATTTATTTCTATGAGTGTCCCTGCAGAATTAGAAATAGTTCATGTTGTTCTGAACTTGAGGATATTTATAGAATTGGGTCAGTTTGGATTCCTTGCCACAGAGGCAATCATGGGAACGAGAAAGACATTTTTGTTTTTGTAGCTAAGGGAATTATTTTATTTCTTGCAGTGAGGGACTATACTTGATAAAACTGTTTCTCAGCCCCAATGATAGAAACATTGGAATAATAAAAAAGAAAAATGCAAGAACGTCGGCGATTGGCCGTTTTATTAACAAAAAAAAAAAAAAAATCAATCCCGTAACAGGCCACGAGTGCCCTCAGGGGCAGATACTATAGAGGTATCTGATTCATGACCATACGACACACTGGGGAGATAGTGTGGTCAGTACTATGCTCCGGCCGCCTGATTTTAATTATTAAATTAATTAAAGGCTGGGTTGGACTAGGGACGGCCAGGGAGGCCGAATTCAACCCACGAACGAAGACACTAGAAGAAAAAATCTTTACTGCTTGCTCGGGTTTTGAACTCAGGTCCTCCAACTTATTAGTCCTGTACTCTACCACTGAGCTAATCTCGCCCCCTAGTGTTTTATTAAATTATTCAATATATTCTTAATCGTCTATTTTTACTCTTACAGGTTTGCATCCGCCTCAAAAGTTGCATTATTTAATAAGCTTCAAAATGTTAGCTTGTAGTTTTAGAAAAAAAACCTATTTCAATCTATTTTTTTCTGATTTCTAAGTCAAAACCTATAAATGTGCTTTAGCGTGAACGAACCATTTTGAAAAAATTCTTTAATTTCACACGATGATGTCGAAGCCCATCTACCAAATATTAACTCACTCTGCTTTCAAATGGATGGTTGCCCAGCTGATAATGGACGAGGGGTGACGACATGGCTGAAGAGTGAATTCCCTAACCGTTCCCAAAGTACGTAAACACAATTTGTGCTCTGATAAGGGCAGTGAAGTGTCCCCCTACCCTTCAAGTGTGAAATAATTCAGAAGAACATATTGTATATAATTACCATTATTGTAAATACAATGAATACATGTATTATATGGTTATGCCTTGAGGGTCTTATTTTATTTAATTTGTAATATCAATTCTATTCTTTTTAATAAAATTTCTGCTTATAAGATAACTGGGTTATACATTACAATAATTTGAAATTGTATCCAAAAAGCTCTCCTGCAGATAAAAAAAAAAAAAAAATACATTCAAATGAAAGGCACCGTCACAAGTTGCTTTAAAATATTTCCTCGTTTTCCTAGGAAAAATCTATAGAAATCTTGGGTTGAGAGAAAAATGGTTATTACTGAGGACTAATAACTATTTATTCAGTAGATTTTCAAAATATCTACTAATATAAGCTTAACCTCTAACTGAATCCACGGAATTACGGAGGCCGTCTTGTCTTTGAGTTCTCATGAGCTAGCACTGCTCCTCGATCCACGGCATTACGGAGGACGTCTTGTCATTGAGTACTCATGAGCTGGCACTGCTCCTGGATCCACGGCATTACGGAGGCCGTCTTGTATTTGAGTTCTCATGAGCTAGCACTGCTCCTCGATCCACGGCATTACGGAGGACGTCTAGTCATTGAGTTCTCATGAGCTGGCACTGCTCCTGGATCCACGGCATTACGGAGGACGTCTTGTCTTTGAGTTCTCATGAGCTGGCACTGCTCCTGGATCCACGGCATTACGGAGGACGTCTTGTCATTGAGTTCTCATGAGCTGGCACTGCTCCTGGATCCACGGCATTACGGAGGACGTCTTGTCTTTGAGTTCTCATGAGCTGGCACTGCTCCTGGATCCACGGCATTACGGCCGTCTTGTCTTTGAGCTGGCACTGCTCCTGGATCCTGTTGATGAGTTCCTCCTTCGTTCCCAATACATGGAAATCTAGAGGATTCACCACTCGTCCATTATCAGCTGGACAACCATCCATTTGAATCCAGAGTGAGTTGTTATTTGATAGATGGACTTGTGTAATAAACGTCATGTGGTTTGGGAGGATGGGACATCGACATCATCGTGTGAAATTAATGAATTTGTTCAGAATGGCTCGTTCACGCTAAAGCACATTTATTGGTTTTGACTTAGAAACTTTCCCTTCCTGTTATCCTACCCCACCTACTCCACATATACAATTATTCTTTGCAAAACTCCGTCTTTCCCACATCATGGAAGAAAGCAATTGTTCATCCCTTAAACAAAATTTCCAATCCAATTGTTCCCACCGACTTCCGTCCTATTTCTATCCTTTCCAATCTTTCTAAACCACTTGAACGCCTCGTACAATCCCAAATATCCGCCTTTCTACAACCCCGCTTAAACTCCCACCAATCTGGCTTTCGTCCAGGTTACTCCACCCAATCCGCACTTCTAAAAATTACGCACGACCTCCAATCCGCTATTGATCTCAAAAGAATTTCCATCCTTATACTCCTAGATTTCAGTAAAGCGTTCGATACCATTGACCATGACATACTCCTTTCAAAACTCCAATCTTTTTCTTTCTCTAACAGTGCTCTGACCTGGTTTCAATCCTTCATTTCTAACCGCTCCCAATCAGTAGCCATTCCAAACAAACCCCAATCCTCCTCCCTTACACTAGACCGAGGTGTCGCACAGGGATCCTCTCTATCCCCAACACTGTTTGCAGCCTACATAAATGATCTCCCATCCTCTATCCTATTTTGCAACTTCCACATGTATGCCGATGATTCCCAAATCTACCTTTCCTTCCCCCCCTCTGAGCTATTAGAAGCAGCAAGAAAAATTCAGGAAGACTTGGACAGGATCACAGCTTGGGCCAAGACCAACAAATTATTGATGAATGCTGAAAAGTCCAAAGCGATAGTGATAGGCTCAGCTCCCCTCTTGAAATCTCTCCCTCCTATCCTCCCTTCCTTCACCATTGACTCCAGTCCTATTCAATATGTTTCCACTGCCAAGAACCTGGGCCTTGTTTTCGATCAAAACCTATCCTGGAAAAATCACTTATCCCTAATCACTCGTCGCTCCATAGCCACCCTAAAACTATTTAACCGTTCCCGTCACCTCCTCCCTACTCCTACACGTCAGCTTCTTGTATCTTCTCTAGTGTTCCCCCACTTCGACTATGGTTGCCTGGTGTATGGAGGGCTCACTGGGGAGCTTGAGGTTCGTCTTAAGCGATTAATGAACAGTTTTCTCAGATTTATCCTCGATACCCCCAGGGATGCCCATATTTCACACCGGTATTCCGAGTTGAAGTGGCTATTTCCATCAATTCGACGACAATATTTCCTAGGTTCCTTCCTTTACCAAACCATTTCTTCCAAATCTCCTTCCTATATTTACAATCTCCTGCAGTTTAAATCTGCTGTCCATTCCCGTGGTACCCGCTCCCGTCCCTCCGATCTCTATCCTCCCACTTATTTCTATGAGTGTCCCTGCAGAATTAGAAATAGTTTATGTTGTTCTGAACTTGAGGATATTTCGTTATAGAATCGGGTGAGTTTGGATTCCTTGCCACAGAGGCAATCATGGGAACGAGAAAGACATTTTTGTTTTTGTAGCTAAGGGAATTATTTTATTTCTTGCAGTGAGGGACTATACTTGATAAAACTGTTTCTCAGCCCCAATGATAGAAACGTTGGAATAATAAAAAAGAAAAATGCAAGAACGTCGGTGATTGGCAATATTTAACCTTTAAGTAGATAGGTGGGGTGTCCTCAGCACCCCATGACTTTATTACCTCTATATTTGCAATTTAAAGATTTTCAACTCTTTGCTACCTTCCTAAATAGTAGTTGTGTATACATTGAGGTTGCATTCGCATCAGAAAAAACCTTATTTGTATGTTTTTTGAGTATTTTATTGGCTTGGGGTGCTCACATCATCCCTCCTCCCTACTTACGTAACAACAATTTACAATATAATTTTTTGTTTCGACCCCCGTTTGACTTTTTATGTGAATATAATCAAGACAGAATGAAGAGGCCTTTTTAGTAAGTGCGTGAAGAGGATGAAGAAGTTGAGTTTATTGATTCGGGCGAAGAGGAAAGAGATATTTCTGAAAGATCATTGCATGAAACATAAAGTCGGATGAAGAATGACTATAGCAGGCTGAGTTGAGAAGCTAGAAATAATAATATTTTATAATCTACAAATGGTGATGTAGACAACATTGTCAAGATGTAGGCTACATATCCTGTAGCTCGGTGTTTCTTCTTGGAAATTTAATGTAGATTCTAAGAATGTTGTCTTTATTTATGACACAGTGATCACAAATTCAGAAACCTCAGTTTTTCTTTAACAAAGCCAGTAGTTTTTAAAAAAGACAAAAGTTTGAGAAGCTCCTCTACATTTTCAGATAGAACGCTCATTTCTGCGCCCCTGAACTGCAAATGGGATGCATCCCCTAAACTTATGACATCTCAACGTGGGACACCCTGTATAATAAGTGGAGTATTATATCTAAGAAAAATAAATCAGTCCCGTAGCATGCCTCAGGGACCCATATTGGCAGATACTATAGAGGTAACTTTTTCTTATCCTTACGGAACACTAGGGAGATAGTTTGGTCAGTACTATGCTCCGTCTGATTTTCCCTCTTGCAGATACCTTCTAATGAATTAAAGTATGTCTGTGTGGCCCAACCCCCGAAATCCAACCCACGAACGAAAACACTAGAAGAACTGGAAGATCTTTAGTGTGCTCGAGTTTAGTACTGAGATTTTCCAGAAAGGTCCAGTGCTCTATCTCCAAGCTAACTTCATGGATTCTAAACAACATTCCATTTATTTTTAGGTTTTATAATTTTATTTACGTATATGTTTTTGTTCCTTAGATATTCAAGCACAACAAGAAACAGACGAACAGGACGAAACAAGCATCCGATATTTTTTCTACCCGTCCACTCTCTTCATAACAAAATTTAACTTTAAACAGTTAATTTGACTCTCTTAAAATTAACAAAAAAAAAAAAAAAAAATGAAAATGTGTGAGCCATTATATGAATTTATTCACCACACACCTTAGAGGATTATTCAATCCTTTCTCCTTATTGTTTATCTATGTTAATCGTTAATGAGTAAATTTACTCGACACAGAATTTAAATAGATATTATCCTTTGTAAGTTGTAATTGAAAAGGTGAAGAGAGTTGTAAGCCCCTTTTCATTCGCTTCGATAACAAAATTAAACAAGGCCCTTAATTACGTTTTCCAATTAACTTAGTCCTTTCAGTTACTTTTTTTTATTTAAACCCCTATGAGAGAACAAATAGAAATGAAAAAAAAAAAACAACAAAAAGCATAGATAAAAGAAATGTAGCACATGTTACTAGATTTTTCGACCTTTTAATTTATTTAAATTACCCCTTAATTTTTAATTGATTAAGCCCCACAGGTTTAAAGAGGTTGTTGAATACAACTATTGCTTTTTTATTAGACTGTTATTACTCGCTATAAAGCGAAAAGCTCTTTTTAAATTATAGAGCGTAAGCACAATAACAGGTATCAGTATAATTAAAAAAAAAAAATCATAAGGAAAATACTATTTTCAATGGTCTTAATAAAAATTGAGAAGAATGAAAATAAATATGTTAGAAGACAAATCCACATTAATATTTTATTCACCCCAATATCCTAGAAAAAGAATTATGTCTCCACTTTTCTGAAAATAACGTTAAAAGTAATTAGATTAATTTAATTCCACCCCTCATATTGGAACACAATATTCTTTTACAAGTCCTCTGATTGAAAATTAATGTTAACCATTGGTATAGTATTTATCGTACGAGATATGAGTCGTTGACATTTCTGGTCGGTACCTAGTTATTTTTTGCTTCGGTAAGTTTTTTAGCTCTTTGTGGATATCCATTAAAAGTTGGGTAGGCCTATAGACGGTCTGGAAACCCAACTCCGTCCCACGATTGACGACACTAGAAGATAATGTATTTATTGCGCATCCAAGTTTCGGAGTTCTCTCCCAAACTACAAATACAACCGATTTATATTAAAAACTAGAAAACCAGTTGACTACACGTGCTTCGTCACGACAGATAAGTAGTTATTTTATTTTGTTAAATAATGTATCATCTTAATTTTTAAGTTTTGTGAAGTTTATTATAGCACGGTTCCCTTCATGATATAAGTTATTCATCAATTGATATGCAATCAAAGCATAATGTTTCTTGACACTGGAGCGCTCCGGACAAGTGTCAAGAAACAGATAACCTAGAGATAACCCTTTACCTATAGGTTACCAGTAACAGGAGTTTAACCAGTACAGGTTAAAATTTGCTGTGCATAAATAGAAGTTAAAATTTAAAAATGTATATTTCCAAGATGTCACTTGGAAACACCCACTACATTTGCTAGCGTTAAGTCCTGTAACTGGGGATGCTGATGGGTGAGGAGGCTGTGCAAGGGTTCGGGATATTATTACCTCGGATGGACCATCACCAGGTATATCGTAAACTCTATGAGGGGCAAAATCACAGTTTATTTGAAGTAATTCAAGGTCTGACATCTTAGTTGATATGAACCGCAAATAAAAATAATATTATGAAATTCATACAGTGCGGTAACTGCCAATTCTACAATATAGAACCCACGGCATCATATCGCATTAGTATTTCTAAAGTGACACAACTAAAAAAAAAAATAGCATTAAAAAAATAGCATTAAGACAGGAAGAGTGACACAAGTTCCCTCTGGTGTAGAAGCTCTGAAGCTAGGTACATACACTCTTGCCTATGTAGATGGAATAGCATTAAGACAGGAAGAGTGACACAAGTTCCTTCTGGTGTAGAAGCTCTGAAGCTAGGTCCATACAGTTTTGATGGTTGATCAAGAGATATTTACCAATTTCTTTCATAAACCGAACTGAAAAACACCGATTTTTGCGTCACTTTAGAAATAAATAAATAAATAAATAAAGCCTTTATTGCATAAGAGGAACAATACAAACCCAAGAAAACTATTTCCAAAAAAAATAACCAAAATAAAAAAGTAATAAAAATTTAAATTCTTTTCCTTTTAAATTACTATTTACAATATTTACAAATACATGTTTCTCATGCAGAACTCTCCTTGATGGGGGTAATGGTCTAACTTCCCTGGAGACCAACCCAACTAGGAAGTGGAGTTCCCTGTTTCTTCCAACACTGCTTTCCATTTGTCTTTGTTCCTGGCAACGTTCATCCAAGTCGGACCAGCGACGGACTTGAAGACATCACTCCAACGCCTACATGGTCTTCCTCGTCTCCTCCTTAAGTTAAGCGGAATCCATTCCGTAGCCTTGAGGGTCCACCTGCTATCCTGCAATCTGGAAAGATGACCAGCCCATTTCCACTTAGTTTTCTTTATATGCAGGCCTATATCTGTCACTCCAGATTCTTGCCGCATAAATGAACCCCTGACTTTATCCCGTCTCCACTTTAGAATCCTCCAATACTTTGAATAGAAAAATAATATCGCGCTAGTATTTCTAAACTGATTTGGAAGTGAAGTGATGCATCCAAATCACTTTAGAAATACTAGCGCGACATTATTTTTCTATTCAAAGTATTGACCCAAACAGGGGGGGGGGGATAATATAATAATAATAATAAAACAAATTTATGAAATCTTTGGATATTTTATAAAATAATCTAAACTAATAACTGGTTGATATTCTAATTCTATGTTAATTACTAATTTATTTGATAGGTTTAACTCCGATTGATACAGTATTTTTAATTGTATTACTATAGAGGAATTAAATCCATGGTTACAGATATTTTATTTTACTAAGATAGTAAGTAACTAAGTAAATATATTTGCTAACAGATTAATGTAAGTAATCAAAAGAGCCGCCAGGACTGGAGAGAATATGGAGTTCCCCAAGGGTACTATATGTCACCTTTATTATCCACTGCAATGCGACCTTATCTTAATCTTCCATCTATAACTGGCTGCTTTGTGTGTTTGTATTCAGTGGCAGGGTTGTTTCTGTTGGAAGTTTTTATCATTTTAATGGAACATTTGTAATGCATATATTTGTATATTTTTTTTCCTATGAGCGCGGGCGCTTGTGCCAGGAATAAACTTCCTAATCTGCAACCACCAAAATATATTAAGTAAAAACCTTTTATTTTTTATGTAAATATCATTGAATTAATGTATCCCCAAATATCAACCATCGAGTAAACTAAACCTACAAGCAATGCATTTCCTACAAATAATTAGGTATAAAAAAATGTTTGTTCAAACGCGAGTGAGCACCTTCGGTATTGGTTTTTTTCGCTCTTGTCACCACTGTACGACCTCGAATCCAATCCCCGAACGGCGACACTAGAAGATTACATCTTTAGTGTACGCCCTAGTTTTGCAGTTCATTATTCGAGTGCTCTACCACCTGGATCCCTTGTGATCTAAACAATATCGTATTTTTTTTTTTTCAAGAACAATCTATACATATCTGTGATGTATGCAGCGTTATTTGTGGAGTTCTCGATTTCACCCAAAAACAGTGGAGAGACATTATTTTTCTACCTTCTACGAAATCTATACATATATTTAAATGTTCTTTTTCGGCAAATATTATAATTTGTTGTATATATGTTTCTTTGTTGCTTACATAATCCAGTTCAACAAAAAACAAACAAACAGAACATAGAAATCATCCATATGTAGAACATATTCTTTACCCGTCCACCTTCTCTGGAGAACATAATTTAAATTAAACCTTCAATTGGACGCCTATAAACGGAAAGGAACCAAGTTCATTCTTTAGAGAATTAGGTTTAATGTTTTTTGTGGGCCTAAAATTCCTTTATTACCTGAAATCTTTTATTCATTTCCTCCCATTAAAATAAACTGTTGTTTTGGTAATAGGGTTTTATTTTTATAGTTATTGATAAAATCTTGTTTGATTCCTTTCTGTTTATACCAGCATACTGGATACACCATTTCACTTTAATGACAACATTATATTTTAACCAGTATTTTATTACTACATAAATTATCTAATTTTCTACAAGATAACACCAAAAACTCAATTTCGTTAAAAATGGCGCTTGGTTCCTCTCCGTTTAAAGGCGTCTAATTTAAGTGTCTTTAATCTAACAAAAATTGCAGATTGGCGTTTATTTTTAAGTTTTATCGACTATACACCTTATGATATTATTAAATCTTAACTCCTCATTGATTATCAATGTTAGTTGGTAATGAATAAACCTTATCGACAAAGAATTTTAATTGATAGAATTTAAATATAATTTCATCAGTACTACTACTAGCTTTGCTTACATTGGGCGCATATACATAAGGTAAATATATTCAGAGTTTACAACCTACCTGTTACAAGGGCCACGTCATTACTCAACGCTATATTGAGTAATTAGAACCAGCTGTTGCCAGAATGAGCTGTTTAAAGTCTATGTAGTTCAGAAATAAAATTCCATTACACAAAAGGATATTGGTTAATTAAAATAAGCATTTTCCCTATGTTTATCTATAAATATTTAATGTTTATTTATATTTTAACGTTCATTTATATATAAAGAATATTTTGAGATTTTAGGGGGAGTTATCTATATGTTACCACCCTTTTCTATTCAGGATTGGGCCGATGCCTTTTCTTTTTTCTTTTCGAAAAGCGGCCGAGTTCATAGGCCTTTAAACGCGCCGACAGCGAGCTTAATTTTTTATTATGAAAAAGTTCAAAGAATAAAATATTAAATCAACATAAACGTCAATTTTTTAAATTGGCTCTACATGTTTCGCATCCTTGGATGCCTCTTGAGAAGCCACACCTTAAGGACACTACGGATATTTGAAACAGCTGACTATAAACAGCTGACTTGAAACACAGCTGACTGTAGCTATCTATGTACGCGGCCATTCTAGTCTTTGTTCTATTAGGCTGTATTGATTTTTTATGCTCCTGAAGAGGTATCAGCTGATGCGAAACATGTAGAGACAATTGTAATAAATTGACGTTTATATAAAATTCGAATCATACTCGTTGAACTTCTGCCTACATTAAGAAATTAACAACTTTTTAGTTTGTCAAATAAATTAAAAAAAATATATTGTTTAAAAGTTGTAAATCTGTCTTAGTGTTTACAAATCGTTCTTTATTTTTAATAATATCAATAGATTATTTCATCCTAGGTCTAAACCCTTCGTAATGACCATAATATCCAATTTGTTCTTGACCTCGCTAAAATCCGTTTCCAAATTGTCTTATCATCCTAATCCTGAAGGTCTATCCTTATCTTCCCAATCCCATCCAGACAATCCTCCCAGGCGGCTTAAGAGACAGTGGCCCCGAGATCATTTACTCACCTGATCATAAAACACGTATTTAAACAGCTCTACAAGTGCCACTAGTGGTTGACTTCTTTCGAATTTTCTATTCCTTTTATTTTACTTCTCTCGTCAATTTGTACATTGAACATCTGGATCAACAAACATGAGAATTTTACGTTTATCATTTGTACAGATTTCAAAATAATCCTACGTTTGATTAAGTGTCTTTCTGTCAAAAACAGTAAACTTATGCAAGGCGACATATCGCCCCTTACCATGTCAAACTATCGAATATGCAAAATCTCGTTTTTAAATTGGAGACTTTGCTCTTGGACTGTGGACGATACGGCTTGTAGTAAATTGTCACAACTCTAACCCCTTTAGAATAGCCTTTAATGCCTTAAATAAAGTATGGAATAAGACCATTTTCCAATATATTACTTCATCAATGGATAGAATATGTTGGTTCTCTAGTTTGCTCCGATTTGCATATTCGATAGTTTGACATGGTAGGGACGATGTATTTTTTTTTTTTTTTTTTTTTTTTTTATTGAAAAAATATTAACAGATTAAAATACATAAATCTTAAAAGTGGTGCACCTACAGATCACTACACTATAATTTTGGTGCTATAATGATTGAAAAAACAAGATTGTTTATACGGAAGATAAAATAGTTCTGTTTGCCCGTCCACTGTACGATGTATCTTATTGACCGCCAAAATAACATTTATATCGCCTAAGATTATGGCGTCCTTTTTTCTAAGTATTCAAAAAATAAATCTACCAAAATGAAATCATTTTTCTATAACCGCTCACAATTCGTCGTATGGACGTTTAATTATCCTACTTTAATTAAACGAGAATTTTGGTATTGTTAACATAGTCCGTGAAAATGTTGCAATCAGAATTTCTCATCTATTTCGGAGTAATTGGCATATATTACCTGATAAGTCAAAACTGAATAATTATTTGTCTTGCAATGAAATCGTCGAATAAAACTCCCATTATTATTCTTCACAAGAGAGCCGTATAAACGGGAGGATGAATAGCTCGGGAAAAAAAGATTTAAAACGGATGGTACGGTAGGTAATTGAGAGATTGGCCTTTAGGGATTCGGAAGAGAAGAGGAAGGTTATGGATGGTGCTCGGGTGTTCCTGTTTTATTTAATCCCAAATATCATTCATTTAGAAAGGCAATTAAACAAACTTAATATATATATATATATATATTAGAAAATGGCAATCAAATAAATTTACAAAAATGAAATGTATTTTTACCCAACTTTAATAACTCAACTTTTTTTAAACATTTTTCTTTTATTTTTTTTGCATAATTCGTTGAGGATAAACGCGTAAATAATTATTTTTTGAAGATTTTAGCTTTCAGAAGTTTTATTACAGCTCAAAACAACAATACAATTTTCCAAACATATAAAAATATTTAGATCATGGTATATTTGATGAAGAATGATGCAAGTAGATAAAATTGCTTTATGCGTTAGATTTCAATAGAAAAGCGGATTTAAAAACCTAACTAACAGATTTAAATGTAAGAAAATAAAGGAATAAATTGAGCAATAATCCTAATTTAAACATCTGGGATTAAAATCTATGGAATTTTATAAATAGATTCTTTGAGATTTACAAAGCAAACGGTGGAATTTCACGAAAAATAAAGTAGGACATTTTATCTAGATGTATATAAAATACACCTCTTTCTTAAATAATGAAAAACGTCTGGACGCAAAGAATACCAAACTTGCCAAAACTGCTACTGATAATTAAAGAGGTCGAGACAAAATAGTGCCAAGCAACATTTCTAACAAACCTTAACTGTAGCTGGTATATGTTGGATATTATGTAGGACTATCAGTCTATGATGCAGAAAGACAGTGTGGGTTAAAAGCTGAAATGACACCCAACTTTCAGTTTATTTCGTGGTGCTTATAAAATAATTAATATATGTATATATATATATATATATATATATATATATATATATATATATATATATATATATAATTTCTAGATTTTACCAACTAGCTACCAAAAATGACTAATGTTACAAATATGTATATATGAAGGAGTCGAGGCAAAATAGTGCCAAGCAACATTTTTACCAAAACTCTAGCTGCTGTATGTTGTATAATATGTGGGACTATCCGTTGAAATGGTTAGGGGCAACAAGATTAAGTAGCATACAGAGCTTGTAGTCATATTTTAGTAGCATTTGCATCATAGACTCGTAGTCCTACATAATATCTAACATATAGCAGCCACAGTGAAGGTTTGTAAAAGATGTTGCTTGGCACTATTTTGCCCCGAACCGTTCAATTGTAGAATGCTTCATGTGATCCTTCCGGGTCAATATGTTAATATGAGGACATGTTCAGCAGAAGGCGCTATTTGATAGAAATTACCTTTTGTTCTTTTCATTTTTTTAAATTAGATTGGCTGGTTTTCTAATAACTAGAAGAGAAGAATATAACAACCTAATATGAGAATATTTACAAAATAATTGAATATAAAAGAAAAGACTCCATAATATACATTTGTCTTTCTGCGGGGGTCCACATAAAAATTAAATTCTGCTATAAACCGTTGCCTGTAACGGTATGGTTCTCTAAGAAATCCATAGAATCCCGCCCAATCATCACCATTGAGGGAAGCAATAATCAAAGATTCTTCTAGGATAGATTTCTTCAACTGCTTTTTTCTAAATTCATTTAATAATGGGCATTACCTACCCTATGAAGTGCAAAAATGTATATATTTTATTAGGGCGTCCACAGCTTATAGTTTAGATCCAGGAGTTCTCCTCGTCTCTTAAGGATTAACCCTAGAATGACACACTTCTAAAAGTCAACTTAATCCGACACTCTGGGGTGTGGTATACCCCAACATATAAATTGATGTAAAATATAAATGATAAAACCTGCAATGCTTATAATGTATTTTAAAATATCTAAGTTGTCTAGGAAACAGAAAGTCAACTTAATCCGACACTCTGGGGTGTGGTACACCCCAACATATAAATTGATGTAAAATATAAATGATAAAACCTGCAGTGCTTATAATGTATTTTAAAATATCTAAGTTGTCTAGGAAACAGAAAGTCAACTTAATCCGACACTCTGGGGTGTGGTACACCCCAACATATAAATTGATGTAAAATATAAATGATAAGACCTGCAATGCTTATAATGTATTTTAAAATATCTAAGTTGTCTAGGAAACAGAAAGTCAACTTAATCCGACACTCTGGGGTGTGGTACACCCCAACATATAAATTGATGTAAAATATAAATGATAAAACCTGCAATGCTTATAATGTATTTTAAAATATCTAAGTAGTCTAGGAAACAGAAAGTCAACTTAATCCGACACTCTGGGGTGTGGTACACCCCAACATATAAATTGATGTAAAATATAAATGATAAGACCTGCAATGCTTATAATGTATTTTAAAATATCTAAGTTGTCTAGGAAACAGAAAGTCAACTTAATCCGACACTCTGGGGTGTGGTACACCCCAACATATAAATTGATGCAAAATATAAATGATAAGACCTGCAATGCTTATAATGTATTTTAAAATATCTAAGTAGTCTAGGAAACAGAAAGTCAACTTAATCCGACACTCTGGGGTGTGGTACACCCCAACATATAAATTGATGTAAAATATAAATGATAAAACCTGCAATGCTTATAATGTATTTTAAAATATCTAAGTTGTCTAGGAAACAGAAAGTCAACTTAATCCGACACTCTGGGGTGTGGTACACCCCAACATATAAATTGATGCAAAATATAAATGATAAGACCTGTAATGCTTATAATGTATTTTAAAATATCTAAGTAGTCTAGGAAACAGAAAGTCAACTTAATCCGACACTCTGGGGTGTGGTACACCCCAACATATAAATTGATGTAAAATATAAATGATAAAACCTGCAATGCTTATAATGTATTTTAAAATATCTAAGTTGTCTAGGAAACAGAAAGTCAACTTAATCCGACACTCTGGGGTGTGGTACACCCCAACATATAAATTGATGCAAAATATAAATGATAAGACCTGCAATGCTTATAATGTATTTTAAAATATCTAAGTAGTCTAGGAAACAGAAAGTCAACTTAATCCGACACTCTGGGGTGTGGTACACCCCAACATATAAATTGATGTAAAATATAAATGATAAAACCTGCAATGCTTATAATGTATTTTAAAATATCTAAGTTGTCTAGGAAACAGAAAGTCAACTTAATCCGACACTCTGGGGTGTGGTACACCCCAACATATAAATTGATGCAAAATATAAATGATAAGACCTGCAATGCTTATAATGTATTTTAAAATATCTAAGTAGTCTAGGAAATAGAAATAAATCATTTCAAAATGGATTATGTTCAGATGTATTTCCAAAAATCTCGATATTGTAAAATTTTACGATCCAACTAGCTGCAAAATAAAAAAAAAATCAATTTTCTTCCTAAATAACAACATAATTTGTATGACTCTTAAACACATAAAAATATTAAGTAAAAGATTCATAAAACGTGGCAGAAAAGTCATTTTTTGCATTATATAGTAATGAAATAGATAGTGGTGGCCCTGAAGGTACCTATGTCACTAGCTTCACTGTTGACATATTGCTGGCCTGTTCGCTGCAAATAGATAGTGGTGGCCCTGAAGGTACCTATATCACTAGCTTCACTGTTGACATATTGCTGGCCTGTTCGCTGCAAATAGATAGTGGTGGCCCTGAAGGTACCTATGTCACTCACTGCACTGTTGACATATTGCTGGCCTGTTCGCTGCAAATAGATAGTGGTGGCCCTGAAGGTACCTATGTCACTCACTGCACTGTTGACATATTGCTGGCCTGTTCGCTGCAAATAGCTACCTTTCATTGCGGACTTGTAAATTTCGTCTTTCTATCCTTTACCCTTAATAAAACGAACTCCTTTCATGTTTTTCTAGCCTCTGAAGCCCAACAATTGCTTATCACAAGAACCATTTTGAAAAGGGGTATAATATTTTTCAAAATTGTTCATAAACATTTCCCATATGTGTCTAATAGGTGCCATTTTGTCACTAGGCTTCCTCTCTTGTCTTGTCAGTTTATCCTCAAATCTCCAGCAGTATGAGAGGAAGCTGAACCTATTCATGGACATGACGTGTCGAAATAAAGGATGGCCTATTTTTATATAGGAAACTCTTCTAATGAGACTTTACGGGATTTATTCTCTCCTGAAATATATAACTAGCCAATAAATGTCTGGATCTCTACCTCATCAGTATCTTTTTTATGTCTGAACAGAATTGATCGCTTCACACCTAAGAATTTCTACGTTTGTACACTTAGTTATTTCACTGAATTCCTTGTCTCCGAATGGTTGGAAATATCCTTGGCAGGGCCCTTAAGCCCGAATAAATGTCTTACTATATTATTTTGTTTCCTTCTGCCACTTCTCGTAGGCTGTCGAACAGTTCCACTGACGACACACTGGGGTGTGAGATACCCTGAACACTTACACTAACGACACACTGGGGTGTGAGATACCCTGAACACTTACACTAACGACACACTGGGGTGTGACATACCCTGAACACTTACACTAACGACACACTGGGGTGTGAGATACCCTGAACACTTACACTAACGACACAGTGAGGTGTGAGATACCCTGAACACTTACACTAACGACACACTGGGGTGTGAGATACCCTGAACACTTACACTAACGACACACTGGGGTGTGAGATACCCTGAACACTTACACTGACGACACACTGGGGTGTGAGATACCCTGAACACTTACACTGACGACACACTGGGGTGTGAGATACCCTGAACACTTACACTGACGACACACTGGGGTGTGAGATACCCTGAACACTTACACTAACGACACACTGGGGTGTGAGATACCCTGAACACTTACACTAACGACCTTGGGGTGTGAGATACCCTAAACACTTACACTAACGACACACTGGGGTGTGAGATACCCTGAACACTTTCACTAACGACACACCGGGGTGTGAGATACCCTGAACACTTACACTAACGACACACTGGGGTGTAAGATACCCACAACACTTACACTAACGACACACTGGGGTGTGAGATACCCTGAACACTTACACTAACGACACACTGGGGTGTGAGATACCCTGAACACTTACACAAACGACACACTGGGGTGTGAGATACCCCAAGACTAATTCAGATTACTACAAGTAGCAAAAAAAGTCTGTCACATGGCAGATAATGATTAGAATCGATTATGTTATGCATGAAGGTTATTTACATGGCGGGGTTTGGCAATAGAGCTACACACATAGGAATTAATCAATATTTAAACATTCCTGGGGTATGTGACACCCCTAGAGTATGTGACATCCCTGGGGTATGTGACATCCCTGGGGTATGTGACATCCCAATGTGTCGTTCTAGGGTTAATATCATAAATTGTAGTTTATCGGTGTTCTTAATGTTTCTATTTTCAACAACACTGAAATTTTTGTAAATTAAATAGAATTTTGATTTATTTCTTGAGTTAATGAAGTTATGTACCTAATCTTTAATACAGATAGTTAATAATTTCTATAATATAATTGAAATGTAATTTAGGGGTAATATATTTTTTTGATTCTTTAGCAGTCTCCATACATATATAAATAGTAGTTTATATTTATATTTATCAGTGCTGTTTGTTTTCCGAGGAATGTGCTTACTTTTTAGATAGATAGATCTTTTTATATTTAATTTAATATATTGTTAATCTTCATCTGATATGAATAACTACGGAAGCCATATTCCCAGTAAGTTAGTTCACTACTAACACTACAGAGTAGTATATTGTCTAGTAGTAGAGTACTAGTCCTGGCTGGAATTACTAGTTAGAAATGCAGGATCAGAGTATTGTCCTGCCGAGATGTGTCCTGAATCCAGGATCAGCAAGGACCTTTACAGGAAGATAGAGATTTCCAAGGGTTTATTCAACCGCTTGCTGTTCTGTTCTTAGTCAATAATGGTTACTCTTCAGGGTAGTTACTCAATTATTTATTATCTGTAGATAGGTAGGGAAGCTAATGGGTTGTAATTTATCTACAGAGAAATTAAAGAAAAAGTCAAATTCGCAGGAACTGCATCATCTCACAGTGGACTTACTGCTATTCCTAGCGTCATTTGGAAAGCTTACAATATGGTTCATTTTTTTGTCAAAATATTTCGTAAAAAAATGTGGACATAAGTGAAAATGTGAAATGAAATTTTAAAGGAAAACATGTTCTTAACTGCCAAGACAGGAAATTGACAGTATCCTAAGCGAAAATCTGAATCTGGAAATTTAATAAATATTTATTTCGCAACAAACTCCTTTACTATTATTATTTTCTGTAGAAAGTTGCTTAACATTTTGTACAATCAAGTAAATAGATATTTCCAGTAAGATCCATCTAGTATCTTGTGCAAAACTGTTAAATTTATTCATTATACGGTACATATTGTATTACATTTGTTGTTAACTCATTCGAGTCATCACTCAAAAATACAATTATAATTCGAATCATCACTCAAAAATACAATTAGAATTCGAGTCATCACTCAAAAATACAATTAGAATTCGAGTCATCACTCAAAAATACAATTAGAATTCGAGTCATCACTCAAAAATACAATTAGAATTCGAATCATCACTCAAAAATACAATTAGAATTACTTATCTCTCAGTCCATTGAATAAATATGACTTTTTTAAAAATTGAATACTTCTGATTTGCATGTTTTTCTTAATAGAAAAGTGGTTCGTCGTCTAAAATAATTATTGTATCCATGGTAGTGCTCTCATTAAACTGGGCACAAAAAAAAAAAAAAAAAATGCTTCAAAAATTATACCAGAACGAGAAAGATTCTAGTACCTAAAGGTTTTTGGCACCAAAGTGTGGCGTGAAAAAATAAACCATCTGATCACAATCAAAAACATTTACGTATGCAAATGAAGGAAGCAGTTGTTTAATATCGTAAAATTTGGCAAAACGGAGATTTTTATTAATTACTAGCTGTTACCTAGCGTGCCATGCTACACCTACTTTCTGCATCTAGCTGTTACCTAGCGTGCCATGCTACACCTACTTTCTGCATCTAGCTGTTACCTAGTGTGCCATGCTACACCTACTTTCTGCACCTAGAAAAGCAAAAATAAATAAATATAAATAAATATACATAAAATAAATTATAAATAAATTAGGAACCAAATAAGTAATATTAAAATCTAATAACGCAAATCTGTATTTATTTGGGTTCATTGTTTTGAACTCGTGATCTCCGAACTGTGAGTCATAGACGATTTTGACCTAGCCTACGACTCTCATCGTATCAAGACCTACCTGTGTGCCAAGTTTGGTCAAACTCGGTCGAACGGTATGGATTGGTATAAGGAACAAACTTACAGACAGACAGGTGGTAGACACTTTTGACTTAGCCTATGAGACTTCCCGGATCACGACCTACCAGAGTTCCAAGTTTGGTCAAAATCGGACAAACGGTGTGGATTTGTATAAGGAACAAGCACACAAACAGACAAGTAGACAAACAGACAGACACGTGATTTTTATACATACAGACTAGAACAAAAGTAACCATCAATAAAAATCAATAAGAATCACTGAACAGTATATATATATATATATATATATATATATATATATATATATATATATATGGGGAAAAATAACATATATATTTGGGAATATTAAAATAAATAACATAGGTTAGAAGGACATACTCCATGACTCGAGGAGTGGAGAGAATAAAATATCTGCCCGCCAGAGATTCTATCAGGAGTGACAGGTCCACAAGATTTATGTACTTGGGACTTTGGGGTTGGAAGATGGACTTCCTGTATTGTCAACGGCCTTTTCTTACGCTTCTGGGGGTGTTTATTATTGTTTCAAGTTATTAATTTTATGAATTTAAGCATTTCATCGTTATTATGTCATATATTAATAAACTTAAAACGTTAACATGATTTCGACCAACATTTTTTAGTATGGTCATATCGTCCCTACCATGGGAAACTATCGAATATGCAAATCGGAGCAAACTAGCGAATATACATATTCTATCCATTGTCGAAGTAATATATTGAAAAATTGCCTTATTCCATACTTTATTTAAGGCATTAAAGGCTATTCTAAAGGGGGTAGGGTTGTGACAAGCCGTATCCTCCAGAATCCAAGAGCAAAGTCTCCAATTTGAAAAACGAGATTTTGCATATTCGATAGTTCGACATGGGACGGGAAATGAACTATAAAATTGGATTGGACAATATTTTATAATTGAAAATGTTGACAGGGATTAAATAGTTCTGATGAATTAAGTACATTAACCAGTGCAGCAGATAATGGATATATACCATACAGAGCAGAGTTTAAGGGTGCATCAACATTTGATCCGATCCGATAGCCACCGACTGCCGGAAGGAAAACAAACACAGGCACTTGAACGGAGTTTTCTACGTTAGTTCCGCCCGATCAGACGACTCCCGATTCACGGCCGTTCAAATATGTTTGTTTCTTGACCGATATCAGACGAGCGACGCTTCACAAAATATATGCAAGAGTTAACAAGGAATTAATTAATAGAGCTGTTAATCTTAATTATGGATCAGCCTTGTCTGTTGGATCAGCGGAATAAATCCTATCAAAACCGGGACGTTAAAATTAATTTTTTTACTTTATAATTTTTGTAATAAACGTTTATTTCTCATAGAAATCCTTTTTTTTTTTTTTTAAAAAAAAACACCAAACCTGCTTTATAATAGTAAATTGCTATTCGTTTTTAAGGGAAAAATTGTTTTTTTTTTTGTTTTTTTTTTATGTCGAGTAATTATTCTTGGGTAATGAATAATTATTCTTTATATGAATAATATATACTAACTCCAGATTATATACTGATTGATAAATATAATTAATTGTATATCTTTAATGAAATCAGAGCTTTTTATTTACATTGGGGAAAAATATGACTAATAATGCTTCTCTTATCGTAGTTAAGAATTAACTGTTACACTAACATGTTTTTTTCGGGACTTCCATAAGATTGATTGGCCTCTCAACTCCTCCTTCATACCTCCAACATTCAACCTAATCCAAGGTTTCTATGCTTATTAGGTGGTATTTCTTAAATTAATCAGTGATTTTTACTGCTGAAGGAGTTCATTACTGACGAGCTGTACGTAGATCGGATCGGATCGGGTCGGGACCAATGTAGGCAGTCACGTCGGCCGTTGTCGCTCAACCAATATCGGATTGAGAGAAATAGGTTCCTTCAGGGACCCCTTAAATAAATAAATAAATATATTATAAAAATATGTAATAGGGGTGTAAATACTTAATTAACAATATGAGAAAAATTAAAATCACTATTGTGCTTTAATTGTGGTGTATTAGTGTTTAATGACTTTATGTGCTACTGTGCTTCACCACCTCGAGAGCTAGATGGATGTACGGAGCTATTGTGTGCTGGAGTTTGTGCTAACCTTAAGACCATCTTTCTTCCCGCCCTTTCTTATCAAGGGTTAATCTCGGGTCTACCATTCATTCTGTTTTCTTTACGGCTTACTTCCAGCTGTTAATGTCTTACTTTCATTCACCATTCAATCCTCTCTGCCTTTTACTATTATTTTACAATTATTCATAATCTCGGCCTTTGTTGTTAGTTTAATTACAGTTTTATTACGCTCAAGAAAAACCTCTTCCATCATATTTGGCATATTTCTCAATCGTGTATAATGTTTCTAGCAGAGCGGTCCGCCAATTAACAAAAATCCTCCGTAAAATAGCCGAAGCTCCATTCTTTGTATCCAATTTGACTCTTCACAACGACCTCCATATTCCATTTATCCAACCATTATCAAAACAAGTATATAAAAAATTTCATTCTAAATTACACGGTCATCCAAATTCTTTAATTACCTCCCTATCATCACATCTAATCCCAAAAAACCCTATTCGCCGTCTGAGGCGTACCTGGCCTAGAGACCAGCTCTAGGAGTAGTTACTCCCTATCATCACATCTAATCCCAAAAAACCCTATTCGCCGTCTGAGGCGTACCTGGCCTAGAGACCAGCTCTAGGAGTAGTTACTCCCTATCATCACATCTAATCCCAAACAACCCCATTCGCCGTCTGAGGCGTACCTGGCCTAGAGACCAGCTCTAGGAGTAGTTACTCCCTATCATCACATCTAATCCCAAACAACCCTATTCGCCGTCTGAGGCGTGCCTGGCCTAGAGACCATCTCCAGGAGTAGTTACTCCCTATCATCACATCTAATCCCAAACAACCCTATTCGCCGTCTGAGGCGTAACTGGCCTAGAGACCAGCTCTAGGGGTAGTTACTCCCTATCATCACATCTAATCCCAAACAACCCAATTCGCCGTCTGAAGCGTACCTGGCCTAGAGACCAGCTCCAGGATTAGTTACTCCCTATCATCACATCTAATCCCAAACAACCCTATTCGCCGTCTGAGGTGTACCTGGCCTAGAGACCAGCTCTAGGAGTAGTTACTCCCTATCATCACATCTAATCCCAAACAACCCAATTCGCCGTCTGAGGCGTACCTGGCCTAGAGACCAGCTCCAGGAGTAGTTACTCCCTATCATCACATCTAATCCCAAACAACCCTATTCGCCGTCTGATGCGTACCTGGCCTAGAGACCAGCTCTAGGAGTAGTTACTCCCTATCATCACATCTAATCCCAAACAACCCTATTCGCCGTCTGAAGCGTACCTGGCCTAGAGACCAGCTCTAGGAGTAGTTACTCCCTATCATCACATCTAATCCCAAACAACCCTATTCGCCGTCTGAGGTGTACCTGGCCTAGAGACCAGCTCTAGGAGTAGTTACTCCCTATCATCACATCTAATCCCAAACAACCCTATTCGCCGTCTGAAGCGTACCTGGCCTAGAGACCAGCTCTAGGAGTAGTTACTCCCTATCATCACATCTAATCCCAAACAACCCTATTCGCCGTCTGAGGTGTACCTGGCCTAGAGACCAGCTCTAGGAGTAGTTACTCCCTATCATCACATCTAATCCCAAACAACCCAATTCGCCGTCTGAAGCGTACCTGGCCTAGAGACCAGCTCCAGGAGTAGTTACTCCCTATCATAGCATCTAATCCCAAACAACCCTATTCGCCGTCTGAGGAGTAACTGGCCTAGAGACCAGCTCCAGGAGTAGTTACTCCCTATCATCACATCTAATCCCAAACAACCCTATTCGCCGTCTGAGGCGTACCTGGGCTAGAGACCAGCTCTAGGAGTAGTTACTCCCTATCATCACATCTAATCCCAAACAACCCTATTCGCCGTCTGAGGCGTAACTGGCCTAGAGACCAGCTCCAGGAGTAGTTACTCCCTATCATCACATCTAATCCCAAACAACCCTATTCGCCGTCTGAGGCGTACCTGGCCTAGAGACCAGCTCCAGGAGTAGTTACTCCCTATCATCACATCTAATCCCAAACAACCCTATTCGCCGTCTGAGGCGTACCTGGCCTAGAGACCAGCTCCAGGAGTAGTTACTCCCTATCATAGCATCTAATCCCAAACAACCCTATTCGCCGTCTGAGGCGTACCTGGCCTAGAGACCAGCTCCAGGAGTAGTTACTCCCTATCATCACATCTAATCCCAAACAACCCTATTCGCCGTCTGAGGCGTAACTGGCCTAGAGACCAGCTCTAGGAGTAGTTACTCCCTATCATCACATCTAATCCCAAACAACCCTATTCGCCGTCTGAGGCGTGCCTGGCCTAGAGACCAGCTCTAGGAGTAGTTACTCCCTATCATCACATCTAATCCCAAACAACCCTATTCGCCGTCTGAGGCGTGCCTGGCCTAGAGACCAGCTCTAGGAGTAGTTACTCCCTATCATCACATCTAATCCCAAACAACCCTATTCGCCGTCTGAGGCGTACCTGGCCTAGAGACCAGCTCCAGGAGTAGTTACTCCCTATCATCACATCTAATCCCAAACAACCCTATTCGCCGTCTGAGGCGTAACTGGCCTAGAGACCAGCTCTAGGAGTAGTTACTCCCTATCATCACATCTAATCCCAAACAACCCTATTCGCCGTCTGAGGCGTGCCTGGCCTAGAGACCAGCTCTAGGAGTAGTTACTCCCTATCATCACATCTAATCCCAAACAACCCTATTCGCCGTCTGAGGCGTGCCTGGCCTAGAGACCAGCTCTAGGAGTAGTTACTCCCTATCATCACATCTAATCCCAAACAACCCTATTCGCCGTCTGAGGCGTAACTGGCCTAGAGACCAGCTCTAGGGGTAGTTACTCCCTATCATCACATCTAATCCCAAACAACCCTATTCGCCGTCTGAGGCGTGCCTGGCCTAGAGACCAGCTCTAGGAGTAGTTACTCCCTATCATAGCATCTAATCCCAAACAACCCTATTCGCCGTCTGAGGCGTACCTGGCCTAGAGACCAGCTCCAGGAGTAGTTACTCCCTATCATCACATCTAATCCCAAACAACCCTTTTCGCCGTCTGAGGCGTACCTGGCCTAGAGACCAGCTCTAGGAGTAGTTACTCCCTATCATCACATCTAATCCCAAACAACCCTAATCGCCGTCTGAGGCGTACCTGGCCTAGAGACCAGCTCCAGGAGTAGTTACTCCCTATCATCACATCTAATCCCAAACAACCCTATTCGCCGTCTGAGGCGTACCTGGCCTAGAGACCAGCTCTAGGAGTAGTAACTCCCTATCATCACATCTAATCCCAAACAACCCTATTCGCCGTCTGAGGCGTACCTGGCCTAGAGACCAGCTCCAGGAGTAGTTACTCCCTATCATCACATCTAATCCCAAACAACCCTATTCGCCGTCTGAGGCGTACCTGGCCTAGAGACCAGCTCTAGGAGTAGTTACTCCCTATCATCACATCTAATCCCAAACAACCCTATTCGCCGTCTGAGGCGTACCTGGCCTAGAGACCAGCTCCAGGAGTAGTTACTCCCTATCATCACATCTAATCCCAAACAACCCTATTCGCCGTCTGAGGCGTACCTGGCCTAGAGACCAGCTCTAGGAGTAGTTACTCCCTATCATCACATCTAATCCCAAACAACCATATTCGCCGTCTGAGGCGTACCTGGCCTAGAGACCAGCTCTAGGAGTAGTTACTCCCTATCATCACATCTAATCCCAAACAACCCTATTCGCCGTCTGAGGTGTACCTGGCCTAGAGACCAGCTCTAGGAGTAGTTACTCCCTATCATCACATCTAATCCCAAACAACCCTATTCGCCGTCTGAGGCGTACCTGGCCTAGAGACCAGCTCCAGGAGTAGTTACTCCCTATCATCAAATCTAATCCCAAACAACCCTATTCGCCGTCTGAGGCGTACCTGGCCTAGAGACCAGCTCTAGGGGTAGTTACTCCCTATCATCACATCTAATCCCAAACAACCCTATTCGCCGTCTGAGGTGTACCTGGCCTAGAGACCAGCTCCAGGAGTAGTTACTCCCTATCATCACATCTAATCCCAAACAACCCTATTCGCCGTCTGAGGTGTACCTGGCCTAGAGACCAGCTCCAGGAGTAGTTACTCCCTATCATCACATCTAATCCCAAACAACCCTATTCGCCGTCTGAGGCGTACCTGGCCTAGAGACCAGCTCTAGGTGTAGTTACTCCCTATCATCACATCTAATCCCAAACAACCCTATTCGCCGTCTGAGGCGTACCTGGCCTAGAGACCAGCTCTAGGAGTAGTTACTCCCTATCATCACATTTAATCCCAAACAACCCTATTCGCCGTCTGAGGTGTACCTGGCCTAGAGACCAGCTCTAGGAGTAGTTACTCCCTATCATCACATCTAACCCCAAACAACCCTATTCGCCGTCTGAGGCGTACCTGGCCTAGAGACCAGCTCCAGGAGTAGTTACTCCCTATCATCACATCTAATCCCAAACAACCCTATTCGCCGTCTGAGGCGTGCCTGGCCTAGAGACCAGCTCTAGGAGTAGTTACTCCCTATCATCACATCTAATCCCAAACAACCCTATTCGCCGTCTGAGGCGTACCTGGCCTAGAGACCAGCTCTAGGAGTAGTTACTCCCTATCATCACATCTAATCCCAAACAACCCTATTCGCCGTCTGAGGTGTACCTGGCCTAGAGACCAGCTCTAGGAGTAGTTACTCCCTATCATCACATCTAATCCCAAACAACCCTATTCGCCGTCTGAGGCGTGCCTGGCCTAGAGACCAGCTCCATGAGTAGTTACTCCCTATCATCACATCTAATCCCAAACAACCCTATTCGCCGTCTGAGGCGTGCCTGGCCTAGAGACCAGCTCTAGGAGTAGTTACTCCCTATCATCACATCTAATCCCAAACAACCCTATTCGCCGTCTGAGGCGTACCTGGCCTAGAGACCAGCTCCAGGAGTAGTTACTCCCTATCATAGCATCTAATCCCAAACAACCCTATTCGCCGTCTGAGGTGTACCTGGCCTAGAGACCAGCAGCAGGAGTAGTTACTCCCTATCATCACATCTAATCCCAAACAACCCTATTCGCCGTCTGAGGCGTGCCTGGCCTAGAGACCAGCTCTAGGAGTAGTTACTCCCTATCATCACATCTAATCCCAAACAACCCTATTCGCCGTCTGAGGCGTACCTGGCCTAGAGACCAGCTCCAGGAGTAGTTACTCCCTATCATAGCATCTAATCCCAAACAACCCTATTCGCCGTCTGAGGCGTACCTGGCCTAGAGACCAGCTCTAGGAGTAGTTACTCCCTATCATAGCATCTAATCCCAAACAACCCTATTCGCCGTCTGAGGCGTACCTGGCCTAGAGACCAGCTCTAGGAGTAGTTACTCCCTATCATCACATCTAATCCCAAACAACCCTATTCGCCGTCTGAGGCGTACCTTGCCTAGAGACCAGCAGCAGGAGTAGTTACTCCCTATCATCACATCTAATCCCAAACAACCCTATTCGCCGTCTGAGGCGTACCTGGCCTAGAGACCAGCTCTAGGAGTAGTTACTCCCTATCATCACATCTAATCCCAAACAACCCTATTCGCCGTCTGAGGCGTACCTGGCCTAGAGACCAGCTCCAGGAGTAGTTACTCCCTATCATCACATCTAATCCCAAACAACCCCATTCGCCGTCTGAGGCGTACCTGGCCTAGAGACCAGCTCTAGGAGTAGTTACTCCCTATCATCACATCTAATCCCAAACAACCCTATTCGCCGTCTGAGGCGTGCCTGGCCTAGAGACCATCTCCAGGAGTAGTTACTCCCTATCATCACATCTAATCCCAAACAACCCTATTCGCCGTCTGAGGCGTAACTGGCCTAGAGACCAGCTCTAGGGGTAGTTACTCCCTATCATCACATCTAATCCCAAACAACCCAATTCGCCGTCTGAAGCGTACCTGGCCTAGAGACCAGCTCCAGGAGTAGTTACTCCCTATCATCACATCTAATCCCAAACAACCCTATTCGCCGTCTGAGGTGTACCTGGCCTAGAGACCAGCTCTAGGAGTAGTTACTCCCTATCATCACATCTAATCCCAAACAACCCAATTCGCCGTCTGAGGCGTACCTGGCCTAGAGACCAGCTCCAGGAGTAGTTACTCCCTATCATCACATCTAATCCCAAACAACCCTATTTGCCGTCTGAGGCGTACCTGGCCTAGAGACCAGCTCTAGGAGTAGTTACTCCCTATCATCACATCTAATCCCAAACAACCCTATTCGCCGTCTGAAGCGTACCTGGCCTAGAGACCAGCTCTAGGAGTAGTTACTCCCTATCATCACATCTAATCCCAAACAACCCTATTCGCCGTCTGAGGTGTACCTGGCCTAGAGACCAGCTCTAGGAGTAGTTACTCCCTATCATCACATCTAATCCCAAACAACCCTATTCGCCGTCTGAAGCGTACCTGGCCTAGAGACCAGCTCTAGGAGTAGTTACTCCCTATCATCACATCTAATCCCAAACAACCCTATTCGCCGTCTGAGGTGTACCTGGCCTAGAGACCAGCTCTAGGAGTAGTTACTCCCTATCATCACATCTAATCCCAAACAACCCAATTCGCCGTCTGAAGCGTACCTGGCCTAGAGACCAGCTCCAGGAGTAGTTACTCCCTATCATAGCATCTAATCCCAAACAACCCTATTCGCCGTCTGAGGCGTAACTGGCCTAGAGACCAGCTCCAGGAGTAGTTACTCCCTATCATCACATCTAATCCCAAACAACCCTATTCGCCGTCTGAGGCGTACCTGGCCTAGAGACCAGCTCTAGGAGTAGTTACTCCCTATCATCACATCTAATCCCAAACAACCCTATTCGCCGTCTGAGGCGTACCTGGCCTAGAGACCAGCTCCAGGAGTAGTTACTCCCTATCATAGCATCTAATCCCAAACAACCCTATTCGCCGTCTGAGGCGTACCTGGCCTAGAGACCAGCTCTAGGAGTAGTTACTCCCTATCATAGCATCTAATCCCAAACAACCCTATTCGCCGTCTGAGGCGTACCTGGCCTAGAGACCAGCTCTAGGAGTAGTTACTCCCTATCATCACATCTAATCCCAAACAACCCTATTCGCCGTCTGAGGCGTACCTGGCCTAGAGACCAGCTCCAGGAGTAGTTACTCCCTATCATCACATCTAATCCCAAACAACCCTATTCGCCGTCTGAGGCGTAACTGGCCTAGAGACCAGCTCTAGGAGTAGTTACTCCCTATCATCACATCTAATCCCAAACAACCCTATTCGCCGTCTGAGGCGTGCCTGGCCTAGAGACCAGCTCTAGGAGTAGTTACTCCCTATCATCACATCTAATCCCAAACAACCCTATTCGCCGTCTGAGGCGTGCCTGGCCTAGAGACCAGCTCTAGGAGTAGTTACTCCCTATCATCACATCTAATCCCAAACAACCCTATTCGCCGTCTGAGGCGTACCTGGCCTAGAGACCAGCTCCAGGAGTAGTTACTCCCTATCATCACATCTAATCCCAAACAACCCTATTCGCCGTCTGAGGCGTAACTGGCCTAGAGACCAGCTCTAGGAGTAGTTACTCCCTATCATCACATCTAATCCCAAACAACCCTATTCGCCGTCTGAGGCGTGCCTGGCCTAGAGACCAGCTCTAGGAGTAGTTACTCCCTATCATCACATCTAATCCCAAACAACCCTATTCGCCGTCTGAGGCGTGCCTGGCCTAGAGACCAGCTCTAGGAGTAGTTACTCCCTATCATCACATCTAATCCCAAACAACCCTATTCGCCGTCTGAGGCGTAACTGGCCTAGAGACCAGCTCTAGGGGTAGTTACTCCCTATCATCACATCTAATCCCAAACAACCCTATTCGCCGTCTGAGGCGTGCCTGGCCTAGAGACCAGCTCTAGGAGTAGTTACTCCCTATCATAGCATCTAATCCCAAACAACCCTATTCGCCGTCTGAGGCGTACCTGGCCTAGAGACCAGCTCCAGGAGTAGTTACTCCCTATCATCACATCTAATCCCAAACAACCCTTTTCGCCGTCTGAGGCGTACCTGGCCTAGAGACCAGCTCTAGGAGTAGTTACTCCCTATCATCACATCTAATCCCAAACAACCCTATTCGCCGTCTGAGGCGTACCTGGCCTAGAGACCAGCTCCAGGAGTAGTTACTCCCTATCATCACATCTAATCCCAAACAACCCTATTCGCCGTCTGAGGCGTACCTGGCCTAGAGACCAGCTCTAGGAGTAGTAACTCCCTATCATCCATCACATCTAATCCCAAACAACCCTATTCGCCGTCTGAGGCGTACCTGGCCTAGAGACCAGCTCCAGGAGTAGTTACTCCCTATCATCACATCTAATCCCAAACAACCCTATTCGCCGTCTGAGGCGTACCTGGCCTAGAGACCAGCTCTAGGAGTAGTTACTCCCTATCATCACATCTAATCCCAAACAACCCTATTCGCCGTCTGAGGCGTACCTGGCCTAGAGACCAGCTCCAGGAGTAGTTACTCCCTATCATCACATCTAATCCCAAACAACCCTATTCGCCGTCTGAGGCGTACCTGGCCTAGAGACCAGCTCTAGGAGTAGTTACTCCCTATCATCACATCTAATCCCAAACAACCCTATTCGCCGTCTGAGGCGTACCTGGCCTAGAGACCAGCTCTAGGAGTAGTTACTCCCTATCATCACATCTAATCCCAAACAACCATATTCGCCGTCTGAGGCGTACCTGGCCTAGAGACCAGCTCTAGGAGTAGTTACTCCCTATCATCACATCTAATCCCAAACAACCCTATTCGCCGTCTGAGGTGTACCTGGCCTAGAGACCAGCTCTAGGAGTAGTTACTCCCTATCACCACATCTAATCCCAAACAACCCTATTCGCCGTCTGAGGCGTACCTGGCCTAGAGACCAGCTCCAGGAGTAGTTACTCCCTATCATCACATCTAATCCCAAACAACCCTATTCGCCGTCTGAGGCGTACCTGGCCTAGAGACCAGCTCTAGGGGTAGTTACTCCCTATCATCACATCTAATCCCAAACAACCCTATTCGCCGTCTGAGGTGTACCTGGCCTAGAGACCAGCTCCAGGAGTAGTTACTCCCTATCATCACATCTAATCCCAAACAGCCCTATTCGCCGTCTGAGGTGTACCTGGCCTAGAGACCAGCTCCAGGAGTAGTTACTCCCTATCATCACATCTAATCCCAAACAACCCTATTCGCCGTCTGAGGCGTACCTGGCCTAGAGACCAGCTCTAGGTGTAGTTACTCCCTATCATCACATCTAATCCCAAACAACCCTATTCGCCGTCTGAGGCGTACCTGGCCTAGAGACCAGCTCTAGGAGTAGTTACTCCCTATCATCACATTTAATCCCAAACAACCCTATTCGCCGTCTGAGGTGTACCTGGCCTAGAGACCAGCTCTAGGAGTAGTTACTCCCTATCATCACATCTAACCCCAAACAACCCTATTCGCCGTCTGAGGCGTACCTGGCCTAGAGACCAGCTCCAGGAGTAGTTACTCCCTATCATCACATCTAATCCCAAACAACCCTATTCGCCGTCTGAGGCGTGCCTGGCCTAGAGACCAGCTCTAGGAGTAGTTACTCCCTATCATCACATCTAATCCCAAACAACCCTATTCGCCGTCTGAGGCGTACCTGGCCTAGAGACCAGCTCTAGGAGTAGTTACTCCCTATCATCACATCTAATCCCAAACAACCCTATTCGCCGTCTGAGGTGTACCTGGCCTAGAGACCAGCTCTAGGAGTAGTTACTCCCTATCATCACATCTAATCCCAAACAACCCTATTCGCCGTCTGAGGCGTGCCTGGCCTAGAGACCAGCTCCATGTGTAGTTACTCCCTATCATCACATCTAATCCCAAACAACCCTATTCGCCGTCTGAGGCGTGCCTGGCCTAGAGACCAGCTCTAGGAGTAGTTACTCCCTATCATCACATCTAATCCCAAACAACCCTATTCGCCGTCTGAGGCGTACCTGGCCTAGAGACCAGCTCCAGGAGTAGTTACTCCCTATCATAGCATCTAATCCCAAACAACCCTATTCGCCGTCTGAGGTGTACCTGGCCTAGAGACCAGCAGCAGGAGTAGTTACTCTCTATCATCACATCTAATCCCAAACAACCCTATTCGCCGTCTGAGGCGTGCCTGGCCTAGAGACCAGCTCTAGGAGTAGTTACTCCCTATCATCACATCTAATCCCAAACAACCCTATTCGCCGTCTGAGGCGTACCTGGCCTAGAGACCAGCTCCAGGAGTAGTTACTCCCTATCATAGCATCTAATCCCAAACAACCCTATTCGCCGTCTGAGGCGTACCTGGCCTAGAGACCAGCTCTAGGAGTAGTTACTCCCTATCATAGCATCTAATCCCAAACAACCCTATTCGCCGTCTGAGGCGTACCTGGCCTAGAGACCAGCTCTAGGAGTAGTTACTCCCTATCATCACATCTAATCCCAAACAACCCTATTCGCCGTCTGAGGCGTACCTTGCCTAGAGACCAGCAGCAGGAGTAGTTACTCCCTATCATCACATCTAATCCCAAACAACCCTATTCGCCGTCTGAGGCGTACCTGGCCTAGAGACCAGCTCTAGGAGTAGTTACTCCCTATCATCACATCTAATCCCAAACAACCCTATTCGCTGTCTGAGGCGTACCTGGCCTAGAGACCAGCTCCAGGAGTAGTTACTCCCTATCATCACATCTAATCCCAAACAACCCTATTCGCCGTCTGAGGCGTACCTGGCCTAGAGACCAGCTCTAGGAGTAGTTACTCCCTATCATAGCATCTAATCCCAAACAACCCTATTCGCCGTCTGAGGCGTACCTGGCCTAGAGACCAGCTCTAGGAGTAGTTACTCCCTATCATCACATCTAATCCCAAACAACCCTATTCGCCGTCTGAGGCATACCTGGCCTAGAGACCAGCTCCAGGAGTAGTTACTCCCTATCATCACATCTAATCCCAAACAACCCTATTCGCCGTCTGAGGCGTACCTGGCCTAGAGACCAGCTCTAGGAGTAGTTACTCCCTATCATCACATCTAATCCCAAACAACCCTATTCGCCGTCTGAGGCGTACCTGGCCTAGAGACCAGCTCTAGGAGTAGTTACTCCCTATCATCACATCTAATCCTAAACAACCCTATTCGCCGTCTGAGGCGTACCTGGCCTAGAGACCAGCTCCAGGAGTAGTTACTCCCTATCATCACATCTAATCCCAAACAACCCTATTCGCCGTCTGAGGCGTACCTGGCCTAGAGACCAGCTAGCTCTAGGAGTAGTTACTGCAACTATGCGGCTTGTCTTCTCACCAGCTTCAAGATATATTCACAAGTATTATTTTACTAGTAATGTATTTTTACATTGTTGTAAATTCTGACTAAATAAATAAATAAATAAAAACATATTGTATCCCAAAAATTTTAAATTCCATTTATAAATAATACCAATTTGTACAGGCCTCCCCTCTTCTGGCCAGAGTATCCATCAATGTTGGGAAAAAATCATTCAGAATAATCAAAAATGAATAATGAATAAATGTGTTATTTCATTCTGAATAATGAATAATTGTTCATTCATTATTCAGTCAATTCAATGAATAACCTAACTTTTTATTTTTATTCATTATTGACTAACTGTGATTTATTCAATGGAAATTTTAATTGAATACAAACGATTCAATGAATGAAAATTTGTATTGAATGAAAGTTACTTATTCGAATGAAAAATAATTTTTGAATGAAATGGATTTATTTGACTGAAATGGGGTCTCCCGTGGTCTAGTGGCTAGCGCGCTAGATTCATAAGCGGGAATGGTGGGTTCGATCCCCACCGGCGCCAGAACTTTTCACATCTCAGGGCTCGGAGGAGAAAATTCCTGGCTGCACCCTGGATGTCGACGCTAATAGCCAAGATTTGTTGATGCGCCGAAAAAAAAAAATTGACTGAAATTTTTCGTTAAATACCACTGATTTATTTTAACAATGTTTTCTAATAAAAATGAAAAAGTTCATTAAATTTTTTCTTATTTTTAATGAAAATTATTTACTAAAGTGATATTGTTTACTTACAGTTTTTTTTTTTTTTTTTTTTTTTTTTACGGCGCATCTACATCTAGGTCATTAGCGCCGACATCCGGGGAGCAGCGAGGAATTTTACCAGCGAGCCGTGGGATGATAAAATTCCTGCCGGAGGTTGGGAATCGAACCCACCATATCCCGCTTATGAATCCAAGGGGCTAGCCATTAGACCACGGGAGACCCCGTTTACTTAATGTATCTGAGTTTGTTGTTCCATGAACCACATTATTTTAAATGTATAAAAATAATTAATTATTCATTAAGAAAAAAATATATCAGTCAATGAATAAATTCTTATTCAATAAAAAGTTATCGAATAATGAGCCGTGTGAATAATTTAATCAATGAATAAAGACCTATTCAATAGAATTTTATTTGAATGATTATTGAATAACAAATATTGAATAATGCCCAAATCTCGTAGACATGATGCCGGTTAGCGGGTTTATTTAAGAAACACGCTTATGATGCCGACCCGATAACAAAGTCTGGAAGTGCCTACTAGAAAATTTTACGTTTCATTATTCATACATCACTAAACTAACGGAGGTTCAAATTTATTGTTATAGAAATTTTATTTCTGAGGCTTGAAATTGCATTTTGTTCTTTTTTTTAGGGTCCATGATTCCGAAGGGTACTTGGGGATGGGCGAGGAACAGTGACCTAAAAACAGCACATTTTGCTGCTTTATCCACCTATCGCCTGGTTAGGTAGCGTATTGTTATAAATTCAAACATTCTGACTACACTTGTAATCCGCTTGGTCATCATATTTTCTAATTGCGCAAAAGATTTTTCCCGTGCCATGATATCATGTACAATATTAATGTGCAAAAGTTCTTCTTACAAGATTTTGATGCTGAAGATCTCTGTCGTCAATCGAGAAAATTACAAAATCAACAGTAAATGCAAGTAATAAGAAGTGAACTGGTCTCCAATCATCATAGCTTAGTTGGTGTTTTCCCATCTTTTTCTTGGCTCTACGGTATAGCTGAATCTATGAATAAAATGCGCAACAGCGCATGGGCGTATACAGGAAATGCAAGTAATAAGAAGTGAACTGGTCTCCAATCATCATAGCTTAGTTGGTGTTTTCCCATCTTTTTCTTGGCTCTACGGTATAGCTGAATCTATGAATAAAATGCGCAACAGCGCATGGGCGTATACAGGAAACAATTGCGAAGGGGGCTGGGAGAATTTCAGGGGAGCTGAGAGCATTTGGGGGGTTATGGAATACTAACAATCTAGAACTTGGAAAATTTAGCCAATTAAAACACCATTACACCCCAAAAAATACATTATTTTTTCTGAATTAAGTGATCTTATTTAATTTATTATTAATGGTTTTATGACACACTTTTACAGCGGACTGAATCTAGCATTTCTATCGTGGTATCCACTTCTCGTTATGTATAATTGGAAGATTTTATTGCACTTCTTGTCCTTTCTCTACTACCAAAAAATCACCTTTAGCTATTCCTTTTAGATTTAATTCCTTGAAATATTGGACTTCCTTACTCTATCATAGGACTTTGTTTATTCACCTGAAATTGACAGACACAGAAGTCCAAATCTTGTCATGTTTTCCAAAGTAATCGTCTTGCAGGGGAATTCGTTCCCTTCACGCATCTCCTGAGAAAAGGACTCTATTCCTTCTCCTAGAGCTGGTATTACTGCAAGAAAGAACGTACAGAACTTGACAACTGTCTAGAAACGTAATTCGAAACTTTCTCGACCAAGATATTTTATTCCTTTACTCGCCGCCTGTGTAAAAATCTCTCTCTAGATATGGTAATTCCCGGGGATTCGCGAGTCGACGACGCGTCGTAAAATAGGAGTAACTTTAGAAATACAAGGGCTTACAGGGACTTTAATCTGACGCTACGGACTTGTCCGTTTTCTTCTCATTTATCTTTTATATTATGAAAGCTTTAAAACATTCAGACACTTTGTATGCTCGAGTATTCACTTGTGACGCTCTATAAAGTTTTATTCTTCTTAAAAAAATAGATAAATTTTTATTTCCGTTCTAGAATGGCTCTAACCTTATGAAGTATCAAACCTTCGATTTGGAAGTTTGTCAAATAAATAAGGTGTGCTAAGTCGGAGAGCTGGTAACGCACTTTTCATCAAGTGTTTTATGCACCTTGAAATTTTGCTGTAATGTACCTCTTGGGTAGATAAGAAGGTAAATATGTGTTGGCTAGACTTACCGTGGAACACCAGGTATTGCGCATAGGGGAAAGGTGCAAAAGCAATATTGCCCAAAAATAGTATTTCATTCAGAAGCCAACTATCATTAATGTAAAAAAATTACAAATTAAGGCAATTTTACAATGAATAATAAATAAGGTAGACACTTTTAAGAGGGTTAAAATGTTGTGGCAGCTAGCGAGACGTAAACACTAACCTGGCCAGTGTAACCTCCTCCTACTATCAACCATACATGCCCACCGTCAGTGTTGCCAAAGTGTAAAGATAAGAGACAAATTAATAATTTTCCAGGGAGTACACTGCAAAGCAACCCTGCGTCACAAGACCTGTGAAGACCAGTGTGTTAATGGCGCCTACCTGTGCATGTGCTATCGTGGTGTTCCAAGTTTCTTTATCAGACATTATTTATTCATTTATTATTATTACCTCGAAGAACGTTTTATTTTTGTTATTAGTTTCTATAATTTCTTCTTATTATCTTTTAATTTCGTCTGTGCAGAGTTAACTTATTTATTTCATCGAAGCATTATAGTGACTTTTATTTTAACAGTTTTATTATTTTTTTATACCAGTACACTAAAATGTAAATGAAAAAAAAAACAAAGTACCTAGTTTTTATTTTTAATATTAAATGAAGTGCTTTATTCGCGCTGCGATTTAAACAGCGTCTTCAATAAACATATTTGAAAATAACTACAAAAGGGCAGACACTTTTGTGGGATTTAATTATCAGGAAACATGAAAATAAATGTTGGCTATGATAGACTGCAATACACTGCCCGTAACCGTAAGAGTGACTGAGAGCACCGCGCAGTTGTGGTTGTTCTCTGCGCTCTCATTGGTTCTTGCACACATGATCTTGAACAGCTGTCCCGGTTTAAATGGCTGTGTGAATAAAACTCTCGTTTAATATTAGAATAAAAACAATTAAGTTTTTTAGATTTTAGATTAAAGATAGTTGGCTTCTGAATAAAACTCTATTTTGGGAAATATTTGTTAGCACCTTTCCCCTATACGCAGTACCTGATGTCTCAAGGTAAGTCTAGCCAACACATATTTACCTTCTTATCTACCCAAGAGGATACATTATAGCAAAATTTCAAGATGCATAAAACACTTGATGAAACGTGCGGTTACTATTTCTCGGAATTAAAGTGTTTTAATTCTTCGAAAACAAAATGTTGGCGCTGTGTATGACGAACGAAAACCATCATTTTTGACGGGCGATACTTTGACGGGCAATACTTTGACGGGCGATACTTTGACGGGCAATACTTTGACGGGCAATACATTGACGGGCAATAATTTGACGGGCAATACATTGACGGGCAATACTTTGACGGGCGATACTTTGACGGGCAATACTTTGACTGGCAATACTTTGTAGGTGGCAATTTTTAATCTAGAAAAAAAAACTAAAATTATTGCGAAAGAAGAACGTAAAATCTAGTACACAGAATTTTTAAGAAATTTTAATTTTTCTCTAAATTCTTGCACAATTCTTCATTTCGAAAATCAATTATAAAGTTATAATATGTCATTAGGAAGCTACAGTTAAAATTTAAACTTGATCGTGTAAAAGTGTAAGGCGGTACCATATCGCCTGATTTGGAAAACATTGTTTTGATAAAAACTACTTCAAGGTTCCATGTACTGAAATGCTCATTGTTTTCCTTGGCAGTATTACCCCTTAAGCCCAGCATATATATATATATATATATATATATATATATATATATATATATATATATATATATATATTTGTGTGTTTAATTTCCTGAGTTATTTCATAACAACATAACCTAGTCGTTGCAAAATGTTTACCAACATTAACAGCAGGTTGAAGATCTGGCTTCGTGACTCCGTCATAGCTACCAGGCATATGGATTCTAGCTAATTATGATAGAGTATGCCCGAGGTTGTTCATTAGAGTTGGTATGTGGAGCAGGACTAGGCTTCCGGTGGTATGTGGCTGGAATCCTCTCCTTGGTCCTGGACATTCTGGGGATACAAGGACACGATCAAGGGTTTGCTGGGGTAATATTCAAGAAAAATGGTTGTATAAATTAATCCTTCAAAATTAAGATCATAGCTTACTACTCTTTCTAAATTGACTCAGAACTGATAAACTCAGTCAGAACTGATAAACACCTATTTTTGAGTTGTGTCCCTCTTACCTATGCAGAGGGAATAGCATTAAGACAGGAAGAGTGACACAAGTTCCCTCTGGTTTAGAAGCTCTGAAGCTAGGTACATACAGTTTTGAAGGTTGATAAAGAGATATTTACCAATGTCTTTCATAGTCAGAACTGAAAAACACAGATTTTTGAGTTGTGTCACTCTTGCCTATGTAGATGGAATAGCATTAAGACAGGAAGAGTGACACAAGTGCTCTCTGGTGTAGAAGCTCTGAAGCTAGGTACATACATTTTTGAAGGTTGATAAAGAGATATTTACCAATGTCTTTCATAGTCAGAACTGAAAAACACAGATTTTTGAGTTGTGTCACTCTTGCCTATGTAGATGGAATAGCATTAAGACAGGAAGAGTGACACAAGTGCCCTCTGGTGTAGAAGCTCTGAAGCTAGGTACATACAGTTTTGATGGCTGATAAAGAGATATTTACCAATGTCTTTCATAGTCAGAACTGATTGCCTATGTAGATGGAATAGCATTAAGACAGGAAGAGTGACACAAGTTCCCTCTGGTGTAGAAGCTCTGAAGCTAGGTACATACAGTTTTGATGGCTGATAAAGAGATATTTACCAATGTCTTTCATAGTCAGAACTGAAAAACAAAGATTTTTCAGTTGTTTCACTTTAGAAATACTAGTACCTACCTTACATTGAAACATACATGGATTTCAAGCTGTTATTGAGAACCAGCTTGGATCTATTATGACTTGTGTCCCTTGCTTCACTCTTTTTCAGTTCCTCGCTTAAATCATGAATTATTAGGGAGTAGAGGGGTCTCCCGTGGTCTAATGGCTAGCGCCTTGGATTCATAAGCGGGAGATGGTGGGTTCGATTCCCAACCTCCGGCAGGAATTTTATCATCCCACGGCTCGCTGGTAAAATTCCTCGCTGCACCCTGGATGTCGGCGCTAATGACCTTGATGTAGATGCGCCGTAAAAAAAAAATAATAAAAAAAAATAATAAAAAAAAATAAAAAAAAAAATAAAAAAATAATAATTTGGGAGTAGCCACAGGTATTTCTTTGGATGGTCATACCCATGCATGAGTAATCACCCTTCTGTTGACCAAGTATTTTCATATCATAACATCACAATGGTATTATAAGAAAATCTTAAAAAAAAAAAAAAAAAAAAAAAAAAAAAAAAAAAAAAAAAAAAAAAAAAAAAAAAAAAAAAAAGAAAATGGCTATTCATGAGTTTGGGATTTTTGTATGAATCAGAGAAAATTTTTAATATTTATTCCTACAGCTATTAAAAATAACTCAAGCTCCGAGTATTAAAAGTAAAATAAAGCGATAAATCCCGAACTACATTTATGATGCATGCACATAACTACATTTATGATGGAATGGAGAATTAAAACGACAAATTGAAGGAAAAACAATAGTCCGTAAATCTTACACTCCATATAATAGCTCCATTTGGACTGTTTTTAAATTATACATAAATTAAGAATCAGTAACCGGAGAATTTTAACTAATTGCTAGCATGGACGAATATAAGCGGGGGGGGGCTGAGGGGGCTGGTGAATTTAATGGATAAATCAGGCCGGTTAAGTTATATCAAACCGATCCATTTTAACCCGGGTATTCAGGCAAATCGCCTTTATTTTATGAATTATATATGTTCATATATAAAACAAATTAAATACTTATTAAAATTTTTATTCTATAGATATTTCGGGTTATGTAGTGCATCAAGAAATCCACATTCGATAGGCTCAAAGTGCATTTTTAATGGGCTTAAGCGCATACAAGAGTGACTAGAGCTTACAAGACCTACCGCTAGATTTCGCAAAAACCTGTCACAACGGTGGTTTTCAGTCCCGAAACGAAGGAACGGCCTTGTCACGGAAGTGGCTATTGAGACAAGGAGCATGCGTTAACAGATCCAGAACTGTCGTATACATATCCATGTTGTAAATGTTTAGCTATTTCTGTCAGTGTGTATACACGCTAAAGATTTTATATCCGAATCATTAAATATATTTTCTGCGAAAAGTCTCAAATGTAAACTTAGCCAAATAATTGGAAAAATATCGTGGCAGATAGGAACGCGAGGTTACCGACGAGAACTAACTCTGAAATATTTTTTCTTTTATTGATAATTTAAAATCTGTTCAAATATATACAATATGTAAATTTGTTCAAAATAGACAACATACACACTGGATGAGATGAGAGGAGAAGGCAGACATTACTGCTACTCCCAATGACAGTTCTGGTCTTTTCTTATTTTATTGCAAAATTGGTTGAACTATTCAGGGTGTCCCACATTGAGGTGTCATAACTTTAATGGTTTATTCTGCACCTCATTTGTAGTTCAGGGACGCAGAAATGAGCGTCCTATCTCAACATGTAGCAGAGCTATTTAAACTTTTGTCTATTTTCAAAACTATTGGGTTTTCTTATGAAAAACAGTGTTTTCCAGATTTCTGGTCTATGTATCGTAAATAAAGACCACATTTTTAGAATCTACATTAAATTTCCAATAAGAAACACTAGTTATTGAAATGTTGTCATGTAAATCAGGAGCTACACTAAGAGCCATATAGATGTGAACTATTGCAATTAGGGTTTTCTTAACTCAATCAATATTTTCTTAATCAGCTATTTGTAGACTTAGCGGTTTGCCTCCGCCTCAAAAGTTGCTTTATTTAATAAGCTTTAAAATGGTACCCTGTTGTTTTAAAAACAAAAATTATCTAAGTCTATTTTTTTCTGATTTCTAAGTCAAAACCAATACATTTGCTTAAGTGTGAAGAAGGTCGCGCTTCAGCCATTGAACTGTGAAATTGTGTATTTTTTAGCTCTCGCTATTTGTGAATTGTTCAGTGGTTCATTGAGCTCAAAATTGAACTAAACTTGCTCAAATGATTAGTTAATCGTTGAGTGCAGACTCGGTGAATTTTCCTCGGAATTCCTGTACAAAAACAACCTGAAATAAGTGAGTAAAGTTGCAATATATATTGTGATTTCTCTGCCCTGCCTCACGGTTAGCGAGAGGTGGGGGCTATTACTGTCTCTGCAGAACAGTCCCCCTCTACTAGCTGCCTCCTAGCTAGCTCAGAAACTAGGGACCTTCACGGGAGTCGAGATACTCTTCCCGCATCACCTCTCTGGCTCAGGGCTATCATCTTGGGGTCTGGGACTAAGGAGGTTGAGTTCGAGACTCCTGTTGGCGCCTTATATTTTTTATTGCAAAAAATATATCTATCTATATTTTTCTGCTCGTTAATAAACCAATGAAGAGACAAAAGAAGAGTCTGCATTTTTCACAGCCAACCCATTCCAAGCGTTACAGAAAGAGCAAGAAGAAGAAATGGAAACTGAAAAAGCACACGATAAAATCATAAGGCCTCCCCCTATATTGGTCAACAACATCAAAAACATTAAAATTTTCTGCACGCACCTAAATCAGAAAGTTGATCCACAATCATATACATGTATTAATAGAACTAACACAACAAAGATTTCATGCACAACTCCTGACACATACAGAGAAATTATTAAATATTTAAACGACTCCAAGGCTCCATACCACACGTATCAACTGAAGGCTGAACGTGCCCTGCGAGTGGTCATCAGAAATCTCCATCCCTCAACCCCTCCAGAAGAGATCATAGCAGAACTCGCTTAACTTGCCTTCAAGGCAAGGCAAGCTACAAACGTCATCGTCAAGAGATCTACTGAACAAGGAATGATGAAAGTTGCCTTACCTCTCTTCTTTGTAGATCTAGAACAGCAGCCAAATATTGAATAAATTTACAGCATTACCAGACTTTACCACACAAGTCGAAAAACCTTACCGCAGACGAGAGCCTGTACAGTGCACTAACTGCCAGCTGTACAACCACACCAAGGCATATTGTAATTATATTCCAAGGTGTGTCAGGTGTGGAGAAAATCACAAGAGCCAGGAGTGCAAAAAGCCAAAAGAAAGCCCTGCGGTCTGTGCACTATGCTCTCAAAACCATCCGGCTAACTACAAGGGTTGCCAAACTTTCAAAAATTTAAAAGGAATGAGCAACAGCCGGCAGCGAAACTACGGTGAGTTGCCTCCTGGTGAAGAACGTCCACATCCCACCAGAAGAGTTGAAGCTGGAGTTCCCTTCGCACAACTCGCTGCTGGATCTAGCCAACAAGAAGAACCAGTACTCAATGAGACAGCTCCCGCCGACCAACATCCAGGCAACGCATCAACACCAACTCCAAGACGGGCCACTCCCTTCATTCCTCCACCAACCTCCTCCAATGACATCACTTCCCTCCTTAATACCTTCTTATCTGACTTCAGATCCCTTATTAGTCCTCTCATAACCCTCCTTAACACCATTGTCACTCACTTGCTTCCGTCCCTTCCAAAATGACCCCTTCTCTCATAAAAAAAATCCCTTTCCGTTCTACTTTGGAATGCTAATGGAATACCAAATCACACGAACGAACTGATTACATTACTACAAGACAAAGGTATAGATGCAGCACTCATCACTGAAACACGACTGACTAAGAATAAGCATTTACGAATTCAGGACTACAACACTTACCGTACCGACCACCCAGTCGGTAAAGCCCATGGCGGATCTGCCATCCTTATACGAAGAACCTTATCCCATCACCCTTGTCCTACCACTCCAACACATTCACTCCAAGCCGCCACTATTACAATCTCTACATTTTCCTTTCCGATTTCCCTGTCAGCTGTTTACTGTCCACCTAAGAAACCCCTAATAGAAACAGAAATACTAGATTTTCTAGAATCCCTTGGTACCGAATTCCTCCCTGGGGGTGATTTCAACGCCAAGCATCTTCAGTGGGGTTCAAGGGTAACCAACTCCCGTGGTCGTACCCTGCTCTCTGCACTCTCCTCAAAGCACTGCTCAACCATTTCCCCGAATTCCCCAACATACTGGCCT
Organism: Gonocerus acuteangulatus; assembly: GCA_946811695.1. NCBI lineage: Eukaryota > Metazoa > Arthropoda > Insecta > Hemiptera > Coreidae > Gonocerus > Gonocerus acuteangulatus. The sequence continues at coordinate 2,862,335 of OX328130.1, forward strand.
ACTGACCCAAACCGTATTCTCGATCTAATAGACTTCTTCGTATCCCTAGGCCTTATATCCATCTTCACCTCAATAGATTCCCTAGTTGACTTATCCTCTGACCATAGTCCATTAATCCTTACACTCTCGCTACAACCTATTCCAAAGCCCCAACCTCCTTCCTTAATCACTGGACCAATCGATTGGAACCTCTTCCGATCCCTTCTTGAAGACACCATCAACCTCAATATTTCCCTCAAAACGCCCGAAGACCTAAATATAGCTGTCCAACAATTCACAACCACCATTCAACAATGCGCATGGAAATCCACCCTTCCTAAACCCCATCATCAACCAATCCCAGCTGAAAGTTCTCTACCCCAATCCCTAAGAGACCTAATAATATCCAAACGTCAAGCACGAGCTCTGTGACAGAGAACTCGCCATCCCTCCGACCGTCACTCTCTTACAATCGATTATGCCGATTAGTAAAGCGACAATTAATCCTTCATCGTTCCGAATCCTTTAATTCCTACCTTTCATCTTTATCAACCTCTGACAAATCCCTTTGGAATGCCACTCGAAAAATCCTGAAATACCATCCCGTATCTACCCCCTTCGCCGAGAGGACAGCACGTGGGCCGCCTCCGACGAAGAGAAATCCGAGTTGTTTGCTGATCATCTCAAAAGAACATTTACTCCTCATCCTCCTCCTGATCCTGATTCCTATTTACCCGAACTAGATGATTTCCTACATTCCCCTCTTCCTCTCTCCCTACCACCAAATGCAGTTAATCCATCTGAAGTTAAATATCTAATATCCCAACTACCTTCCCGAAAATCCCCTGGTTACGACCTTATCACCTCCAGAATCCTTAAACAGCTCCCAACCAAGGCCATTGTATTCCTCACCTATATCTACAACTGCATCCTCCGAACAACCCAATATCCCATACTCTGGAAATTCTCAGTCGTCATCCTTTTTCCTAAACCTGGTAAACCTCCCAACAATCCTTCCTCCTACCGCCCTATCAGTCTTCTCCCAATATTCTCCAAACTATTTGAAAAGATTTTATTAAAGCGCCTACTACCTATCCTAAACTCCCAAAATCTCATCCCATCTCACCAATTTGGATTCCACAGTGCAGCAAGGGCTTCGGGTTGTTGATCTCATCTCCTCATCCCTCGAGCGATAAGAGTATTGCACGTCTGCCTTCTTGGATGTAGCTCAAGCATTCGACCGAGTCTGGCATGCAGGCTTACTCTTTAAGCTCAAAACATTCATTCCTAGCACCCTTTACCTAATTCTTCGCTCCTATCTCTCAGACAGGTTCTTCTAAGTCCGTCATGGAACAGCCTACTCAGATTATTGCCCTGTAGAAGCGGGAGTTCCTCAGGGTAGTGTCCTCGGTCCCATCCTTTACTCCCTTTATACAGCTGACATTCCAACTCACCCCGACACCCTCCAGGCAACGTACGCAGATGATACGGCCATCCTCTCACCCCACATAAATCCAGACACAGCCTCCCAGAACCTACAAACCCATCTAACCGAAATTGAACAGTGTTGCAAAAAGTGGCGCATCAAAATAAACGTCGAAAAATGTCAACATATAACCTTTACTCTTCGACGTAAAACCTGTCCTTCCGTTTCCTTTAACGACAAGCCGTTACCCATAACCAACACCATCCGATACCTTGGGTTTTATCTTGACTCACGACTAACTTGTAACGCACACATTAATCAGTGTGAAGAAGCCATAACGAATACATTATTTAATTTCAAGCGAATATGGTGATGTCCCATCCTTCCAACATTAGGTATACACACTTTTTGCTCTGATTAAGGATTAGGGGACATTTAGGATAATGTGAAAGATGACAGAAGAACAAATTTGAAATAACCAACATTATTGTTATTATATTAACACAATAAATACAGATCTTATATTTTTCTACTTTGAGGGTCTTGTTATATTACATTTCTATTTCTATTCTATTTAATAAAATTAGACACTACAATTTCTGCTTATAAGTTATTAGCTGAATGCCCGTGCTTCGTTACGGCAGATAAGTAGTTATTTTATTGCGTTAAATAATGTTTCATTAAAATTACGTTACTATACAATTCTGTGCAGTTTATTACAGCACGGTTCCCGTCATACTATATTTTATTCAATGGGCATTAAAATTTAAAAGTTTATGTTTCCAAGAAGTCATATGGTAACACCCAATATATTTACGAGTATTACCAAGGTTATAGGCGAGGAGGCTGTGCAAGGGTTCCGGATATTATTACCTCGCCTGGAAAACCTAAGGATATGCCATACATCACGGTTGGACCGAGACTGTCCCGGTATTTTGCAATTGTTTCGGTGTCCCGCCCAGTTTTATTAATGTCCCGGAAAAGGCTGTAAGATGTAAAAAGTAATGAATTCATGTTTATAAGAATCTTTTTTAAATCGGTTACTTTTCTACAATTAACATTTTTACTACTGCTCACAGTGTCAAAGAAATGAGAAGTAATCTAACTGTAAAACGCTGGAACTACCTGCACAGCGCTGCCAGCTGCCAGACACTACTATTTGGCTGAGAGATTGCTTTAAGAAAATCAAGTAGCAAAAAAAGTTCCGTTCTTATTTTTAAGGTTTGGGTAGACTAACAGTTTAGGATTCCCCCTTCCCGTTAGTTGCTAGGCTTAAAACTCACCAACCATTTTGCTTATAATTTGTACTGTTTTTATCCCCCCCCCCTCCTGGTATGCCCATCCCATATTAATGTGTCTCGGTTTAACTCTCCAAAAATATGGCAAGCCTATCTGACGGGAACAGGCAGAAAAGAAACGCAATTAAAACTCTATGAGGGACAGTTAATTTCTAGTAATTCAAGGACTGTCATCATAGTTGAAATTAACCTCAATTAGAAATAAAACTATGAGATAGATAATGTAAGGTAACAGCTGTTCTTTATCGTCCTTGTAACAGATGCTGCCTAGGCTTGCCTTCTCTAACCAAATCAAACTTTAAACCCCCCCTAAAAGTGCTTAAAAATACGAATATCAAAAAATCCTTTCTTAGCGAGCGCCTACGTTATATAGGGAGTGTCCATGCAACATTTCAAAATTTTCTGTCGAGCGGTTTGGGCTGGGCGTTGATAGATGAGTGAGTGAGTGAGTGAGTGGTATTTGACAAATATATAGTAGATTGCTTATAAGTAACAGGGTTATTCATTCCATCATTATAAATAGTATTGAAAAAAACTCTCTCCTGCAAATGTAAAGCGAAAAAAATAGATTTAAATGAAAAAACTATTATACTACTCTTAAAAATAGAAATTTAATAAAACAAGACCCTGAAAGCATAAAAATATAACATCTGTATTTATTATGTTAACAATAATTGTGATTATTTCCACAATGTTCTTCTGTAATCTTTCACTCTTTCCAAAGTGTCCCCTAATCCTTAATCAGAGCAAAAAGTGTGTATACCTAATGTTGGAAGGATGGGACATCACCATATTCGCGTGAAATTAAATAATGTGTTCGTAATGGCTTCTTCACGCTAAAGCAAATGTATTGGTTTTGACTTAGAAATCAGAAAAAAATAGACTTAGATAATTTTTCTTTTTGTAACAACAGGGTACCATTTTTAAGCTTAATAAATAAGGCAACTTTTGAGGCGGAGGCAAACCGCTAAGTCTACAAACAGCTGATTAAGAAAATATTGAAGGAGTTAAGAAAATCCTAATTGCAATAGTTCACATCTATATGGCTCTTAGTGTAGCTCCTAATTTACATGACAACATTTCAATAACTAGTGTTTCTTATTGAAAATTTAATCTAGAATAGTCCCTGAACTACAAATGAGGTCCAGAATAAACCCTTAAAGTTATGACATCTCAATGTGGGACACCCTGTATACTCTATTTACAAGATTTACACAATTTCTTGTGATAAGTTGTCTCGTGACCAATGGCGGAGGATTATCAGGAATAACATTGGTAGAGAGGGATCTGCCAAGAGGATTGTGCTGGTCTGGGAGTTTAGAGACAAAGTTTAGGAATTTTGGATTTGGCTAAATCATGGACAAAGGGAATATCAATGTCTCGACGGATAGTCAAGTTTGAAAGGTAGAAAGGGGCGTTGAGGATTTTACGGAGCACTTTGGATTGGAAACGTTGGATAATGTTCCTGAAATATTTAAAGATAAGCATAAACAACCACTGCAAGAGCATTGAGAGATGAGCATACAGAAAATAGCTAACAGAAATGTTCTACAAATGAGCAGCTGCCTTCAATGTTATTCTAATTTTAACAGTAGGCTCGAAGCATTATGTAACGGAGTGAGTTCCAGGGGGCCCAAAGACCTGAGTTTTAATTCAGTTTTAGTGAGATCTAAAACTTTATTTGCCACAGTAGAATATAATAATTAAACTAACTAGAAGATAAATTCATTATTCTACAAGCATAGATTAGACCGGATTATGACAACATCTAAATATAAATACCAACAGGCTTTTATAACTCCTGAGATCAACTATAACTCTAAAGATAGCAGAATATTACTGGAGTAGCCATTTCACTATTTATTCTTATTCTCTAGCTGTATCATTAATTATACAAGCTAATTTCAGAAAATTACTGAATTTAATAGTACAAACGATTTCCACTAGGGGTGTTGGCTCTTCTTTGGAAAAAAGATAAGGCATCAGCCCTATCCTGGTTAGTAAAGGGTGGTAACCTATAGATAACCCGTCCTTAAATTGTAAACAAATAATAAATGGACGTTATGATATAATTATTTAATAAAATGATACTACATGTACTGCAAATTCCCCTTCAGGAGGATAGAGATAACTACAGCTGAAAGAAACGTCTGTGAACATAACAGTACAAGGGCCATGTCATAACCAGGGATGATCTACATAGGATATAAATCAGCTGTTTAAAACATAGATATAATCCAAGCATAAAATCTATTATATATGAAGAAGTTAGTCACTGAATTAAAAAAGATTTTTTTTGAACATGCAAAGTATTATTCTTTGTCCGATAAATTAAAAAAAAAAAATATTGTAACTGTATTATTTCATTTTTCTTATATTTATATATATTAAATAACGGGAGGGAAATAATTTGAAAAAATAATGTGGTCAATATAACCACCAAACGAAGAAACATAAATTTAAAAAACAGGGAAAAATATATCTTCTAACTAATATTACAACGAATAAATATAAGTCTTGTTGTTTCTGTAATATTTGATTGAAAATATTAATGTAATTCAAAATATTTGTTAATAATATTAATTTTAATAAATAATTTACTGCTCAAGAAAAACTTTCGTTATGAGATTCTTAGAAAATTGAAGGAATTATACTTTGAATAGAATCTATAATCCTGAAATATTTATTTTTAATGGTTAATATTTTTTATTAAAATAAAAACAGATAATAATTTTCACTATACTTATTTGGAAAGGTGCAAGGAAATGTGTAAAAATTATGATTGATTCTATGAAGTTGTAATGCTGAAGTGGATGAGTTTATATTTCACGGAAGAGTTATGACAATCTCTGGAGAGGTTGTTGTATCGGGTTGTTGAAGATAATTTATTACTTTGCTTGATAGTATGGGAATATTAAATAAGCATACGGGAAGATGAAGAGGGGAGCTTGGAAGAGTGGTTAGGCCTCCATGAATTTAGAATAAAGAGGAACACCATCAGAACAACACAATACATCAACAACATCAACCTCTCTCCCTCCTTCTTCTACCTCTTTCCAATGGATATCTCCTTATCTTATCTTATCAGGAGCATCTTCTGTGGATTATTAGGATGGTTTAGAACACCATCAGAACAACACAATACATCAACATCAACCTCTCTCCCTCCTTCTTCTACCTCTTTCCAATGGATATCTCCTTATCTTATCTTATCAGGAGCATCTTCTGTGGATTATTAGGATGGTTTAGAACACCATCAGAACAACACAATACATCAACATCAACCTCTCTCCCTCCTTCTTCTACCTCTTTCCAATGGATATCTCCTTATCTTATCTTATCAGGAGCATCTTCTGTGGATTATTAGGATGGTTTAGTTCAATGGAATTAGCAATTTTTACACAAGATTCAAGACAAATCTACGATTTTCTTGGTTTTGGCCTTGAGAGTATATAAAACTCTCTCAGGAGACCTAATACAAATATGAGTAATATTTGCCAACATTTTGGCTTAAACTTCAAGCCTTCATCAGAACTGTAAACGAATACGTACAGAGTAAATATTCTGTACGTATTATACGTAAATACTCTGTACGTATTAAATAATTTAATAAAAATATATATAAATAAAGAAAAAAATATTAAAAAAAAACTGAACGATTCATGATAAATTTGTGCTGGAAATAGTGACTAAATTAAAAGTTGGTATACATATATATATATTCAAAATAATTCTAATGATTTTGTTTTAATAGAAAATGCTAAAATAAGAATACTTTTACCTAATGTATATTATTACATTATTATTCAAATTACCCAACCAGTTTCACGGCCACTTTGATGTCTCAGTTTAGACGTGGTCCTTCTATAGACTGTTGAGATAAACCCAAGAGCCCAAAAGCGCATGCGCGAACGTCAACGAGAATTTTTCCCGACGGGTCCGCCATTCGCAATACTAAATAATAAATCCATCTTAAGTAACTTGTCATGTTAGTCAGGCAAATCAATATTATACAAATTAATAAGAAAATTGTAATAAGAGTAATCGTAATACCAAAAAAAAAAAAAAAAAAAAAATCAGTCCCGTAACAGGCCACGAGGGCCCTGAGGGGCAGATATTATAGAGGTACCTGATTCATGACCATACGGCACACTAGGGAGATAGTGTGGTCAGTACTATGCTCCGGCCGCCTGATTTTCCCCTTGGATGCTTCGACTGATAGAGTCATTAGCACCCAAGGTTTCCATTATTAAATTAATTAAAGGCTGGGTTGGCCTAGGGACGGTCAGGGAGGCCGAATTCAACCCATGAACGAAGACACTAGAAGAAAAAATCTTTAGTAATATGATCGGGATTTCAACTCAGGTCCTCCAACTTATTAGTCCAGTGCTCTACCACTTAGCTAACCTCGCCCCCCTAATAACAAATAATTATAAATTATTATTATTATTACAAAGATAATAAAAAAAAAACATAATCTTCTAATTTTAATTAGATTTATTGATATATATCGTCGTTACAAATGCAAACTATCGAATGTGAAAATCACCACTTTTCAGAGTGGAAAAGCATTTAGTCGCAACTTTTTTTTGGACAGTCAAATATTCGGCAGATTTGACCTTTTGACAGTGGAATACTTTCCCTTTAATAGAGTGATCTAAGATTCAAGAATTTGCCGTACATAAGTCCAGCAGAAATTAGTAAAGATTGACAATGAAAGATGAATTTTTTCACATTCGATACTCTGCATTTGTATTGACGATATGTCATTATTATGTGCTTTAATAATCACACAGGCCCTGCAATAATAATATTTACCTTCTTGGGAAATGTTTTGCTAACCTAATGAATTTTATAGCATAAAGAAATTCTAAATTCTAATTCTAATTCCCTATAATTTCTCTTCCTTAGCAGAGGAATTAAAAGCCAAGGATATTCCCTTGATATTATCTCTGAAAGGCTTCGCTCAAAGAGAGATCCTTAGCTAGGGTATAAACGGTTCACTAGTAATCAGGCTAAAAGCAAGAGATGAAGTTAGTACGGAATTCCTACCTGAAAGATTTTAATTGTTTCAAGAAAAATTTGAAATTTATTCTGATAATGATGGCTTTGTATAAGTACATCACGAAGTATGTAAAAATACTACGAAAGTCTTATTTCCGTTGCAGTGCGAAGATTAATTAATAGTAGATTGTGAGGGTCTTCCCGTGGTCTAATGGCTAACGCTTTAGTTTCCTATGCGGGAGATAGTGGGTTCGATTCCCACCGGCGGCAGGAATTTTCTCATCCCACGGCTCGTTGAGAAAATTCCTCGCTGCACCCTGGATGTGCAAAAAATCACCATATGGTGAAAAACTACAATAAAATAAATAAATATGTTAGATGGTTTGAATACTACTAAAGTTTTCGGGATATCAGGTAAGGTTTCATATATAAGGAGGAACCTGCTTGAAATAACTATCATCAGCTGGTTTAGGAAATGGGATATGAGATATGAAGCGATGACCAGTAGGGGATTTAGAATCCGGGATTAGGGATGATGAAAATATCCCCAGAAAATGTGGGATATCCCCCCCCCCTCTCCTAATTCCAGTCATGCTTTTCGGGTTATCTTGGCTTCAATACTCCAAAGCCTTCCGGACATATATATATATATATATATATATATATATATATATATATATATATATATATATATATATATATAGCTCCTATATAGCTATCAACGGGGAAACTGACATTTTTATGGTGAGGATCCTTTTCCTGATTTATAATTACTATATTAAAGGAATTTTTTACTCAAGGGAAGCAACTAAAATCGACTAATAATAAAAACATATAGAGATATTTTTAGTAGTATTCTCGGTAGTGGAGTAGAAAAGGTCTATCCACGGAACGCCTTTACTTTGCTCAAGGGCCTTTCAGAACATATCTCCCATCATCGGGTGTTAACATCAAAAGAGCAAGCTTTAATAATATAAAACGGAAACATAACGACACTTTAAGGGTAGCACTATATATATAGTGCTACCCTTAAAATGTATTAATGTTTACGTTATATATATATATATATATATATATATATATATATATATATATATATATATATAGACGAGGTCATTTTTGGCGACCTGCTAGTTAGAATCGATAAAGATTTGAAGAATTTTTCAAAAATTCCGTCATGAGTACAACCTCAAAAGCTACGTTCCTTCGGAAAGTGTTTAAAAAACAAAAAAAAAAAGCAAAAAAAAAACAAAAAAAACATATTTTTAAATAAAAACATAGTAGGAAATCACTGAATAATTTTTGGATTCAAACCCCCTCCCTCCTGTTCAGTGAAAAGATAATTTTACTGGCTTTGCTGATTATCACGAAAAAAATGCACTAAAACATGTGACTCGTTAGCAAATAAACGAAAAAGATCTCACACAAACTACAAAACGTACAATGAATCAATATTGTAACTACTTATGGACACAACTAGCATACAATAAACTCCGGAAAATTAAAAACACAGTTGACGAATGACCTTCTAGTCATCGAGATAACAGACGTGACGAAATAATTCTTGCAAGTCTAAGGATTGGACATACTCGACTAACTCACGAATACTTATTGACAAGACTAGATAAACCTATATGCAGTATATGTAACAAAGAACTTACCATCAAACACATACTCACATACTCCCAAAGACGATGCAACTTGAACACCCCGTATGATATGCAAGAACTCCTAGGCAATGATAGCCAGTACATCAACACTATACTGACTTACCTCAAGAACACAGGATATATCGTCCCTACCTTGTCAAACTATCGAATATGCAAATCGGAGCAAACTAGAGAACCAACATATTCCATCCATTGACGAAGTAATATATTGAAAAATGGTCTTATTCCATACTTTATTTAAGGCATTAAAGGCTATTCTAAAGGGGTTAGAGTTGTGTCGATTTAGCCGTTAAGTTCACTATCCAAGAGCTAAGTCCCAAACCTGAAAAAATGTATCTAGGCTATAAGAACCGTTGAATTAAAAACAACTATCATACATCCATAGATACTAAGTACAATTTAGCGGCGAACTCTTCATACTTCGACATATTATGAGGATACTGGTCTTTGTGTTGATCGCCGACGAAGCCGAACACACCTACAATATGACTTATGAAGAACGAGTCAATTTCTCTAATTATGTTGGACTATGTAGAAAGAAATTAATAACTAGAGATACATGGCATTTATTGATTATTCTCATAATAACAACTCTATCTAGTGAAAATTCATCGGGAGCTGAAATAACAAACAATATTATTTCAGTTTTAATTACTATTATCGCAGATAATTAAATCCGTATGATATTACATTGGTGAAACACAACTCTAATTAAGAAGGCTTGTCTTTCTAAAGAAAACATTTACCAACTTAAGCCCAACAAGTAGTTTCATTAGGAAATCTACTCAAGAAAGATAAGCCACATACCAATCGAACCAAAATTTCAAAAACGACATCATCATGAAAGCAGTAAAATACTTGTGTATTTTCGAAGGACTCACAGATAACACAGGCACATAAAATAAAAAAAAGTGGTATTTTTCCAAAGACACCATACATATATTCTTATGTATTTGGACACGCTGAATCCTAATCCGGAGTCCGTTTCACTCCAGCAAGTCAGGTTTAAGGGCATCTGAAGGACAAAGATCTATATTTTGCAAAAATGAATTTCGGACTGCACATTCATTTTTTGCAAAAGAAACATATTTGTCCTTGAAATCATCTTGATTTTGCGTCGATGGTGTGAAACAGACCTCGGATTAGAATTCAGCGACCCCCAAAACCACGGAAGCTCTAGTTATTTCTTCCTTAACGACTTTATACGAAATTTGACGATGCCATTAAACCTGACGTGCTGGGGTGAAACGGACTCCGGATTCGGATTCAGCGTGTAGAAATACATAAGAATATGTGTATGGTGTCTTTGGAAATTACCGCTTTTTTATTTTGTGTATGCCTGTGAAATTATTTGCGTTTGAGCATTTTCTGTGATGCCTCAAGGAGCGACGATACCCAGCATGTTCACATTCCTTGTGAATTCCCTTTGATTTGACGATGAAATCAACAGTATCTCCAGTCTAGTAAGAGGATTGCCACATTATGGCCATAATGAAGTCTCTAAAATGAAATTTCGAAAACGCCGAATCTAAATTAAATTTTTGCTCTTAAATAATGATATTTTACGACTATGTTCGTAGAAACGAAGAATATGTTTCAAAATGGGTACCTAACTCCAGTGTTGTTATCCAGGGTTAAAAAACCAAAAAAAAAACCACTAGGCATTCATAAAATAGTATGATATATATATATATATATATATATATATATATATATATATATATATATATATGAGATATGAGGTGTTTCTCGAGGCTGTATTTTGAAGAAAGGGCTGTAACGAGCATTGGATCAACCCTTCCTATATTCCGTTCTTTGAATTACCCGGAAATGTGTTAGCAAATTGACGAGGAGTAATTGGACCTTGTTATCTATTCATGAATATCTCTATGGTTATTCAATAAAGTTCCTTTTCATTTATGGTTTCTGGGAAATTCAAACGAATCTCCAATAAATAACTAAAAGTCGATGAATATTCTTCCAAGAAAATAATGTTGGACTCGCAGGAACTGCGTCATCTTCATTAAAATTAATATTTTAGGCACCGAAAACCGACAGTAGCCAACTAACACGACAGCGGATATTATTCCATCCACCTTCTCTCCCATTCTTAACCCTGGAATCACAAGGTGGGGTCACCCGTGACCCCTGAGTTCTGAAAATATTTGTTATTTTCAACACACTCCAGCTGTTATACATGTCCGACCCTCTACCTTCCTGTCCTGATCATAATAGAGAGTCAGGCTTTTCTCATTCCTATCCCTGTAAACGTATATAAAGCCTTTCGGTCACGGGCGACCCCACGTTGTGGCTTATGTAATATTTTTATTTATCGAATTTAGTATGTCTGACGCTAAATTATTTTTCACTGAAGATGAAATTCACAATTAGATGCTTTTGCAAATTTTAGAAAAGAAAAACAGAGAGTTTGGAGACGTTTTGGATAGTGAAGACAGAGAAATTGGTGAAGTATGTGATCGTAAAAAAGACAGGAAAGCTGTAACACATTGTGGAAAGCGTAGTAAGAGTCTGTGTGCTGAACACAGGCAAAGTACATCTGAAAAGTGTATAAATGAATAACAATATTTTTATTTTTTTGATCATTATAATGTGTATACATTCAAGTCAAATTATTTTTCCCCCTTTTAAACAAATTTTACATATCATAGTATTTTTTTATTCTAACAGTCATAATAACAAAATATTATAGGAGAAAACGTTATATTTAATGTTGTTATTCACAGGACAAATATTCAGACAAACTTATGTCTAAATTTGTGGTATTTTGATGTTTGATTTTCCACTCCCCCATTTTACAATTAAATAAGATTATTTGGTTATAAATTGTTATATTATCCATGGTAGTCATCTTAAAATACCATTTCAGAAACCTAACACCAAATTTGCAAAAGAATTACGAAAGACTAGATGGGGTCTTATATGACCCCACGTTGTGAGATTTGTAACAGCTTTATCATGTTGTGATTCCAGGATTAAGGAAGGCTCTATAAGTCAATACAAAATAGAATACTCATTTCACTGTTAAATACATTCAAATAAAAAAAAAGAAAAAAAAAAACGTTGTAAAGAAGGAAACCATCAGCATTACAGTTGTAGAAAATATCCACACTGCTCCTGAAAAATTGTTACAAATCTCACGTTTACTTTTTAACAGACAAATGCATTTTCCTACAATAAGCTATTAGAAAAATAACAAGCAATAATAATAATAATAAGTTGGATTCCGCAAGGAAAACAGCCATCATAATCTCGACCAACGGGCTCATTCCAAAAACGACCATCGGCGCAAATGCCTACCTGAAACTGTCGGAGGAACTTATCAAAAATGCCCAACAAGGGGTACTGCTTGATACCACCAGAACGGTAAGAAAATGCCCAACAAGCGATACTGCTTGATACCGCCAGAACGGTAAGAAAATGCCCAACAAGGGGTACTGCTTTATACCGCCAGAACGGTAAGAAAATGCCCAACAAGGGGTACTGCTTGATACCACCAGAACGGTAAGAAAATGTTTAAATGAACGACCGTAAAAAAAAACAAAAAAAAAAAAACAATTTTTTCGGTTGGCAATAGCCCCCGAAAGAATTTATCCCAGGAGACTGAGGAGAAAACCCCTCCATAATAATAATAAAAATATTAAGTGAAACAGACAAAAAGAACTTTAAAAAAAAAACACGAAACCAGCTTTTAAGCACTTATTTCTCTGAATATGACCCACCTATAAAAAATTGCTTCAGAATCTTTTGTGTAAAGATTTCAGTAAGCTTTCCAATGTTTACTTTCAGTTTAACACGATTTTCCAGCCGTTTTCAAATTTTAAGGAAAATATACTAAGTTCCCAAAAATTTGTTGACTGTTAATAAAATATTTTTTCTAATAATTCATTACCTCCAAACGTAACCAAAATTTAAACAGCTTAGTTATCTATAGGTTACCAAGGCATCGGCCCTATCCTGGCTAGAAGAGGGCTAGCCAGGATAGGGCCGATGCCTTTTCTTTTTTCGAAAGAAAGTCCTCCATCACATAGTAGGAATCGAACCCACGACCCTTGGCACGGAGTGTTAACTGCTCACGCCTTAACAATCACGGCCACCGGGCCTCCGTGTTTATGTTAGCTGCTTATAAAAAATCTGCCAACAAAACCTTTTATATTTATTGATTTAATATAAAGACTTTTGCTTTATTCTTTCTTGTATTTCTGTGAATCCTAAAGATATTAATCCAGGTTAACGGCGTGTGTAATTACTTAATGCTATCCATTGATAAATACCCAACCATTCATTCAATAAAGTCCCTTTTCATTCATCCTCCCTCAGGGATTTCTCGATGAATGTCTCCCCGATAAATCCTTCCTTTATTTTTTTGATCATTATAATGTGTATACATTCAAGTCAAATTATTTTTCCCCCTTTTAAACAAATTTTACATATCATAGTATTTTTTTATTCTAACAGTCATAATAACAAAATATTATAGGAGAAAACGTTATATTTAATGTTGTTATTCACAGGACAAATATTCAGACAAACTTATGTCTAAATTTGTGGTATTTTGATGTTTGATTTTCCACTCCCCCATTTTACAATTAAATAAGATTATTTGGTTATAAATTGTTATATTATCCATGGTAGTCATCTTAAAATACCATTTCAGAAACCTAACACCAAATTTGCAAAAGAATTACGAAAGACTAGATGGGGTCTTATATGACCCCACGTTGTGAGATTTGTAACAGCTTTATCATGTTGTGATTCCAGGATTAAGGAAGGCTCTATAAGTCAATACAAAATAGAATACTCATTTCACTGTTAAATACATTCAAATAAAAAAAAAGAAAAAAAAAAACGTTGTAAAGAAGGAAACCATCAGCATTACAGTAGTAGAAAATATCCACACTGCTCCTGAAAAATTGTTACAAATCTCACGTTTACTTTTTAACAGACAAATGCATTTTCCTACAATAAGCTATTAGAAAAATAACAAGCAATAATAATAATAATAAGTTGGATTCCGCAAGGAAAACAGCCATCATAATCTCGACCAACGGGCTCATTCCAAAAACGACCATCGGCGCAAATGCCTACCTGAAACTGTCGGAGGAACTTATCAAAAATGCCCAACAAGGGGTACTGCTTGATACCACCAGAACGGTAAGAAAATGCCCAACAAGCGATACTGCTTGATACCGCCAGAACGGTAAGAAAATGCCCAACAAGGGGTACTGCTTTATACCGCCAGAACGGTAAGAAAATGCCCAACAAGGGGTACTGCTTGATACCACCAGAACGGTAAGAAAATGCCCAACAAGGGGTACTGATTGATACCGCCAGAACGGTAAGAAAATGCCCAACAAGGGGTACTGATTGATACCGCCAGAACGGTAAGAAAATGCCCAACAAGGGGTACTGCTTGATACCGCCAGAACGGTAAGAAAATGCCCAACAAGGGGTACTGCTTGATACCACCAGAACGGTAAGAAAATGCCCAACAAGGGGTACTGCTTGATACCGCCAGAACGGTAAGAAAATGCCCAACAAGGGGTACTGATTGATACCGCCAGAACGGTAAGAAAATGCCCAACAAGGGGTACTGCTTGATACCGCCAGAACGGTAAGAAAATGCCCAACAAGGGGTACTGCTTGATACCGCCAGAACGGTAAGAAAATGCCCAACAAGGGGTACTGCTTGATACCGCCAGAACGGTAAGAAAATGCCCAACAAGGGATACTGCTTGATACCGCCAGAACGGTAAGAAAATGCCCAACAAGGGGTACTGCTTGATACCGCCAGAACGGTAAGAAAATGCCCAACAAGGGGTACTGCTTGATACCACCAGAACGGTAAGAAAATGCCCAACAAGGGGTACTGCTTGATACCGCCAGAACGGTAAGAAAATGCCCAACAAGGGGTACTGCTTGATACCGCCAGAACGGTAAGAAAATGCCCAACAAGGGATACTGCTTGATACCACCAGAACGGTAAGAAAATGCCCAACAAGGGATACTGCTTGATACCGCCAGAACGGTAAGAAAATGCCCAACAAGGGGTACTGCTTGATACCGCCAGAACGGTAAGAAAATGCCCAACAAGGGGTACTGCTTGATACCACCAGAACGGCAAGAAAATGCCCAACAAGGGGTACTGCTTGATACCGCCAGAACGGTAAGAAAATGCCCAACAAGGGGTACTGCTTGATACCACCAGAACGGTAAGAAAATGTTTAAATGAACGACCGTAAAAAAAACAAAAAAAAAACAATTTTTTCGGTTGGCAATAGCCCCCGAAAGAATTTATCCCAGGAGACTGAGGAGAAAACCCCTCCATAATAATAATAAAAATATTAAGTGAAACAGACAAAAAGAACTTTAAAAAAAAAAACACGAAACCAGCTTTTAAGCACTTATTTCTCTGAATATGACCCACCTATAAAAAATTGCTTCAGAATCTTTTGTGTAAAGATTTCAGTAAGCTTTCCAATGTTTACTTTCAGTTTAACACGATTTTCCAGCCGTTTTCAAATTTTAAGGAAAATATACTAAGTTCCCAAAAATTTTTTTGACTGTTAATAAAATATTTTTTCTAATAATTCATTACCTCCAAACGTAACCAAAATTTAAACAGCTTAGTTATCTATAGGTTACCAAGGCATCGGCCCTATCCTGGCTAGAAGAGGGCTAGCCAGGATAGGGCCGATGCCTTTTCTTTTTTCGAAAGAAAGTCCTCCATCACATAGTAGGAATCGAACCCACGACCCTTGGCACGGAGTGTTAACTGCTTACGCCTTAACAATCACGGCCACCGGGCCTCCGTGTTTATGTTAGCTGCTTATAAAAAATCTGCCAACAAAACCTTTTATATTTATTGATTTAATATAAAGACTTTTGCTTTATTCTTTCTTGTATTTCTGTGAATCCTAAAGATATTAATCCAGGTTAACGGCGTGTGTAATTACTTAATGCTATCCATTGATAAATACCCAACCATTCATTCAATAAAGTCCCTTTTCATTCATCCTCCCTCAGGGATTTCTCGATGAATGTCTCCCCGATAAATCCTTCTAGAAATATCCTTCCTACAATAGTAGAACCCGAAATAGAAGGAAAAGAAGGATAGATTGGAGGTTTGTTGGACTTTTGAAGGAACCGGAAGAGAGGATTTCTATTGGCAGAACACCTTCCTTCAGGCGGTGTCGAGTAATTTAGTGTGGAACTCCAGGAAAATGGACGAGTCGGAACACATTAAAACTTCTATCTCTCTTTCTCTTTCTCTTCTATCTTTCCTTCAACTAGATTCACAGTTTCCTTCTGAATCCTCTAAGATACGAACGAAACTACAAAATACTTAATCATCTCTCTAATCTAAACTACTCTAAATTTATAAAAATCCTACTTTTAACTTGTTCCTTCCTCTAACAGTTCTTCCTTGTTTTCCCCAGAGTATTTTATCTATTTATTTAGTTTTTGAAGCATTTCAACATAATCAGAGTAGAAAATTCTTTAAATTAGTTTAAGTCAGTTATTCCAATATTACAAAAGTCCGACTCGCAGGAACTGCAGCATCTTAGCGCGGTTCCGTTCATGTCCCTAGTGCCATTTGATAAGCTTAGAAAAGAAATAAACTTATTTTTTTTATATATCTCGTGAAAATTGTCAAAATCCTCTCGAACATCTCGAATAAAAGTGATATTAAGGCGTCAGGGACACCGACAGTAGCTAACTTTTACAGAGAAGCGGAAATTACAGAATCTGGCTCTCATTCTAAAGCAAAGCTCTATAAATCAATACAAAATATGCCTAATAAAGCCTTTCTAGAGAATACAGGAGCATGGGCATATATAAGGGGGGGGGCGCTGAGGGGGCTGCAGCCCCTCCCGAAATTTTGAATTGATGATAAAAACTTCTCGTAAAACCCTTAAAAATAAATTAAATAAGATCACTTAGTTCATAAAACATATTTTATTTTACGTGTAATAGCGTTTTAGTTGCCTAAAACTATTCCAAGCTCTAAATATTTAGTATTCCATACCCTGGAAATGGTCTCAGCCCCCCCGAAATTGTTTTTATATACGCCCATGTACAGAAGGATCAAGAAGAAGTACACAAGATTGAGTAGAATACCCTGCCTAATATAGCCTATATAGAATAATATGCCGAATAAAACCTATCTAGTTAATACACAAGGACAAATAAAAGTCTTGACGAATAACAAGTCAAGAAAAAAAACTTTATTTAACAAAATAAAACAAAGTTTAGTTGCCCAACTATAATAGAATAATATACCTAATTAAGTCCATGGAGTAGATACCAATGGACCAAAAACAAGTCTTGTGGAATATTGTTTTTTTTTCTAATTAAATACTTTTTATCAATATTTAGTATATAACCTTTGTTGAAAACTATTGATTGCTAATTGATGAATCGGTTTACAACTAAGTAGTCTTTATGAATATTTAGTATATAACCTATGTTTGGATCTGTGTTTTGGGGTGCTCTCCGCCTAGGCTTTGTATTTGTGTCGGCAGATACCTGGGGTATATTTACAGCTCTTGAGGATTAACTCTTAGCAGGTAAATTTCCTGCGTACCTTCTGCTTCTACGGGCATTGAACCGCCATATTCGCTCATAGTATCTAACCGTTGTGAAGTTTATTTTTTGGATTTAGGACTTAATATACATATGTAGACTACATCATAGCAAGAAGTAATCCTCCGTCGTCGGTTCTTAACTATGTAGACTCGCTAATGTTATCCAATCTTAGATACATCGTATTTAAAATCCACAGCAAAAACACGACATTTCATCAGAATCCCCTGCTGAATAAAACTTATATAGAATAATATGCAAAATAAAGCCTATCTAGTGGATAAAAATAGAGGAAAAAAGCCGTTCGTGGTGGTAGAAAATCTTAAAAGTATTTCGCTCAGAAATCTCCGAAATATTGTCACTAATTTTACGTATCCTGTTTTATAGCCAAATAGATTTATATTCTATAATCAATAAGAAAAACCTACTAACAATAAAAAACTACGGGCAACAGATGAAAATAGGGAATACCAAGAATAATTCTGAAGAACGAAATCAACACCAGTACTGTAATCTAGATATTCATACGGCATCTTCGAATTCTAACAAACAAAATATTGATTCTAATTATACGTATCCTGTTTTATTGAAAAATACCTTTGACTACTATAAGCAATTAAAAACACTAGAGAATATGCCAAAGAACTCGGAATAGGAGCCTCGACAGTTTCAAGACATTTGAAGGAAATCGACAAATCCAAAACTGACATTTCATACGGTACAGCCTGATATATTTTTAACAATGAATTGCTTTTCTTATTTTAATTAATCTGTTTTATTGTCAAATACATTATCCTACTATAACCAATGAAAAAACAACAAGGAATAAAAACAAACAAGAAGAACCGTTCGAATAAACGAAATCAATTACTTCAAAGTTTAAGCACTTATTTCTCCGATTGACATAGCCTAATCAAAAATTGTTTTGTTGTTGTTTGTCAGAATCTTTTTTGTAGAACATTTAGTAAGCTTTCGCATGGTAACCCTCCGTTTACCAATATTCCTAACCGTCTTCGAGATATCAGGGAATGTATACGAAGTTCCCAAAATATTTCATGTCTGTTATTAAAATATTTTATTCTAATCCTTCCTTAGCTCCAAACGTAACCGAAATTTTAACATATTAGTGTTGATGAAATTCAAACATGCAGAAAATGTTTCAACTGAATCCCATAATTTTAAGTATCAAAATCAAAGACAAAAAGAACAGTTCGAATAAGCGAAATCAATTACTTTAAAGTTTTAAGCACTTATTTCTCCGATTGACATCGCCTAATCAAAACTTTCATTAGAACCTTTTTTGTAGAGCATTTAGTAAGCTTTCCAATGGTATTCTTCCGTTTCCCATGATTCTTAACTTTTTTCGAGATATTAAGGAAAGTATGCAAAGTTACCAAAACTTTTTTATGTCTGTTAATAAAATATTTTATTCTAACCCTTCCTTAACTCCAAACGCAACCAACATTTCAACATATTAGTTTTAATGAAGGTAGAAGATGCAGTAAATGTTTCAACTGAATCCCATGATTCTAAGTACCCAAACCAAAAACGGCATTCAAAAATTATTTTCTCAGTTTTCTCGAAAACGGTTAAAGCTATCGCCTTGAAAATGGTTTCATTCGTTTTCCTAGCCCAAGAAGCCTATAAAACGAGTACTTACAAGCTTATGAACTCAAAAACGTAAGCGTTACGATTTTTTCTGCGCGAATTTCGCCCCAAACGCCATCTTCCAGTGGGCGGATTTTGCTGGTTAACGAACTTGACCTTTCAAATTGGACGACAGATTTTTGTACCAAATTTCATCAAAATCGGACCATTCGTCTTCTACCTAGAGAGCGAACAGACAAATATATATATATATATATATAAATAAATATATACATATATATATATATATATATATATATATATATATATATATATATATATACAAATTTGAACCACCGTTATTTTAGGTCTCTAGGGGTTCTGAAACGCGAAATTTTCTTGTCGGCACTTCCGGATTGTTTCATTGTATCAACCTTATAAGCGGGGTTCCTCCCTATGGGGGAGGGAGGAACCGCGCTAAAAAGAATTAGTAACGGAGGAGCTGCATAACGAAACAAAAGTGAACAATGTAACCCGTTTTCATGAGCAATTAACTTACAATGACCTATATCCAATTAGTATTACTGAAGTGACACAACTAAAAAATAATACTCAACTGAAAATGTGTCACTCCTGCCTATGTAGAGGGAATAGGATTAACACAGGAAGAGTGACACAAGTTCCCTCTGGTGTAGAAGCTCTGAAGCTAGGTACATACAGTTTTGATGGTTGATAAAGAGATATTTACCAATGTCTTTCATAGTCAGAACTAAAAAACACAGATTTTTGAGTTGTGTCGCTATAGAAATACTAGTTCGATATAAATATTTTAGTCGGAGAGCCGGCAACGCACTTTTCATGAAGTGTTTTATGCACCCTGAAATTTTGCTATAGTGTACATCTTAGGTAGATAAGAAGGTAAGTATGTGTTTCCTTGGAACACCAGGTACTGCGCATAGGGGAAAGGTGCAAAACAATATTGCCCAAAAATAGTGTTTTATTCAGAAGCCAACTATAATTAATGAAAAACATTACAAATTAAGGCAATTTTAAAATTAATAATAAATACGGCAGGCACTTTTAGGGGGGTTAAAATGTAAATTTAAAAATAAAAACAAAGTACCTAGTTTTTATTTTTAATATTAAATGAAGTGCTTTATTCACGCTGCGATTTAAACAGCGTCTTCAGTAAACATATTTGAAAATAATTACAAAAGGGCAGACACTTTTGTGGGGTTTAATTATCAGGAAACATGAAAATAAATGTTGCCTATGATAGACTGCAATACACTGCGCCTAACCGTAAGAGTGTATGACACGAATGCGCAGTGTTGGTTGTTTTCTGTGCTCTCATTGGTTCTTGCTCACATGATCTTGTACAGCTGTTCCGGTTTTAATGGCAGCGCGAATAAAACTCTCATTTAATATTAGAATAAAACCAATTAATTTTTTTTTGTGTTATACCCCTTAAAAGTGTCTACCATATTTATTATTCATTGTAAAATTGGCTTAATTTTACATTAAAGATAGTTGGATTCTGAATAAAACTCTATTTATAGGAAATATTTTTTTGCACCTTTCCCCTATGCGCAGTGCCTGGTGTTCCAAGGTATGTCCTGGAAACACATATATACCTTCTTATCTACACAAGAGGTACATTATAGCAAAATTTCAAGGTGCATAAAACACTTCATGACAAGTGCGTTGCTGGCTCTCGGACTATTTACTAAACATGAGTACTTTTGTTCGTATATTTGTAGGGAACAGCTGACTCAATTAACCATAGGGTATTTAATTTTTTTATAGAGTAAATCCAAACTAAAACTTTTGGTATCTTTTTTAACTTATGTTTTTTAATAATTTCTCATGAAGTTTCGTAGGAAGCAAGTGAAATTAACGGTCTAACTTCGTGTATTCAGGATGTGAAGATATTTGTATTGAAACACAATTATCCTTAGTTTATTTGCTCTAGAAATAAAAAAAAAATAACATTACTTACCTACGGTCTCCACCTTAGTTTTGCCTAAAAGTACATGTGTTTGAAGTTGCTGTCCTATAAAATGCATCCCCTTACTCGGCCGTATGTGTGCACAGCCTACTAAAATGAATGTGTCAATTAGCGATGCGATTATTTTAATGCCACCATAAAACGACTTTACCAATATTATTTTCTTCAGAGAGTTGTTGAAAAAGTTATGCTTCTAAGTATCTGAGCATTAACTATGAAATCTATCTAGAATCTCGTGTCATAATGTTAAATGTATTCCTTACTTGTTGTTACCCGGCGTGCCATGCTAAACCTAATTACTGCATCTAAAAAAGCAGAAATAAATTAGATACCAAATAAGTAATATTAAAATCTAATGACGCAAATCTGTAACTGTTCGGGTTCACAGTTTCGAACTCGTGATCTCCGAACTGTTAGTCCTAGACGATTTTAACCTAGCCTAGATCTACGCCCGGATGAAGTGTGTGCCAATTTTGGTCAAAATCGGTCAAACGGTTTGGATCTGTATAAGGAACAAAGAGACATGCAGACAGATACGTGATTTTTATATATACAGGTAGGCGTAAATTTTAATAAAAAGGAATACGTGACAGAATTGATTTTGTCTACTCAGGAGTCAAAAATTAATTTGGAATTATACATCCCTCCACTCATTGTGAAAAATATGACTTTTTAAATCGAATACTTGCTGTTTTTAAAGTTTTCTTAATACAAAACCCGCTTATCTTCCAAAATAATTGTTTTATCGAATTAGTAGTGTTTTTTTAGGCGAATAAAAAAAAAAAAATATTTCATATATGATTCCCATATCTGAAATATTGAGAGGGAACAGCGAAAACCTCTCAAAATACTTCCTATTACAACAAAAACAAACATTCTATCACAAAAAAATAAAAAAAATAAAATAATGAAAGTCATATTCTTTCGAAAAGTTTTAAAACCAACCTGATACTTCTGAAAAACAAAACAAAAACTAAAATGAATTAAAACGCTTATTATTTTTAACTATACCTAAGGTAAGAAATCCCTATACCAGTTGAGCCACATCCTGTGCTGGATGTCGGAACCAAGCCTAGAGTTTCTCTTGGTTCCTCGAGTGATTTATCGTACTCGTCCCTCTCTTGGAGCTGTGGTAATTAAAATGATGCATTGATACTCGAAATGAGTTCTTCATCAACCCCCCCTCCCTCTGCAAGAGAATTAACAATGCTAAGAGATTTATACCCATAATTACTATAGGCTGAGAGCATTACTATTCTAACTAAGTCCGGAGGCATAACAACATTAAAAAGCCAGGAGGAGGGGGGGGGTGGATATTTCTTACTGAGATTAGGAATTAAACATACTTTTAATATCGCCCCTACCATGTTAAACTATTCAATATGAAATCGGTACTTTTCAACAGGGCAAGATAAAGCTTTAATAGTGATTTTCAGAAGGAAAATTTCGTAATATTTGTCGTATATATAAATAACAATATTGTTAATCATAATTATGAATTGAAGTTTTAATTCCATTTTTATTGCCATTCCGCCATTCCTTACATATATATATATATATATATATATATATATATATATATATATATATATATTGGAGCGAGGTTAGCCTAGTGGTAGAGTAGTGGACTAATAGGCTGGAGGACCTGAGCTCAAATCCCGAGCATAGTACTAAAGATTTTTTCTTCTAGTTTCTTCGTTCATGGGTTGGATTCGGCCTCCCTGACCGCCCCTGGGCCAACCCTGCCTTCAATTAATTTATTAATGAGTACTATGGTGCTAATGACCCTAGCAGTCTAAACAGCAAAGGGGAATTAATACTTCTTCAAACATCCTATTCTCATAGATAAACCACAATAAATCCTAGCTTAGCGATCAGCTTATCCTACACAACTAACAAACTATTGCAGAACATTAATACTTGTTCAAACATCCTATTCTTATAGATAAACCAAGCACAACCACAATTATTACCCTTTTCATCTTGAAAGCATAAAAAATTTGAAACTTATTCCAACTTTCAAGATCAAAACTTTCTACTGAATAGCCGCGACGGGAGTTGTTCAATATTTAATCTCGACAAGAAACAATGAAAGGAATAGTTCATGGAGTTTTCAGAAAGTTTCGTCTGTAAAGTTTCATAAAGTTTCGAAGGGTTCTGCTGAGAACAATGTTGCAACAGACCAAAAATAGTGGCCTGTATCGTGTTAATAGACACACGCAAATATATAAATGTATAAAAAAAAAAAAAATCAGACCCGAACAGGCAACGAGGATCCTGAAGAGCAGATACTATAGAGGTATCTGATTCTTGACTATACGACACACTAGAGAGATATTGTGGTCAGTACTATGCTCCGGCCGCCTGATTTTCTCCTTGGCTGCTTCGACTGCTAGAGTCATTAGCACCCAAGGTACTCATTGATAATTTTATTAAAGGTTGGCCTAGGGACGGTCAGGGAGAAAAAATCTTTAGTGCTTGCTCGGGAATTGAACTCAGGTCCTCCAACTTATTAGTCCAGTCCTCTACCACTGAGCTAACCTCGCCCCCTAGCTTAGAATGAACTTATTATTCACTTACTATTTAAGAGTTTTCATTTGATGGTAAGTTCTATAATACACACTGAACATAAACATAACCTTCAAAGGTTTTTGTTTATTTTATTTCATTCACTTTTTTTTATAATTATTTCATTCACTTTTTTTTATAATTATTTTATTTTATTTTTTTAATTTTTTACGTACTGCCTTTCTTCCCACTAATTTATATCAATTAATATGGGAGCAAAAAGGAAGACAGGGAGCTCAAATAGACAACCTAATTCGCAACGAAATTCTCCGAATTCTCCACAAAACAAAAAACCAACCCCAGAACGATCCTTATCACAGATCTCCCACGCGTCATCTTCAACTCCACCGTCTACTACCAAGGTACTTCCATGTCACTCGAGGGAAGAAGAATCTGCCAACCATGGTACAATGCCAAACAAACAATTACCAGCAGTCCTTATTGAGGAAGACAACTCCCGTATAGAAGAACCAATCCAAGAGCATGTAAACAAAATACCTCCCATTCACGTCAAAGGCATCAACAATTTTATCAAGTTTTGCAAGGACCTAGAAAAAGTAGTCGATCCCACAGAATTTTCCTGCCGCTCTCGTTCTGAAACAGTCTCCATTAAGCCAACATCTTCAGACTCCTACAGGAAAATTATCAGACATCTAAAAACATCTGGATTCCAATATTTTACATATCAGCTAAACGAAGAAAAAAGTTTTAGAGTTGTAATTCGTCACCTTCACCCAAGCACATCAGAACTTGACATTAAAGAGGCTTTGAATGAAATTGGGTTCAAGGTGCGTAATGCCATCACTGTCCGCCACCCAATAACCAAACAGCCACTTCCTCTATTCTTTATTGACTTGGAGCCAGCTGGTAATAATAGTGAGATATTTAACCTCAAGCGTCTTCTGTACACAAGTGTAAAAGTTGAAGAGCCCCACAGAAAAGAAGAGCTGATCCAGTGCCAGAGATGTCAGGGCTTCAACCACACAAAGAACTTCTGTACATTGAATCCAGCTTGTGTTAAATGTGCGGGACCACATTTAACTTCACAGTGCTCCAAAAAAAACCGTGAAGAAAAGGCTAAGTGTGTTCACTGCCAAGGTGACCATCCGGCTAATTATAAAGGCTGCTCAATATATCAAGAGCTTCTGAAAAAGCGCCATCAACTCCCAAGAGAACAGCCGACTGCCCCAACAGTTCAAGAATCCCACCTGCCGTTGCACAATATTTCCCAAACCAAGATCTTCTCAAAGAACACTCCTCCACAAGATATTCTTCAGAGCACGTATCCAGTTCAGCCACGCCAAGATCCACCTTCCGTTCCTGATACAACTCCTCAGACAGAATTCCCAGTCACTGCATCGAGTCTCTCTAAGGCCAGTTACGCTGCTACGGCGAAAAGTGGGGTAAGTCCTTTCCCTGAACCCTCTAACCTTCCTTTATCCACACCCCTTTCTGAGCTTAACTCTATTGCCGCATCACTTAATGCCTTCTTAGCAGAAATGAGAACCATAATAACACCTCTCGTTTTCATTTTGCAAAAACTCTGTCAGCTTCCGTGTCATCCCACCCAAACATGAATCATTCCTTCTGTAACCCTCTTACAATCCTCCTATGGAACTCCAACGGACTTCTAAATCACAAAGACGAACTGGACATATTTCTAAGGGACAAAAACATTGATATCGCACTTTTAACCGAAACGCACCTCACACGACGAACTCCTTTTAATATCGAGGGATACAAGACATATAGGACTGACCACCCAGACGGGACTGCTCACGGTGGAACAGCGATTCTTGTGCGATCTTCGATTTCTCACTTCCAAATTCCAAATCAATTCCCACCAAATATCCTACAGAGTACATCAATTTCCCTACAGTCGACCTTCCAATTTCCTATCACAGTTGCAGCTGTATATTGTCCTCCAAATAGATCTGTTTCTGCCACCTCCTTTCAGAACTTCTTCCATCATCTTGGTCCACGTTTTTTAATTGGCGGAGACTTCAATTCAAAACATCCCCAATGGGGTTGCCGTGTCGCTAACCCCCGAGGAAGAGCTTTATTACAAACTCTTTCTACCTTCCCAGCAAAAATAATCGCTCCCTCTTCACCTACATATTGGCCCACTTCTCGATCAAAACGACCTGACATCCTTGATTTCTTTATTTCGCATGGTATTTCCCAAATCCCTACTTCCATCTCCCCTCTGGATGACCTTTCGTCCGACCATACTCCAATCGTCCTGTTTTTCAACTCCGATGTAGATTCCTATTCCTCTCCTCCACGACCGACACTCATACTTGGTCCAGTTGACTGGCAATCCTTTCAAACAATCCTAGAAAATAATCTGAACCTAAACATATCCTTGAAAACAGATGTAGAAATTGATGAAGCTGTTAATTGCTTTACAATAGCCATTCAGCAATCTTTATTCAACTCCACAAGACAAAAACCTTTATCTAACTCAAAAAAACGACCAGCTGACATACCGACAAACATACAACAATTACTAACGGAAAAGAGAAGAGCACGCAAACGATGGCAAACCTCCCGATATCCCTCAGACAAAATACGACTAAATCACTTGACAAACAAACTCAGAAACGAACTCAAAAAACATAAAAACGAACAATTTCAATCCTACACGAAAGAACTAACGACGTCTAACAACTCACTCTGGCAAGCCACTAAAAACATTTTATCATACAAATCTTCCCACCACCCCATTCTTAAGGAAGATGGCTCATGGGCCAAATCTGATGAGGAAATTTCTACGACCTTCGGGCAATACCTTTCCAATGTTTTCACCCCTCACCCTGATATTAATGATCCTACCCACTCCCTCCAAGTCTCAGACAAACTAGATGAGCCCCTTCCAATGTCTCCTCCTCCAAAGGCCTTCAATCCTAATGAGATAACTTTCACAATCCAACAATTACCTAACAAAAAAAGCCCAGGATATGATTTAATTACGCCCCAAATACTCAAACACCTCCCAAAAAAAGCAGTCCTATTTTTAACTTATATTTATAACGCCGTTCTTAGAACGACTTATTTTCCCATCCTCTGGAAATACTCAATAGTCCGAATGATACACAAACCAAAAAAGCCCGTCCACGACACAACTTCTTATCGACCTATTTCCCTCTTACCCATATTAGGAAAAATTCTTGAGAAACTTATACTCAAACGCCTCTATCCGATCCTTGAACCTGTAATTCCCGCATCCCAATTTGGTTTTCGTCAATTTCATTCCACTATTCATCAATGTCACAGAATTGTGGACTTATTTCAACAGCCTTCGAAAATAAACAATATTGCTCAGGTGTCTTCCTCGATGTAGCTCAGGCTTTTGACCGCGTGTGGCATGAGGGATTACTGTTTAAGATAAAAAAAATACTTCCATCCACATACTACCTAATATTAAAATCCTACCTTTGTGACAGATTTTTTCAGGTCTCATATGGTACTACATCCTCACCTACTTTCCCCCAACTTGCAGGTGTTCCACAAGGTGGAATTCTTAGTCCGCTGCTTTTCCTGGTATACACAGCCGATATTCCAACTTATCCTGACACATCTCTCCATATGTTTGCCGATGATACAGCCATATTTGCTTGCAGCCAAGATCCGAGCCATGCATCCAGGTCCCTTCAGGCTCATCTTAACACCATCAATCCTTGGCTCATCAAGTGGAGAATTAAAGTAAACCCACAGAAATCCTGCCACCTAACATTTGCCCTCAGACGATCTATTTGTCCCCCAGTGTCCCTTAACGACTCAATTCTTCCTCAAAAATCCCAAATTCGCTACCTTGGACTTATACTTGATAAACGACTAACTTGGAAATCACACATTACTCAGAAGAGACAAGAACTCAACCGACTGTACAGACTTTTACTACACTTACTCGACCGACGATCACACCTTACACTTAAGAACAAAAGACTCATTTACATGGCAATACTCAGACCTATATTTACTTATGACATAGAACTCTGGGGATCCACAAAGCCCTCAAACTCCTACAAAATTCAATCATTGCAATCTAAAATCCTCCGTAAAATAGCCGACGCTCCATTCTTTGTATCCAATTTGACTCTTCACAACGACCTCCATATTCCATTTATCCAACCCTTATCAAAACAAGTATATAAAAAATTTCATTCTAAATTACACGGTCATCCAAATTCTTTAATTAACTCCCTATCATCATATCTAATCCCAAACAACCCCATTCGCCGTCTGAAGCGTAACTGGCCTAGAGACCAGCTCCAAGAGTAGTTAGTACAATATTACTCTCTGCCTTGTGGGTACTGCAACTGTGCAGCTTCCCTCCTCACGAGCTTCAAGACACATTCACATGTATCTTTTTACTGGAAATGTATTTTTACATTGTTGTAAATTCTGAATAAATAAATAAATAAATAAACCCCCTAGCTTATTAGTCCAGTGCTCTACCACTGAGCTAACCTCGCCCCCGCCTATGTAAATAATATATAGAAAGAAAACAGGGGCCTTAATTTTATAATAAAACATATACTTTTAATGATTTTTGTATAGGCATTATGAAACACTGAATTTTTATAGTTTATTTTAGTATTTTTTTGCGTTTTTCTTGGAAACAAAACAAAAACGAGAGATATACTAACGGACTTTTTTCGATTCTTTTTAAACGTGCATCGTTGGGGGGGGGGGGGGGGGGGGAAAGAACCCCTTTCAGTTGACTTGAGTGCGTTCTTATCTACCCCTGTGGTGCTACCCATTTTTAAAAACGTACATACTCTTGTTCCATCGTTAAGTTTATATATATATATATATATATATATATATATATATATATATATATATATAACCCCATCAGCGGATTTCGTCTTTATGTAGGAATGAAGGAACCGCGCTAAAAGATATAATTAAAGGCAAAATATTATTAAAAATAAAAGATTTTCTTATTATTAAATCACCGTTATTAAACGTGGATTGTTTTTTGATTAAAATGCCTTACTCTCCTGGCTTACTATGCCAGTCCTGGCGCGCCATCATGGTTAGGTATTGGTGTTTGTGGCGAAGGGAGAGTGTTGATTTGCTGGGGTAGTTCTCTTTAAGCATTTAAATACCCTAATTAAACCTTACAGGTAATGTTTTTACAGTAAATTGACAATTAGTTCTATCATCAGTAGCCCGTATAACGTTTTAATTTCTAATTTATATAATAAATAGAAATAATTTGTATTTCATGGTCCGTTGATTTATTAGTTTAGTTTCCAAGGTATTAGCATATACATGGCAATAGTTTAATGAATATTTTAACTAGAAGCAGATTAACATAATAATAATAATAACGAAGTTTGTTGATGATATATTGCGGCCTCGAAATGTGATATTTTTAGTGATATATTTCCTATTCCTAAAATATCTGTGATATATTTTAGGAATAATCTTTCTAATGTCAATAAAAATGAAAGCAATATTTGAAAAGTTTTCAATTTTATTGACATTAGAAAGATTATTATAAAAAAAAAAAAGATATCACATTTTGAGGCCGCAATATACCATCATTTTTATGTATGACATAATTTTTATTCTGTTTAATTAAAGTTCGGAACTATTTATGCAGCATTATTAACCCTTTCTTTATCGTTGACTGCTTCAGCAGTCAACAGCGGCTGGTCCCTGTGTATCGGTGACTTCTGTATAAGTATAAGGAAAGACGGGACCCACGTACCGTTGACTGCTCTAGCAGTCGAGAGAAATTTTTCTCTTCTCATTTCTCGACTTTAGGCTATCTAGCGTTACCGTAGCGTACTTCTAGTATTACCGCCTGTCACTAGAGGGTATTTGAATCAAGTTTTTGGCCGTGTGAGCTTTGCAGGCGTATTAAACCTCGTCACTTTCTCAACTTTCTCAAATCTCCGTAAGTTAAAAATACATCCACAATAGCAAGTTCATTGCCTCAATATTTCACATGTTTTAGCACTTTCCTCCGAAGGAAAGTAGCTATTGAGGTTACACTCATGACGAAATTTTTGAAAAATTTAATATATATATATATATATATATATATATATATATATATATATATATATATATATATAGTTATATATGTGTCCATTAACACGATACCGGCCAGAGTTTTTGTTTCTTCCCCACGAAACTTGGTATATAGTATTCCTCCATCAAACGATTGGAAGAGTTTGTTAACCAACAAAATCGGCCCATCCTGAGGGGGGGGGGGTTACTCCGGAGCCAAAGTAGTTATTTGCTAATACCAGTCGTAACTTTTGTTATATTTCAACGAAACTCGGTATTCGTTCTGGTCAACTAAAGAGAAAAATGTGTTGTAAAAATAAACTAAATCGGTTCATTAGGAGGGGGGGGGGGTACTCCAGACCCAAATTACTAATTTTAACGAAACGCGGTATACGTACTGGGTATCTAATAAGGAAGAAGTGTTGTAAAAATGAACTTAATCGGTCTATCGGAAGGGGGGATATACTTTATACTATGTTTGAATTGAAACAGGTGTTCATAACAAATTCAAAAGAGCAGAACTATTTATGTTTTTATTTTATTTATCTATATAGGTTATTTTAAGCAAATTATTCAGGAATGCACGCGACACTACCCAATACTGAGGAAAGTGCTTACTTATGCAGCTCCTGCGTGACGGACTTTTTTTTTTTTAAACGCCTCCTTGACTTCTACCGTAACAGGGATTTTTAACTAAATAAATTGTTTCGAATACCCAAATAAAAAAACTAGCCTTTTTTCGAAAGCATTTAAAAATATTGACGTGAAAATGGTTTCATTAGATTCCCTACGTTTGGAAACTTATACAAAGTGTACCTGCAAGACAAATTACGGAAAAACGATTTCTTTCGCGCGAATCTGTACCAAATGTCACGAAATGAGCACCATTTTCGAAGGGGATAACGAGCGAAAACTTGCATGCTTTGAAAGACAAATCATTTATCTTCTCATTTTTTCAATTGTCAAGGGACATTTCACCCTTAATAACCAAGCAACTGTCAACTTCCTTATTAGGTAATTAAAGGTCATTAAACGGATATGTTTTCCTGAAAATTTTCGAAAAACAATGATTTTGATGAATAACCTGAATTTAGTTTCTGGACTCTTTTAAAATTGGCATAGTAACATTACTAACGTTCATTATTTAAAGGATATTTCAACTACTTCACGATGGTTTTACCATAAACGGGGTTTCAGAAATAACTACTTATTTATTAAAAAACATGACCGACATAAAAAATTAAGGAATTTAAACGTTCTCCGTGTTATCTCTACGGTTGATACTTTTATTACATCATGTATAGTATATATATATGTATATATATATATATATATATATATATATATATATATATATATATATACGCACACAAATATAAACCACTGTTATTTTCTTGAAACTTTCAAAAATAACTTAATATCGGAACTTATTAACTATAAAATATATTAATATAGGGACAAATTTTATTAATAGTCAGAACTGTTTCTGCAAATTATTCAAATTAACCCATTTAACTTCCCAAAAAAGTCCGTCACGCAGGAGCTGCATAACTAAGCACTTTCCTCAGAATTTGGGTAGTGTAGATTGCTTTCCAGAACAATTTGCTTAAAATATCCTACATAAATAAAATAAAAACATGAATAGTTCTCTTTTAAATTTGTAATGAGTAACTGATCAATTAATAATTTGCTTCCAGAGTTATGTTTACACATGGTACCTATTACACTTCGTAATAAATACAAAAAACCTCATATTATCGTATTTTGATCTAACGCAGGAACAGGATACAGTCACTCTAGTGGTAGAAAGCGCTCCTTGCGGCGGCTTTGTGAACCTACGTCTGATGGGCTTTTCTATTGAAATATATTACAAATTAAACCCCCGCTTTCCGATTGAGCGATTCAGCTCATTTCTACGACACTTCTTTCTCATGAGTTACCCACGACGTATACCGCGTTTCGTTACAATACAGCAGAAATTACGACCGGTATGAGTATATTAAGAATTTGGGTCAGGAGTAAACCCCCCCCTTCTAATGAACCGATTTAGTTTATTTTTACAACACATATTTACCTGTAGATTACCACTACGAATACCGAGTTTCGTCGAAAAATACCAAAAATCACGGCTGGTAGTGGCGAATTGGTATTGTGGGTCCGGAGTAAACCCCCCCCCCTCCTAATGAACCGATTTAGTTTATTTTTACAACAGTTATTTACCTGTGGATTACCACTACGAATACCGAGTTCCGTTGAAATATACCAAAAATCATGGCTGGAAGTGGCGAATTGGTATTGTGGGTCCGGAGTAAGCCCCCCCTTCTTATTAACCGATTTAGTTCATTTTTATATCTCACTTTTCTCTCTATATTAACACTACGAATACCAAGTTTCGTTGAAATATAACAAATATTACGGCTGACATAGTCAAATTAGTGTTTTGGGTTCGGGGTAAACCCCCATTCCGGTGGACCGACTATGGTGGTTAACGAACTCGTTCAATCGTTTGCTAATTGAATGCTATATACCAAGTTTCGTGACGAAAAAACAAAAACTCTGGCCGCTATCGTGTTAACAGACACATATATATATATATATATATATATGCATATATATATATATATAGATATATATAAATTTTAACGGGGGTCATTTTCGGTGTCTACTAGGTAGGATCGATAAAGATTTGAAGAAATTTTTCAAAAATTCCGTCATGAGTCCAACCTCAATAGCTACTTTCCTTCGGAGGAAAGTGCTAAAAGACTTGGGCTAAAACTAATTGTGATTATTTTTAGGGACAAATAGATCTTCATGAAATCTCTGAGAACGCATTAATTCGCCCGAGCTATCTTTATAATTAAGACGAAACAGGGAAGAAAAAAAAAGTCACAATTAAGTCCCTGGAAGAAAGGCACCTTAGTTAATTGGTCGGCAAGTAGATTAACTGCAAGTCCCCGAGTCGGTGGGACTTAAAAGATTAAGTTTCTTATTGCTAAGATTAAGTGTTCATATAACTAAGAAATAGGAGCTGGAGAATTAGACGGGGGGGGGGGTCTCATTATGCAGAACTAACTTCTCCTTTTGCAGATAAAGCTACTCTTGAGAAGATCTTCTCACATCTTAGCTATAAACTTGCTTTTAAACAATTCTTTTAGCACATCCCGGAAGAATGGTGTTCTTCAGTTAGGTTATAGTCATTAAAGCTTTAAAAAAAGTTATTTTATAAATTTCTCTTATCAGCATTTATATACAATATATATATATATATATATATATATATATATATATATATATATATATATATATATATATACATTTGTTATAAGAGAATGTAAACGGGAGGGAAATGAGAAGTTATCCGCGGATTCTCTTCCATTACTCATCATCAGTTCTGCCCTGAACCCATAAACAGAATTACAAAATGAAGATTAAAGTTGGAACAGAATTTGTTCACTAACCGAAATATTTGTCTCTAGTGTAATAGAAATGGACACTTCTCGTGATCAATATAAGAGAAGATAACAATTATAATTGTCGCACAAGGAGTACAGAAAGACCAAAAAAAAAACAACAAAAAAACACAAAAAAAACCACAAGAAAACGTATTTATACGTTACGAAGAATGATATTTTGACAGGAAATTATTGTAAAACTTATTGTTATAAAAAAAACAACAACAATGAAACCGATCTTAACATAAATTTTATCTTATTTTCACCCCATGAAAAAAATTGAACATATATGGGGTAGATGATGTTTAGGTTTTTACCAAACCCGTTCAAAGCTCTCAACCCCCTAAGAAAGAATCCTGACTCGGAGCTCCAATATCTGCTTCTTTATTGCTTCCTCCTTATGGTAGATTTATGGATGATGTTTATAACTCGGTGGTTACTTCAGGAGCTGTTCTTTATATC
>OX328130.1:2901422-3120308 GCA_946811695.1 Gonocerus acuteangulatus
TTTAAAAGTGCTTCTTCTGTTTCGGTAAAATGAACAACAAACTCATCCAAACCTGGCGTAAAGTACACTGTAACGTTTTTCTAATCAGATCCAAAAACTGACCGATTGACCCGGCGCTAAGTGGGGCCAAACAACTTTTGATGCTTGAAAAAGGCTAGAGTCTCCAAATCTTCCGACTCACAGTTCCGAGGTCACGGGTTCAAAACTGTCAACTCCAACAATTACAGATTTGTGTTATTAGATTTTAATATTACGTATTTAGTTTCTAATTTATTCTTGATTTTCTATATGCAGAATGTAGATGTACCATGGCACACTGTGTAACAGCTAAATTTATATAATTACTTATTCAATTAAATTTTACAATTTGTTTTTCAAAGATTTTTTATTTTTGGTGCACCGACTACTAGGATCATTTGCGCTATTGTTCTCGGCAATGTATTTTTTGCAAGGTCTTCTACGATTTCGTTTCCAGTTATTCCTACGAGTGCCAAGACACATATGAAATAGATTTCTATTTGTTCTTAGCTCATCTGTGATATAATATCTGACATTAGCACTGTAAGCGTGAAATAATTTTGTTGTTAGTAAGTTTTTGTAGCAGTATTTGGCTGTTAGTGTTTGATAGAATTTTTGTATTTGTTATTCTGCCGGAGTCGGAAACGATAGGCCCTAATTTCGTCAATTAGTAGATGAAATATTGGCGTAATAAAACAAAAATAATTGATATTAAACATTTTTTTTTCTTCTAGAGTTATTAGTTTTACTGATATATTTTCTTTTTTTCCAGCTCAGATCGTTAAGAATGGAAAAATTGGTTTCAGGCAATCGGAAAATAATGATAAATTTACACAAAGTGCCAAAAACTTGACAAATGTAGAGTGAAATTGCTAGGGGATCAAAGTGCAATTTCACAAATTTTCATTTTTTGACTGCAAAGTGAACTAAGTTCCTGCACCAATGCCCTGCAAAAAAATCGAGCTGCTACTCTTGTTGGTTGTAGTTACTTTTAGGTATTATTTTCCAGTCAAAAATTGGAAAATTTCACTTTTTAGGTCTCATAGCAATTCTACTCTTCAAATATTATCCTATTCCACGTATTTCTGACCTATTAATTACTTATAATCATTTTTTTTAAATATATGGCATAGGTAAAAAAATAGTACTCCTTTTTCCTAGGTACTACTTTATTCTTGGCTTGCCCTACATGTTTCGTCAAGTGTCTTAATATAGGTGGCGAGCAGACCACAAGTGTGGAGTTAATGGACCCTGAGTAGGTGGTATGAAGGAGTACTATTCTTTTACCTATTCCATACTTATATTTAAAAAAAAAATCATATATTATCAAGGTACAAGATGAATGAAAATCACCCCCAAATGAAACTTCTACTATTTAGATTTGGAATAGTAAGATAGTGTTGGAGTTGCTAATCATTATGAATGGATGATATAATTGAAAATCTGATTCAACTCATTTCAAATACCAGTTTGCATAATTAATTGGATTTGTAGTGAAAGTGATTTACAGGCCAATTGTATTTAGAGCTCTATCAGCAAAATTAATTTGCTTCAATATTTTGAAATATCGCTCGCTGTATTTATGGAACTAAAAAGATACATGTTCCGATTTTTTTATTTTTTTTTATGGCCTATTTATTTTCATTCCGTTAATAAATGAATACACCGGTACACACAAAAACACATGCAAATCAAAAAGTAGTATCATAGTTTGGTAATATGTAGTTACAACTTCTAAACACTAATTACAATAACTGTAATAAAAAATTAGTTACAAATACTTACTACAAATATATTTTCTAATTACTTTGTAGCGACTATATTTTTTAATGAACGTTTAGGTGATAGTTAACTTTGTAGTTTACTTCATTTAAAAAAAAAAAATAATAATTGTAACTACACATGAAGCTATCTGCCAATTACATGAATGTTATTAGTAAAGGTTGTAACTACACATGTAGCTATCTGCCAATTACATGAATGTTATTAGTAAAGGTTGTAACTACACATGTAGCTATCTGCCAATTACATGAATGTTATTAGTAAAGGTTGTAACTACACATGTAGCTATCTGCCAATTACATGAATGTTATTAGTAAAGGTTGTTACTACACATGTAGCTATCTGCCAATTACATGAATGTTATTAGTAAAGGTTGTTACTACACATGTAGCTATCTGCCAATTACATGAATGTTATTAGTAAAGGTTGTATCTACACATGTACCTATCTGACAATTACATGAATGTTATTAGTAAAGGTAGTAACTACACATGTAGCTGTCTGCCAATTACATGAATGTTATTAGTAAAGGTTGTTACTACACATGTAGCTATCTGCCAATTACATGAATGTTATTAGTAAAGGTTGTAACTACACATGTAGCTATCTGCCAATTACATGAATGTTATTAGTAAAGGTTGTAACTACACATGTAGCTATCTGCCAATTACATGAATGTTATTAGTAAAGGTTGTAACTACACATGTAGCTATCTGCCAATTACATGAATGTTATTAGTAAAGGTTGTAACTACACATGTAGCTATCTGCCAATTACATGAATGTTATTAGTAAAGGCTGTAACTACACATTTAGCTATCTGCCAATTACATGAATGTTATTAGTAAAGGTTGTTACTACACATGTAGCTATCTGCCAATTACATGAATGTTATTAGTAAAGGTTGTAACTACACATGTAGCTATCTGCCAATTACATGAATGTTATTAGTAAAGGTTGTTACTACACATGTAGCTATCTGCCAATTACATGAATGTTATTAGTAAAGGTTGTTACTACACATGTAGCTATCTGCCAATTACATGAATGTTATTAGTAAAGGTTGTTACTACACATGTAGCTATCTGCCAATTACATGAATGTTATTAGTAAAGGTTGTTACTACACATGTAGCTATCTGCCAATTACATGAATGTTATTAGTAAAGGTTGTTACTACACATGTAGCTATCTGCCAATTACATGAATGTTATTAGTAAAGGTTGTAACTACACATTTAGCTATCTGCCAATTACATGAATGTTATTAGTAAAGGTTGTAACTACACATGTAGCTATCTGCCAATTACATGAATGTTATTAGTAAAGGTTGTTACTACACATTTAGCTATCTGCCAATTAAATGAATGTTATTAGTAAAGGTTGTAACTACACATTTAGCTATCTGCCAATTACATGAATGTTATTAGTAAAGGTGCAAATTTTTAATTTTTTTTAAAATCGTGCAATAAAAATAAAATATAGTGAGAAACGTGCAATTAAACCTTCTACTCTGTGGAAGAGGGGCTGCATTAAACCTTCTACTCTGTGGAAGAGGGGCTGCATTAAACCTTCTACTCTGTGGAAGAGGGGCTGCATTAAACCGTCTACTCTGTGGAAGAGGGGCTGCATTAAACCTTCTACTCTGTGGAAGAGGGGCTGCATTAAACCTTCTACTCTGTGGAAGAGGGGCTGCATTAAACCTTCTACTCTGTGGAAGAGGGGCTGCATTAAACCTTCTACTCTGTGGAAGAGGGGCTGCATTAAACCGTCTACTCTGTGGAAGAGGGGCTGCATTAAACCTTCTACTCTGTGGAAGAGGGGCTGCATTAAACCTTCTACTCTGTGGAAGAGGGGCTGCATTAAACCGTCTACTCTGTGGAAGAGGGGCTGCATTAAACCTTCTACTCTGTGGAAGAGGGGCTGCATTAAACCTTCTACTCTGTGGAAGAGGGGCTGCATTAAACCGTCTACTCTGTGGAAGAGGGGCTGCATTAAACCTTCTACTCTGTGGAAGAGGGGCTGCATTAAACCTTCTACTCTGTGGAAGAGGGGCTGCATTAAACCGTCTACTCTGTGGAAGAGGGGCTGCATTAAACCTTCTACTCTGTGGAAGAGGGGCTGCATTAAACCTTCTACTCTGTGGAAGAGGGGCTGCATTAAACCGTCTACTCTGTGGAAGAGGGGCTGCATTAAACCTTCTACTCTGTGGAAGAGGGGCTGCATTAAACCTTCTACTCTGTGGAAGAGGGGCTGCATTAAACCTTCTACTCTGTGGAAGAGGGGCTGCATTAAACCTTCTACTTTGTGGAAGAGGGGCTGCATTAAACCGTCTACTCTGTGGAAGAGGGGCTGCATTAAACCTTCTTCTCTGTGGAACAGGGGCTGCATTAAACCGTCTACTCTGTGGAAGAGGGGCTGCATTAAACCTTCTACTCTGTGGAAGAGGGGCTGCATTAAACCTTCTACTCTGTGGAAGAGGGGCTGCATTAAACCTTCTACTCTGTGGAAGAGGGGCTGCATTAAACCTTCCACTCTGTGGAAGAGGGGCTGCATTAAACCGTTTACTCTGTGGAAGAGGGGCTGCATTAAACCTTCTTCTCTGTGGAAGAGGGGCTGCATTAAACCGTCTACTCTGTGGAAGAGGGGCTGCATTAAACCTTCTACTCTGTGGAAGAGGGGCTGCATTGAACCTTCTACTCTGTGGAAGAGGGGCTGCATTAAACCTTCTACTCTGTGGAAGAGGGGCTGCATTAAACCTTCTTCTCTGTGGAAGAGGGGCTGCATTAAACCTTCTTCTCTGTGGAAGAGGGGCTGCATTAAACCTCCTACTCTGTGGAAGAGGGGCTGCATTGAACCTTCTACTCTGTGGAAGAGGGGCTGCATTAAACCTTCTTCTCTGTGGAAGAGGGGCTGCATTAAACCTTCTACTCTGTGGAAGAGGGGCTGCATTAAACCTTCTTCTCTGTGGAAGAGGGGCTGCATTAAACCTTCTACTCTGTGGAAGAGGGGCTGCATTAAACCTTCTACTCTGTGGAAGAGGGGCTGCATTAAACCTTCTTCTCTGTGGAAGAGGGGCTGCATTAAACCTTCTACTCTGTGGAAGAGGGGCTGCATTAAACCTTCTTCTCTGTGGAAGAGGGGCTGCATTAAACCTTCTACTCTGTGGAAGAGGGGCTGCATTAAACCTTCTACTCTGTGGAAGAGGGGCTGCATTGAACCTTCTACTCTGTGGAAGAGGGGCTGCATTAAACCTTCTACTCTGTGGAAGAGGGGCTGCATTAAACCTTCTACTCTGTGGAAGAGGGGCTGCATTAAACCTTCTACTCAGTGGAAGAGGGGCTGCATTAAACCGTCTACTCTGTGGAAGAGGGGCTGCATTAAACCTTCTACTCTGTGGAAGAGGGGCTGCATTAAACCGTCTACTCTGTGGAAGAGGGGCTGCATTAAACCTTCTACTCTGTGGAAGAGGGGCTGCATTGAACCTTCTACTCTGTGGAAGAGGGGCTGCATTAAACCTTCTACTCTGTGGAAGAGGGGCTGCATTGAACCTTCTACTCTGTGGAAGAGGGGCTGCATAGTTAAATAAATCGAATATTACAGACAGAACCAACATACTTATATAATTGTTATTTTACACACATGTGCTGACAAAAACTACAGAACATTTGATTTGATGACTGGATGAAGGGTATTAATTAATAATACCAACAAGGTGAGGAATAACCCTTCAAAACTTCAAACATTACTTTTATTTCGCCATCACAACGTTTCGGACTATTCGTCCATCTTCAGGAGATCATGTCCAGTCAATAATTACAGTTACATTTAAAACGTTATATAATAAATAAAAATGATTCCTATAAGGTACCAAGTCAAATTACCCATCTAGATCAATTAAAAACATTCATTATTTCACAGCCATATTAGAATCTTCTAATTGATCTTGATGGGTAATTTGACTTGGTACCTTATAGGAATCATTCTTATTTATTTTATGACGTTTTTAATGTTATTTAAATTTTAACGTGCATTATTATTAACTAGGAGTTTTGGGACGGGTTATCTATAGGTTACCACCATTTTCTAGCCAGGATAGGGCTAATGTATTTTCTTTTTTCTAAAGAAAAGCCACCACCCCTTAGTGGTAATCGAACCCACGATACTTGGCACGGAGTGTTAAGTGCTCAAGCATTAGCACTCACGGCCACCGGGCCTCCATATTGTAATTAAACAAAATTGATAATATATATATATACATATATATATATACACATATATATATATATATATATATATATATACATATATATATATATATATATATATATATATATATATATATATATATTTCTATGTCTATATTACTATAAAATGAGTGAATTTCTGAAGTGTATGATATAATGTTTGAAGATAAATACCCTGAAGCGGTTGTAATCCCATGATAAAAGTAAATTGTTTGATATAACTCATGTTAATCGCTCCCACTTTGAATTCCAGCTCCCATCAAGGGGGGCTTAAGTATCTAATACATCTTCTGGGAATATCTAACTCCTACGAATATTTCTTATGTACAACAATCGAAAAGGCAGAATAACATTTACGTTCAAGCTAGAGTTTCTTACAAGTTTTGGGTATTTTTCACGATTTTTTTGGTATGAAAACGTTTCCCATTAAAATAAATAATACAAACAAAACTTGAAAAAGTCCACAAAAACTGCTCCATCTTATCGCGGTTCCATTCATATCCCTAATGCCATTCGTATCCCTAATGCCATTCATATCCCTAATGCCATTCATATCCCTAATGCCATTCATATCCCTAATGCCATTCATATCCCTAATGCCATTCATATCCCTAATGCCATTCATATCCCTAATGCCATTCATATCCCTAATGCCATTCGTAAAGGGATAGCAGCAGTTATTTCTAGGTTTAGATATTTCATGAAATATATATCCCCAAAAAAACATAAATGTGAAATAGAGGCCAAGTTCCTGCCCCCACAAAGAAACACTCCCTTCCTCAAAAATATCCCCTCCTAAAACCCCCCCAAAAACGCCTTACCATCCTACACTCCAAAAAAGTAGTATGAGTTGGTGTATTAATTCAACCAAAAATATTTGCCAATACAAGAGATGATACAAGAAAGAAATGTCCAAGTTCATTACTTGGAAGACCTCATAGTTACTTACTAAGAACAGTAAAGACACTTCAACTGACCTTTAAAAACAACAATAAAAATACTTATATCCAGTTACTAAAATATCACTTTCCTCAACCAGGTATATTCTTAAACTTGGCAATGTTTAGTTTTTCTCTAAAGATAATTTCGGCACGAAAAAAACATTGCCAAGTTTAAGAATATACCTGGTTGAGGAAAGTGATATTTTAGTAACTGGATATAAGTATTTTTATTGTTGTTTTTAAAGGTCAGTTGAAGTGTCTTTACTGTTCTTAGTAAGTAACTATGAGGTCTTCCAAGTAATGAACTTGGACATTTCTTTCTTGTATCATCTCTTGTATTGGCAAATATTTTTGGTTGAATTAATACACCAACTCATACTACTTTTTTGGAGTGTAGAATGGTAAGGCGTTTTTGGGGGGTTTTAGGAGGGGATATTTTTGAGGAAGGGAGTGTTTCTTTGTGGGGGCAGGAACTTGGCCTCTATTTCACATTTATGTTTTTTTTTGGGGATCTCATTACTTTTTTCTAAGTATTAAATATAATTTAGTTGCCGCATACCTACTGGCTTTTGTACTTCATATAAAACCAGGGTCTTTGGATTCTGCATGAGGTTCTCCTTACTTCTTGATATTTGATACCAATAATCGTATGTCGAGTCAGTGTCAGTATTCCGAGGAGTGAGGACTCTGAGCTCCCGAGGATTAGTGCCAACGTGTTCTGCCCCGCTTTAGAGGGCCAGCCCTCTATTCTTTATTCTGTCTTTTTTCTTTTTTTTACTTAATTTCAAAACATCAAGTTTTTTCACAAAATGGAATTAACTGAAGCTTCAACATCTAAAAACTGGAACCCAGTACCACCGGCCAAAAGGAAGCGACCACCACATTATCCCAAAAAAGATGAATTCAAGGTACAAACCTCAAATATATATGAGATTTTCTCAGATATGTCTGACGAAGACGAGGGAATAATAGAAGAAAATACCTCCAAAAACATTAAAGTGCCACCTTTAGTCCTTTATAATCAAATGAAATCAATAAAAAACAACATAGACTATATAAAAAGTAAATTGAAAAATAATTTCCATGTAAAATATAAAGACAATAGAACAATATGGTATCCCACAACTAAAGAAGATTATAATGAACTCAAAAAAGTATTCGCTGAATCTAGTGCTGAATTCCATACTTATACTCTTCAAGAAGAAAAAGAGCCCAGAATAGTTCTCAAAGGACTACCAGCTAATTTCCACATAAATGAAATTAAACAAGAGCTAGAACACCAAAATGTTCTCGTTAAGGAAATAATTCAGCTACAGAAGAAATTGGAGGACAATAATTATCAAAAATTTCCAATATTTATAGTAAAAGTTAGCAATATAACCCAACTCAGCACTATAAAAACCATAAAAACAATTTCCAACGTGGTAGCCTACTGGGAAAAAGTCAAAACCAGAAATAATATAACCCAATGCTATAAGTGCCAATCATATTTTCATGTAGCCAGGAATTGTTACAGGAAACCAAAGTGTTTAAAATGTGCAGGTGAACATTTAAGCTCGAACTGTCCCAATCAAAATACAGCAACACCAGTCTGTGCCAACTGTGGTTAACATCATCAAGCAAATGATGAATCATGTGGAGTGAGAATCAGACAGTTGGAAATAAAAAACAGAAAACTCCTGCTGAAGCCATCTTGGAACTCCACCAAACGACCAGAATTCTCACAACATGACTTTCCACCTCTACCACCTTCCAGACCCATCAATAACTTCACACCGAGAGAAGAAACTCAACCAACAGGTAGTGGACTATTTGATGGTTTTAAAGAAATTAAATCTATTTTCAATTCATTAGATATAAGTAAATTAATTAGAATAGCCAAGTCCACCTTTTCAAAAATAAAACAAACAACAGACCCAATTGAAAAAATAACAGTAATTATTGAATCTGTAATGGAATATTTTGAATAACATGGCTACATCAGGTACACATTCAACACATGATGAAAAAATAAACACCCTCTTTTGGAACTGTTGTTCCATTAAAAACAAAAACCTCCAGTTTAACTATTTTTTATCGCAAAATGATGTTGCTATAGCTGGCCTTTGTGAAACTAAACTAGACACAAATATAAATTTCACAGTTCCCTATTACAAGGTTTACCGTAATGATAGGAACACCAATGGAGGTGGAGTAGCAATAATAATAAAAAATACTATCCACCATACCCAAATCAATATCCCCAAACTCAAAAATATTGAGGCTGTTGGTGTTAAACTTCATTCACTACCCCACAATCATATAGTAATATCTCCCTATTTACCTCCGGATAAAGAATTGTTAATAGAGGATATGGATAAGATTACGAATCTTGGGCATAAAGTAATAATCATGTCTGATCTCAACTCAAAAAATGTCGCGTGGAACTGCCGCAAAAATAACAAAAATGGTAAAATTCTTCTAAACTACATTTTAAATAAAAACCTATCTATAGGTTCATACACAAGCTCACATATAAGCTCACATATAAGTTTTTTAAAGCATGCAAGGGAAAACCTAACCCACTAATCAAGAATATAGGTAACTATAGCAAAAGTAGCACTAAGAGATATGTACATATAAGGACAAAACATATATTATTGAAATAACTATAACACACCATGCTGACTGCATGCCAAGAACTGGATTATATTATCAGGAGTGAGATAACTATAAATAAACATTTACTCATTAATCCCTAACTGTATATTCTATTGTATATATATATATATATATATATATATATATATATATATATATATATATATAGTACTTCTTATTATTAACTATTTTCCTTCCAAATAATGAATTTTATATTCACTCTCACAATGTAATAGAGCAAGGAAATGAAGAAGATACATTTCATGCATTAAAGTTATTGTCATTGACATTAAAGTTAATTTGTTTTATATTGTAAATTTATCCTTGTGGTCTGTAGGTACACCATGTATATATCATGTTTTGTTTTTATATCAAATAAACAGTTAAATTTAAAAAAAAAAAAAAATAAAAAAAAAAAAAATAAGAATAATTAACCTACATACATCTAATCCCTAGACTAGAAAAGTTAGAAGCTCTTCCAGATGACATTACTCTAGAGGACAAATTGATTGCTTTCTTAACTAAACTATTGCACTGTAAAACACAGGAACCTTATCCCGAGGATAAAGATCACAATATGGAAAGTGTAGAAGGCCTTCAAGAAAAATATAAGAACAAAGACGATACGTTTTGGGTTTGTGATCCTAAACTTTGTAATTAAGATGGCTCGACTTTGAAAAACTTAGTATCTGCTTTGAAGTATATTATGCAGTGAACCCCTATGACTTTATTTACTACATTAAAGAAAGAAGTCACAACTGTTTTTGTTAAGATGCGTCGAAATGTTTTTTAAAACATCAAATATAGGTTCTCCTTACCACGACGATTCATTTGATAGCCCACATGATGGGTTTCAGAAGGAATGATGGCATTTCCATGGAACAAAA
This sequence comes from Gonocerus acuteangulatus, assembly GCA_946811695.1. Classification (NCBI taxonomy): domain Eukaryota; kingdom Metazoa; phylum Arthropoda; class Insecta; order Hemiptera; family Coreidae; genus Gonocerus; species Gonocerus acuteangulatus. The sequence continues at coordinate 2,911,935 of OX328130.1, forward strand.
AGTACAAAACATCATAGGTAATACGACACTCCCGTATCAAGACCTACCTGCGTGCCAAGTTTGGTCAAAATAGGCCAAACGGTGTAAATTTGTATAAGGAACAAACATACAGACAGACAGCTGAAAGACCTTTTTTACCTAGCCTAGTGCATTCCCCGGACCAAGACCTACCTGTGTGCCAAGTTTTGTCAAAATCGGTCAAATGGTGTGAATTTGTGTAAGGAACAAACATGCAGACAGACAGCTGATAGACGATTTTGACTAGCCTATGACACTACCCGGATAAAGAACTACCTGTTTGCCAAGTTTTGTCAAAATCGGTCAAACGGTGTGTATTTGTATAAGGAACAAACAGACAAACAGCTGATAGACAATTTAACCTAGCCTATGATTCTCCCCGTATCAAGACACATCTGTGTAGCAAGTTTGGTCAAAATCGGTCTAACGGTACGGATTTGTAAGAGGAACAAACATACAGACAGACAGCTGGTATACGATTTTTACCGAGCCTATATGCGTCTAATTGTTTCTTAAAACATCAAATATAGGTTCTTCATACCGAGACAATTCATTTGATACCCCACATCATGGGTTTCGGACGGAATGATGGGTTTCCGAAGGAAGTACAAAACTGGAACGTCCCCGCCCCGGAAGCGGAGTCAAACACAACTTTTCGCGATTTTTCGATTTTTTCCTTTAATAACGTCTTTATATCTATCTTCATGCAAAATTTTAAGTCTCTAGCATCATGGGAAGTGCCTAATAATTTTGATGAGTCAGTGAGTGAGTGAGTGAGTGAGTGAGTGAGTCCTATAAATCCCGATTTTCGATCGCTTATATCTCAGATACTATTCGATGTAGAATTATGAAAATTTCCAGTTTTACTCACATCTAGTAGTATAATACCTGTGTAAAATTTCATAACTTTATCTTTACCTGGTTGAAAGTTATGAGAGTGTAAAAATCGGCTCTAAGACCGCCTGTAATATACACACAGTATGCTTAGGCCGGAACTTGGCCTGGCGCACTACCGTGCGCCTAGATTAACTAAAACCTTAAAGATAAGTAAGGATTATGAAGTATTCAAAGCGGAAATTACTCCATCTTATTTCTCAACGTCCGCTTTTGGAAACACTATAACAACGTTTTTCATTTTCTTGTCTTGTTTTACTCAAATACTCATTTTACTGTTTAAATGTAATTACAAAAAAAACAACAAACATTTTAATAGAAAAAAACTAACAATTTCATCTATATATTATGTTCTAGTATTTTATGTTTTTGTCTTTTTCCATATATGTATGTGTATTTGTGCATGTAGGCATATATATATATATATATATGTATGTATATTTCAGTATTACATCCGTCCTACTTGTTTTTACAGCCCTGATGAAGGCTTGAAGTTCAAGCCGAAACGTCGGAACAATAAAACCATTTTTATGATAAAATGTAGTTTTATTAAGTAGCAGTGACCGAACCCCGACAATTCCTACCTTGCATCATCTACGGTCAACCATCTCCTCTCAATCCCTACCTTGCATCATCTACGGTCAACCATCTCCTCTCAATCCCTACCTTGCATCATCTACGGTCAACCATCTCCTCTCAATCCCTACCTTGCATCATCTACGGTCAACCATCTCCTCTCAATCCCTACCTTGCATCATCTACGGTCAACCATCTCCTCTCAATCCCTACCTTGCATCATCTACGGTCAACCATCTCCTCTCAATCCCTACCTTGCATCATCTACGGTCAACCATCTCCTCTCAATCCCTACCTTGCATCATCTACGGTCAACCATCTCCTCTCAATCCCTACCTTGCATCATCTACGGTCAACCATCTCCTCTCAATCCCTACCTTGCATCATCTACGGTCAACCATCACCTCTCAATCCCTACCTTGCATCATCTACGGTCAACCATCTCCTCTCAATCCCTACCTTGCATCATCTAAGGTCAACCATCTCCTCTCAATCCCTACCTTGCATCATCTACGGTCAACCATCTCCTCTCAAAGAATTTCGAAGTTTTAAACCCTTATTTTTCAGATATAGCACAATCGAAAATTACATCAAAATCTTTTTCGTAGAAAATGTTTTGAATGGTCACCTTCTACTTACCAGAAATCAGTCTTTCAGTTTCCTCCATTTATTTCTACACAAACATGATACAGGTATGGTGTATTCAAAGGCGGGTGGGGGTCCTGGTGTCTTCAAAGACCTGGGTCCTGGTGTCTTCAAAGTCTGGGTCCTGGTGTCTTCAAAGTCGGGAACATTTGGCTAACCCCAATAATATGTTTGCGTGACAAGTTTCATTGCAATGTTCAAAAAATATTCTACGTACATTAAAGATTTATTGGGTGTCTCTTGTGGACTAGTGGCTAGCGCCTTAGATTCATAAGCGGGAGATGGTGGGTTCGATCACCACCGGCGCACACTGGGCAAAACGACTACTTTACGGCGACAAAAGTCCAAAATGTGATGTCGTCGTAGAAAGTCAATTTACGTGTCAAAACGTGTTCAAGTCTTCTATTCATTGAAAACAGAACCATTTTTTTTAGCTAGTTTAACCCAAATCTGTTTAAAACAATAAGGAAGGCAACCATTGCTAGTCACTTGCTCTTCCTCTGCTTAGTCTTGTTCCAACTACGGTCTTTGTAAGGTGTGTTTTAAAAATTGTGTGTAAATTTTATAAATTCTTTTCACAATGGATTTATTACCTAGTGGTATGTTCTTTATAAATACATAATATATATCTAATAACAGAAAGGCATATCGAAGAAAAAAATATATTAATGAAATTATTACTAGATTGTTTAATATTTTGTTGATTACTCAAGTTTGAGTAAGGTTTAAAAAAAAGTTCCACAAAGTTCCACTTCCAAATATTTTTTGGAATAAGCCAATAATAATATTAATAACTATAACTGTGCCCACGACTTCGTCTGCGCAGATAGTGACTTAGGGCACCATTTTTGGATATATTTAATATAAATCTACTTTACAGTAATGCTTCTCTATACACGATATTAGAGGTATAGCCATCGGGGATCAAGCATACAGGCTGGTAGGATTGCTAACACCTGACAGAGCCACTAAGCTGACCCCTTAGGGATTGTTAAACCCTAGTGTGTATAGAGGTATAGCCATCGGGGATCAAGCAAACAGGCTGCTAGGATTGCTAACACCTGACCCTGTCACTAAGCTGACTCCTTAGGGATTGTTAAACCCTAGTGTGTATAGAGGTATAGCCATCGGGGATCAAGCATACAGGCTGGTAGGATTGCTAACACCTGACAGAGCCACTAAGCTGACCCCTTAGGGATTGTTAAACCCTAGTGTGTATAGAGGTATAGCCATCGGGGATCAAGCAAACAGGCTGCTAGGATTGCTAACACCTGACCCAGTCACTAAGCTGACTCCTTAGGGATTGTTAAACCCTAGTGTGTATAGAGGTATAGCTATCGGGGATGAAGCATACAGGCTGCAGGGATTGCTAACACCTGACCCAGTCACTAAGCTGACTCCTTAGGGATTGTTAAACCCTAGTGTGTATAGAGGTATAGCCATCGGGGATCAAGCATACAGGCTGCTAGGATTGCTAACACCTGACCCTGTCACTAAGCTGACTCCTTAGGGATTGTTAAACCCTAGTGTGTATAGAGGTATAGCCATCGGGGATCAAGCATACAGGCTGCTAGGATTGCTAACACCTGACCCTGTCACTAAGCTGACTCCTTAGGGATTGTTAAACCCTAGTGTGTATAGAGGTATAGCCATCGGGGATGAAGCATACAGGCTGCTAGGATTGCTAACACCTGACCCTGTCACTAAGCTGACCCCTTAGGGATTGTTAAACCCTAGTGTGTATAGAGGTATAGCCATCGGGGATCAAGCATACAGGCTGCTAGGATTGCTAACACCTGACCCAGTCACTAAGCTGACTCCTTAGGGATTGTTAAACCCTAGTGTGTATAGAGGTATAGCCATCGGGGATCAAGCAAACAGGCTGCTAGGATTGCTAACACCTGACCCAGTCACTGAGCTGACTCCTTAGGGATTGTTAAACCCTAGTGTTTATAGAGGTATAGCCATCGGGGATCAAGCATACAGGCTGCTAGGATTGCTAACACCTGACAGAGCCATTAAGCTGACCCCTTAGGGTTTGTTAAACCCTAGAGTGTATAGAGGTATAGCCATCGGGAACCAAGCATACAGGCTGCTAGGATTGCTAACACCTGACGCAGTCACTAAGCTGACTCCTTAGGGATTGTTAAACCCTAGTGTGTATAGAGGTATAGCCATCGGGGATGAAGCATACAGGCTGCTAGGATTGCTAACACCTGACCCTGTCACTAAGCTGACTCCTTAGGGATTGTTAAACCCTAGTGTGTATAGAGGTATAGCCATCGGGGATCAAGCATACAGGCTGGTAGGATTGCTAACGCCTGACAGAGCCACTAAGCTGACCCCTTAGGGATTGTTAAACCCTAGTGTGTATAGAGGTATAGCCATCGGGGATGAAGCATACAGGCTGCTAGGATTGCTAACACCTGACCCAGTCACTAAGCTGACTCCTTAGGGATTGTTAAACCCTAGTGTGTATAGAGGTATAGCTATCGGGGATGAAGCATACAGGCTGGTAGGATTGCTAACACCTGACCCAGTCACTAAGCTGACTCCTTAGGGATTGTTAAACCCTAGTGTGTACCAAGTGCCTGACAAGCAGCAGACATACAGACAAACAGACAACAATTCTATAAATCATTGTTTTGGGTACCATAGCGTTGATAAATGTCCCCAATAGTATTTTTTCCCATATATCTTCAATGTACAGAGAGCGATGTGTTAGAATTTTATTATATTTATAGAAAAGTACTGTTATGATATTTAATTGACATACAAGCATACAATAATTGTAGCAGACGGATAGATGGCCTGTATTTGTGATTGCTAACTAAACTAATCGTATACAAACAAACCGGTGAGAGATTCAATCGGCTGTCATCATTTCGCGAGCATCGGATCATCAACAAGGGATTTAACAAAATTATACATCAAACAACGGGATCATCTTCGGGATCATTTCGTTATTTAAGTAGACTACTCAAAACGGGATGAATAATTTGGTTTCAGCAAGACAAATAGAAATTCACACGAATCGTCATCAAATAGTGCTTGAACATAATTCTAGCCGCACCCACCTTATTGAAATACTTTGAACAATTAGGAATTTTAACACTGCCCTCGCTGTATATTTTAGCAATAGTAAGATATGTGACACGCCAAAAAAGAAAAAGAAAAATTCAGAAACATATGACAACATTTTATAGGAAAGGAGTGGAGTGTTGTGGGTGGGGTTTGTTCAATTTCCTGCCTGAGGAATTAAGAAACATCCAGCGGATCAAAAGACTTATCCAGAAACTGAATAGAATTCTTCGACAAAGAACTTGTTATACAACTGAAGAATTTCCTGAAATAGATTTAGCATCCGGATTGGGATCTTGTCTTAAATCTGTAAATGTATTATAATATTAGTATATGACTTGTCCATATCTCGATAAACGAGTTTTTGGAAATAAAGATTATTCTATTCTAATAGTAGCATTTTAGTAGTAGCATTCTAATAGTAGCATTCTAATAGTAGCTTTTTTTGTAGCTTACATATTTTTAGCAGTCGAGAACCCCCTCTGTCCTGTGAGAACTATCTCGACATTTAACCTACATGTAGTTCCTTGTAACCGACATATAGTTCCTGATAAACTACATATAGTTCCTTGTAACCTACATATAGTTCCTGATAACCGACATATAGTTCCTGATAACCTACATATAGTTCGTCACGTTTCCAAATGACTTTTTCACAAGCAAAATTGTTTCTATTTAGAGAAAAATCATTTACAATAGATTTTACTAATTAAATGATTTAAAATATATCAGTCTGTTTGGATGGAAACGAAGATTGTCCTGACTTCTTTTTTTTTTTGCGGCGCTTCAACATCTAGGCCATTAGCGCCGACATCCAGGGCGCAGCGAGGAATTTTCTCAACGAGCCCTGAGATGAGAAAATTCCTGCCGCCGGTAGGGAACGAACCCACCATCTCCTGCTTATGTAGCCAAGGCGCTAGCCACTAGACCACGGGCGACCCCGATTTTCCTGACTTATTTTGATTTTTGCTATAATATTCCTTAGGAAATATCTAAAGTATGAGCATAAAGAGAATCTCCATGAAGTTCCACCTGAGTGTTAAACCTTTGATGCATGATTTTTTCATTTCTCATAAAAAAAATCTGAGAGGTAGAAATAGGCCTCAGGATAACGGTAAAAATACGGAAAAAATTGATCGAGTTTTTTTTTTCGAGATATTTATAAAAACTGAAAGACGCCTGTAGGCATCATTGTGCATATGGGGAGGAATGTTTTTGTGAATGAACATGTAAGCATTTACATTTATTGAAACATATAAAGAATTTATGAGTTAAAGTTAAAAAGAACTCTCTTCTCTTTTCATCAAAATCACAAATGGTAATCCTTGAAACATGATTTGCCTTTAGCTAAACACAAATAAAGTTCACATTTATCACAGTAACCACAAGTTTGGTTCTTGTAGTTTTCCATCCTGCATCTCATCTTCTGAGATTCATCAGGCAGTACATCCTCAATCAAATCATCCAAATCTGAGAAGGGACCATTCAAATCATCGCCATTTACCTCTAAAACATTGGCTGAAAATACGCCAAGGTTCAGAAAGAACATTTTCATCGACATCTTCATCATCCTCACTATCATCTGGTCCTGTGATTATATGGAAAATTTATTTCTCCTCTCCCCATTATCGATCAGATAATGGGATCCATCGCTCAGACCTCAGAACCAGATGCATGATGGTGTCCACAGGAAACAAATGAACAACCACAAAAATTGACACAAAAAATAAAAATTCAATAAAACAAACTTTCACTTCGTAAAATACACCACTAGTACTAAGGAGTACGATTTATTTAAGGTCAAAATTGACGTTTTTAATAGTATTGTGGCGTTGCGAAACAGGTCCCCTCGGGATGAGAAACAAGACTCCTGGTTTTGTCAACATTAACTTGTTTATCCTTTCTCGGGAAAAAAGTACAATGCTCAAAATCTTCCAGTCCCTTTGATACTTGTTGATGTTTACAGGGACCGAAATATAACTTGAAAAAACTCGATATAGTGCTCTGTGGAGTGTAAAATATAATATGATGCCTGTAGGCATCACGATGCAACATAGGGTTACGTATACTTTACGGATTGCGGGGTATCCTCCCTTAACTTCCGGCCCATATATACACATGTGTGTGTGTGTATGCTTATATAGGTACTTGTTAACTGTTTCATTTCAGCTACATGAAAACGGTTTGAAACATTTCTTAGTTTTGGCGCAAAACTGATATTGTAATGGCATTTCGAAAAATCACGGATTGGTATATACCCATGAATTTCCTGGGATTTTATCCGGATCAGGTGTTCATAAAGAAAAAAAAAAATGGGTACTATATGTGTAAATTTCAGAAGGACTAAGAGACTCAACTGACACTACAGTTTGAGCTGAAAGGATAAAACATCCGACTCATTGAGTCGCTTTTAGTTCCATTTCAGTGAGTTTAAACTCGGAACCAGTTCACTGCATTGGCTCTAGGATCCGGCTCACTGAGTCGGTTCTTTGGTTGGTATCCATAGTTCCGCGGATTTGCTTATCAAACAATAGTTTTCGTTCGAATTGTTGATAACTCCTTAATTCAATCAGTTTTCCTTATGAATAGACTATAAAGTTGTCTATCTATCGTCTTGTATCTAATAAATAAAATTCACAAAGGAATATCCTATTTATTATTTATTGTAGAAGTTATGTTATTTTCTTTAGTATGGTATTTAGAGTTTATTGATTTCTTAAACAAGATAGTATATATTTATTATTATTGTATTTAATGCTTTGTGAACGGTCCATTTCCGTGGGCCTCTTTCCCGTTAAGAAGTTCTCCCTGGCAGCCCCACCCCCATGAAGTGAAAGTAGCGCGATTCCTTACCTTGAAAACTTACTGACTGCGGATTCAATTTGCATATCTGTGGGAATATTAAAGGCCGAAAACTGAAGTGCAGGAAGTGAGAGGAAGCTTATTGTGTGAGAAAGACAGGAGATTGGCTTTGTAGTCATCCTTACTCCGTGCTGTTTACTGGGAGAGAAGTTACACCGGTAGACACCTGGTGGGAATAACTGATCGTGTGATAATTGATTAGGTATCGATCAAAAAGAGTTGAAAATAAAAAAATGTACTAATATCGCTATTGGAAAATCGGGATTGGTGGCAGAAGGGTGAAAATTTAGCGATGTATGTAATTTTTAATGCCAAATCACAAAAAAATAATTTTTTTGGCCAAATGATAAAAAATAAATTTTTGGTAGTGGACCACCACCCTTATCACTTAGGAGTATGAAAAATAGTTTACGCCCTATTCTCAGACCTGCCGAATATACACAAAACATTTCATAAATATCTGTCAAACCGTTTCGGAGGAGTTTTTTTTACAAACACTCTGACATATATATATATATATATATATATATATATATATATATATATATATATATATATATTTGTCTGTTCACTCCCTTACAAGCTTAAAAATAGTCCGATTTTAATAAAATTAAGCACAAAAAATATCTCGTCTAATTTAAAATGTGATGTTTGTTACAAGGAGAATCCGCCTACCGGAACATGGTTATATAGACAAAATTTGAGTTACACTTGTTATCGGAACACGAATAAAAATCATTTTTAAGTCGATATCTGTAACTATTATTGAGAAACTACTTTTTCTAATTGATGTTCGTTTTGAGTACTTAGAATCATTGAATTCAGTTTAAATATTTTCTAAATGTTTGAAATTAGACGAGGCATATTTTTACAGATGATTCCTGGACTATGGAGCTAGTCAAACACGAAAATACATTTTCCGTACAATCCTTCGTTTTGGAATAAAGTAATCCTCGCTGTCATTAAAATGTTGATTGATTTCAATATTTTGTATTGTAGGTGTAGTAATTACGCTGTTGTAATTATAAATGCATAATTTATGTTTCTGATTGTAAATATTAATTAAGGTTCTAATTACAGGTATTACTAATTCTTAATCCATTAGCTGAAGCTTAGCTCTTAGCGGGTGAATATTTCAACATCATTATCGAGCGAAAATGGCTAGTTATTATTATTTATTGGTTATCGTCATAAATATTCACAAAAGAACAGTTACTTTTTGTGGAAATCAATCTAATACAAAAGGCATTCATATCGCACTAGTATTTCTAAAGTGACACAACTCAAAAATCTGTGTTTTTCAGTTCTGACTATGAAAGACATTGGTAAATATCTCTTTATCAACCATCAAAACTGTATGTTCCTAGCTTCAGAGCTTGTATACCAGAGGGAACTTGTATCACTCTTCCAGTCTTCATGCTATTCCATCTACATAGGCAAGAGTGACACATTTTCAGTTGAGTATTATTTTGAGTTGTGTCTCTTTAGAAATACTAGTGGGATATCTTCTCATAGATAGAAAGATAGATATTAGCTAAGGCCGAATCTGTAAAACATGGCTCTATTTGGATGTTAAGAGGGTGCAGGCTATTTTCTTGGGGAATATACTAAATTTAACATATCTTGGGGAATAACAATAATTTTAGTATGCGTAAATCGAAAATTCCATTATTATTATTATTATTATTATTATTATTATTATTATTATTATATGCTCTATTATTTAAAAATGTTAAAATATTTTTGCAGCTTTGCAAAGCTTAAACATAAGGGGAAAATATAGGCATTTTTTCCGGCAGATTAAAATGCATTTAAGCATCATATTCTAGAAAACAATTGTAGCTTATGTAATAAAACAGCAAACCAAATGTCGTTTTAATCGGTGTTTTTGCATAATAATTTTATAGCTGAGGTATCAGCGAAAAACTAACATTTTTCGAATTGTTGATTATTCCAAAAAAATTTTTTACATATTTAAAAACAATTAAAGAACTCAAACATTAAAACATTTCAAAGCTTGAAAATCGGTAAAATCAAAGAAAACTTTTCCGGATTTTTCGATCTTTTCCTTTAATAACACCCTAACGTCTACCATTCTGAAAAATTTCAAGTCTCTAGCTTCTTTGGAAGTTCCTAATAATTTTGATGAGTGAGTGAGTCCTATAAATTCCGATTTTCCATCGCCTATATCTCAGAAACTATTCAATGTAGAATTATCAAACTTTCCAATTTTACTCACATCTTTAACTTGTTCAAAGTTATGAGACGCTAAAAATTGGCTCTAATACTTATCTGCAACACGTGGTCGGCCTGGGTCGAAAATCAAGGTTTTATTTGTGTACGCGTTTAATGTTTTCCCAAAAAATAAGTATTTCAATTCCAATTTTTTTAAAATGACACAAGGGATAATATGAGGACGTTATGAAAATTCATTTCCTAAGAGTTGTAAATTTTTTTAAGCTTCTGACTGTTTGTTTTTGGAGCCAATATGAAGCAATCTTGATATTAAACGTCTAAGCTATTTCGAAACACCATGTAGTTTGCTGTTTGGAGAAGCTGGCTGTGTCGGAGGGATTTGGGCTTGCTAACTCGAGCTTAACTCGTATTGAGTAAAGTTTGTTGTAAGCTGTAAGCAGTTTTGTACAGTTTTGGGGCAAACACTCCAACGCTGACAATAGGCCCGGCTTAGAGCAATATCTTGTAGTTAGCGGTGAGTTGCTCATGAAGATTGTATCAATAGGCGAGAAACATGTTGCTGTATTTATGGTGAGGCGGTGGTCGTCATGAGGGATATATGATAGTTTTAGAGATATTGGTGACATTGACGAATTGATTTTAGCATAATGTTTATATATATGTATATTTATATATACAGGGTGTCCCACATTGAGATGACATAATTTTAAGGGTTTATTCTGCACTTCATTTGTAGTTCAGGGACGCAGAAATGAGCGTCCTATCTCAACATGTAGCAGAGCTATTCAAACTTTTGTCTATTTTCAAAACTATTGGATTTCTTATGAAAAACAGTGTTTTCCGGATTTCCAGTCTATGTATCGCAAATTACGACCACATTTTTAGAATCTACATTAAATTTCCAATAAGAAACACCAGTTATTGAAATGTTGTCATGTAAATTAGGAGCTACACTAAGAGTCATATAGATGTGAACTATTGTTATTAGGGTTTTCTTAACTCAATCAATATTTTCTTAATCAGCTATTTGTAGACTTAGCGGTTTGCCTCCGCCTCAAAAGTTGCCTTATTTAATAAGCTATAAAATGGTACCTCGTTGTTTTAGAAACAAAAATTATTTAAGTCTATTTTTTCTGATTTCTAAGTCAAAACTAATACATTTGCTTTAGCGTGAAGAAGCCATTCCGAACACATTATTTAATTTCACGCGAATATGGTGATGTCCCATCCTTCCAACATTAGGTATACACACTTTTTGCTCTGATTAAGGATTAGGGGACACTTTGGAAAGATTGAAATATGACAGAAGAACATTGTGGAAATAATCACAATTATTGTTAACATAATAAATACAGATGATATATTTTTATGCTTTCAGGGTCTTGTTTTATGAATTTCTATTTTTAAGAGTAGTATAATAGTCTTTTCATTTAAATCTATTTTTTTTTCGCTTTATATTTGCAGGAGAGACTTTTTTCAATACAATTTATAATGAATAACCCAGTTACTTAATAATTATTATTATTATTATTTTATTTTTACGATACTCCACATCGTTAGTGAGTAGCATCGAATGGCCCTTTTGCACCTGAGTGCTGCTCACAGTGATATTTCGAATACCAAGTCAGTAAATCACCAATCTAGGTATAATATATTAAAATAACAAAGAGGTAAAAAAATAAATAAATTAAATTAGAGAAAACAAAAAATCTATAGAAAACACAAGAAATAAATTAAACATTAAATAAAGTAGCCTAAAATTCTTTATGTTGTGAATGTTTTCATATTTTGTCGTGTATGTTAATATTTTTCAAGTGTGTAATAATGTTGTCAAAATGGTGACTGCTATCAGTAAGTAGGTCAGTAATGTCCCGAGGTATGTCCAAGTTCGTTATAAGAATGCAGTCTGTTAGTATATGTTTGACTGTTAGTTCTGTATTGCAGATCTGGCATGTTGGTCTGTCAGTATTAGTCATTAAGTATTCGTGAGTAATGCGTGTGTGGCCTATTCGTAGTCTTGCAAGAACTATTTCCTCTCTCCGGGAATTTCTGTATGCGCTTGGCCAGTCAGTAAGTGTAGGTTTGATTTGTCTTAGTTTGTTGTCAGTCAGATTAATCCATTCTAGTTGCCATTTTTATTGTATGGTATTTCGATGTGTTCTAGTAACATCTTAGATGCACAGTTCGTAATGTGGGTAAATGTTTTTCTCTGTAGCAAGCTTGGCTTGTATGTCAGCAGTCGTGCTCAGTCCAAGGTTTTCATGTCCTGGCAGCCACCATAATGATATATGTTTTCCTAATGAACGTAAGATGTGAATGTGTTCTTTGATTTCTGTGCAAGTAGGGTGTACATGTTTTGTAGTGACTGGAGTGAACTCAGAGAATCTGTGAATAGGATTAATTGTGAATGTAGCGTCGATGGAATATTCTTTATAGCAAGAAGTATGGCATGCAATTCAGCTTCATATATGCTACAGGTTGGAGGCAGTTTTTGAGAAAATGAAGTGCCTTCAATAACCATTGCAGCTCCTACGCCATTTTCTGTTTCTGATCCATCTGTGTATATTTTGAGAGAGTCTGCGTGTTTTGTTAGAATTTGTTTAAAGTAATTACTGTAGAAGAGAGTAGCTGATGGATCTGTTTTTTTTTTGTGAATTGTGAATGATAAGTTAATGTCAAAGTTTTGTATAGTCCAAGGTGGTATTGATATCAGTCTGTGCGGTTTACTGTCCAAGGAGGTATTGATATCAGTCTGTGCGGTTTACTGTCCAAGGTGGTATTGATATCAGTCTGTGCGGTTTACTGTCCAAGGTGGTATTGATAGCAGTCTGTCAGGTTTACTGTCCAAGGTAGTATTGATATCAGTCTGTGCGGTTTACTGTCCAAGGTGGTATTGATATCAGTCTGTGCGGTTTACTGTCCAAGGTGGTATTGATATCAGTCTGTCAGGTTTACTGTCCAAGGTGGTATTGATAGCAGTCTGTCAGGTTTACTGTCCAAGGTGGTATTGATAACAATCTGTCAGGTTTACTGTCCAAGGTGGTATTGATATCAGTCTGTGCGGTTTACTGTCCAAGATGGTATTGATTTTAGTCTGTCAGGTTTACTGTCCAAGGTGGTATTGATATCAGTCTGTCAGGTTTACTGTCCAAGGTGGTATTGATATCAGTCTGTGAGGTTTACTGTCCAAGTTGGTATTAATAGCAGTCTGTCAGGTTTACTGTCCAAGGTGGTATTGATATCAGTCTGTCATGTTTACTGTCCAAGGTGGTATTGATATCAGTCTGTGAGGTTTACTGTCCAAGTTGGTATTAATAGCAGTCTGTCAGGTTTACTGTCCAAGGTGGTATTGATATCAGTCTGTCATGTTTACTGTCCAAGGTGGTATTGATATCAGTCTGTGCGGTTTACTGTCCAAGGTGGTATTGATAGCAGTCTGTGCGGTTTACTGTCCAACGTGGTATTGATATCAGTCTGTCAGGTTTACTGTCCAAGGTGGTATTGATATCAGTCTGTGCGGTTTACTGTCCAAGGTGGTATTGATATCAGTCTGTCAGGTTTACTGTCCAAGGTGGTATTGATATCAGTCTGTGCGGTTTACTGTCCAAGGTGGTATTGATATCAGTCTGTCAGGTTTACTGTCCAAGGTGGTATTGATATCAGTCTGTGCGGTTTACTGTCCAAGGTGGTATTCATAGCAGTCTGTGAGGTTTACTGTCCAAGGTGGTATTGATATCAGTCTGTGCGGTTTACTGTCCAAGGTGGTATTCATAGCAGTCTGTGAGGTTTACTGTCCAAGGTGGTATTGATATCAGTCTGTGCGGTTTACTGTCCAAGGCGGTATTGATATCAGTCTGTGCGGTTTACTGTCCAAGGTGGTATTGATATCAGTCTGTCAGGTTTACTGTCCAAGGTGGTATTGATATCAGTCTGTGCGGTTTACTGTCCAAGGTGGTATTGATATCAGTCTGTCAGGTTTACTGTCCAAGGTGGTATTGATATCAGTCTGTGCGGTTTACTGTCCAAGGTGGTATTCATAGCAGTCTGTGAGGTTTACTGTCCAAGGTGGTATTGATATCAGTCTGTGCGGTTTACTGTCCAAGGTGGTATTCATAGCAGTCTGTGAGGTTTACTGTCCAAGGTGGTATTGATATCAGTCTGTGCGGTTTACTGTCCAAGGTGGTATTGATAGCAGTCTGTGAGGTTTACTGTCCAAGGTGGTATTGATAGCAGTCTGTGAGGTTTACTGTCCAAGGTGGTATTGATAGCAGTCTGTGAGGTTTACTGTCCAAGGTGGTATTCATATCAGTCTGTGCGGTTTACCGTCCAAGGTGGTATTCATATCAGTCTGTGCGGTTTACTGTCCAAGGTGGTATTGATAGCAGTCTGTGAGGTCTACTGTCCAAGGTGGTATTGATAGCAGTCTGTGAGGTTTACTGTCCAAGGTGGTATTGATATCAGTCTGTCAGGTTTACTGTCCAAGGTTGTATTGATAGCAGTCTGTCAGGTTTACTGTCCAAGGTGGTATTGATAGCAGTCTGTCAGGTTTACTGTCCAAGGTGGTATTGATATCAGTCTGTGCGGTTTACTGTCCAAGGTGGTATTGATATCAGTCTGTGCGGTTTACTGTCCAAGGTGGTATTGATATCAGTCTGTCAGGTTTACTGTCCAAGGTGGTATTGATATCAGTCTGTGCGGTTTACTGTCCAAGGTGGTATTCATAGCAGTCTGTGAGGTTTACTGTCCAAGGTGGTATTGATATCAGTCTGTGCGGTTTACTGTCCAAGGTGGTATTCATAGCAGTCTGTGAGGTTTACTGTCCAAGGTGGTATTGATATCAGTCTGTGCGGTTTACTGTCAAAGGCGGTATTGATATCAGTCTGTGCGGTTTACTGTCCAAGGTGGTATTGATATCAGTCTGTCAGGTTTACTGTCCAAGGTGGTATTGATATCAGTCTGTGCGGTTTACTGTCCAAGGTGGTATTGATATCAGTCTGTGAGGTTTACTGTCCAAGGTGGTATTGATATCAGTCTGTGCGGTTTACTGTCCAAGGTGGTATTGATAGCAGTCTGTGAGGTTTACTGTCCAAGGTGGTATTGATAGCAGTCTGTGAGGTTTACTGTCCAAGGTGGTATTGATAGCAGTCTGTGAGGTTTACTGTCCAAGGTGGTATTCATATCAGTCTGTGCGGTTTACCGTCCAAGGTGGTATTCATATCAGTCTGTGCGGTTTACTGTCCAAGGTGGTATTGATAGCAGTCTGTGAGGTCTACTGTCCAAGGTGGTATTGATAGCAGTCTGTGAGGTTTACTGTCCAAGGTGGTATTGATATCAGTCTGTCAGGTTTACTGTCCAAGGTTGTATTGATAGCAGTCTGTCAGGTTTACTGTCCAAGGTGGTATTGATAGCAGTCTGTCAGGTTTACTGTCCAAGGTGGTATTGATATCAGTCTGTGCGGTTTACTGTCCAAGGTGGTATTGATATCAGTCTGTGCGGTTTACTGTCCAAGGTGGTATTGATATCAGTCTGTCAGGTTTACTGTCCAAGGTGGTATTGATATCAGTCTGTGCGGTTTACTGTCCAAGGTGGTATTCATAGCAGTCTGTGAGGTTTACTGTCCAAGGTGGTATTGATATCAGTCTGTGCGGTTTACTGTCCAAGGTGGTATTCATAGCAGTCTGTGAGGTTTACTGTCCAAGGTGGTATTGATATCAGTCTGTGCGGTTTACTGTCAAAGGCGGTATTGATATCAGTCTGTGCGGTTTACTGTCCAAGGTGGTATTGATATCAGTCTGTCAGGTTTACTGTCCAAGGTGGTATTGATATCAGTCTGTGCGGTTTACTGTCCAAGGTGGTATTGATATCAGTCTGTCAGGTTTACTGTCCAAGGTGGTATTGATATCAGTCTGTGCGGTTTACTGTCCAAGGTGGTATTCATAGCAGCCTGTGAGGTTTACTGTCCAAGGTGGTATTGATATCAGTCTGTGCGGTTTACTGTCCAAGGTGGTATTCATAGCAGTCTGTGAGGTTTACTGTCCAAGGTGGTATTGATATCAGTCTTTGCGGTTTACTGTCCAAGGTGGTATTGATAGCAGTCGGTGAGGTTTACTGTCCAAGGTGGTATTGATAGCAGTCTGTGAGGTTTACTGTCCAAGGTGGTATTGATATCAGTCTGTGCGGTTTACTGTCCAAGGTGGTATTGATATCAGTCTGTGCGGTTTACTGTCCAAGGTGGTATTGATATCAGTCTGTCAGGTTTACTGTCCAAGGTGGTATTGATATCAGTCTGTGCGGTTTACTGTCCAAGGTGGTATTCATAGCAGTCTGTGAGGTTTACTGTCCAAGGTGGTATTGATATCAGTCTGTGCGGTTTACTGTCCAAGGTGGTATTCATAGCAGTCTGTGAGGTTTACTGTCCAAGGTGGTATTGATATCAGTCTGTGCGGTTTACTGTCCAAGGCGGTATTGATATCAGTCTGTGCGGTTTACTGTCCAAGGTGGTATTGATATCAGTCTGTCAGGTTTACTGTCCAAGGTGGTATTGATATCAGTCTGTGCGGTTTACTGTCCAAGGTGGTATTGATATCAGTCTGTCAGGTTTACTGTCCAAGGTGGTATTGATATCAGTCTGTGCGGTTTACTGTCCAAGGTGGTATTCATAGCAGTCTGTGAGGTTTACTGTCCAAGGTGGTATTGATACCAGTCTGTGCGGTTTACTGTCCAAGGTGGTATTCATAGCAGTCTGTGAGGTTTACTGTCCAAGGTGGTATTGATATCAGTCTGTGCGGTTTACTGTCCAAGGTGGTATTGATAGCAGTCTGTGAGGTTTACTGTCCAAGGTGGTATTGATAGCAGTCTGTGAGGTTTACTGTCCAAGGTTGTATTGATAGCAGTCTGTCAGGTTTACTGTCCAAGGTGGTATTGATAGCAGTCTGTCAGGTTTACTGTCCAAGGTGGTATTGATAGCAGTCTGTGAGGTTTACTGTCCAAGGTGGTATTCATATCAGTCTGTGCGGTTTACCGTCCAAGGTGGTATTCATATCAGTCTGTGCGGTTTACTGTCCAAGGTGGTATTGATAGCAGTCTGTGAGGTCTACTGTCCAAGGTGGTATTGATAGCAGTCTGTGAGGTTTACTGTCCAAGGTGGTATTGATATCAGTCTGTCAGGTTTACTGTCCAAGGTTGTATTGATAGCAGTCTGTCAGGTTTACTGTCCAAGGTGGTATTGATAGCAGTCTGTCAGGTTTACTGTCCAAGGTTGTATTGATAGCAGTCTGTCAGGTTTACTGTCCAAGGTGGTATTCATATCAGTCTGTGCGGTTTACTGTCCAAGGTGGTATTGATAGCAGTCTGTGAGGTCTACTGTCCAAGGTGGTATTGATAGCAGTCTGTGAGGTTTACTGTCCAAGGTGGTATTGATATCAGTCTGTCAGGTTTACTGTCCAAGGTTGTATTGATAGCAGTCTGTCAGGTTTACTGTCCAAGGTGGTATTGATAGCAGTCTGTCAGGTTTACTGTCCAAGGTGGTATTGATAGCAGTCTGTCAGGTTTACTGTCCAAGGTGGTATTGATAGCAGTCTGTGAGGTTTACTGTCCAAAGTGGTATTCATATCAGTCTGTGCGGTTTACCGTCCAAGGTGGTATTCATATCAGTCTGTGCGGTTTACTGTCCAAGGTGGTATTGATAGCAGTCTGTGAGGTCTACTGTCCAAGGTGGTATTGATAGCAGTCTGTGAGGTTTACTGTCCAAGGTGGTATTGATATCAGTCTGTCAGGTTTACTGTCCAAGGTTGTATTGATAGCAGTCTGTCAGGTTTACTGTCCAAGGTGGTATTGATAGCAGTCTGTCAGGTTTACTGTCCAAGGTTGTATTGATAGCAGTCTGTCAGGTTTACTGTCCAAGGTGGTATTGATAGCAATCTGTCAGGTTTACTGTCCACGGTGGTATTGATATCAGTCTGTCAGGTTTTGCTGTCCAAGGTGGTATTGATAGCAGTCTGTGCGGTTTACTGTCCAAGGTGGTATTGATAGCAGTCTGTGCGGTTTACTGTCCAAGGTGGTATTGATATCAGTCTGTCAGGTTTACTGTCCAAGGTGGTATTGATATCAGTCTGTGCGGTTTACTGTCCAAGGTGGTATTGATATCAGTCTGTCAGGTTTACTGTCCAAGGTGGTATTGATATCAGTCTGTGCGGTTTACTGTCCAAGGTGGTATTCATAGCAGTCTGTGAGGTTTACTGTCCAAGGTGGTATTGATATCAGTCTGTGCGGTTTACTGTCCAAGGTGGTATTGATAGCAGTCTGTGAGGTTTACTGTCCAAGGTGGTATTGATATCAGTCTGTGCGGTTTACTGTCCAAGGTGGTATTGATAGCAGTCTGTGAGGTTTACTGTCCAAGGTGGTATTGATAGCAGTCTGTGAGGTTTACTGTCCAAGGTGGTATTGATAGCAGTCTATGAGGTTTACTGTCCAAGGTGGTATTCATATCAGTCTGTGCGGTTTACCGTCCAAGGTGGTATTCATATCAGTCTGTGCGGTTTACTGTCCAAGGTGGTATTGATAGCAGTCTGTGAGGTCTACTGTCCAAGGTGGTATTGATAGCAGTCTGTGAGGTTTACTGTCCAAGGTGGTATTGATATCAGTCTGTCAGGTTTACTGTCCAAGGTTGTATTGATAGCAGTCTGTCAGGTTTACTGTCCAAGGTGGTATTGATAGCAGTCTGTCAGGTTTACTGTCCAAGGTGGTATTGATATCAGTCTGTGCGGTTTACTGTCCAAGGTGGTATTGATATCAGTCTGTGCGGTTTACTGTCCAAGGTGGTATTGATATCAGTCTGTCAGGTTTACTGTCCAAGGTGGTATTGATATCAGTCTGTGCGGTTTACTGTCCAAGGTGGTATTCATAGCAGTCTGTGAGGTTTACTGTCCAAGGTGGTATTGATATCAGTCTGTGCGGTTTACTGTCCAAGGTGGTATTCATAGCAGTCTGTGAGGTTTACTGTCCAAGGTGGTATTGATATCAGTCTGTGCGGTTTACTGTCCAAGGTGGTATTGATAGCAGTCTGTGGGGTTTACTGTCCAAGGTGGTATTGATAGCAGTCTGTGAGGTTTACTGTCCAAGGTGGTATTGATATCAGTCTGTGCGGTTTACTGTCCAAGGTGGTATTGATATCAGTCTGTGCGGTTTACTGTCCAAGGTGGTATTGATATCAGTCTGTCAGGTTTACTGTCCAAGGTGGTATTGATATCAGTCTGTGCGGTTTACTGTCCAAGGTGGTATTCATAGCAGTCTGTGAGGTTTACTGTCCAAGGTGGTATTGATATCAGTCTGTGCGGTTTACTGTCCAAGGTGGTATTCATAGCAGTCTGTGAGGTTTACTGTCCATGGTGGTATTGATATCAGTCTGTGCGGTTTACTGTCCAAGGCGGTATTGATATCAGTCTGTCCGGTTTACTGTCCAAGGTGGTATTGATATCAGTCTGTCAGGTTTACTGTCCAAGGTGGTATTGATATCAGTCTGTGCGGTTTACTGTCCAAGGTGGTATTGATATCAGTCTGTCAGGTTTACTGTCCAAGGTGGTATTGATATCAGTCTGTGCGGTTTACTGTCCAAGGTGGTATTCATAGCAGTCTGTGAGGTTTACTGTCCAAGGTGGTATTGATATCAGTCTGTGCGGTTTACTGTCCAAGGTGGTATTCATAGCAGTCTGTGAGGTTTACTGTCCAAGGTGGTATTGATATCAGTCTGTGCGGTTTACTGTCCAAGGTGGTATTGATAGCAGTCTGTGAGGTTTACTGTCCAAGGTGGTATTGATAGCAGTCTGTGAGGTTTACTGTCCAAGGTTGTATTGATAGCAGTCTGTCAGGTTTACTGTCCAAGGTGGTATTGATAGCAGTCTGTCAGGTTTACTGTCCAAGGTGGTATTGATAGCAGTCTGTGAGGTTTACTGTCCAAGGTGGTATTCATATCAGTCTGTGCGGTTTACCGTCCAAGGTGGTATTCATATCAGTCTGTGCGGTTTACTGTCCAAGGTGGTATTGATAGCAGTCTGTGAGGTCTACTGTCCAAGGTGGTATTGATAGCAGTCTGTGAGGTTTACTGTCCAAGGTGGTATTGATATCAGTCTGTCAGGTTTACTGTCCAAGGTTGTATTGATAGCAGTCTGTCAGGTTTACTGTCCAAGGTGGTATTGATAGCAGTCTGTCAGGTTTACTGTCCAAGGTTGTATTGATAGCAGTCTGTCAGGTTTACTGTCCAAGGTGGTATTCATATCAGTCTGTGCGGTTTACTGTCCAAGGTGGTATTGATAGCAGTCTGTGAGGTCTACTGTCCAAGGTGGTATTGATAGCAGTCTGTGAGGTTTACTGTCCAAGGTGGTATTGATATCAGTCTGTCAGGTTTACTGTCCAAGGTTGTATTGATAGCAGTCTGTCAGGTTTACTGTCCAAGGTGGTATTGATAGCAGTCTGTCAGGTTTACTGTCCAAGGTGGTATTGATAGCAGTCTGTGAGGTTTACTGTCCAAGGTGGTATTCATATCAGTCTGTGCGGTTTACCGTCCAAGGTGGTATGCATATCAGTCTGTGCGGTTTACTGTCCAAGGTGGTATTGATAGCAGTCTGTGAGGTCTACTGTCCAAGGTGGTATTGATAGCAGTCTGTGAGGTTTACTGTCCAAGGTGGTATTGATATCAGTCTGTCAGGTTTACTGTCCAAGGTTGTATTGATAGCAGTCTGTCAGGTTTACTGTCCAAGGTGGTATTGATAGCAGTCTGTCAGGTTTACTGTCCAAGGTTGTATTGATAGCAGTCTGTCAGGTTTACTGTCCAAGGTGGTATTGATAGCAATCTGTCAGGTTTACTGTCCACGGTGGTATTGATATCAGTCTGTCAGGTTTTGCTGTCCAAGGTGGTATTGATAGCAGTCTGTGCGGTTTACTGTCCAAGGTGGTATTGATAGCAGTCTGTGCGGTTTACTGTCCAAGGTGGTATTGATATCAGTCTGTCAGGTTTACTGTCCAAGGTGGTATTGATAGCAGTCTGTCAGGTTTACTGTCCAAGGTGGTATTGATATCAGTCTGTCAGGTAGTTGATAGTTCGTGTTTTGTCTTTTCTTGGTAAAGAGGATTAACGTAGTCTTATGTGAGGAAAATTTAAGTCCTGTAGTTTCTGTCCAACGTTCCAGTGAGTGTTTTGTATTCTGTATTGTGGTTTGAGCTTCTTGTGTGCTCACTGATGAATAGAATATTAGTACTTCATCAACGTATAGGCAGTACTGAACGTTTGGTGGGATGAAATCTTGAACAGTGTCCATTGCAATCAAAAACAGCGTTGTACTTAGTACACCCCCTTGAGGGACTCCAGTTTCTTGTTTAAATACATCTGAAAAGCACTTACCATTCCTAACTCTGAATGTTCTGTTAGAAAGAAAACCGATTAGAAAATTAATAGCTTTTTGTCCAACACCCCATTCAGTAAGCCTAGAAACAATCGTCCCTGCCAGGCCGTGTCAAATGCTTTATTTATATCAAAAGATACAGCTAGAGTGGATTTTTTGACGAGGAAGGCATCTATAATAGACTATTCGAATCGGACTATGTGGTCTAACGTTGAGTGTCTCTGTCTAAAACCACATTGAAATGGTGAAAGTCGGTTTTCATATTCCAGTAGGTTTTCATATTCATCATTTTTTCAGCTAACTTGCAGACACAGCTGGTGAGAGAGACTGGTCGATAACTTGCTACATAAGATTTATCTTTATTTGGTTTCAGTATAGGAATCACTATGCTTGTAGTCCAAATTCAGGAAAGTTTCCGGTGTCATATACTGAGTTTATAAGCCGTAAAAGTTGAGCAAGACAAAAGCTGGGTGGATGTTTGATCATGGAATATGTGATGCAATCAGGTCCAGGTGAGCTGTCTTTAGTAGATGATAGTGCATAATGTAGTTCGTCCAGTGTAAATGGTTCGTTTAGCTTATTATGTCCTAGTGATATCGTCCGAAACGTAAATTGATATCTGGGTAGAGTACTGGATTAACATTGTCAGGTGATTTCGATGTGTCACTGTAATGTTTGGCCAGTACATTCGCTATGTCTTTGTAGTCAGTTAGTACTGAGTCGTGTATTTTAAGTCCACATACAGGTGTTCGATACTTTTTTTTTTAATTTTATTGAGGTTACTCCATATTACACTAGATTCTGTATTTCTGTTCATTGTCGTTAGGAAGTCAATCCAGCTTTGCCTTTTACTGTCATTTATAATATTCCTACATAGAGCTTTGGCTTTTTTAAACTTTATTAGAAACTCAGTAGATGGATATCACTTACTTATAAGCAATAACTTATAATCAGAAATTGTAGTGTCTAATTTTATTAAATAGAATAGAATTAAAAATAGAAATTTAATAAAACAAGATCCTCAAAGTATAAAAATATAAGATCTGTATTTATTGTGTTAAAATAATAACAATAATTGTGATTATTTAAAATATGTTCTTCTGTCATCTTTCCAAGGTGTCCCCTAATCCTTAATCAGAGCAAAAAGTGTGTATACCTAATGTTGGAAGGATGGGGCATCAC
The DNA here is from genome assembly GCA_946811695.1 of Gonocerus acuteangulatus. Classification (NCBI taxonomy): domain Eukaryota; kingdom Metazoa; phylum Arthropoda; class Insecta; order Hemiptera; family Coreidae; genus Gonocerus; species Gonocerus acuteangulatus. Next base: position 2,934,785 of record OX328130.1, read on the forward strand.
CATATTCGCGTGAAACTAAATAATGTGTTCAGATTGGCTTCGTCAAGCTACAGGAAATGTATTTGTTTTGACTTTAACATCAGAAAAAATAGACTTAAAATTTTTTTTATAGCAACAGGGTACCATTTTAAAGCTTAAATAAAGCAACTTTTTAGGCGGAGGCAAACCGCTAAGTCTACAAATAGCTGATTAAGAAAATATCTTAAGAAGAAAGTTCACATCTATATGGCTCTTAGTTTAGCTCCTAATTTACATGACAACATTTCAATAACGGGTGTTTCTTATTGGAAATTTAATGTAGATTCTAAAAATTTGGTCTTCATTTACGATACATAGACTAGAAATCCAGAAAACACTGTTTTTCATAAGAAAACCCAATACTTTTGAAAATAGACAAAAGTTTGAATAGCTCTGCTACATGTTGAGATAGGACGCTCATTTCTGCGTCCCTGAACTACAAATGAGGAGCAGAATAAACCCTTAAAATTATGACATCTCAATGTGGGACAGCCTGTATATATATATATATATATATATATATATATATATATATGTATGTATATATATATATATATATATATATATATATGTATATATATATACACATAAAAATGGCGTGTTTGTCCATTAGTCTCTTTGTCGTTTTGTTCCTTATACAAATCTACACCGTTTGACCGATTTTGACCAAACTTGGCACACAGGTAGGTCTTGATACGAGAAATCTCCTAGGTTCGGTCAAAATAGGAAAATTTCAAAATTTGGTCATGAGGTCAAAAGTTTTGTTGAAGAAAAATTGGCTACACTGAACCATTCAGATTGTGACGGCCATTTTGAATCGATAGCCATTTTGAATAATGTCTCAAATTTATTTGTTGATGTTGTTGATAATTAGAATAACTCGAACTCATTGATGACTTTACATCATTATATAATCATGTAATGCAGTTTATTTCAATTTTATATCAACAGTCACTGTCTAACTAAGGAGCGCTGGCCTTTCTTTGATAAGAGCTATCTACTCACAGGCTGTGCTGCTGGCCTCTGTTGGCTGTTTTATGAATTGCTGTGGTGCTGGCCTCTGCAGGCTGCAGGCTTAATTAATTATTTGACAGTTATAAAACAATTCACACCGTTTGACCGATTTTGACGTAACTGGGTAAACAGGTAGATCTTGATACGGGGAGAGTCAAAGGCACACAGTAGGTGTAGCATGGCACGCCGGGGAACAGCTAGTATACATATATATATATATATATATATATATATATATATATATATATATATATAGCCTTAGGTCTTGCTTCGCTGTGAGATTTCATATTACATATGCTAACATTTTTCACGAAAGATTGTTATTATTTTATTCCATACAGTATTAGTTACGTATTAATGCCATATTTTAACTGATTTATTTATCATATATTTTCCTTGATATGTATATTAAACTTTATGTCATTCCTGTTACAGGTTGTTCCTGTCATGATTGACACCCACTAATAAGGTAATGTATCTGTTTTTTTGTGTGTACAAAAATAAACATTGCCTATTTAATTGAAAAATCGCATAAGAGGTGTATTTCTAAGGAATTTAATAATAATGTGTAAATCTATTTTTTTTTTTACGATCTCTTCTTCAAGGGTTATATGTCCATGAAAATTACGGTTTAATTAGATGTCCAAAAGTGTTCCTAGGAACGCAAAAATATAAGTTATACGATTTAACTCGTGGGATTTTGTGCCAAATAATCATATTCCAGTGGACTGATTTTTCTGGTTATCTTTTCAAATTAGACGAAGTATGTAAGAAGTCTGTGTGCAAAATTTAGATAAAAATCGGATTATTTTTTGTGCTGCCAGAATATCTTTTATCAATTGGTTTAATGAATTAAATCACTTTTTTTTTCAAAGGAAATTTTGTCTACATTGTGACATTGACGAGTTGATTTTAGCACAATGTTTATATGTTTGTATGTATATATTTATATATACAGGGTGACCCGCATTGAGATGTCATAACATTAAGGGTTTATTCTGCACCTCATTTGTAGTTCAGGGACGCAGAAATGAGCGTCCTATCTCAACATGTAGCAGAGCTATTCAAACTTTTGTCTATTTTCAAAACTATTGGGTTTTCTTATGAAAAACTGTGTTTTCCGGATTTCTGGTCTATGTATCGTAAATGACGACCACATTTTGAGAATCTACATCAAATTTCCAATAAGAAACACCCATTATTGAAATGTCTTCATGTAAATTAGGAGCTACACTAAGAGCCATATAGATGTGAACTATTGTTATTAGGATTTTCTTAACTCCTTCAATATTTTCTTAATCAGCTATTCGTAGACTTAGTATATATATATATATATATATATATATATATATATATATATATATATATATATATATAGAGTCTACATTAGGATAGAATAATTAGAATTCAATTATCTTGAATCGTTTTTCCTTTAAAAAAAAAAACAGAAAATTGGACATAGCTCCTTTTCCTTTCGGAATCGGACCATACTTCAAAGGAACTTTTTGTTGGAAATTATGTCTACAATCACCTCCTAGAGTTTGGCTACTTAGACCTGAATCACCCTGTCTGTATATTCCTAAACTACTGAGGTTTTTATGGTCCAATTACTATGAGATCTATGAGGCAGAATAGTTGTGTATTATACAAGAAATAAAGGCTATATTTCGAGCCAATGTCATACTTCTATTTAATAAAATAATATATTTTAATAAGGTTTTAGTGTGAATCATTTTTTTATTATTATATAATTATTATATAGTTTTATTATTATATAGTTTTAATATTATATAGTTTTATTATTATATAATTACTATATAGTTTTATTATTATATATTTATTATATAGTTTTATTATTATATAATTATTATATAGTTTCATTATTATATAATTATTATATAGTTTTATTATTATATAATTATTATATAGTTTCATTATTATATAATTATTATATAGTTTTATTATTATATAATTATTATATAGTTTCATTATTATGTAATTATTATATAGTTTTATTATTATATAATTATATATAGTATTTTATCAGCCCTTAAAGGAGGCCATTCACGTTCAGAATTTCATTACGATATGTGGTCCGACTTCCGATGTTGGACCACAAGTCGGATCATGGATCGGCTTGTCGCATTGTTTGAAGTCTAGTTGGACGAGTAGGAACATTTAATGGGACGACTCGGAGGTCCGACATCCGACTGGCGACGGAGTTGGAGCGTGAGTCGGATCAAAGTCGTCCAACTTAGCTCAGTCAGTGCTTGACCTTCGGGCATCTTCGGTCTCCATTCGATACATACTTCGGTACACAGTCGTGAAAACAGACTAGGACTAAAGTTGGATCGCTAGTTGGATAGCAAGTCGGAGCGTGATTGGAGTCGACTATCCAACTAGTAGCCCAGAACTATCATTAGTGATTTGGGTGCCACTCTAAATGTTATAGATTAAACATCTACTACAATGTACTCAAGAAAAGTGAGTTTTTCTCTGCAATGCACAGGATTCGTAGATTAAAGATTAGTCTCTGCAATGCACAGGATTCGTAGATTAAAGATTAGTCTCTGCAATGCACAGGATTCGTAGATTAAAGATTAGTCTCTGCAATGCACAGGATTCGTAGATTAAAGATTAGTCTCTGCAATGCACAGGATTCGTAGATTAAAGATTAGTCTCTGCAATGCACAGGATTCGTAGATTAAAGATTAGTCTCTGCAATGCACAGGATTCGTAGATTAAAGATTAGTCTCTGCAATGCACAGGATTCTTAGATTAAAGATTAGTCTCTGCAATGCACAGGATTCGTAGATTAAAGATTAATCTCTGCAATGCACAGGATTCGTAGATTAAAGATTAGTCTCTGCAATGCACAGGATTCGTAGATTAAAGATTAGTCTCTGCAATGCACAGGATTCGTAGATTAAAGATTAGTCTCTCGTCTTGTAGGACTTTAGTAGAGAAAGCTTTATTACAAACACCAAATAATAAGAAACAGCAGACGAAGGTTCGAGGCCCGTTTGTAGCAGATTGAGTTTTTTTCATCTATACTTCCGTTGAAAAAGCTTCTGCTAGAGAATTGAAATCTGAAAAATACAACCCCCCCCCCTGTTTCCCTTTTACTTACTTTAATATTCATTTACTGTTCATGAAATTAAACAAAAGGAAGAAGTAGTTCTCTGCCGGCTGAGGATAGGCCATTCCCTACTGACTCACTCATACCTTATGACAGGACAAGACAGACCAATATGCCAGTGCTGCAATACAACACTTACTGTTAAACATTTACTGACAGATTGCAGCCTTACCAAAATACATGAACTAAATAATTTCCGACGATAGTAACCATATCACAGACATATTCCAATCCCTTTTAAACACACAAACAAATCTGTTCCGTAACAGGCCACGAGGGGCAGATACTGTAGATGTATCTGATTCATGACCATACGGCACACCTGGGAGATAGTGTGGTCAGTACTATGCTCCGGCCGCCTGATTATCCCTTTGGCTGCTTCGACTGCTCGAGTCATTAGCACCCAAGGTACCCATTATTAAATGAATTAAAGGCTGGGTTGGCCTAGGAACGGCCAGGAAGGCCGAATCCAACTTATGAACGAAGACACTAGAAGATAAACATCTTTAGTACTATGCTCGGGATTTGAACTCAGGTCCTCCAGCTTATTAGTCCAGTGCTCTAACACTGAGCTAACCTCACCCATTTTCAAACACAAGGCGTTTTAGTAAAATCTAGAAACACATTTTTACTCCACTGTTTTAATTGCTTATTTTTTGTATGTATATGTATATATATTTTCACTTTTTTTATCCATTTTTTTTTCTTTTTTCGAATTTTATTTATAGAAATAAATATTACTCGGCGAGCCAATGAAATATCTACCAGAATTAACTAAATCCTCTCACAGTTATTCCGTAGGAATTCACTTACTATTTACTTGTTTCTGTTTTAACATTGACTAATTCTTTTCCTGATTTTTATTGTCCTAGTTTAATCGCCTGTATTGCAATAAACCTTTACTAAACAAAAAAAAAAATATAACCAATTAATAATTGAGAGAATCATATACAAAAAACGCTCTACCAACGAAAATAATACTTTAATATAACTTTAATTTATTGTTAGATCGCCCCATGAATAAGAACTACCGTTTTTATCCCGAGAGTTCTGAAACGTCGAAATTACTATTCGGCACTTGTTGACGTCATAAGCGAGTTTTCCCGCTAAAATGGCTGCTATATTAAGATATTTGTATAAGGTAAGTATGTGTGAAGTGATTCTGAGGAGAAAATAGAGACATACTGCCGCCATTCAGCGATATGTCCCGGAACGGAGGGAGATAAATGGATAATCCTTTCTAAAAGGGTTTTTCTCTCCGCCATCTCTGAATAGATTTATTCGGCCAGGTTTCCGTATTTTATCATTCTATTACCGTTTATATTGGGGAGGGGGCAAGATTGGCTCAGTGGTGGATGGCACTACTCATGTTCTGGGAGGCATGGGTTTAGAACTCGGTCCAAAGGTTGTTGTTGGCTTGGATACTGGGTACTGACCTATCTCCCTATCTCTGAATAAATTTATTCCAGCAGATTTCCGTGTTTTATCATTCTATTACCGTTTATATTGGGGGAGGGGGCAAGATAGGCTCAGTGGTGGATGGCACTACTCATGTTCTGGGAGGCATGGGTTTAGAACTCGGTCCAAAGGTTGTTGTTGGCTTGGATACTGGGTACTGACCACACTATCTCCCTATCTCTGAGTAGATTTATTCGAGCAGATTTCCGTGTTTTATCATTCTATTGCCGTTTATACTGGGGGAGGGGGCAAGATTGGCTCAGTTGTGGATGGCACTACTCATGTTCTGGGAGGCATGGGTTCAAAACTCGATCCAAAGGTTGTTGTTGGCTTGGATTAAGGGTACTGACCACACTATCTCCCTATCTCTGAATAGAATTATTCGAGCAGGTTTCCGTATTTTATCATTCTATTACCGTTTATACTGGGGGGAGGAGACGGGTGATTGGGTCAGTGGTGGATGACTCAACTCATGTTCTGGGAGACTTGAGTTCCAAGTTCTTGCTGGCTTGGACTATGGGTACAGACCAGACCCTTCTGGCCTGATAAGGGAGTAAATTTCATTTATACTACATTTTATTTTCTTAAAATTGATTTTGAAAATAATAAATTAATAAACACCTATTGAACACAGTAAAATGTTGTAAAACATATTTTTCTTGAATGCAGCCGAATAGCTCCATTTGTTCAGAATGAAATAAAATGACACTCCTTGAAGTTTAAGTACACACACACACACACACACACACACACACACACACACACAAACACAGATATATATATAAATATATAAGGTTAAAAATTTTGTCGTCCCACCACACTTTTTTTGACTAATTTGGTCATAATGGTCCGAATTTCTGTTGTTTTGTGACAGACCTAATTATACAAATTTTTAAAAACGAACTAAATCAGTTCATTAGAAGTTGCAGTTTACTCTGTATTATGTTCAAGTAGAATTATATCACCAAACCAGTTACAGCACTAGTTGTTACTTCTACTGCTTGGGGTATATATATATATATATATATGTATATATATATATATATATATATATATATATATATATATATATGTTTATAAAGGAAAACAGAGAGAGCACATTATTGTTCTTATGTAAGGAACTTTTATTCTGCAAGGAATGACCTTTTTCCTCCTTACCCAATACATTCTTACCAAATTACTTTTATAAATATTGGTCTGGCTTTCCGACAAACCCAATTTCTTCTTCTACTTAGAATAACACGGATATTGGTTCGGGATCATTCACCATAATTCCAAAAACTCCGAATCGCAGGAGCAGCACAAATAAACAGATTCTCCAGTTAGATGTGAAGTTTTTGCCGAATTATAGAAGAATGTCATTGTTGTAACCTACATAAATTCGTAATAACCAAAAATAGTTTTGTCATTTTACAATAGTAATGAATAGTTGACTCAATTAATAATTAATAATAACTACAATCCCTTCTTTGTTCCGTAGCAAACCCTAAACGATGTACCAAATTCCTTTGCAAGGAAGTCGAAGTAATACGAAATTAATTATTGAGATGGTGTAAAAAATAATTCGGGTATTCATGTGAACAATGCGCTCCAGGTGACTCAAAATTGTTGAGTGGTCAACACCAACTTTTGTCACAATGTCCCGAGTATTTTTACGAAGGTGTTCTTGTACCAAAGAATCAACAACAGATCCGTGATCAACAACAGAAGGCTTTGAACGACATGCTTTGTCTTTGTGTATCAAAATCTCAAAGACAATATCTTTTTGACCCAACATTCTCTGATAATATTTCGGCCCCAAACTACATGCCGCGATTTGTTATCAACAACAGAAGGCTTTGAACGACATGCTTTGTCTTTGTGCATCATAATCTCCTAACAATAGGTACATTCCTTCGAAGGAAAGTTCTAAAATTGATATTCCTACGTTATTTTTGCACCAACCAAATAATTGGCTCGGCAAAGGTCGTTTGATTCTCGTAAGAACTCAAAGTGTTCCAGGATCATCCATCGCTACAAGAAGCTAACTGTTGTTTCCCACTCCTTCACAATCCCGACTTCTTCGCCTCTTTAGTGACTCCAAGTTTCCCCAACTGCTTGCAAGTCGTGAAAGAACCGACTGAGGTGTGAAGGAGTTAGAGAAGTGGCGAAAGTTCCACTAACAGCTGGTAAGTAATGTTTAAGCCCGTGTTGGTCTGGGAACAAAAGTCCTCAGTAGTTTGGGGTAATGCCGGGTCCCGGGATGCCATCAGCGCGCACCACCCCGAGGCTTAGATAGTCGTTAGGGTGGGGGGAGGTGGAGGCGGTGGGGAGGGGGGGGGGGTTAACGAGTCTCTCAATCGTTCTCCGCAAACCACAGACCCTCCCCCACTCCAACAATTTCAGTTCTGGAGAAAATTTCATTTGTTCTCACATTCGATGGGAGAATATATTATGTAGGTATGTAGGTATATATATATATATATATATATATATATATATATATATATATATATATATATATATTATTCAACTTTAATTTGAGACTTATTGTAATCGCTAAATATCAATTTCATCAAGAATAATTTTCCTTTAATTCTAATAAAATCAGAAAAATTAACATTGAATTAGTTTTATTTATCATTTGTTTTTCCTTTTAAACTTCCAAATCATATTATAAAAATGAATTTTGAGATTGAAGGGTGTCATAAAGAATTGCCTCGAGGATTGGTAAGACAGCTTCCCCATCGGGGATGTTTCGCATTGAAGTCCCCCACTATGAGAAAGCTAGGACCGAAGGATTGGAATGAGTGTGGAATTCAGGATGGTAGTGTAGCTCGGGGAAAACTACGCCGAAGAATGAATTATATCGTAGGAAGAGAGGAAAACGCAGATTTAGCTAACTTGAGGAGAGAGGAAAAAAACATTGCTCGGAGGGATGGTCTGCTCTGTAGCAGACATATCCTGGATTTAGATGTGGTATTTAGTGAGTACCTGTATTTCTGTATTTAGTGTAATGTTGAAGATTATTCTGCGAGCTCGAGTAGTCCTTAGCTTAGTTCGTTAGCATTTCATAGGATGGGGGGGGGGGGTAAGGAGACTGTCGTTGAAGGTAACCCATTCCCGCACTGGTGCGGCTGGCAAAGACGCTATGGTTCCTCATAAAACCGAATTCACGAGCAAACTCTGGGATTTTTCTCAATCTCAGGAGATATATGACTTGCTCCTTCCTGGCCCCTTTATTAGGCCTCAGCTCACTCATGAGTTAAAAGACGTAGTGCAATAAGAACTCAGCTTCACGAGAGGCTAAATAAACTACGCTCGTCCCGCACAACGCCTGTGTATTGATTGTAGCCGTAAACGTTAAGGCGTTTTGGAAGTTCTGATATTCTTAGGATTATAAGGATGATAACAAGTGTTAATAAAGTGTTCAACTAGTTTAGAAATTAGGAAAACACAAAGGAACATGAGAGGTAATAAGAAGTGCGGAACTTTAACAATTTTAGAAGGTCAATCTGTTCAAATATTTTTACGTGAAGTTGTAGAGGAGAATCGTATAGGATTGTGGTGAGCAGAAGTAGCTTATGGTTTTTTCTGCTTCAGTATTTAGATATGGATTTACTTTTTCATCCTGCTGCTTGGAGAAGCGAAGGGAGGCACATGAGATCTTGGTCCTTCGAAGAGATGTTGGCGACTGTTTTGGTTCTGTGCGTCGGTCATATTTGTTGGTAGTTTCCTCTAGTAACTTCTGCCAAGTAGGTCTTTGTAAATTGTCTTTGAACCCAGAGCGGCCTGAGAGCATTGGAAGATGGCCACCTTTAAGGCGATATTTGATCGGGAAAAATGGCTAACAAAGGCAAATTGGAATAATGGGAGACTTTCAGAATATGTTAGGTTATAGTTCGAAGGAGGATTTATACATATATATATATATATGTATATATATATTTTTATATATATATATATATATATATATATATATATATTGTTATGGCGGGTAGTGGCTCAGGGTAAGCCATTCCTAGTCCAACCATGATACCATAGGCTGGTTACAAATAATCCCTGAAAACCAGGAAATAAAGACAAAAAAAAAAGAAAGAAAGAATGGTTTTCTAAATAAGGTTTAATTAGTTTGCCTTAAATAATCGTAAAACATATAAGACATATAGAAAACACATTAATAATAATTAAATAAAACTTATAATTTATTTACTGATACTTAAATAATAATACGACCCGTGCTTAGGATATTAATTTAGTTAAATTTTAAAATGCCAATAAATGATATAATTAGATTTTAAAATAATTTACAAAATTTTATTGATTAAATAATAAAATTAATTCTTTACTATGAACATAGAAAAAGAGAAGAAAGAGAAAAAAAATAAGTGTCTGAGGCTGGGATCGAGCCGGGCCATTTTAGATCGAAACTCCGTGACATAGTCCTTGAGCCATGGAGGCGATGGCAGATAATCTGCAAATCTGAGACTTACGCCACCACTTTTACGTATCCAGCCGTAAAAGCGTAACGGATAGGGCATTAGCTTCACAAATATATTTTTCCGAATAATAATAAAATGTTAGTGTTGTCACAATACAAACAAACTCACGAACAGCAAGCACAAACGCAGGGTGGATGAGTACCAGGTACTAGCTTCTATGTTCAGCTGCTGTCTCTTCTATTGCCGCAAATGTGCGGAGACTGTGGGATGTTCATTTCAGGTGACTCTTAAAACACACATAAAAGAAAGGGTGAACCGTAGAACAGCACGCGTGGTCCCTTCTCGACGCCAGCAGCCAACCTGTCCGTGCCGACCGGCCGAGAAGACCCGAGGGCGCCCGAACCCAGCCGAAAGACACTTATAGAAACTTACGACTAACTTACGTGCTAATATACATAACTATTTACAATTGAAAACGACCATGTTGGCCTCAACATTCCGCCCACCTAAAATTTGATTAAAGAAATTTTATAGTATTAAGAGGGACTTGTGATCGGAGACAGAGGGACTAGCTTGGCGACAGGCCGTTTGTAGTAGCCTGAAGATGTTCTTATAGTCACAACTCGAACTATACCGTCGTTTCCTGGGTGTACAGCAGTAACACGAGCCAGGGGCCAAGACTGTTGAGGCGCATTTGGCTCTTTGATTATCACCAGATCTCCTACATTCAGGTTCTTCTGATTTGATGTCCATTTTCTTCTTTGCTGAAGTTGATTCAGATATTCTGATCTCCAGCGTGACCAGAAATGTTGGGATCGTTGTTTGACTAGGTCCCATCTTCTTAATGGGCTAATTTTGACGTCTGCAATGCTTTCTTCTGGAGATGCAATCAGGGGTTTTCCAATGAGAAAGTGCCCTGGAGTTAAACATTCAATGTTATCTGGGTCTGCACTAAGAGGTGACATGGGCCTAGAGTTTAGCACTGCCTCAACGTTGCAGAAGAGTGTAGTCAGTTCTTCAAATGTCATTGGAATATCGCCTGCGATCCTGTAGAGAAGGGTCTTGGCCGATTTAATGCCAGCTTCCCAGATTCCTCCAAAGTGAGGAGATGAAGGGGGCTGGAAAGTCCATTTAATCTCTTTGGAGGTGGCGTGATTCCGTATTTCTGTTTGGGCCAGCTGAGAGTTCTGCCATAGAGCGAGTTCTTTCAGTTTATTGGCTGCTCCTATGAAGTTGGTACCGCAATCGGAAATCATGTGTTCTGGTTTGCCACGGCGTGCGACAAACCGGTCAAAAGCAGCCAAGAAGGCTTCAGTGGTGCACCTCGAGATCACTTCCAAATGCACGGCCTTTGTAGACATACAAATGAAAAGTCCAAGGTACGCTTTGCTCAGTGAGGCCTTGCGCCTTGTGGATTCTCTAATATAGAACGGCCCACCAAAGTCCACACCAACATGATTGAACACCTTACCTTCTTCGAGTCGAAAAGTTGGAAGATTCCCCATCAGTGGAGCTTGGGGCACCTTCTTCTCCTTGTAGCATTTCAAACAACTAAAAACGCGTCTGCGGATTAGTTGCCTCCCTGACACGATCCAATACCTGGATTGCAACATAGCTTGTAGAGCAGTAGGCCCAGCATGTAAATAGGATTTGTGATAATGATCAACAAGAAGTGCTGCGAAATGGCTCTTCCCGGAAAGTATAATTGGATGCTTGGCATCAAATGGCAAGGAGGAATTTCGGAGTCTACCGCCCACCCTAAGAATACCATCATCATCCCGAAACGCATTTAAGGCACGTAGAGCTGTCTCATCTATTTTGTGGTGGGATTAAGTGACCTTAATGCAGCTTTTGGTCGAAGCTTTGATTTCGGGCAGAGTAATCGCACCATGAAGAGGATGCTGGCGTTTGCATCTATTGATGAATCGTAGTGCATATGCTACGCTGCGAAGCAGCCTAGAGTATTGTGAAAAATGTTCCATCCATTGAATGATACTTGGTATCTCAGGCGCAACGGTTACAAGAACTGCTCGTTTCATTTCTGGGACCGTGTCAAGTTTACGGACTGCTTGAGGCCATTGGTCAAATGGCAATTTACACCAATGCGGTCCCGCCCACCATAACGAATGGTTAGGAAGTTCTGAAGGCAGAAGTCCTCTTGAGCTACAATCAGCTGGGTTTTCTTCTGACCTTACATGGTGCCACTGGGATCGTGTGGTGAGGTCCAAAATCTGCACCACGCGATGCGACACAAATGCGTTTAAGTTTTGGGGAGGTGTGGACAACCAACTCAAGACGATCTCGGAATCTGTGTAAAGCATAACCGCTGAGATATTGAGGGTAGAATACAATTCAAGGCAAGAATTGTAAAGGCGGCTAAGGAGTAATGCCCCGGAAAGTTCAAGTCTTGGTATGGTCATAGGTTTTATGGCTGCAAGTTTGGTTTTAGCCTTTATGAGATGGACGTTAGAGGATGATGCCGTATAATTGAGGAGATAAAGAACAGCTGAGTATCCCCTTTGAGAAGCGTCACTAAAACCAATAATCATTGAGGATGTAGTATCGATTGGTACAATGCAACGAGGGATTTTAACTTCGGAGATTTGATGAAGATCCGATAAAAATCGGTGCCAGCGTTGGCATATTGATGGGGGTCCTTCATCGTCCCAGCCGCAGTTTGAAATCCACATATCCTGAAGAATGGTTTTCGCGTAGAAAACAACAGGTGAAAGAAATCCTAAAGGATCATAAATTCTTGCTATGGCTGATAGTATGGCCCTCTTGGAGGGATGCCAGGATGGACAGCTGATTTCATAACAGAATATATCTTGAGATGGAAACCATTGCATGCCAAGCAGTTTTATTTTGGGTTCCTCTTCGGATGACAAGCTGACGGCGTTGAATTGACACTGAGACTCTTTTAGTGTGCTTAATAACTCTGGGCTGTTGCTAGCCCATTTTCCAAGTTCGAAGCAGCCTTTATTTAAGAGAGTTATCAGCTCCTTCTGAAGAAGTTTTGCTTCAGCTAATGACCTTGCACCAGAAACAACGTCATCTACATATGTGTCTTTTAGAAGTACTTTGGATGCCAGAGGGTAACAAGCTCCTTCGTCTTCGACAAGCTGCTGAAGTGTTCTTTCAGCAGAAAAGGGAGCAGATGAGGTTCCTTGTGTAACCGTGCACAGCTCGTATTCTTCACAGGAGTGTGATGGGTCAAACCGCCACAGTATATGTTGGTACTTTCGATCAGGCTGATGCACTAATATTTGGCGGTACATTTTAACAATGTCCGCCGTGAAGACAATTGTGTGAGTACGGAAGTTGGTTAAGATGTCCCTGATGTCCAATTGGAGTTTTGGGCCAACGAATAAGTGTTCGTTCAATGAGCCGGTAGATGTGTGACATGAGGCATCAAAGACTACTCGTAATTTCATCTTGCCGTCTTGATGTTTAACTACTGCATGATGAGGTATAGTGTAGGCAGCTGATCCTAAGGGAACTGGCCGCATATGGCCCAAATCTAAATAGTCCTTCATGAATTGATGATACTCCCTTTTTAGAGTCGGACCTTTAGCTAACTTAGCTTCAAGATTCATAAGCCTTTTAAAGGCTTGACCTTGGGTGTTCCTTAAAGTATGGACCGAATCTTTGATGGGTAATGATACAACATAGCGACCCGACTCCATGCGATAATGGGTGTCTCGGAAATGCCTTTCACAATAATCATCCTCTTTAGACTTGACTATAACAGGGGTTACCTCTTCTACCTCCCAAAATTTGGTCATGATGTCTTTTAATTCTCCTTGAGACTGAATGAAAAAACTTGAGGCAGAATTCGCCTTCAAATATGATTTAAAGGGTCCTGCTACTATGAAGCCAAAGATGCTGGGTAACAATTTTGGAATGTTGGAGTTGATTGTCACTGGAGCTCCTGTTACAATGTCATAAAACATGTCCCCACCTAATAAGAAGTTTACAGGGCCAGGTTTCCAGAAATCGGGATCAGCTAAAGCATAACCCTTGTAGTGATGTTTAATTGTGCCAGGCAAAGATGACTGAGGAAGTTCACTGGTAATTTCAGTGACAATTACAACCTCTGATGAAAGCTCCTGCGATGAAGTAGCTTGAATGTTGGAGCGAATCTTGCAATTTAATTTTCCCAGTGTGTTAGGTAGATTCACATGTCCGATTCCCGTTATCTTCTGCTTCCTGGGTAGAATCGTGAATCCCAAGTCCCTGGCGCATTCTGCAGTCATAAATGAGATTTGACTGCCACTATCAGTGACAGCTCTGATGCTCCTATAGACTCCCTTTGAGTCCATGATTTGAATGATGGCAGTTCCTAATAATATGTCTCTACCACCGGAGATGCTAGTGAAAGTGACTCCACCATCATTTTGAATATTCTGGGTAGCCACAGTTTGGGGTTGGTGCAGCCAGGTGTGATGTGTTTGATTGCATGTTGTGCATCTTCTAATGGATGTGCAGGCGTTCGTACGATGTTTACCGGATAAGCAATTCTTACAGCCTTGCCAATCTTTTAAAAGGTCTAACTTGTTAGCAGGGGAGGCCTTCTTAAATTGAATGCATTGATATAGGCTATGTGTAGAATTGCAAACGGGACATTGGAACTGACGACTGGTATTGGTACTTTGTTTAAAGTTTGGATGTTGCTTGGAGGGCCTTGATTCGGATGTGGTACCCTCAGCAAATAAAGCACCTTTAGAGTAGGAGACGTAGCGAGGGGATGATGCACTTTGACTTGTATAAGCCTTGCTACTTGAAGATGGCTCACTTTCAGAGTAGATTGTGTCTAGGGATTTCCATTCAACCTTTATGTAATCAACTAAATTTTGGTAAGTAGGAAATTCGACATCCGTGTACTTCTTTTCAAAATTTTGTTTTGAGACTGGATCTAAACATCTTAACACCAAGAATGACAGAATGAAGTCACCAAGATCGGGAATTTGGAGATGCTTAAGAGAATCGATGCCCTCGATAACGTTGGTGATAAGATTCTTTAAGGTTGTGGCGTTAGGGCGTCCAGTGAGTGGCTTAAACTCGAAGACCTTTCTTAGATAGGTGTGTGCAAGTTTGCGCTTGTCGTCGTAATGTTCCAGCAGCACCTTCCAAGCCTGTTGATAATTTGACTCTGTAAGACTGACAGTAGCCACAAGAGAACGAGCAGGTCCCTTAAGACACGAAACCAGGAACAAGAATTTTTCCATGTCGGAGATTGTAGATTCGTCGTGTATTAATGCCTTATACCAATCTCTGAAAACAGGCCATTCTTTGGAATTACCATCGAATTGTGGGAGTTCTATTTGTGGGAGTCTTGCACGAACGGATTTACTCTCATTCAATGCAGAGTTATTGGCAGCTGTCACGGGCAATGTAGTGGAAGCACTAGGATTAGTAGGAAAGGTAGGAGTGGGATTCATGTACTCTTCATAAATCGCACATGCTTCATAGTAATATTCCCGCACAACCTTGGGCCAGTTTTTCTTCTCTTCCCCAGGAAATTGTTCAGGCATTCCTCGCGAAATATAAAAGCCTTGAAGTTGATCCCATGTCTCATTAAACTGTTGGAAATAAGGTCTAAGCTCCTTATACATCCCTTTAAACAGGAACAACTGGCTAGGATCAGTCTTGATCTTCATTCCTTGATCGCGTATGGCTTTAATCTGACCTGGGATCCCTTTGAGTCTGGAGATGAGAGTATTGACCTCCCGAATGTCCTCTGAGGACAGGTCTTCGATTCGTGGCATGGCGAAAGATGGAAAGATTTCAAGAAGCAAGGAAAAAGAAAAATGAGCCTATCAAAACCGACCAACCATGAGAAAATACCAAAATGAAAATTAAATAATATAGCAGAATGCTGAAGCCAAGTACAAATTTGAAATACAAATCCTTAAAGTTTTGATATTTAAAGAATGGAATATCAAAAACACATGTTGCTCAACAAATAAACAAGGCACTGCAATCCGGCCCGGAGGACCAAAATGTTATGGCGGGTAGTGGCTCAGGGTAAGCCATTCCTAGTCCAACCATGATACCATAGGCTGGTTACAAATAATCCCTGAAAACCAGGAAATAAAGACAAAAAAAAAAGAAAGAAAGAATGGTTTTCTAAATAAGGTTTAATTAGTTTGCCTTAAATAATCGTAAAACATATAAGACATATAGAAAACACATTAATAATAATTAAATAAAACTTATAATTTATTTACTGATACTTAAATAATAATACGACCCGTGCTTAGGATATTAATTTAGTTAAATTTTAAAATGCCAATAAATGATATAATTAGATTTTAAAATAATTTACAAAATTTTATTGATTAAATAATAAAATTAATTCTTTACTATGAACATAGAAAAAGAGAAGAAAGAGAAAAAAAATAAGTGTCTGAGGCTGGGATCGAGCCGGGCCATTTTAGATCGAAACTCCGTGACATAGTCCTTGAGCCATGGAGGCGATGGCAGATAATCTGCAAATCTGAGACTTACGCCACCACTTTTACGTATCCAGCCGTAAAAGCGTAACGGATAGGGCATTAGCTTCACAAATATATTTTTCCGAATAATAATAAAATGTTAGTGTTGTCACAATACAAACAAACTCACGAACAGCAAGCACAAACGCAGGGTGGATGAGTACCAGGTACTAGCTTCTATGTTCAGCTGCTGCCTCTTCTATTGCCGCAAATGTGCGGAGACTGTGGGATGTTCATTTCAGGTGACTCTTAAAACACACATAAAAGAAAGGGTGAACCGTAGAACAGCACGCGTGGTCCCTTCTCGACGCCAGCAGCCAACCTGTCCGTGCCGACCGGCCGAGAAGACCCGAGGGCGCCCGAACCCAGCCGAAAGACACTTATAGAAACTTACGACTAACTTACGTGCTAATATACATAACTATTTACAATTGAAAACGACCATGTTGGCCTCAACATATATATATATTTAATACAGGTTTTTAATTATTCCAACCTGTGTAGGTACATTCTTTCGGAGCTGGGCAATTCTTATTTATTATGTATCCGAAAATATATGATCCTCCACCATACTGACGAGTAAAAAAACATACATAATTTACGATATGATTAAGGTTTAGTATATTCCGAAGTAGGCTGAACCTTTAGGCCCTCCTGTAAATATATAGAGGCTCGGAAAGGGGTGAGTTATCTGCCAATGAGCTCTCGTTTGGTCTCTCTCTCTCTCCCTCCCTCCCTCTCACTCTCTCTCTCTCTCTCTCTCTCTCTCTCTCTCTCTCTCTCTCTCTCTCTCTCTCAGTCCCGCCCCCACTCTGCCCTCAATTCCCCTTCTATTTGTATAAATGAGCGAACTTCTATTTGGTGCTATCGGCTATAGATGGAACTCATTCCAGTAGATTCTCCTCAGATCTTGTTAGGCGATCGATGTTTCTACCGCACTTCAGTGCCGGACATCCCGATCAACCTTTCTATCGTTTTATGATCCTAATCAAACATGCCGATTCTAAATTTTGTGTAGTTACTGCAGTTTTTCTTTCGTAAAATAAAAGGCTGAATCTTTCAAATAATTGCCACCCATGAATAATGCTAATACTACAGCCAAAATAGTGAATACCTCTAAGGAAAGCTATAGAACAATAAAATGAAACAGGAACTTGGAGGTTGCTTTAAACCTTCATCACTTGGAGGTTGCTTTAAACCTTCATCACTTGGAGGTTGCTTTAAACCTTAATCACTTGGAGGTTGCTTTAAACCTTCATCACTTGGAGGTTGCTTTAAACCTTAATCACTTGGAGGTTGCTTTAAACCTTCATCACTTGGAGGTTGCTTTAAACCTTCATCACTTGGAGGTTGCTTTAAACCTTAATCACTTGGAGGTTGCTTTAAACCTTCATCACTTGGAGGTTGCTTTAAACCTTAATCACTTGGAGGTTGCTTTAAACCTTAATCTCTTGGAGGTTGCTTTAAACCTTCATCACTTGGAGGTTGCTTTAAACCTTAATCACTTGGAGGTTGCTTTAAACCTTCATCACTTGGAGCACCCTGGATCTATTATTACGAGCATCCTTTGTTCACTCCTTTTATCTTATTTTTTCGAACTTGTAGATCCTACAATAATTATTGTCAGTTATTCTCTTGGATGTCAGCACATTACATCTGCCTGCTACAGGGTAAAGCCTAATATCTGCAGAGTATATACTTCTTCACGATGTTCACAGCAGAGTTGGATACGAATAAACTAAATTATTGACAAATCGATTAAATTTTACTTGTGACTAATCAATCATAGGATAAAATAAGTTAATCACAACTCGAGTCAATCATTAATCATAGATCATATTAATCATTTGTGAAGTTAGTCATCAATCAATCGTTACTCGTCAATCATTGATAGTCTGTACTAATGATTGACATGACTAACATTTTAAACACTTTTAGTATTATGCTAATACCAACTTGTTCACACATATTATCTATACGTGGGGCTTAGGAATTCCTTCAGGAACCAACTAATAATCCATCATAAATAAGTGCCTTTTTTCGTCTTTAATCATTAATCTGAGTAAGGTTAGTCAGTAATCATCAATCTTTAGTCAAATCATGTTTAATCATTAATCATCAATCATAGACTAGAAAGCAGTTAGTCGTCACTCATTTGTCATGGAGAAATATGACTGATCAATCATCAATCGTTAGTCACATTCCGAATACTCATTCAATCATTAGTCATTAGTTATGAAATTAATCATAGTTTGCCCTACTCAGGTTCACCATACATTCCAATATGGAAGTCCATATTTAGATACGTTGTCAGTATTGTAAATAACATTAACTATAAGGACTTTACTGAATCGCGCTATGATAACACAATTCCTGCGTGTTAGACTTATTTATTAGTTATAAAAAAATCATTTAGCGTGAGTGATGGCCTGTGTTTTCTTAGCATAGTTATCTTTAGCCTACAGCCTTTCGAATTTTTTAAATGTTTATGTATGCGCATTGAAATATTATTATGTTAAAACACTTTCGAATACTATGTTCTTTCACAGTTAGTTAATGTTTCTCGATGGCAAGCACTCCGACTCGTGTTCGAAACTCACTACGGGTAGTGGGTTTTCGACAAAAAGAAAAGAAAAAAGAACCATCACTAACCACATTAGAAATGGTGATAACCTCCAGATAACCCGCCCTAAAATCTGTGTCATTTATGAGTATAAATTGAGCTTAAAATTGGAATATTATTATTATTATTTTAGTTGTGAATTGCTTCAAATCTCGCTAGGAGGTTTACATGCTGTTCATAGGAATTTTTCAGGTCTTACACTATTCAAACAAAATATATTAATTATTATAAATAAGAACCCCCCCCCCCCACCCAAAAAAAATGAAAAGAATAATAAAAAAATATAGAAAAAAACCCCCTAAGAATTAATCCAAAACACAATAGGAAAACAAAAGAATAAATGAACTAGATACAACATTAACTGAATTATTACAAAGCAACATATTTAACCAAACTGAACTGTAGCTGCTATATGTTGTATATTATGTGGGACTATCAGTTGAAATGGTTAGGAGCAACAAGATTAAGTAGCATACAGAGCTTGTAGTCATATTTTAGTAGGATTTCCATCATAGACTGATACATAATATAGACTGTCACATAATATCCAACATATAGCAGATACAGTTGAGTTTTGTTAAAAATGTTGCCTGGCACTGTTTTGTCCCGACCCCTTCAATGTTGCCTAGCACTGTTTTGTTGCGACCCCTTCAATATTGCCTAGCACTGTTTTGTTCCGACCCCTTCAATGTTGCCTGGCACTGTTTTGTCCCGACCCCTTCAATGTTGCCTAGCACTGTTTTGTTGCGACCCCTTCAATATTGCCTAGCACTGTTTTGTTGCGACCCCTTCAATATTGCCTAGCACTGTTTTGTTGCGACCCCTTCAATGTTGCCTAGCACTGTTTTGTTGCGACCCCTTCAATATTGCCTAGCACTGTTTTGTTCCGACCCCTTCAATGTTGCCTGGCACTGTTTTGTCCCGACCCCTTCAATGTTGCCTAGCACTGTTTTGTTGCGACCCCTTCAATATTGCCTAGCACTGTTTTGTTCCGACCCCTTCAATGTTGCCTGGCACTGTTTTGTTCCGACCCCTTCAATGTTGCCTGGCACTGTTTTGTTCCGACCCCTTCATACATGACATTCATTAGTTTTCTTTTATATATATTTTATCGTACGTGTTTATTTTTTTTTTAAATCAGAAATTTCAGTGTCAATATGATGGCCGTTGGGTAACTCGTTAATATTAAAATGTTTTTAAATTATTATTGTCATATGATAATTGTCATATCAGGTATCGCTCAACACCTAGGCAACCTACCTAGCAACCAAGCTGCATCTGTCAAATACCGCCACAAGATATAGCAACATGGGAACATAACCACTGACTTGTATGATATTCTTTCTGCTGTTTGTGCTTTCCGCCATGACATAACCATCCAGTCCTACCCGTTATTCCATCCAATACAGGACGGTTAGATGCAAATTAGACCCCAGGGATTTACATTAATTAGTGATAACAAGTTGCAAGGGTCTATTGGATGTAGGTAGCCAGCCGAGTCGATGTAGTTCTGACAAGGCTATGCATCGGCAATAACAGCAATAATACATCCCTTGTCTGGTCGGGACCCGCTACCTTCTATACTAGGCACTATGTGGTTCCAGTAGGGTAAACTGTCTACACCACAGATCGATATTACTATCACTTTATACGCACACTCATATATATATATATATATATATATATATATATATATATATATATATATAAATATATATATATATATATATATATATATATATATATATATATATATAAACCAAATAAGTATTATTAAAATCTAATAACACGAATCTGTAACTGTTTCGAACCCGTGACCTCCCAACTGTGAGTCCTAGACGACTTTGACCTAACCTATAACACCCCCCGTATCAAGACATACATGTATGCCATGTTTGGTAAAAATCGGTGTGGATTTTTATTTTAAAAAAAACATACAGACAGCAGCTGGTAGACGTTTTTGACCTGGCCTAAGACAATCCCCTGATCAAGACCAACCTGTGTGCCCAGTTTGATCAAAATCTGTCAAACGGTGTGGGTTTGTTTATTTAAAGAACAAACATACAGACAGACAGATGGTAGCCGTTTTGACCTAGCCTATGGCAATCGCCGTATCAAGATCTACCTGTGTTCCAACTTAGGTCAAAATAGGACGAACGGTGTGGATTTTTATAGGAAACAAACATACAGACAGGCAGCTGGTAGAGGTTTATGACCTAGCCTATGGCACTCTCCAGATTAGGATCTAGCTGTGTACCGAGTTTAGTCAAAATCGGACGAACGGTTTGGATTTCTATAGGGAACAAACATACAGACAGACAGCTGGTAGAGGTTTTTGATTTAACCTCCGGCAATCTCCAGATTAGGATCAACCTTTGTACCGAGTTTAGTCAAAATCGGACGAACGGTGTGGATTTTTATAGGAAACAAACATACAGACAGACAGCTGGTAGAGGTTTATGACCTAGCCTACGGCACTCTCCAGATTAGGATCTAGCTGTGTACCGAGTTTAGTCAAAATCGGACGAACGGTGTGGATTTCTATAGGGAACAAACATACAGACAGACAGCTGGTAGAGGTTTTTGATTTAGCCTCCGGCAATCTCCAGATTAGGATCAACCTTTGTACCGAGTTTAGTCAAAATCGGACGAACGGTGTGGATTTTTATAGGAAACAAACATACAGACAGACAGCTGGTAGAGGTTTTTGACCTAGCCTAAGGCACTCTCCAGATTAGGATCTACCTGTGTACCAAGTTTAGTCAAAATGGGACGAACGGTGTGGATTTCTATAAGGGACAAACATACAGTCAGACAGCTGGTAGATTTTTTTTGACCTAGCCTAGGAGATTTCTCGTATCAAGACCTACCATTATTCCAAGTTTGGTTAAAATCGGTCAAACGGTGTGGATTTCTATAAGGGACAAACATACAGTCAGACAGCTGGTAGATTTTTTTGACCTAGCCTAGGAGATTTCTCGTATCAAGACCTACAATTATTCCAAGTTTGGTTAAAATCGGTCAAACGGTGTGGATTTGTATAAGGAACAAACAAACAAACAGAGAGAAAAACAGACAAACATACAGACACGTGATTTATATATATATATATATATATATATATATATATATATATATATATATATATATAACTTGTTTTTTTTTTTTCTTTTTATGGCAGGGGTCGACAAAGCAGAACACCATTCGTTTCTGTTCAACTACTTTATTTTCTCTATTTTGCTTGACCTGTTTCGTGCCTTTGTTCGCACCTCTTCAGTGGCGTTCCTTATCCTTATATATATATATATATATATATATATATATATATATATATAAGGCTCCATTTTCCCTTGGCCTTTGTCAAGTGAATTAAGATGAGTGGTTGGCTGTCCATCTCTGGAGATGTGGGAACAACGAATCCGCAAACGGTGCGTCTGCCTTGTTGAAACCGTACGTGGCTAATTCCTAAGATTCCCGGATGATTTGAAGATTTGAGACCTGACGAGAGTTTCTCGTCCAGCCACGCGCTAAAACAGGTGTGGGGTAAAAAGGGTATAAAAATAGCTGTGTGATATGGGGTGAGAGGTAGGTCAGCTACAAATTATTCTCTAATCTCCCCAAATGATAATATCTGATAACTCTATCTAGCTGTCTCTCTCTCACTCAACCTTTTCTCTCATCTTAGAGATCGTTTATGGTATTTATGTATGTAACTTTAGCACAGATTATAGTTTTGAAAGGAATTTTCCGTATCTATTCCTCTTACATATATAAATATGTGTGTGTTTTTTGATGATATAATTTTTCAATGGGAAACGTATTTTTAATTTTAATTATTTTGATAAAATTGTCACATAATAATGAAAAAAACTTACTGACTTATAAAGAAACAAAATAAGTTAAATCCTGTAAAATAAAAGTTATCTATCATTTTTGTATTGTAAAACTGTAGCAAAGAAATAAAGGGTCTCTATAGGGTAGAAACAAACATACAGCGAAGTCACTCGTGTGCGAAATCATAACTGGTAACCCAAGTAGAGAAACTCCAAAATTGATGGTATTCAAAGTCAGACGATGTTTTGCGTTTTTTAAAAGTCGTTATGTAAGAAAAATGCAATAATATAACTAAAACTCTGCTTAATTGAAAAGGGTTTATTTGGTACTAACAATACAATCAAAATCCAAAATTAAGGTATACTTTTTCTAAAAAGGTTTATTTTCCCACAATGTCCAACAATACTGTGGGATCGTGCGCTCCCAAACCCTGGAAAAATAAACGAGATTGTTCGCAGGTAAAACGCTGCGCTCCGCTCAGCTCCGGTGCGCTCTGTTGTTTGTGTGCAACGTCCCATTGGATTGCATGGAATTGATCCTTGCGCTCCAAAAAGCTGTGCTGCAGTCCGCTGTATGTGTGTTTGTAGCCTTATTAAAGGGCAATTGCAACGACAGAAAAAATAATTTATATACTTATATATATATATATATATATATATATATAAATATATAATGCACATTATAAAGATGTAATTTTATTAGGTCCACATCATCTCTTAACAATATTGGGTAACATTACGCTAAACGCACCACATGTTAGGTTGAAAATCTAAAACCAAGAGAGCGTACCTAGTGGGAGAACGCGTAGTGCGTAGAATGGACGGAGTATATAGGTGGTAGGACTTGGCAGCGAAGTGTGTAGTGTCGGTGTGATTAATTCTCCGCGACAAATCACTGGTAGATTATTCATCCAGAGGAACAGTTCCTCTAGTGAACCGATTCAAAGTATTCAGGAACCGTGAGATCTGTCACGAATCACAGGAGAGTGGTTTTGTTAATTTGTCAAGCTCCGCCGCTAGAGTGCAGTATAGTTCTATTCAAGAGAGCTTGACCCTCGGGGAAGTCGGAGTGGTTTAAAAGCATATTCTCTGCGGTTCTGGAAGGCTTTTTAGAATTCTCTCTATATATCCCTTTTCCTTAAGATGTTACCTCCCTCTCTTACCTCTCTCTCTCTTACCTCCCTCTCCCACCTCTCTCTCCTACCTTTCTCTTCCTGCCTTTCCAGAGTGCCGATGGCGGACCGTAACAACATTACCTCCGAACAGAAAGGAAACCTCCAGGCTTAGCAGGAATATGAATAAAACTAGGCCGAGTAACCCTAAGTAAAATGAATAATTCACAAAATGCCCTTATTCCCCTAAGAATATCGTTTCTTCCATCTTCAGAAAATAAACCACTTATTGTAGAAATTGCTGGATAGTGGGAAATTATGAATAGAACAAAAGTCCAAAATTTCAGTTCCAACAGTCATTTTAGTTTTTGCAGAACATTTTACTGGACTTAGCTCCATTTTGTTACATTGAAGGAAGGCTGGGTTGAATAAGAACTTTTGCATGGGGATCCAAAATGGTGCTGAAAACGTTTTACGAAAAATAAAACACCTGTAGAAATTTTGGACTTTTTTAAAAAATATTTTCAGCCATTGATCTTCTGATGCGATATTGTAAAATTTCAAACAAATTGATTTCCGCAAAGATTAATTAAATAATATAAAATTCATGAAATCTCGAAATGTACAGTTAGAATACACATTGATATGTGTCCTTTTGTGAAAATAAAGTACCTAGATTTGTGTGCAATATTGCTTTGGCATCCTCAACAGAATTATCATTTAAATTATGTATAGTTTGATACTTTTATAAGGAACCCTATTAAATATATTCTCATATTATTACATAAATATCTTTAGAGCAACAACGGACCCCGCCCTTTCCTAATGGAAAATGTAAAAAAAAAACAAAAAAAAAAAAAAAAAAACTTTTTTTGGGGTGTAGGATTTTTTGGGGGACTTTTACGGGCCGCAAACATCTAGGTGATTACGCCCTTGATGTGTTAATCTTGTATTTGTTTTTTTTTGTTTCTTATATATATATATACATTTTTTTTACCCAGACTGTTTCGGTAAAAAATAAAAACTATTTTTCTTCTTTCATCTTCTATCCAGCAACAAATCGAATACTGGTTGCTATTTCTTGTTACACATTATCCAGGATCTTGAAGATTAAGGAAATAGGAACTTGAAGAGCAGCCACTTAAGTTCCATCTGAAGCCTGACAAGCACTTTACGACTAAAGCCCTCTTTGATTAAACTTAACGAGGACCAAGTCTCAGGGGCTGGGGTGAAAGGCGAGATATTTTAGTATCACGTATGTTCAGCAAAGTGTAAAGTTCCCTTAAACCTCTGCGTATTTGTGTCGTTTATTATATTACACTCCTCGCTTCAGGTCGTGGGTTCGATTCCCACTTGGGGTAGTGACTTTTTCTTCTTCTAGCCCTATCGCGGATAGAAAAGGGTGATAACCTATAGATAACTTGCCTCAGAAATCTGTGATATATATATTCATAAAAAAAAAAAAAAAAATTATACGGAATGGCAACTTTAACGAAATTTCAGATCGATGACAGTACCTTTTCGATATTGATCTAAGAGATGTTAAATTAGAGAATGGTCAGTTATTTTTAAAACTTGGAAAAACGTTCGATGTACCGATTGGCTCCATCAATGAGTAGACATTACGCAATCATGATAGTAATCATCCTTGAGTTGTATAAAAGAATCCTTGAGTAAACAACAGATTTTCTATTAAAGCAGGCCAATTGTGTTCCATTTTGCAGTACGACTTAGTAGGACTACTAGTTGGATAGTGGACTCCACTCACGCTCCGACTTGCTATCCAACTAGCGATACAACTTTAGTCCTAGTCTGTTTTCACGACTGCGTACGTCACTCACGAGCCGAAGTATGTATCGAGTACAGACCGAAGATGCCTGAAGGTCAAGCACTGACTGAGCTAAGTTGGATGACTTTGATCCCACTCACGCTCCAACTCCGTAGCCAGTCGGATGTCGGACCCTCGAGTCGTCCCTCTAAATGTTCCGACTCGTCCAACTAGACTTACAACAATCCAAGAAGCCCATCCATGATCCGACGTCAGAAGTTGGACCACAAGTCGTACTGCAAATCGGAACGTGCATGGCCTGCTAAGCTTTTATGTTTGTTGGCAGGTTTAATAAATAAACTCTTAGAGTCCATTATATAGTTCCTATTATTTAGCGTCTTGTATTGAAATATATTACACAGGCACACAAAAAAAGCGGTAATTTAATACATATATTCCTATGGTTTTCGACACGCTGATTCCGAATCCGGAGTCCGTTTCACTGAATCACGTCAGATTTAAGAGCTTTTCAAGGTCAAATTTCGTATGAAGTCGTTAAAGAAGAAATAACAAGAGCTTCCATGGTTTTGAAGGTTGCTGAGTTCGATGTCCATTGGTGCAAAATCAAGTTCATGTCAAGGAAAAAAATGTCTATTTTACAAAGAATGAATTTTGACTCCAAATTCATTTCTTGCAAAATAAACATATTTTTCTTGACCTTGGTTTTGCGCCGATGTGCTGAAAAAGACCTCGGATTCGAATTCAGCGACCCTTAAAACCATGGAAGCTCTAGTTATTTCTCCTTAAACTTCAAATGCCCTTAAACCTGGTGTAATTGAGTGAAACGGACTCCGGATTTTGATTCAGCGTCTCAAATACACGAGAATACAGTATGTATGGTGTCTTTGGAAAATACCAATTTTTTTTTGTGTGTGCTTGTGTTATGATGTCCCTAATTATTACGTTTTCTTTTTAATGCATTTTTCCCAGAGTAGGGCAAACTGTGATTAATTTAATGACTAATGACTAATGATTAAATGAGTATGTGGAATGTGGGTAACGATTGATGATTGATCAATCATGTTTCACCATGAGTAATGAGTGGAGACTAACTGCTTTCTAGCCGATGATTGATGATTAAAACAGACTTTCACTATTAATTGATGATTACTGACTAACCTTACTCAGATTAATGATTAAATACTAAAAAAAAGGCCTTGATTTATGATTGATGATTAACTGGTTCATGAAGGAATTCCAATGCCCAATGTATAGATAGTATAAGTAAAAAAGTTGGTATTAGCCTAATACTAAATGTATTTACAACGTTAGTCATGTCAATCATCAGTACGGACTATCAATGATTGACAAGTAATGATTGATTCATGACTAACTTCACATATGATTAATATGACCTATGATTAACTCGAGTTGTGATTAACTTATTTAATCCTGATTGATTAGTCATAAGTAAAATTTAATCGATTTGTCAATCATTTAGTTGATTTGTGCCCTACACTGATTTCTCGCCCATTTTGACTGTTTTGTTCATGGATTATACTAAACCTGTCCTGGTTTTATCCTTTATGCGCCAGTGTATTATCCTGTAGGGGTGTGTAGTAAATCCCCCACTCCATGAGCCATTAGCACTGATGAATGTTTTACGAGTCCTCGTGTCCTAACCACAATTCCCGCCTGAAAACAGCTGATTAGCTATTCCCGCGCAAAGTAGGCTCCAATTTACAACTATTTACAGCTAATTAGGAATTTATGAATAATCAGGTGATCAAGATTTTGAGGTTACATTTCTCTATTTGTAATTAACCTCTTTTCCCCCAAAACACCCATTAGCATGTTTGTGCATCAACTGTAATCGATAAATTACAAACACTCTTAATGATAATTGTAGCATATTTCCAGCTGAGCTCTAAGGCATTCTTATTGGATGAACAACATTCCTAGGACAGACAGACGAGACGTGATTTTGCGCACTAACTCATTGAGCACACTACAGGCACTAGCAGACAGATACTGTACGCATCCAGTAATAATGGACATTCAAAACTATTCACTCACATAACAAACACATCACAATGTAATGGCTGCCAGGGGATGAAGGCTTAGGAAGAAGGTGTCTAGCAGACTCACATAACGAACACATCACAATGTTCTGGCTGCTAGGGCATGAAGGTTCAGGAAGAAGGTGTCTAGCAGACTCACATAACAAACACATCACAATGTACTGGCTGCCAGGGCATGAAGGTTTAGGAAGGTGTCTAGCAGATTCACATAACAAACACATCACAATGTACTGGCTGCCAGGGCATGAAGGTTTAGGAAGAAGGTGTCTAGCAGACTCACATAACAAACACATCACAATGTACTGGCTGCCAGGGCATTAAGGTTTACGAAGAAGGTGTCTAGCAGACTCACATAACAAACACATCACAATGTACTGGCTGCCATGGCATGAAGGTTTAGGAAGAAGGTGTCTAGCAGATTCACATAACAAACACATCACAATGTACTGGCTGCCAGGGCATGAAGGTTTAGGAAGAAGGTGTCTAGCAGATTCACATAACAAACACATCACAATGTACTGGCTGCCAGGGCATGAAGGTTTAGGAAGGTGTCTAGCAGATTCACATAACAAACACATCACAATGTACTGGCTGCCAGGGTATGAAGGTTTAGGAAGAAGGTGTCTAGCAGATTCACATAACAAACACATCACAATGTACTGGCTGCCAGGGCATGAAGGTTTAGGAAGGTGTCTAGCAGATTCACATAACAAACACATCACAATGTACTGGCTGCTAGGGCATGAAGGTTTAGGAAGAAGATTTCTAGCAGGCTCACATAACAAACACATCACAATGTACTGGCTGCTAGGACATGAAGGTTTAGGAAGAAGGTGTCTAGCAGACTCACATAACAAACACATCACAATGTACTGGCTGCCAGGGCATGA
Organism: Gonocerus acuteangulatus; assembly: GCA_946811695.1. NCBI lineage: Eukaryota > Metazoa > Arthropoda > Insecta > Hemiptera > Coreidae > Gonocerus > Gonocerus acuteangulatus. The sequence continues at coordinate 2,963,639 of OX328130.1, forward strand.
AGGTTTAGGAAGAAGGTGGTGTCTAGCAGGTTCAAATAACAAACACATCACAATGTACTGGCTGCTAGGGCATGAAGGTTTAGGAAGAAGGTGTCTAGCTGATTCACATAACAAACACATCACAATGTACTGGCTGCCAGGGCATGAAGGTTTAGGAAGAAGGTGTCTAGCAGATTCACATAACAAACACATCACAATGTACTGGCTGCTAGGGCATGAAGGTTTAGGAAGAAGGTGTCTAGCAGGCTCACATAACAAACAAATCACAATGTACTGGCTGCTAGGGCATGAAGGTTTAGGAAGAGGGTGTCTAGCAGACTCACATAACAAACACATCACAATGTACTGGCTGTCAGGGCATGAAGGTTTAGGAAGAAGGTGTCTAGTAGATTCACATAACAAACACATCACAATGTACTGGCTGCTAGGGCATGAAGGTTTAGGAAGAAGGTGTCTAGCAGACTCACATAACAAACACATCACAATGTACTTGCTGCTAGGGCATGAAGGTTTAGGAAGAAGGTGTCTAGCAGATTCACATAACAAACACATCACAATGTACTGGCTGCTAGGGCATGAAGGTTTAGGAAGAAGGTGTCTAGTAGATTCACATAACAAACACATCACAATGTACTGGCTGCTAGGGCATGAAGGTTTAGGAAGAAGGTGTCTAGCAGACTCACATAACAAACACATCACAATGTACTGGCTGCTAGGGCATGAAGGTTTAGGAAGAAGGTGTCTAGCAGATTCACATAACAAACACATCACAATGTACTGGCTGCTAGGGCATGAAGGTTTAGGAAGAAGGTGTCTAGCAGATTCACATAACAAACACATCACAATGTACTGGCTGCTAGGGCATGAAGGTTTAGGAAGAAGGTGTCTAGCAGATTCACATAACAAACACATCACAATGTACTGGCTGCCAGGGCATGAAGGTTTAGGAAGAAGGTGTCTAGCAGGCTCACATAACAAACACATCACAATGTACTGGCTGCCAGGGCATGAAGGTTTAGGAAGAAGGTGTCTAGTAGATTCACATAACAAACACATCACAATGTACTGGCTGCCAGGGCATGAAGGTTTAGGAAGAAGGTGTCTAGCAGGCTCACATAACAAACACATCACAATGTACTGGCTGCCAGGGCATGAAGGTTTAGGAAGAAGGTGTCTAGCAGGCTCACATAACAAACACATCACAATGTACTGGCTGCTAGGGCATGAAGGTTTAGGAAGAAGGTGTCTAGTAGATTCACATAACAAACACATCACAATGTACTGGCTGCCAGGGCATGAAGGTTTAGGAAGAAGGTGTCTAGCAGGTTCAAATAACAAACACATCACAATGTACTGGCTGCTAGGGCATGAAGGTTTAGGAAGAAGGTGTCTAGCTGATTCACATAACAAACACATCACAATGTACTGGCTGCCAGGGCATGAAGGTTTAGGAAGAAGGTGTCTAGCAGATTCACATAACAAACACATCACAATGTACTGGCTGCTAGGGCATGAAGGTTTAGGAAGAAGGTGTCTAGCAGGCTCACATAACAAACAAATCACAATGTACTGGCTGCTAGGGCATGAAGGTTTAGGAAGAGGGTGTCTAGCAGACTCACATAACAAACACATCACAATGTACTGGCTGCTAGGGCATGAAGGTTTAGGAAGAAGGTGTCTAGCAGATTCACATAACAAACACATCACAATGTACTGGCTGCTAGGGCATGAAGGTTTAGGAAGAAGGTGCCTAGCAGATTCACCTAACAAACACATCACAATGTACTGGCTGCTAGGGCATGAAGGTTTAGGAAGAAGGTGTCTAGCAGATTCACATAACAAACACATCACAATGTACTGGCTGCCAGGGCATGAAGGTTTAGGAAGAAGGTGTCTAGCAGGCTCACATAACAAACACATCACAATGTACTGGCTGCCAGGGCATGAAGGTTTAGGAAGAAGGTGTCTAGCAGGTTCAAATAACAAACACATCACAATGTACTGGCTGCTAGGGCATGAAGGTTTAGGAAGAAGGTGTCTAGCTGATTCACATAACAAACACATCACAATGTACTGGCTGCTAGGGCATGAAGGTTTAGGAAGAAGGTGTCTAGCTGATTCACATAACAAACACATCACAATGTACTGGCTGCCAGGGCATGAAGGTTTAGGAAGAAGGTGTCTAGCAGATTCACATAACAAACAAATCACAATGTACTGGCTGCTAGGGCATGAAGGTTTAGGAAGAGGGTGTCTAGCAGACTCACATAACAAACACATCACAATGTACTGGCTGCTAGGGCATGAAGGTTTAGGAAGAAGGTGTCTAGCAGGTTCAAATAACAAAAACATCACAATGTACTGGCTGCTAGGGCATGAAGGTTTAGGAAGAAGGTGTCTAGCAGGTTCAAATAACAAAAACATCACAATGTACTGGCTGCTAGGGCATGAAGGTTTAGGAAGAAGGTGTCTAGCTGATTCACATAACAAACACATCACAATGTACTGGCTGCCAGGGCATGAAGGTTTAGGAAGAAGGTGTCTAGCAGATTCACATAACAAACAAATCACAATGTACTGGCTGCTAGGGCATGAAGGTTTAGGAAGAGGGTGTCTAGCAGACTCACATAACAAACACATCACAATGTACTGGCTGCTAGGGCATGAAGGTTTAGGAAGAAGGTGTCTAGCAGATTCACATAACAAACACATCACAATGTACTGGCTGCTAGGGCATGAAGGTTTAGGAAGAAGGTGTCTAGTAGATTCACATAACAAACACATCACAATGTACTGGCTGCCAGGGCATGAAGGTTTAGGAAGAAGGTGTCTAGCAGGTTCAAATAACAAACACATCACAATGTACTGGCTGCTAGGGCATGAAGGTTTAGGAAGAAGGTGTCTAGCAGATTCACATAACAAACACATCACAATGTACTGGCTGCTAGGGCATGAAGGTTTAGGAGGGTGTCTAGCAGATCCACATAACAAACACATCACAATGTACTGGCTGCCAGGGCATGAAGGTTTAGGAAGAAGGTGTCTAGCAGATTCACATAACAAACACATCACAATGTACTGGCTGCCAGGGCATGAAGGTTTAGGAAGGTGTCTAGCAGATTCACATAACAAACACATCACAATGTACTGGCTGCTAGGGCATGAAGGTTTAGGAAGAAGGTGTCTAGCAGGCTCACATAACAAACACATCACAATGTACTGGCTGCTAGGGCATGAAGGTTTAGGAAGAAGGTGTCTAGCAGACTCACATAACAAACACATCACAATGTACTTGCTGCTAGGGCATGAAGGTTTAGGAAGAAGGTGTCTAGCAGATTCACATAACAAACACATCACAATGTACTGGCTGCTAGGGCATGAAGGTTTAGGAAGAAGGTGTCTAGTAGATTCACATAACAAACACATCACAATGTACTGGCTGCTAGGGCATGAAGGTTTAGGAAGAAGGTGTCTAGCAGACTCACATAACAAACACATCACAATGTACTGGCTGCTAGGGCATGAAGGTTTAGGAAGAAGGTGTCTAGCAGATTCACATAACAAACACATCACAATGTACTGGCTGCTAGGGCATGAAGGTTTAGGAAGAAGGTGTCTAGCAGGCTCACATAACAAACACATCACAATGTACTGGCTGCTAGGGCATGAAGGTTTAGGAAGAAGGTGTCTTGCAGGCTCATATAACAAACACATCACAATGTACTGGCTGCCAGGGCATGAAGGTTTAGGAAGAAGGTGTCTAGTAGATTCACATAACAAACACATCACAATGTACTGGCTGCCAGGGCATGAAGGTTTAGGAAGAAGGTGTCTAGCAGATTCACATAACAAACACATCACAATGTACTGGCTGCTAGGGCATGAAGGTTTAGGAAGAAGGTGTCTAGTAGATTCACATAACAAACACATCACAATGTACTGGCTGCCAGGGCATGAAGGTTTAGGAAGAAGGTGTCTAGCAGGCTCACATAACAAACACATCACAATGTACTGGCTGCTAGGGCATGAAGGTTTAGGAAGAAGGTGTCTAGTAGATTCACATAACAAACACATCACAATGTACTGGCTGCCAGGGCATGAAGGTTTAGGAAGAAGGTGTCTAGCAGGTTCAAATAACAAACACATCACAATGTACTGGCTGCTAGGGCATGAAGGTTTAGGAAGAAGGTGTCTAGCTGATTCACATAACAAACACATCACAATGTACTGGCTGCCAGGGCATGAAGGTTTAGGAAGAAGGTGTCTAGCAGATTCACATAACAAACACATCACAATGTACTGGCTGCTAGGGCATGAAGGTTTAGGAAGAAGGTGTCTAGCAGGCTCACATAACAAACAAATCACAATGTAGTGGCTGCTAGGGCATGAAGGTTTAGGAAGAGGGTGTCTAGCAGACTCACATAACAAACACATCACAATGTACTGGCTGCTAGGGCATGAAGGTTTAGGAAGAAGGTGTCTAGCAGATTCACATAACAAACACATCACAATGTACTGGCTGCTAGGGCATGAAGGTTTAGGAAGAAGTTGCCTAGCAGATTCACATAACAAACACATCACAATGTACTGGCTGCTAGGGCATGAAGGTTTAGGAAGAAGGTGTCTAGCAGATTCACATAACAAACACATCACAATGTACTGGCTGCCAGGGCATGAAGGTTTAGGAAGAAGGTGTCTAGCAGGCTCACATAACAAACACATCACAATGTACTGGCTGCCAGGGCATGAAGGTTTAGGAAGAAGGTGTCTAGCAGGTTCAAATAACAAACACATCACAATGTACTGGCTGCTAGGGCATGAAGGTTTAGGAAGAAGGTGTCTAGGAGACTCACATAACAAACACATCACAATGTACTGGCTGCTAGGGCATGAAGGTTTAGGAAGAAGGTGTCTAGCAGATTCACATAACAAACACATCACAATGTACTGGCTGCCAGGGCATGAAGGTTTAGGAAGAAGGTGTCTAGCAGATTCACATAACAAACACATCACAATGTACTGGCTGCCAGGGCATGAAGGTTTAGGAAGGTGTCTAGCAGATTCACATAACAAACACATCACAATGTACTGGCTGCTAGGGCATGAAGGTTTAGGAAGAAGGTGTCTAGCAGGCTCACATAACAAACACATCACAATGTACTGGCTGCTAGGGCATGAAGGTTTAGGAAGAAGGTGTCTAGCAGATTCACATAACAAACACATCACAATGTACTGGCTGCCAGGGCATGAAGGTTTAGGAAGGTGTCTAGCAGATTCACATAACAAACACATCACAATGTACTGGCTGCTAGGGCATGAAGGTTTAGGAAGGTGTCTAGCAGATTCACATAACAAACACATCACAATGTACAGGCTGCCAGGGCATGAAGGTTTAGGAAGAAGGTGTCTAGCAGATTCACATAACAAACACATCACAATGTACTGGCTGCCAGGGCATGAAGGTTTAGGAAGGTGTCTAGCAGATTCACATAACAAACACATCACAATGTACTGGCTGCTAGGGCATGAAGGTTTAGGAAAAAGGTGTCTAGCAGGCTCACATAACAAACACATCACAATGTACTGGCTGCTAGGGCATGAAGGTTTAGGAAGAAGGTGTCTAGCAGACTCACATAACAAACACATCACAATGTACTGGCTGCTAGGGCATGAAGGTTTAGGAAGAAGGTGTCTAGCAGATTCACATAACAAACACATCACAATGTACTGGCTGCTAGGGCATGAAGGTTTAGGAAGAAGGTGTCTAGCAGATTCACATAACAAACACATCACAATGTACTGGCTGCTAGGGCATGAAGGTTTAGGAAGAAGGTGTCTAGCAGACTCACATAACAAACACATCACAATGTACTGGCTGCTAGGGCATGAAGGTTTAGGAAGAAGGTGTCTAGCAGGCTCATATAACAAACACATCACAATGTACTGGCTGCCAGGGCATGAAGGTTTAGGAAGAAGGTGTCTAGTAGATTCACATAACAAACACATCACAATGTACTGGCTGCCAGGGCATGAAGGTTTAGGAAGAAGGTGTCTAGCAGATTCACATAACAAACACATCACAATGTACTGGCTGTCAGGGCATGAAGGTTCAGGAAGAAGGTGTCTAGCAGGCTCACATAACAAACACATCACAATGTACTGGCTGCTAGGGCATGAAGGTTTAGGAAGAAGGTGTCTAGTAGATTCACATAACAAACACATCACAATGTACTGGCTGCCAGGGCATGAAGGTTTAGGAAGAAGGTGTCTAGCAGGTTCAAATAACAAACACATCACAATGTACTGGCTGCTAGGGCATGAAGGTTTAGGAAGAAGGTGTCTAGTAGATTCACATAACAAACACATCACAATGTACTGGCTGCCAGGGGATGAAGGTTTAGGAAGAAGGTGTCTAGCAGGCTCACATAACAAACACATCACAATGTACTGGCTGCTAGGGCATGAAGGTTTAGGAAGAAGGTGTCTAGTAGATTCACATAACAAACACATCACAATGTACTGGCTGCTAGGGCATGAAGGTTTAGGAAGAAGGTGTCTAGCAGATTCACATAACAAACACATCACAATGTACTGGCTGTCAGGGCATGAAGGTTTAGGAAGAAGGTGTCTAGTAGATTCACATAACAAACACATCACAATGTACTGGCTGCTAGGGCATGAAGGTTTAGGAAGAAGGTGTCTAGCAGACTCACATAACAAACACATCACAATGTACTTGCTGCTAGGGCATGAAGGTTTAGGAAGAAGGTGTCTAGCAGATTCACATAACAAACACATCACAATGTACTGGCTGCTAGGGCATGAAGGTTTAGGAAGAAGGTGTCTAGTAGATTCACATAACAAACACATCACAATGTACTGGCTGCTAGGGCATGAAGGTTTAGGAAGAAGGTGTCTAGCAGACTCACATAACAAACACATCACAATGTACTGGCTGCTAGGGCATGAAGGTTTAGGAAGAAGGTGTCTAGCAGATTCACATAACAAACACATCAAAATGTACTGGCTGCTAGGGCATGAAGGTTTAGGAAGAAGGTGTCTAGCAGGCTCACATAACAAACACATCACAATGTACTGGCTGCTAGGGCATGAAGGTTTAGGAAGAAGGTGTCTAGCAGGCTCATATAACAAACACATCACAATGTACTGGCTGCCAGGGCATGAAGGTTTAGGAAGAAGGTGTCTAGTAGATTCACATAACAAACACATCACAATGTACTGGCTGCTAGGGCATGAAGGTTTAGGAAGAAGGTGTCTAGCAGATTCACATAACAAACACATCACAATGTACTGGCTGCTAGGGCATGAAGGTTTAGGAAGAAGGTGTCTAGTAGATTCACATAACAAACACATCACAATGTACTGGCTGCCAGGGCATGAAGGTTTAGGAAGAAGGTGTCTAGCAGGCTCACATAACAAACACATCACAATGTACTGGCTGCTAGGGCATGAAGGTTTAGGAAGAAGGTGTCTAGTAGATTCACATAACAAACACATCACAATGTACTGGCTGCCAGGGCATGAAGGTTTAGGAAGAAGGTGTCTAGCAGACTCACATAACAAACACATCACAATGTACTTGCTGCTAGGGCATGAAGGTTTAGGAAGAAGGTGTCTAGCAGATTCACATAACAAACACATCACAATGTACTGGCTGCTAGGGCATGAAGGTTTAGGAAGAAGGTGTCTAGTAGATTCACATAACAAACACATCACAATGTACTGGCTGCTAGGGCATGAAGGTTTAGGAAGAAGGTGTCTAGCAGACTCACATAACAAACACATCACAATGTACTGGCTGCTAGGGCATGAAGGTTTAGGAAGAAGGTGTCTAGCAGATTCACATAACAAACACATCAAAATGTACTGGCTGCTAGGGCATGAAGGTTTAGGAAGAAGGTGTCTAGCAGGCTCACATAACAAACACATCACAATGTACTGGCTGCTAGGGCATGAAGGTTTAGGAAGAAGGTGTCTAGCAGGCTCATATAACAAACACATCACAATGTACTGGCTGCCAGGGCATGAAGATTTAGGAAGAAGGTGTCTAGTAGATTCACATAACAAACACATCACAATGTACTGGCTGCTAGGGCATGAAGGTTTAGGAAGAAGGTGTCTAGCAGATTCACATAACAAACACATCACAATGTACTGGCTGCTAGGGCATGAAGGTTTAGGAAGAAGGTGTCTAGTAGATTCACATAACAAACACATCACAATGTACTGGCTGCCAGGGCATGAAGGTTTAGGAAGAAGGTGTCTAGCAGGCTCACATAACAAACACATCACAATGTACTGGCTGCTAGGGCATGAAGGTTTAGGAAGAAGGTGTCTAGTAGATTCACATAACAAACACATCACAATGTACTGGCTGCCAGGGCATGAAGGTTTAGGAAGAAGGTGTCTAGCAGGTTCAAATAACAAACACATCACAATGTACTGGCTGCTAGGGCATGAAGGTTTAGGAAGAAGGTGTCTAGCTGATTCACATAACAAACACATCACAATGTACTGGCTGCCAGGGCATGAAGGTTTAGGAAGAAGGTGTCTAGCAGATTCACATAACAAACACATCACAATGTACTGGCTGCTAGGGCATGAAGGTTTAGGAAGAAGGTGTCTAGCAGGCTCACATAACAAACAAATCACAATGTACTGGCTGCTAGGGCATGAAGGTTTAGGAAGAGGGTGTCTAGCAGACTCACATAACAAACACATCACAATGTACTGGCTGCTAGGGCATGAAGGTTTAGGAAGAAGGTGTCTAGCAGATTCACATAACAAACACATCACAATGTACTGGCTGCTAGGGCATGAAGGTTTAGGAAGAAGGTGCCTAGCAGATTCACATAACAAACACATCACAATGTACTGGCTGCTAGGGCATGAAGGTTTAGGAAGAAGGTGTCTAGCAGATTCACATAACAAACACATCACAATGTACTGGCTGCCAGGGCATGAAGGTTTAGGAAGAAGGTGTCTAGCAGGCTCACATAACAAACACATCACAATGTACTGGCTGCCAGGGCATGAAGGTTTAGGAAGAAGGTGTCTAGCAGGTTCAAATAACAAACACATCACAATGTACTGGCTGCTAGGGCATGAAGGTTTAGGAAGAAGGTGTCTAGGAGACTCACATAACAAACACATCACAATGTACTGGCTGCTAGGGCATGAAGGTTTAGGAAGAAGGTGTCTAGCAGATTCACATAACAAACACATCACAATGTACTGGCTGCCAGGGCATGAAGGTTTAGGAAGAAGGTTTTTAGCAGATTCACATAACAAACACATCACAATGTACTGGCTGCCAGGGCATGAAGGTTTAGGAAGGTGTCTAGCAGATTCACATAACAAACACATCACAATGTACTGGCTGCTAGGGCATGAAGGTTTAGGAAGAAGGTGTCTAGCAGGCTCACATAACAAACACATCACAATGTACTGGCTGCTAGGGCATGAAGGTTTAGGAAGAAGGTGTCTAGCAGATTCACATAACAAACACATCACAATGTACTGGCTGCCAGGGCATGAAGGTTTAGGAAGGTGTCTAGCAGATTCACATAACAAACACATCACAATGTACTGGCTGCTAGGGCATGAAGGTTTAGGAAGAAGGTGTCTAGCAGATTCACATAACAAACACATCACAATGTACTGGCTGCTAGGGCATGAAGGTTTAGGAAGAAGGTGTCTAGCAGATTCACATAACAAACACATCACAATGTACTGGCTGCTAGGGCATGAAGGTTTAGGAAGAAGGTGTCTAGCAGACTCACATAACAAACACATCACAATGTACTGGCTGCTAGGGCATGAAGGTTTAGGAAGGTGTCTAGCAGATTCACATAACAAACACATCACAATGTACAGGCTGCCAGGGCATGAAGGTTTAGGAAGAAGGTGTCTAGCAGATTCACATAACAAACACATCACAATGTACTGGCTGCCAGGGCATGAAGGTTTAGGAAGGTGTCTAGCAGATTCACATAACAAACACATCACAATGTACTGGCTGCTAGGGCATGAAGGTTTAGGAAAAAGGTGTCTAGCAGGCTCACATAACAAACACATCACAATGTACTGGCTGCTAGGGCATGAATGTTTAGGAAGAAGGTGTCTAGCAGACTCACATAACAAACACATCACAATGTACTGGCTGCTAGGGCATGAAGGTTTAGGAAGAAGGTGTCTAGCAGATTCACATAACAAACACATCACAATGTACTGGCTGCTAGGGCATGAAGGTTTAGGAAGAAGGTGTCTAGCAGGCTCACATAACAAACACATCACAATGTACTGGCTGCCAGGGCATGAAGGTTTAGGAAGAAGGTGTCTAGTAGATTCACATAACAAACACATCACAATGTACTGGCTGCCAGGGCATGAAGGTTTAGGAAGAAGGTGTCTAGCAGATTCACATAACAAACACATCACAATGTACTGGCTGTCAGGGCATGAAGGTTCAGGAAGAAGGTGTCTAGCAGGCTCACATAACAAACACATCACAATGTACTGGCTGCTAGGGCATGAAGGTTTAGGAAGAAGGTGTCTAGTAGATTCACATAACAAACACATCACAATGTACTGGCTGCCAGGGCATGAAGGTTTAGGAAGAAGGTGTCTAGCAGGCTCACATAACAAACACATCACAATGTACTGGCTGCTAGGGCATGAAGGTTTAGGAAGAAGGTGTCTAGTAGATTCACATAACAAACACATCACAATGTACTGGCTGCCAGGGGATGAAGGTTTAGGAAGAAGGTGTCTAGCAGGCTCACATAACAAACACATCACAATGTACTGGCTGCTAGGGCATGAAGGTTTAGGAAGAAGGTGTCTAGCAGGCTCACATAACAAACACATCACAATGTACTGGCTGCTAGGGCATGAAGGTTTAGGAAGAAGGTGTCTAGTAGATTCACATAACAAACACATCACAATGTACTGGCTGCTAGGGCATGAAGGTTTAGGAAGAAGGTGTCTAGCAGATTCACATAACAAACACATCACAATGTACTGGCTGTCAGGGCATGAAGGTTTAGGAAGAAGGTGTCTAGTAGATTCACATAACAAACACATCACAATGTACTGGCTGCTAGGGCATGAAGGTTTAGGAAGAAGGTGTCTAGCAGATTCACATAACAAACACATCACAATGTACTGGCTGTCAGGGCATGAAGGTTCAGGAAGAAGGTGTCTAGCAGGCTCACATAACAAACACATCACAATGTACTGGCTGCTAGGGCATGAAGGTTTAGGAAGAAGGTGTCTAGTAGATTCACATAACAAACACATCACAATGTACTGGCTGCCAGGGCATGAAGGTTTAGGAAGAAGGTGTCTAGCAGATTCACATAACAAACACATCACAATGTACTGGCTGCCAGGGCATGAAGGTTTAGGAAGAAGGTGTCTAGCAGGCTCACATAACAAACACATCACAATGTACTGGCTGCCAGGGCATGAAGGTTTAGGAAGAAGGTGTCTAGCAGGCTCACATAACAAACACATCACAATGTACTGGCTGTCACGGCATGAAGGTTCAGGAAGAAGGTGTCTAGCAGGCTCACATAACAAACACATCACAATGTACTGGCTGCCAGGGCATGAAGGTTTAGGAAGAAGGTGTCTAGTAGATTCACATAACAAACACATCACAATGTACTGGCTGCCAGGGCATGAAGGTTTAGGAAGAAGGTGTCTAGCAGACTCACATAACAAACACATCACAATGTACTGGCTGCCAGGGCATGAAGGTTTAGGAAGAAGGTGTCTAGCAGACTCACATAACAAACACATCACAATGTACTCGCTGCCAGGGCATGAAGGTTTAGGAAGAAGGTGTCTAGCAGACTCACATAACAAACACATCACAATGTACTGGCTGCCAGGGCATGAAGGTTTAGGAAGAAGGTTTCTAGCAGACTCACATAACAAACACATCACAATGTACTGGCTGCTAGGGCATGAAGGTTTAGGAAGAAGGTGTCTAGCAGATTCACATAACAAACACATCACAATGTACTGGCTGTCAGGGCATGAAGGTTTAGGAAGAAGGTGTCTAGTAGATTCACATAACAAACACATCACAATGTACTGGCTGCCAGGGCATGAAGGTTTAGGAAGAAGGTGTCTAGCAGGCTCACATAACAAACACATCACAATGTACTGGCTGCCAGGGCATGAAGGTTTAGGAAGAAGGTGTCTAGCAGGTTCAAATAACAAACACATCACAATGTACTGGCTGCTAGGGCATGAAGGTTTAGGAAGAAGGTGTCTAGGAGACTCACATAACAAACACATCACAATGTACTGGCTGCTAGGGCATGAAGGTTTAGGAAGAAGGTGTCTAGCAGATTCACATAACAAACACATCACAATGTACTGGCTGCCAGGGCATGAAGGTTTAGGAAGAAGGTGTCTAGCAGATTCACATAACAAACACATCACAATGTACTGGCTGCCAGGGCATGAAGGTTTAGGAAGGTGTCTAGCAGATTCACATAACAAACACATCACAATGTACTGGCTGCTAGGGCATGAAGGTTTAGGAAGAAGGTGTCTAGCAGGCTCACATAACAAACACATCACAATGTACTGGCTGCTAGGGCATGAAGGTTTAGGAAGAAGGTGTCTAGCAGATTCACATAACAAACACATCACAATGTACTGGCTGCCAGGGCATGAAGGTTTAGGAAGGTGTCTAGCAGATTCACATAACAAACACATCACAATGTACTGGCTGCTAGGGCATGAAGGTTTAGGAAGGTGTCTAGCAGATTCACATAACAAACACATCACAATGTACAGGCTGCCAGGGCATGAAGGTTTAGGAAGAAGGTGTCTAGCAGATTCACATAACAAACACATCACAATGTACTGGCTGCCAGGGCATGAAGGTTTAGGAAGGTGTCTAGCAGATTCACATAACAAACACATCACAATGTACTGGCTGCTAGGGCATGAAGGTTTAGGAAAAAGGTGTCTAGCAGGCTCACATAACAAACACATCACAATGTACTGGCTGCTAGGGCATGAAGGTTTAGGAAGAAGGTGTCTAGCAGACTCACATAACAAACACATCACAATGTACCTTCTGCTAGGGCATGAAGGTTTAGGAAGAAGGTGTCTAGCAGATTCACATAACAAACACATCACAATGTACTGGCTGTCAGGGCATGAAGGTTTAGGAAGAAGGTGTCTAGTAGATTCACATAACAAACACATCACAATGTACTGGCTGCTAGGGCATGAAGGTTTAGGAAGAAGGTGTCTAGCAGATTCACATAACAAACACATCACAATGTACTGGCTGTCAGGGCATGAAGGTTCAGGAAGAAGGTGTCTAGCAGGCTCACATAACAAACACATCACAATGTACTGGCTGCTAGGGCATGAAGGTTTAGGAAGAAGGTGTCTAGTAGATTCACATAACAAACACATCACAATGTACTGGCTGCCAGGGCATGAAGGTTTAGGAAGAAGGTGTCTAGCAGATTCACATAACAAACACATCACAATGTACTGGCTGCCAGGGCATGAAGGTTTAGGAAGAAGGTGTCTAGCAGGCTCACATAACAAACACATCACAATGTACTGGCTGCCAGGGCATGAAGGTTTAGGAAGAAGGTGTCTAGCAGGCTCACATAACAAACACATCACAATGTACTGGCTGTCACGGCATGAAGGTTCAGGAAGAAGGTGTCTAGCAGGCTCACATAACAAACACATCACAATGTACTGGCTGCCAGGGCATGAAGGTTTAGGAAGAAGGTGTCTAGTAGATTCACATAACAAACACATCACAATGTACTGGCTGCCAGGGCATGAAGGTTTAGGAAGAAGGTGTCTAGCAGACTCACATAACAAACACATCACAATGTACTGGCTGCCAGGGCATGAAGGTTTAGGAAGAAGGTGTCTAGCAGACTCACATAACAAACACATCACAATGTACTCGCTGCCAGGGCATGAAGGTTTAGGAAGAAGGTGTCTAGCAGACTCACATAACAAACACATCACAATGTACTGGCTGCCAGGGCATGAAGGTTTAGGAAGAAGGTTTCTAGCAGACTCACATAACAAACACATCACAATGTACTGGCTGCTAGGGCATGAAGGTTTAGGAAGAAGGTGTCTAGCAGATTCACATAACAAACACATCACAATGTACTGGCTGTCAGGGCATGAAGGTTTAGGAAGAAGGTGTCTAGTAGATTCACATAACAAACACATCACAATGTACTGGCTGCCAGGGCATGAAGGTTTAGGAAGAAGGTGTCTAGCAGGCTCACATAACAAACACATCACAATGTACTGGCTGCCAGGGCATGAAGGTTTAGGAAGAAGGTGTCTAGCAGGTTCAAATAACAAACACATCACAATGTACTGGCTGCTAGGGCATGAAGGTTTAGGAAGAAGGTGTCTAGGAGACTCACATAACAAACACATCACAATGTACTGGCTGCTAGGGCATGAAGGTTTAGGAAGAAGGTGTCTAGCAGATTCACATAACAAACACATCACAATGTACTGGCTGCCAGGGCATGAAGGTTTAGGAAGAAGGTGTCTAGCAGATTCACATAACAAACACATCACAATGTACTGGCTGCCAGGGCATGAAGGTTTAGGAAGGTGTCTAGCAGATTCACATAACAAACACATCACAATGTACTGGCTGCTAGGGCATGAAGGTTTAGGAAGAAGGTGTCTAGCAGGCTCACATAACAAACACATCACAATGTACTGGCTGCTAGGGCATGAAGGTTTAGGAAGAAGGTGTCTAGCAGATTCACATAACAAACACATCACAATGTACTGGCTGCCAGGGCATGAAGGTTTAGGAAGTAGTCTAGCAGATTCACATAACAAACACATCACAATGTACTGGCTGCTAGGGCATGAAGGTTTAGGAAGGTGTCTAGCAGATTCACATAACAAACACATCACAATGTACAGGCTGCCAGGGCATGAAGGTTTAGGAAGAAGGTGTCTAGCAGATTCACATAACAAACACATCACAATGTACTGGCTGCCAGGGCATGAAGGTTTAGGAAGGTGTCTAGCAGATTCACATAACAAACACATCACAATGTACTGGCTGCTAGGGCATGAAGGTTTAGGAAAAAGGTGTCTAGCAGGCTCACATAACAAACACATCACAATGTACTGGCTGCTAGGGCATGAAGGTTTAGGAAGAAGGTGTCTAGCAGACTCACATAACAAACACATCACAATGTACCTTCTGCTAGGGCATGAAGGTTTAGGAAGAAGGTGTCTAGCAGATTCACATAACAAACACATCACAATGTACTGGCTGCTAGGGCATGAAGGTTTAGGAAGAAGGTGTCTAGCAGATTCACATAACAAACACATCACAATGTACTGGCTGCTAGGGCATGAAGGTTTAGGAAGAAGGTGTCTAGCAGACTCACATAACAAACACATCACAATGTACTGGCTGCTAGGGCATGAAGGTTTAGGAAGAAGGTGTCTAGCAGGCTCATATAACAAACACATCACAATGTACTGGCTGCCAGGGCATGAAGGTTTAGGAAGAAGGTGTCTAGTAGATTCACATAACAAACACATCACAATGTACTGGCTGCCAGGGCATGAAGGTTTAGGAAGAAGGTGTCTAGCAGATTCACATAACAAACACATCACAATGTACTGGCTGTCAGGGCATGAAGGTTCAGGAAGAAGGTGTCTAGCAGGCTCACATAACAAACACATCACAATGTACTGGCTGCTAGGGCATGAAGGTTTAGGAAGAAGGTGTCTAGTAGATTCACATAACAAACACATCACAATGTACTGGCTGCCAGGGCATGAAGGTTTAGGAAGAAGGTGTCTAGCAGGCTCACATAACAAACACATCACAATGTACTGGCTGCTAGGGCATGAAGGTTTAGGAAGAAGGTGTCTAGTAGATTCACATAACAAACACATCACAATGTACTGGCTGCCAGGGGATGAAGGTTTAGGAAGAAGGTGTCTAGCAGGCTCACATAACAAACACATCACAATGTACTGGCTGCTAGGGCATGAAGGTTTAGGAAGAAGGTGTCTAGCAGGCTCACATAACAAACACATCACAATGTACTGGCTGCTAGGGCATGAAGGTTTAGGAAGAAGGTGTCTAGTAGATTCACATAACAAACACATCACAATGTACTGGCTGCTAGGGCATGAAGGTTTAGGAAGAAGGTGTCTAGCAGATTCACATAACAAACACATCACAATGTACTGGCTGTCAGGGCATGAAGGTTTAGGAAGAAGGTGTCTAGTAGATTCACATAACAAACACATCACAATGTACTGGCTGCTAGGGCATGAAGGTTTAGGAAGAAGGTGTCTAGCAGATTCACATAACAAACACATCACAATGTACTGGCTGTCAGGGCATGAAGGTTCAGGAAGAAGGTGTCTAGCAGGCTCACATAACAAACACATCACAATGTACTGGCTGCTAGGGCATGAAGGTTTAGGAAGAAGGTGTCTAGTAGATTCACATAACAAACACATCACAATGTACTGGCTGCCAGGGCATGAAGGTTTAGGAAGAAGGTGTCTAGCAGATTCACATAACAAACACATCACAATGTACTGGCTGCCAGGGCATGAAGGTTTAGGAAGAAGGTGTCTAGCAGGCTCACATAACAAACACATCACAATGTACTGGCTGCCAGGGCATGAAGGTTTAGGAAGAAGGTGTCTAGCAGGCTCACATAACAAACACATCACAATGTACTGGCTGTCACGGCATGAAGGTTCAGGAAGAAGGTGTCTAGCAGGCTCACATAACAAACACATCACAATGTACTGGCTGCCAGGGCATGAAGGTTTAGGAAGAAGGTGTCTAGTAGATTCACATAACAAACACATCACAATGTACTGGCTGCCAGGGCATGAAGGTTTAGGAAGAAGGTGTCTAGCAGACTCACATAACAAACACATCACAATGTACTGGCTGCCAGGGCATGAAGGTTTAGGAAGAAGGTGTCTAGCAGACTCACATAACAAACACATCACAATGTACTCGCTGCCAGGGCATGAAGGTTTAGGAAGAAGGTGTCTAGCAGACTCACATAACAAACACATCACAATGTACTGGCTGCCAGGGCATGAAGGTTTAGGAAGAAGGTTTCTAGCAGACTCACATAACAAACACATCACAATGTACTGGCTGCTAGGGCATGAAGGTTTAGGAAGAAGGTGTCTAGCAGATTCACATAACAAACACATCACAAAGTACTGGCTGTCAGGCCATGAAGGTTCAGGAAGAAGGTGTCTAGCAGATTCACATAACAAACACATCACAATGTACTGGCTGCCAGGCATGAAGGTTTAGGAAGGTGTCTAGCAGACTCACTTGCTAAACTTGCTACAAGACAACCTCAGCTCGACCTATCAATCACTCACAAAGACTTGACCAATGCAATCAAACGACGAGATGAAGTTGTACTTGCTCGACTCCGAATTGGCCATACAATACTAACACACGAATATGATATATAACGTTAAGACTTAACAAACCAACCTGTAATATATGCAACAGAGACTTCACCGTAAAACACCTACTTACGGAGTGCAGAATACGACACAAACTAAATATTCCACATGACATGAAGGAATTGTTGAAAGACAGCAGCCAGTACATAAACACAATATTCTCCTACTTACACAACAATGAACTATACAATCTCATTTGAAGATATCTGCTTAATAACCATTGGCTTTCTGGCATATTACGGACATTTTTAAATCTCTGGGAGGTCCGGTGGCCTCGAGTGTTTAGGCGTGAGCTCTTAATACTCCGTGCCAATGGTCGTGGGTGCCAATGGGCTTTTATTTAGAAAAAGTCCGTCACGCAGGAGCTGCATAACTAAGCACTTTCCTCAGAATTTGGGTAGTGTAGAATGCTTTCCAGAACAATTTGCTTAAAATATCCTACATAAATAAAATAAAAACATGAATAGTTCTCTTTTAAATTTGTAATGAGTAACTGATCAATTATTAATTTGCTTCCAGAGTTATGTTTACACATGGTACCTATTACACTACGTAATAAATACAAAAAACCTCATATTATCGTATTTTGATCTAACGCAGGAACAGGATACAGTCACTCTAGTGGTAGAAAGCGCTCCTTGCGGCGGCTTTGTGAACCTACGTCTGGCGGGCTTTTCTATTGAAATATATTACAAATTAAACCCCCGCTTTCCGATTGACCGATTCAGCTCATTTTTACAGCACCTTTTTCTCATGAGGTACCCACGACGTATACCGCGTTTTGTTACAATACAGCAGAAATTACGACCGGTATGAGTATATTAGGAGTTTGGGTCCGGAGTAAACCCCCCTTCTAATGAACTGATTTAGTTTATTTTTACAACACATATTTACCTGTAGATTACCACTGCGATTACCGAGTTTCGTCGAAATATACCAAAAATCACGGCTGGTAGTGGCGAATTGGTATGGTGGGTCCGGAGTAAACCCCCTCCTAATGAACCGATTTAGTTTATTTTTACAACACATATTTACCTGTGGATTACCACTACGAATACCGAGTTTCGTCGAAAATACCAAAAATCACGGCTGGTAGTGGCGAATTGGTATTGTGGGTCCGGAGTAAACCCCCCCCCTTCTAATGAACCGATTTAGTTCATTTTTATATCTCACTTTTCTCTCTATATTACCACTACGAATACCAATTTTCGTTGAAATATAACAAATATTACGGCTGACATAGTCAAATTAGTGTTTTGGGTTCGGGGTAAACCCCCCTTCCGGTGGACCGACTTTGGTGTTTAACGAACTCGTTCAATAGTTTGCTAATTGAATGCTATATACCAAGTTTCGTGACGAAAAAACAAAAACTCTGGCCGCTATCGTGTTAACAGACACATACATATATGCATATATATATATATATATATATATATATATATATATATATATATATATATATATATATAAATTTTAACGGGGGTCATTTTCGGTGTCTACTAGGTAGGATCGATAAAGATTTGAAGAAATTTTTCAAAAATTCCGTCATGAGTCCAACCTCAATAGCTACTTTCCTTCGGAGGAAAGTGCTAAAAAGAAAAGGCGTCAGCCCTATCTTGGCTAGAAAAGGGTGGTAACCTTAATTATTATTATTTATTCATTTATTTATATCTAAATTATTTTTATATATATATATATATATATATATATATATATATATATATATATATTTATTTTTGTCATTTGTATTAATCAATTTCCGGACATATTATTAATTATATTATATATAATTATATTTGTAAGCAAACTTAAAAAAAAACAAAAAAAAAAACGTATACATAATACAGAAATTGTGGGTAGGTGTTCTAGGAATAGAACTAATTCCTTTTCAGCTTTTCAGTTAAAAAAAAAGCTCAGTCCCAAGCGAGAATCGAACCCACGTCGTTAACATTCACAGCTACCGAGCTTCCATTTCCTCTACTATATACACTGAGAAATATATACAGCTGGAAATAAAAGGAAAATCTCCTCGGAATATAAGGAGTTAAACCCCACCATCCGGAACTGTTGAGGTTCGAACGAGCCTATAAGCCCTTAACGACCCCCCCCCCCAGTCTTCCATCTCCAAATTCTACCCCCCCCACCCCTCCATTTATTACTATTCTCCAAATACTCTCTGATATTTCCCCGTCTAATTCTCTCAAGAGCCAATAGATTCTTCTTAAAGGAATTTAAAGCCGTGTACTCTATCTGGGTTAAGTGGCTCTTAATTTACTCTTTGTCTTTAAGTTGTTCTTCTGTATGCGGAAAATAACATGATAGCCGATTTATTAAATTAATTAATGAATTCTAATCCTTTAATAAAATAAAACTATAAAATATCTTTACTTAAGAAGAGAGTCACCAGACCACGAAGACATCGGACCACGTACCAACAATGACACACAAGCAAAACTTGCAGGACGAAAAGAACAACTGGACACTGACAGCTTGACGTACCAAGACTTACACACAGAAGCTGAAGTAATAATAATACAATCACGGATACAGTTGGAGAATGGCCTTCAAGCAGCTGTAGGAAGTAGTCCTGTGCAGACTGAGGATAGGCCATTCCCTACTCACTCACTCATACCTTATAACACGACAAGACAGACCAATATGCCAATACTGCAATACAACACGTTCTGTTAAACACTTACTGACAGATTGCAGACTCAGGCAAAGCACTGACTTACCACAAAACATGACTGAATTAAGACTTACCATTCTTACTATTGCAGACTCAGGCAAAGCACTGACTTACCACAAAACATGACTGAATTAAGACTTACCATTCTTACTATTGCAGACTCAGGCAAAGCACTGACTTACCACAAAACATGACTGAATTAAGACTTACCATTCTTACTATTGCAGACTCAGGCAAAGCACTGACTTACCACAAAACATGACTGAATTAAGACTTACCAGTCTTACTATTTCCTTATTTTAACAGTGAAATCATTGAATATACTATTGACGCTCCCGTACTTTTCTCAATTCATTATTGTCACAGTTTAATCGCCTGAGTTGCGATAAACCAAATTGACAAAATAAATAAAAAACGGCTCTACACCTTGGTGCCTCTTCAGGCGCCTAAAAATAAGTAATGTGTTGAAATTAAGTTAAAAACAAAATAACTATATTCTGAGACTTAGTCTCTTAGGAGTAACATACAAATGCTCATGTTGAAATAGAAAAATATAATTCTATTACAGACTTCAGAGAAAAGTATTTTTGTTTTACTCCCTCTGGAGAACGCTGGAATATAGAGTGGTTATAAAATATTTATTTTCTTATTTGTATTTTTTTTTAATTTATTGTTTTATTTATTATTAATTATTAATTTATTGTGCATGCCGTTTTGCTGCAGTGTGCAAGTTTAATAATAAACCAATTGTCCTTATATGCTTAGTTTCTCTTGCTTCAACTTCGTGCTTCCAAAGTTGTACCACAAGTCGGATCGTGGATGGGCTTGTTGGATTGTGGAAGTCTAGTTGGACGAGTGGGAACATTTAGAGGGACTACTCGAAGGTCCGACATCCGACTGGTGACGGAGTTGGAGAGTGAGTCGGATCAAAGTCGTCCAACTTAGCTCAGTCAGTGCTTGACCTTCGGGCATCTTCGGTCTGTACTCGATACATACTTCGGCTCGTGAGTGACGTATACAGTCGTGAAAACAGACTAGGACTAAAGTTGTATCGCTAGTTGGATAGCAAGTCGGAGCGTGAGTGGAGTCCATTAAACAAGTAGTAGTCCTACTAAGTCGTACTGCAAATTGGAACTTTAATGGCCTGTATTAATAGAAAATCTGTTATGGTCCATTTTAGCACTTTCCTCTGAAGGAAAGTAGCTATTGAGGTTGCACTCATGACGGAATTTTTGAAAACTTACTTCGAATCTACTATATCGATCCTACCTAGTAGACACTGGAAATGACCCCCCCGTTATATATATATATATATATATATATATATATATATATATATATATATATATATATATATATACGCCAGAGTTTTTGTTTTTTCGCCATGAAACCAGGTAGTATTCCCCCATCAAACGATTGAACCAGTTCGTTAACCAACAAAATCGGCCCATCTAGAGGGGGGGGGGTCCGGAGCCAAAGTTGTTATTTGTCAATACCAGATGTAATTTTTGTTATATTTCAACGATACTCGGTATTGGTTCTGGTCAACTGAAGAGAAACATTTCTTGTAAAAATAAACTAAATCGGTTGACTAGAAGGGGGGGGGGGGTTTACTCCGGACAAAATTTACTAATTTACTTATACCGGTCGTAAAATCTGTGTATTGTAACGAAACTTTTTATACGGCCTGGCTATCTAATAAGAAAGAAGTTTTGTGAAATGGACTAAATCGGACTATCGGAAGGGGGGGGGGGTGTTACTTTTTACTATGTTTGGATTGAATTTTTCCGCCAAACGTAGGTTCGCGAAACTCAATAGATGAATATGTGAAGCTTTGTGTATTTAGTAAGTAGTGTAGTACCACGCATACACAAAGCTCTGGAAGGAAATTAATTACAAAAGTAATAATAGAATCAGCTGCTCATATCAAATGCAAAAGAGCAGAACAATTTATGTTTTTATTTTATTTATCTATATATAGGTTATTTTAAACAAATTATTCTGGAATGCACTCGACACTACGCAATACTGAGGAACGTGCTTAGTTATGCAGCTCCTGCGTGACGGAATTTTTGATATTTGGATGAATTACAACACAATATAGTTTCCCCCCCGCAAATAAGAGGGACAGAAAACACTCCGGGTACGATATTGACAAGAAATGGGATTGGACGAGATTGTCAGAGAATATGACAGCAAGTTTTTCCCTAGTTGTTGGAACGGTGGGGAGGAGGGGTCTATTTGACAGGTCTATTCGAGAAGTTGGTTCACCTGTCGAGTTCGTGGTTTTCGTCCAACTCTTGCTATTTACTCGTGATCTTTTACTTTCATTCAATGGATATCTTAATGAATGAACGTTTAACTCAAGGATGTTTACTATCATGATGACGTAATGTAAACTCATTGATGGAGCCAATCGGCACTACGAATGGTTTTTCGGGTCTTGTTTAGAACAGGCCCGCCAGTGATTTTATCTAGTAACAGTTACTTATTGATAAATAAAAAAAATATGGGTTAAAGGAACATATGATTTATTTAATAAAAACTTTTTACACATAACCAAAAACATTATCATACTTTTAATCAGTTCCTCCATGTACATCTGGAGGCCAAAATTCTACTATGTCCTTAAGGATTTTATCAAAAACATCTTCATTAGAGTTGCTTGTGCATTTTGCAGTTTCTTGTGCATATTGTGTATAACCGCAAATACACAAACAATACTAAATTAAATAGTATTTAAACATGTGTTTTTTTTTCTGTATCGATGGTATCAAATTACATAGTAACAGTTACTAAATATCATTATAAAATCACTGGCGGGCCTGTTCTAAACAAGACCCGGTTTTTCTACGGTTTAGAAATAATTGTCCATTCTCTAATTTAGCATCTGTCAAATCAATATCGAAAAGGTTGTGTCATTTAACTGAAAATTATTTGATCCCATAATTTCGTTAATGTTGCCACTCCAATTCGTATAAAAGAAGACTCACCATTCTGAGTTCGGAACTTTTAGATCCGGTTGCCTTCGGAAGCTTAAGTTTTCGCGTTTTTCCTCATAGCGCAATCCGCAAGTGCCTACTAGAGAATTTGACAATCGTCATCCCATTAATCACGATTATAAGGCCTCGGGTAAGATAAGAGCAAAGAGCGATGAGTTGGGCAAACGTTAGGGGTCGCTAATATCTAACCTTCTCGCTAACGATTAGCGCATAGCGACGGCAGAGCGCTAATCGCTAATTTATTCATGAAATGTTTAAATATCGTGATAGCTAATACCTTTAGCTATATTTACAACATTTCAACGTTCACTTCCGGTCTGCTCTGAGCAAATTCTACCTCACTCCTGTTCCACTTCCGCTTTAATCTAGATGATTTCCGATCACATCAATGTCAATTTCTATTACTTCCGGTCGACTCATGCCTATCGCTGGGTAACTCCTTTTCGATCTGGGTCACTTCTGTGCTATTTTCACCAATTCCGATTACACTTCTGGTCGCTCAAAATGGCTTCCGGGTCACCGCTTGTTCACTTCCGGTCTATCATAAGAGCCCCGAAAGCCCAGGGATGCTTCCGTAAACGACTCAGGGATGAATATCACGTTAACTTCGGTGCATGCTCCACGGGGCATGCACCGCTTATAACTTTAGGTAAAACTGAAGTTAAGCGTCCTCAAAACCGATTTCTTTCAAATTTTGCACAATAACGTATCTTGGTGCACTAAACACGAATCCGTTAAGAAAAAGTTCGCTTTCAACTAGGAACGAAGTTATTAAGCACTAACGTTCACTGTTAGGAAGGTTATAAAAGTAGCCGTAAACAGCGTATTTGTAAACTTGTAAGTTATTTATTCAGACCCACTTTTTTAAAATAATGAAACACTCTTCACATTTCTTCATTCGTTCATGAAAAGTATTATATAACAGAAATCCCTAAATAACTAGCTAATGCCTTTATAATTATTAGTTCGTTCTAATTCGCGCCTGCTAAACTTTAATTGTCAACATACACTTATTTTATTAAAAAAATATTTATTATTCTCTTCAAACGTGCTCTTAAATATGAAAAGCGCTTAAAGGCATTTTCCTGTGCGATTGGGGATTTGTGTCCACCGAACATCGCGTCTCAAGAAGAAGAAAGCTAAGAAGGATGTCTAGGAAGATAAGAAGAATGTCTAGGACGACTTTTAGGCATACATGCTATGCGTTTCCTCTCGCTACGCTCGCTCAAGAAGATATCAAAACCCAGGGGCGAGGATGCCCTTAAAATTGACAATATTTTTGAATAAATGGTTTAAGAACATTTCAAATGAGAGTTCTCTGTTTCCCAATGTTACATATCTGCGTATGCGCGTGTTTACAAATACGCTGTTTACGGCTACTTTTATAACCTTCCTAACAGTGAACGTTAGTGCTTAATAACTTCTTTCCTTGTTGAAAGCGAACTTTTAGCGCGGTTCCTCCCTCCCCCATAGGGAGGAACCCCGCTTATAAGGTTGATACAATGAAACAATCCGGAAGTGCCGACAAGAAAATTTCGCGTTTCAGAACCCCTAGAGACCGAAAATAACGGTGGTTCAAATTTGTATATATATATATATATATATATATATATATATATATATGTATATATATATATATATATATATATATATATATATATATATATGTATATATATATATATATATATATATATGTATATATATATATATATATATATATATATATATATTTGTCTGTTCGCTCATTTCTGGCTTCCCTGATGGTCCGATTTTGATGAAATTTGGTACAAAAATCTGTCGTCCAATTTGAAAGGTCAAGTTCGTTAACCAGCAAAATCCGCCCACTGGAAGATGGCGTTTGGGGCGAAATTCGCGCAAAAAAAATCGTAACGCTTACGTTTTTGAGTTCATAAGCTTGTAAGTACTCTTTTTATAGGCTTCTTGGGCTAGGAAAACGAATGGAACCATTTTCAAGGCGATAGATTTAAGCGTTTTCGAGAAAACTGGAAAAATAATTTTTGAATGCCGTTTTTGGTTTGGGTACTTAGAATCATGGGATTCAGTTGAAACATTTTCTGCATGTTCTACTTTCATTAAAACTAATATGTTGAAATTTTGGTTGCGTTTGGAGTTAAGGAAGGGTTAGAATAAAATATTTTATTAACAGACATAAAACAGTTTTGGTAACTTTGTACACTTTCCTTAATATCTCGACAAATTTTGAGAATTTGAGAAACGGAAGAATACCATTAGAAAGCTTACTAAATGCTCAACAAAAAAGGTTCTAATAAAAGTTTTGATTAGGCGATGTCAATCGGAGAAATAAGTGCTTAAAACTTTAAAGTAATTGATTTCGCTTATTCGAACTGTTCTTTTTGTCTTTGATTTTGATACTTAAAATTATGGGATTCAGTTGAAACATTTTCTGCATGTTTGAATTTCATCAACACTAATATATTAAAATTTTGGTTACGTTTGGAGCTAAGGAAGGATTAGAATAAAATATTTTATTAACAGACATGAAATATTTTGGGAACTTCGTATACATTCCCTAATACCTCGAAGAAGGTTAGAAATATTGGTAAACGGAGGGTTACCATGCGAAAGCTTACTAAATGTTCTACAAAAAAGATTCTGAAACAATTTTTGATTAGGCTATGTCAATCGGAGAAATAAGTGCTTAAACTTTGAAGTAATTGATTTCGTTTATTCGAACGGTTCTTTTTGTTTGTTTTTATTCCTTGTTATTTTTTAATTGCTTAAAGTTGGATAATGTATTTGACAATAAAACAGATTAATTAAAATAAGAAAAACAATTCATTGTTAAAAATATATCAGGCTGTACCGTATGAAATGTCAGTTTTGGATTTGTCGATTTCCTTCAAATGTCTTGAAACTGTCGAGGCTCCTACTCCGAGTTCTTTGGCATATTCCCTAGTGTTTTAAATGCTTATAGTAGTCAAATGTATTTGTCAATAAAACAGGATACGTATAATTAGAATCAATATTTTGTTTGTTAGAATTCGAAAATGCCGTATGAATATCTAGATTACAGTACTGGTGTTGATTTCGTTCTTTAGAATTATTCTTGGTATTCCCTATTTTCATCTGTTACCCACAGTTTTTTATTGTTAGTAGGTTTTTCTTATTGATTATAGAATATAAATCTATTTGGCTATAAAACAGGATACGTAAAATTAGTGACAATATTTCGGAGATTTCTGAACGAAATACTTTTAAGATTTTCTACCACCACGAACGGCTTTTTTCCTCTATTTTTATCCACTAGATAGGCTTTATTTTGCATATTATTCTATATAAGTTTTATTCAGCAGGGGATTCTGATGAAATGTCGTGTTTTTGCTGTGGATTTTAAATGCGATGTGTCTAAGATTGGATAACATTAGCGAGTCTACATAGTTAAGAACCGACGACGGAGGATTACTTCTTGCTATGATTTAGTCTACATATGTATATTAAGTCCTAAATCCAAAAAATAAACTTCACAACGGTTAGATACTATGAGCGAATATGGCGGTTCAATGCCCGTAGAAACAAGAACAGGAAATTTACCTGCTAAGAGTTAATCCTCAAGAGCTGTAAATATACCTCAGGTATCTGCCGACACAAATACAAAGCCTAGGCGGAGAGCACTCCAAAAACTCAGATCCAAACATAGGTTATATACTAAATATTCATAAAGACTACTTAGTTGTAAACCGATTCATCAATTAGCAATCAATAGTTTTCAACAAAGGTTATATACTAAATATTGATAAAAAGTATTTAATTAGAAAAAAAACAATATTCCACAAGACTTGTTTTTGGTCCATTTGTGTCTACTCCATAGACTTAATTAGGTATATTATTCTATTGTAGTTAGGCAACTAAACTTTGTTTTATTTTGTTAAATAAAGTTTTTTTTCTTGACTTGTTATTCGTCAAGACTTTTATTTGTCCTTGTGTATTAACTAGATAGGTTTTATTCGGCATATTATTCTATATAGGCTATATTAGGCAGGGTATTCTACTCAATCTTGTGTACTTCTTCTTGATCCTTCTGTACATGGGCGTATATAAAAACAATTTCGGGGGGGGGGCAGAGACCATTTCCAGGGTATGGAATACTAAATATTTAGAGCTTGGAATAGTTTTAGGCAACTAAAACGCTATTACACGTAAAATAAAATATGTTTTATGAACTAAGTGATCTTATTTAATTTATTTTTAAGGGTTTTACGAGAAGTTTTTATCATCAATTCAAAATTTCGGGAGGGGCTGCAGCCCCCTCAGCCCCCCCCATATACGCCCATGCTTCTGTATCCACTAGAAAGGCTTTATTAGGCATATTTTGTATTGATTTATAGAGCTTTGCTTTAGAATGAGAGCCAGATTCTGTAATTTCCGCTTCTGTGTAAAAGTTAGCTACTGTCGGTGTCCCTGACGCCTTAATATCACTTTTATTCGAGATGTTCGAGAGGATTTTGACAACTTTCACGAGATATATAAAAAAAAAATAAGGTTATTTCTTTTCTAAGCTTATCAAATGGCACTAGGGACATGAATGGAACCGCGCTAAGATGCTGCAGTTCCTGCGAGTCGGACTTTTATTTTTTTAACGGATTCGTGATGAGTGCATCAAAATACGTTATTGTACAAAATTTGAAAGAAATCGGTTTTGAGGACGCTTAACTTCAGTTTTACCTAAAGTTATAAGCGGTGCATGCCCCGTGGAGCATGCACCGAAGTTAACGTGATATTCATCCCTGAGTCGTTTACGGAAGCATCCCTGGGCTTTCGGGGCTCTTATAGTAGACCGGAAGTGAACAAACGTTGATCCGGTAGCCATTTTGAGCGACCAGAAGTGTAATCGGAATTGGTGAAAATAGCACAGAAGTGACCCAGATCGAAAAGGAGTTACCCAGCGATAGGCATGAGTCGACCGGAAGTAATAGAAATTGACATTGATGTGATCGGAAATCATCTAGATTAAAGCGGAAGTGGAACAGGAGTGAGGTAGAATTTGCTCAGAGCAGACCGGAAGTGAACTTTGAGATGACAAAATGTTGTAACTATAGCTAAAGCTGTTAGCTATCACGATATTTAAACATTTCATGAATAAATTAGCGATTAGCGCTCTGCCGTCGCTATGCTCGTACCGCTAAATTAGCGAGAAGGTATTAGATATCAGCAACTGCTAACGTTTGCCCAACTCTTAACATTGTTAAGCTGGAGTGCAGTAGGAATGAGGAGACAATTGGCTTGCAGGTTCCAGGCTGTCGCTCATGCCTCACTCCAGACATTATATTTTTCGTGCTACAAAAAAGGCTACAGCCTCCAAATCTTAACCGATTTCAGTGCATTTCTTCTTATTTTTAGAGCCAATAAATTTAGAACAACTTTGTCAATTCACATTTATGGTTTTTGTTTCCCTTCTTTATTAAATTACATGGAAAGATGTTTATAACCATCCAATGTTTATAACCTTCCAATGCTTGTAACATTTTAGCTACCTTTCTCATAAATAATTTTAAAATATGAATACTAATAAATGAGTAAATTGGATTATAGTGTATGTGAGCTTTAAATTCCGGATGTACAAAGTATGGAATGGCTACAGTGATTGGACAGACACGGAGAAGAGGTTGGAAACGCATTAAACATGCAAGGTAAGATAGTTTTATTAACTAAACATTTAAAATATCATTTTTTAATTCATATTTTAATTAAAAAACGTATATTGGAGTATGCGATGACGGAGGCTAAAGGAAATTACCCCCCAGCCGCTCTGAATTGTAGCCAGTGCCGCTCTTCTGCTAAACGCTCGGTCGCTCTGTCGTTCTTTCGCTCATCGCACATCGCTCGTATCGTACCCGAGGCCTAAGGGTTGTTGAAATTTGTATATACATGTAGCAGGGGTCTAGTTCGTTGACCAGCGGAAACTGCCAACTACAACACTCTTTAACAGATGAAATTCGCGCCAAAAAAATTTGTTCTGTTAAGATTTTCGAATTTGTAGGTTTTCTTTTATATTCTTATTCGTTGTTACTTTCTGTTTAACCCTTTTTGTACCAATGAAGAGGGCGCACGGTGTAATGTTTTCCAGTTTCTTGATTAATCAACGGTAAAAGAAGGGTTAAGAATTACCCTTCTTGGATACTAGCACCGGGCTGGCAACAGGTAGCCACTCCAACCGCACTTATTTTCCTGTGCGGTCACCCATCCTTGTACTAAACACAATCGACGTTGCTGAACTTCGGTTTCTCGCGATATGTCCATTACTTGCAGCTGTATGATTAGGCGGCTTCCCAGATAGCCTTAAACTGTGTACTGCATTTAATAACTGTATATATATATATATATATATATATATATATATATATATATATATATATAAAGAGTTTTAAAAATAATTTTATTTTAAAGTTCGGTGAATTTTTAAAAGTCTGAACTTTTATCTAAAGTAATTTTATAAAATATAAACTTTTCTTTAAGTTTAAAGCTGATTGTGGAGAAAGAGGAAAGTTGGTTTTGGCGTAGGAAACTCTAGGGACAAAGAATCGGGACACTTAATTAACTTCAGTAAGTTGAATCTGCGTTAATTTAACGGAGCTTGCATACCTAAAGTGTGGGGAGAAGATTTAGAACGGATTCCGCACAGAGGACAAGCATATAAATGCATACATTTATAGATATATAGTGGATTATAAAATTATTATAAACTGGAATATATATGTATATATATATATATATATATATATATATATATATATATATATATATGTATATATGAGAAAACAAATCAGTCTCGTAACAGGCGATGAGGGCCCTGAGGGGCGTAAGCTATAGAGGCATCCGATTCATGACCACACGGCACACTAGGGAGATAGTGTGTTCAGTAATATGCTCCGGCCGGCTGACTGCTAGGGTCATTAGCACCAAGGTACCCGTTATTAAATTAATTAAAGGCTGGGTTGGCTCACTAGAAGAAAAAATCTTTAGTGCTCGCTCGGGATTTGAACTCAGGACCTCCAACTTATTAGTCCAGTGCTCTACCACTGATCTAACCTCGCCCCCATATATATAGTGTGGTCTGATTCCGATGTGATAAGGAGATGCTTCCAATTTTGTGTTTTTTTAAAGTAGAATATTTATTATTGAATAAAAAAGAATTGATCAAAAACTACACAAAATAATTAAATGCTAATTATGCCATCATGAAATAGACAAAAGTTCCTTTAAGAAAACATTTATTTAATTCCTTAAACCTATTTATAGAAGATACTTCCTGAACGTCCAATAACGCACTTCTGTTTTCTCGATGAAGCAGAGGTTTCTCGCGAATTTCTTATCTATAGTCAGAACTGTATCATTTTTGAAATATTCTTTTGTTCCGAATCGAATGAAACCACTACCAAATCTATGAAATAATTTTTTTGGAAGATAAAAGGGTTCTATATTACAAAAACTGTGAAAAACAGCGGGTATTTAATTTAAAAAATTCATAATCTACTGAATTCCAAATGTATTTTCTAGTGCTGCGTTGTATAAATTAACAAACTATGTAATACTGTTAATTGTTCTAGACGTATTCCTCTTTATTAATATTTGCGCTTATAAAGAATAAATTTAACAGTTTCCCACGAGACATAAGTAGATCTCACTGTTAATGTTTCGTTACTTGCAAGCACAATCTTTTTAACAACTCTCTTAAAATAATAATGGTAAACTCGTTTTTGGTAAAATAATCGTGTCGCTAATTGACACCTTCATTTTATTACGCTGTTCAAAAATACGGCGATGAAAATTGTTGGACAACAACTCCAAAACATGTACTTTCTGGTAAAACTATGCGGAGAGGATAGCTAAGTACCACATTTTTTTTCTATACCAAATAATCTAAGGATAATTGAGTTCCTTTACAGATATCTTCACAACCTAAATGTACCAAGTTCATGGTAAATTTTGGCAAAAGAACTATATTATTTTAAAACCTACATATACACATGAGTCTTTCTGGGTAGTAGCAATTTTTCTGGTATAAAATAAGTGTTATAAAATATTGTTTTACTTTTCACAAAAATCTGTGAGATTTTAACTCCAGGAGAAATCGGTCCATAAAAAGTTGTTTTGTGGTCATGCCTATTAATAAAACAAAAAAATATTACATTTGAGCGGTATTCTACAACTAATTAGGTATAAAAAAAATATTAGTTCAAACGTCAACAAACGCCTTCAGTTTTTAGGGTTTTTTTCCCTCTCAGGACCGCCGCGACCTGCTGTCATGTAATTTCTGAGATTCTAGCTTGGAATTCTACCTCTCTAGTAGATTGTATCGTTTGGGAACGCCTCTCTGAATCCAGAGGCCTTTAACCCAGAGCAAACACAGTCCCGACGCGACGGAATTAGATAGCGGTTCAACTTTCCCTCACATCAAAGTGGTGTTAAGTTAGTCTCATGGAGCTACGAGGATAACTGGGTGGTTGCAAGCTCCTGCAAATAGCGAGATTACATCTCCATTCTGTAATAATTATTTTTTTTTTTAAATAAATCTACGCAGGATCTGGATACCTACGCAGATTCGTAGTGTTAAAAAATTGGGTATATATACACAATTCCTGAAGAATTTGTTTATAAATACAAAATACAGAAGAAAACCCTTGCTCGTTCATATTTATTTTTTTGCCTGTGAGTGCTAAGGCACATGCCAAAAGTCGTGGGTTCGATTCCCACTACGGGGTGGAGGCTTTTCCTTCCAAAAAAGAAAAGGCATCAGCCCTATCCTTGCTAGAAAAGGGTGGTAACCTATAGATAACCCATCGTAAACTTCTTAATTAATAATTTTTTTTATTTTTTTTTTTTATTTTATTTTATGATGAGCTTCGTAATGATAGCGATGAGCTCATGATAAAGTTGGTAACATGTTCCTTGTCCAGTCAAAAAAAAAAAAGAAAAAAAGAAGAACAAAAACTAAACAAAACAGTACCACAACATTAGGTATTAGATAAACAAACTATTTTAGTGATTTCCTGTTGTGCAAGTATGCTCATAAATCTTATACATATATATATATATATATATATATATATATATATATATATATATATATATATATATATATGTATGTATATAATTCATTGATGTCTACATAGACATAAATGTATATTCAAACATAAATAAAAATAAGAAGAAAAAATAAATAAATTGAACAGGTAATAGAAATTATTGCATAGTTTGTTTGTATCTGAAAACTAAATAAATATAAACAAAACAAAAAACAAAGAAAAAAAAAATAAATATTATATATATATATATATATATATATATATATATATATATATATATATATATAAATAATTATAATAAAAGGGGTGGTTAGAAAAAGTAAGTTCTGGTAAATACTATTTATATTTTGTTATATATGTTTAAAGTTTTAAAATGTCTAAGTATTGTGTCGATGTATGGACTACCTTGAGTCAGTAAGTCGCGAAGGTCGTAAGGAATGTCTAAGTCAGTACGCAGTCTACAGTCTGTCAGTATGTGTCTAACAGTCAAAGTCTCATTACAACTTGCACAGGTTGGCCTCTGCTTGTTTTTCATTAAATAAGAATGGGTTAGATGGCAGTGTCCAATACGAAGCCTAGTCAAAATCACTTCTTCACGCCTGATGCGGTGTTCATTCGTCCAGGCTTTCGTAATATTTTTAATTTCTCTTAATTTCGAGTCTGATCTCTGCCAGTCTAATTCCCATTGTTGGAGGACCTGTGCCTGTAATGATGTACATACGTCTGATGTTGTCAGTATGTTAATGTCTATAGTCTGTCTTTTTGTCGCCTGTTTTGCCGCTAAGTCTATACTGGTGCTTTGTGGTATGTCTTCATGTCCAGGTAGCCATAGCATTGTGACGTGTTTGTTGTTAGTTTGAAGAGTGTAAAGATGAGAGAGTATTCTTGTTATAATTGGGTTTGTGCTGTAGATGTTTTCCAAGGAGAGTAAAGCACTTAAGGAATCCGTACATATTGTGATTTTGTCTTCTTGTATAGTATTGATGTTTGTCAGTGCTAGTAATATTCCTTGGAGTTCTGCTGTGAAGACTGTGGTTTGTTCAGGTAATTTCATCTGGTATGTTATATTGTCTACTATTGCTGCAGTCCCAGTGCCGTATTTTGTTTTGGATCCGTCAGTGTACAGGTACATTGTGTCTAAGTTCTGTTTTATTATGGAATTAAATATTGACTTGTAAAATATTGAGGCTGTCGGGTCGGTTTTTCTGTATTTTGTCAACGTCAAGTCAATCCTTAAGTCCTTGACTCTCCATGGAGGAATGTCTGTAAATGTATTCGCGTAAACAGGTATTCTTGATAGTGAAGAGTACTTTCCACTTTCCGTTAATCTCACAATTAGTGGTTTTACTTTTGCGCGAGATCTCATGTAATGTTCAATATTGGTATTGCTCAAAAAACTGTGGACGCATCTGGTACCCAAACCTGTTGCTTTTGCAATAAATCTAGAGCAAATTATTTGCCGTCTGTATTGCAGAGGAGGCTCACCTGTTATGGCACATAGACTCTCAGCCGGGCTAGACCTAAAGGCACCAGTAGCTATTCTGAGGCCAGTATTATGGATAGTGTCAAGGAGTTTTAATGTGGTTGGGCTGGCAGATGAATAAGCTATGCATCCATAATCCAGAAGAGACCTGGTATACGCACGATAAAATGCAAGCATAGTACATTTGTCAGCACCCCATTTGGTATTACTTAGAATTCTTAGTAAATTCAAAGATTTCTTGCATTTATTAAGAAGTCTTTTCAAATGGGGCAACCACGTGAGATGTTTGTCAAATGTCAGTCTTAGAAATGTTATTGTGTCTGAGCAGTTAATCTTCGTGTTGTCAAGCGTTAAGTCGCAGGTTATGTTCAGTCGTTTTTTAGAGAAGATCATGTATTTCGAATTTTCTTTTGAAAATTTTAATCCTGATTTACATGACCAATTCTCTAAATTGTGTAATGTCTGTTGAATATCATGTTCTGCTGTGTCTAGTCTACTGCTTGTACTGTATATGAGGAGGTCATCAGCATACAGGCAATACTTTACGCCCTGGGTAACACAGCTGCTGATAGAGTTAATAGCGATATTAAATAGTGTTGTACTCAATACCCCTCCCTGAGGCACTCCATTCTCTTGTAGAAATACATCGGATAAAGCAGCACCTATCCTAACTCGGAATGTTCGTGAGGAAAGATAATTTTTAAGATATATTAATATATTCCCTTGTATGCCCCATTCTATTAACTGTGTTAAGATGATTCTTCTCCACACTGTGTCATATGCCTTTTCAATGTCCAATGACACAGCAAGTAAGGATTTCTTTTGAAGAAATGCATCAAGAATATCGTTCTCCAACGTAGCCAAATGGTGCATCGTGGAATGCTGTGGTCTAAATCCACATTGATAGTCACAAAGACGTTTTTGACTTTCCAAGAACCATAGGATCCTTTTGTTTATCATCTTTTCTAGCAGTTTGCTGCAACAATTCGTCATAGAAATGGGCCTAAAACTTGATACTAAATGTTTTTCTATCTCTGGCTTTAATATTGGTATGACTATAGCCTCATTCCAAGAGAAAGGATAGGCGCCGTTCAAATATACCTCATTAAAATGCTTGAGAAGCGTTACGAGGCCTATGTTGGGTAGATTTTTGTACACGTCATATGTCAGTCCATCCGGTCCGGGTGATGTTAAGCGTACGGTCTTGAGTGCGTGTGTCAGTTCGTTCATCGTAAATGGTTCGTTTAAACAATTATTATTTTGTGTAGTTATGTTAAGTATTATTTTTTCTTCTTGAATTTTGTACCGTAAAAACTGGTTCGAATAGTTTTCATTACTGGAGACTGAAGAAAAGTATTCTCCAATGACATTACTCATTTCTCTTTGGTCTGTTACAGTAATGTTATTGTTTTGAATTCCAGTTACAGGTCGTCTGTATTTTTTGTGTTGTATTTGGTTTATTTTTGTCCATATGTCTTGGGCAGAAGTCTGTTTGTTTAAACTTGACAAAAAATCTACCCAGCATTTTCTCTTGCTATTTTTAACTGTCCACTGAGCCTTCGCCTTCTTACGCTTGTAGTTCTGAAGGTTAATATCTGATGGGTTTCTACGAAATAAATTTAGAGCCTTCCTTCTATCTTTAACAGCTGCTTTGCATTCATCATTCCACCAAGGGACGGGTCTTTTTGCGTACTTGTCAGAAGTCTTGGGTATACTGATTTCTGCTGCCATTGTTATAAGTGAGGTAAAGTCCTGAATGGTTTTTGTTTGTAAGGTTTGTATGTTATCAGTAATAAAGTTTTGAAAACAGTGCCAGTCAGCTTTTTTGGTATTAAATCTTCTGATGGTATTGAAAAGTGGTGTGCATGTGGAGTGTTTCACGATAATGGGAAAGTGATCGCTTCCATAAGAATCTTTGATCACCTCCCATGTAAGGCGAGTGTATATGGATGGGGTGCTTCACGATACATCTATGTTTGTAAGTGTTCCTGTTCTTGGGCAAAGATGTGTCGGTGAGTCAGTGTTGAGTGATATCAAATCAAACTGTTCAAATATTGTTTGTAGTTGTGTTCCTTTACTATTACTAGACGAGGAATTCCACATTAAACTTTGTGCATTCAAGTCTCCTAAAAATAGCAAAGGAGTAGGTAGCTGTGTCAGTAAGTCTTTCAGTCCTGGAATATCTATAGGTTCCCTCGGTGGAAGATATACACAGCAGATTGTTATTGGGAAAGGAAGGTGTATCGAGACAGCCACAGCTTGGATTGTCGTCCTGAGTTGGATGGGTTTACTATGGACGCTGTCAGCTACTAATATCGCTACTCCACCACATGCTTTGCCTCCGAGGGAATAGTCTCTCCTATAGATAGAGTAGCCGTGCATGCTGATTTCCTGGTCTTGTTTTAGATGTGTTTCCTGTAATGCTATTGCTTGTATGGATGTCTGACTCAGCAGCAACTTTAAGTCTCCTATATGCCTTTGCAGTCCATTAATATTCCACTGAAATACAGACATGGGTTAAGAATTGTTTTAGAAGGATACCACACATCATTAATAATACATTATTAATTAATAATACATGGACGTTAAAATTTATATAAATATTTGTTGTTAACATTTGGCGCAATAGTTAATGTTTA
Source organism: Gonocerus acuteangulatus (assembly GCA_946811695.1). Classification (NCBI taxonomy): domain Eukaryota; kingdom Metazoa; phylum Arthropoda; class Insecta; order Hemiptera; family Coreidae; genus Gonocerus; species Gonocerus acuteangulatus. The sequence goes on from OX328130.1 coordinate 3,000,059, forward strand.
ATTTATTTAATGTTTTAACGCAGCGACTGATCAGACTGATAGTGAAGAGTCTTTCTATCCGGATTTTGTAGAGGAGTGTGTTTACATAGAAGTTATGCTCAAAGGATCTTCCTTAATCGCCTCTTTTCATGAACGAATCTATTCGAACTCCGAGTAGGAACTGCTAAGTTAGGACAGAGCTACTGTCAGATCGATAGGTGAGACTATCTACCCAGATTTAGTAGAGGTGTGTATTGTCCTTCACGATCTGTTCTAATGATCTGCCTTAAAGAACCAACTCCCTTCAAGAACGAGTCTATAGGAACTTCGAGTAGGAAGCGCTAAGTTAGGACACAGCTACTGATCAGACAGATAGTGTAGAGTCTATTAAGCCAACTGTGGTAGACAAGTGTCCCAGACGATCTGCCTTGAAGAACCGACTCCCAACAAGAACGGCTCTATTGGAATTGCGAGTAGGAACCAGCTAAGTTAGGACACAGCTACTGATCAGACAGATAGTGTAGAGTCTATTAAGCCAACTGTGGTAGACAAGTGTCCCAGACGATCTGCCTTGAAGAACCGACTCCCAACAAGAACGGCTCTATTGGAACTGCGAGTAGGAACCAGCTAAGTTAGGACACAGCTACTGATCAGACAGATAGTGTAGGGTCTATTAAGCCAACTGTGATAGACAAGTGTCCCAGACGATCTGCCTTGAAGAACCGACTCCCAACAAGAACGGCTCTATTTGAATTGCGAGTAGGAACCAGCTAAGTTAGGACACAGCTAGTGATCAGACAGATAGCTTAGAGTCTATCAAGCGAGCTGTGGTGCACAAGTGTCTCAGACGATCTGCCTTGAAGAACCGACTCCCAACAAGAACGGCTCTATTGGAACTTCGAGTAGGAAGCGCTAAGTTAGGACACAGCTACTGATCAGACAGATAGTGTAGAGTCTATTAAGCCAACTGTGGTAGACAAGTGTCCCAGACGATCTGCCTTGAAGAACCGACTCCAAACAAGAACGACTCTATTGGAACTTCGAGTAGGAAGCGCTAAGTTAGGACACAGCTACTGATCAGACAGATAGTGTAGAGTCTATTAAGCCAACTGTGATAGACAAGTGTCTCAGACGATCTGCCTTGAAGAGCCGACTCCCAACTAGAACGAGTCTATTGGAACTGCGAGTAGGAACCGCTAAGTTAGGAACAGCTACTGATCAGATCAATAGAAGACTTTATTGCACACTTTTTCTTCCCTTCCTTCTGCCTTGTCTTGGAGACCTTATTCTCAGATCCCCGTTCCATTCTAACTGAACCGTACCTCGTTATTTCTTATATCTACAACCTTGCACTGTTCTTCCAAAAATATTTATACTCTCATATATGAGGCGTATAGATGCAAAAGCACTTCTATCCAATTTATGGCTCATCATGTTTTGTTCAAATCTGTACACATCCTACCTACTTGCTATCGAAAAATCACCAATTTTATTAAGCAAAACAGTATAATATACTGTATGATACTGTTGTATATTATAACATAAGTGATTTTTCGATAGCAAGTAGATAGGATTGGTACAGATTGGAAAAAAAAACATGATGAGCCATAAATTAGATATAAACGCTTTTATGCGCCTCATATATTCTGTGTATATATATATATATATTAATATATATATATATATATATATAGCTTAAAAGAAGCCTAAAAGAACGAAACGCATTAAGAAATATTTTGGGTCATCCACAAGAATAATAATATATATATATATAAAATAATATGTTGACCCTTTTTTTTTAATATTAAATATTTAAATATTATTTAACTAGGCGGAAGGTCATGCATATATAAAACTCTTAAACTTCACATAATATGCTTTATTTGTCGCTCTACTTGTTTCGCGTCCCTTGACACCTCTTTAGGAGGACCTTAATTCTAGATACATAAATTTAGCCTCCACAGGTTTTCCTTAGGTAAGGCTAAAATTATATATGTATACTTAAGTTGCCCCTGAAGAGACATGTAAAGCGATAAATAAAGCATATTATGAGAAGTTGAAGAGTTTTAGATATGCATCACCTTCCCCCTACTTACGTTTGTAAGTAATACAAAAAACGTCACCTTCTTGTCCGTTGATCGTGAGAAATAATAAAAGCTTCTAATAATAATGCAGCATCGGCATAAAGCGCCCCTAGTGGTTGAACTCAGAAGACGATTATATAACAACCCATATAAAGTCATAACAATACAGAGGCGCTCCTAGTCGTAGCTTTGCCAACCTACGTTTGGCGGCTGAATTCTATTCAAACAAAGAATACAATGAAACCCTGATATAGGATATATAAGCGTAACATATGTCTATCGTATATATATATAGGGTGTCCCGAATTCAAATGGCACAACTTCAGGAGCGTGTAGGGGGCGAAGAAACTAAGACAAAAAGTCCGACTCGCAGGAACTGCATCATCTTAGCGCGGTTCCGTTCTTATCTCTAGACTCATTTAAAATGATTAAAATAGAAGCTGTTATTATTTTGGGTCCACATTTCTAGAAAGCATGAAGATTAGATAGTTAGCCGTCGAGGTGATAAGTAAAGATGGAATGGTTGGGATTCGGCTAAAGAAACCTCGATACGATTTTTGTTAAAAAGTCTATATTTAGGACGTTTCAGCTACTCATTAGTAGCTTTCGTCAACATTGAAAGTGCCGGGAGGCAGAGGAGGACCTAAGTTGACAGTTCCATCTTTACTTTCAAGAAAGGTCTTATTTACGATCTTACCTGGATAGGCCAACCCGAACTAGGAAGGACCCCGCTGGGCAGTTGAAAAGCTATATCTTGGAAATCCATATCTCTAAGATTAAATTGTTTTTCTTGTTTTTCTTAACCTGATTTATTATCAAATACATTAACCAACTATAAGCAGTTAAAAAATAACAAGGAATAAAAACAGACAAAAAGAACAGTTCGAATAAGCGAAATCAATTACTTTAAAGTTATAAGCGCTTATTTCTCCGATTTACATCGTCTAATCAAAACTTTCATCAGTACCTTTTTTGTAGAGCATTTAGTAAGCTTTCTAATGGTACTGTTCTGTTTACGAAGATTCTCAACCTTTTTCGAGATATTAAGGAAGGTATACAAAGTTACCAAAACTTTTTGTCTGTTAATAAAATATTTTATTCTAACCCTTCCTTAACTCCAAACGTAACAAATATTTCAACATATTAGTTTTATTGAAAGCAGAACATGCAGAAAATGTTTCAACTGAATCCCATGATTCTAAGTACCCAAACCAAAAACGGTATTCAAAAAATATTTTTCCAATTTTCTCGAAAACGGTTAAAGCTATCGCCTTGGTTTCATTCGTTTTCTTAGCCCAAGAAACCTATAAAACGAGTGCTTACAAGCTTATGAACTCAAAAACGTAAGCGTTACGATTTTTTTTGCGCGAATTTCGCCCCAAACTCCATCTTCCAGTGGACGGATTTTTCTGGTTAACGAACTTGACCTTTCAAATTGGACGACGGATTTTTGTACCAAATTTCATCAAAATCGGACCATTCGTCTTCTACCTAGAGAGCGAACAGACAAATATATATATATATACATATATATATATATATATATATATATATATATATATATATATATATATATATACACACAAATTTGAACCACCATCATTTTCGGTCTCTATGGGTTCTGAAACGCAAAATTTTCTAGTCGGCACTTCTGGATTGCGTCATGAGATCAACCTTATAAGCGAGGTTCCTCCCTATGGGGGAGGGAGGAACCGCGCTAAAAGTCCTTTAGAAATCCCTCGTTTTGCTTCGTTTTGGAGAAAATCGCCATACTAGAAACAAAACTAGTTTTCATTTTTGTACTTACTTATTTAAATTTCCAATGAAAAAAAAAAAAAACGATTACTATAATTCAATCTCTTGATGCTGATATAGTTTTCGTGTACGGTTTCTGCAACGGTAATGCTTTAGAAGCGGTGCGAGAGTATGCGGTTTCTGCAACGGTAATGCTTTAGAAGTGGTGCGAGAGTATGCGGTTTCTGCAACGGTAATGCTTTAGAAGCGGTGCCAGAGTATGCGGTTTCTGCAACGGTACTGCTTTAGAAGCGGTGCGAGAGTATGCGGTTTCTGCAACGGTAATGCTTTAGAAGCGGTGCGAGAGTATGCGCGCCGATTCACAAATAGAAGGGTGCTTGATCGACGAGTCTTTTAGTTAACTTTTAATAGACATCGAGAGACTGGGTAATTTATTTATTTACATGTTTTTACGTTATCATCTATTTAGTTTAGTTATTAAATGTTTCCCTCTTGCAGAACCGTAATCATTACATCTAGCACTGACTTGATGAATTGCAGCTAAACACTGTTCTGATGATATTTGATGCACTTCATCTATGATTCGGTCTCTTGATTCCTCTCTTGAGTTGATTGACACAGAATATACTTCCTGCTTCAAGGTTACCCATACGAAGATATCCATGGGTTTCATATCAGCTCATAATTTATCTTCAGCTATATATATTCATAATAAGTAGGATCAATAAGGATTTGAAGACATTATTGAAAAATTTCGCCATAAGTGCAACCTCAATAGCTACTTTCCTTCTGGAGGAAGTGTAAACGGAAGAAATGAGCAAGAAATGATAGAAAGTGAGCGCTTTAAAGTTATGTATTGGTTTAATTTCTGTGTTATGTTTTGAGATAGTTAATTCAGGGCTTAAGCATGTTACCTGCTTATTATTAATTGTTTAAACAGCTATTAAAATAGTATTTGTAGTTATAAAATCTGTAAATAAAATTATTTAAAATGGTTGATAGTTTGCAATAAGTATTTTAATTCAGCAATAATGTCGAAATGTTGAAACTTGGTGATGATGATGTGTTTGTCTGTATGGTTTTGATGAACGGACTACCTAATGCTAATAATTTATGTTCATTTAATAACGGGGTCTCCCCGTGGTCTAGTGACTAACGCCTTAGATTCATAAGCGGGAGATGGTGGGTTCGATTCCCACCGGCGCACAGTGTAACGTCCAATGCGGGGGTTGGTGGGTTCGATTCCCACCGGTGCACAGTGTAACATCCAATGCGGGGGTTGGTGGGTTCGATTCCCACCGGTGCACAGTGTAACATCCAATGCGGGGGTTGGTGGGTTCGATTCCCACCGGCGCACAGTGTAACATCCAATGCGGGGGTTGGTGGGTTCGATTCCCACCGGCGCACAGTGGGTCCAATGGAGAAAAACCTAAATTTTTGTTTTCTTATATTTAATTTTTAATCCTCTAGCTAAGTTTATAAACTATTCAAGGAATTAAAATCGTATAAAACTAATAAATATTAGTTTTATTTTGATAATAAAGTTTTCTTCTTCTGATAATGTTGACGAAGTATGTAAAAAAAACTAAGAAAGTGTTATTTCCCATGCAGTGCGAAGATTAATTAATAGTAGATTGTGAGGGACTTCCCGTGGTCTAGTGGCTAACGCTTTAGTTTCCCATGCGGGAGATGGTGGGTTCGATTCCCACCGCCGCCAGTGTAACGTCCAATGCTAAATTCCTGTTTTCTTATATTTAATTTTTAATCCTCTAGCTAAGTTTAGAAACTATTCAAGGAATTAAAATCGTATAAAACTAATAAATATTAGTTTTATTTTGATCAACAAACACATTAGCAGTATTATAAACAAGGCAAAGTCTTTAAAACCTGCTTCATACCAACAATCAGTTTGAACCTCTACCGTTAAAGATAGAACAGTGTTTTTATTAAGTCATCCGAAGGAAATGACGTCAAAACTATTTCTTTTTTATCTCATATAATTGATTATGGGTAATTACTCCCTTATTATTTATTCTGAATTATTTTTCATTAATCTTTGAAATGTTTTTAAGTATAAAATTTTGATAGACCATAGCAAAAAAACTTCATCTAAACACATCCCAAGTTTTTTAGGGCTTAAAGTTTACCTCAAGTATAATGTACTGAGGGCAATTTAGTTTGCCGAAATTTGCCGATTCCAAAGATTTTTATTTTTAGATCCATCATCATTTTTTCTTCCAAATTTGAAAAAAAAAAAAAAAAAAAGTGGATGAATCCAAGAAAACTGTATTAATCCTTGGGCAAATGATTCAATTTAATCTGCAGGATGATCCTAAAGAAATATTAAGCGATATTAAAAAGACTGCCAGTTTAGTCCTTTATTATATGAAAAAAATGTGGGAACGTGTTCACCGCAGAGAAAAAACTCTTATATAAATACTGGTGATTAAGAAATTATTTAATAATTTCATAGAAAATGGTAAAACATTATTATTCTATGTCAATATTACTATAACTAAAATTTACTACCACACTATTACTACAATATATGGTGCAGTTATAATATATTTTATAATATTCTTATTAATAATATTATTACCTGCTATATTATTTCTATTAATATTACAAATATTACAATAAATATTATTACAGCCATATAGTATGCATTATTATACTATTGTTACCTTGTTTTGAGTTGATTTCAATTAATAAAAATGTTTATTTGAAAATAACTACTGGTTAATTATTTTTGTCCATAATCCTCACTACTTCGTTACACTGTGCGGCGGCAGGAATTTCCTCATCCCACGGCTCGCTGCACCCTGGATGTCGCCGCTAATGGCCTAGATGTCGATGCGCCATAAAAAAAAGAAAATGAAATAAATAAATAAATGCCATTTCACCGCTCTATCTGCTCAATTTAATCTTTCACTGTTTGTGGCCAATTCGAAGCCTTCCTAAATCCACATATATATTAAATCGCTGTAGAGAGCTAATCAAAACTTTAATAACCAATTTTCAGACAATGGATGATAAGTTATTTGTATTTTATTTCATTGAATGGCAAATATTGACTTGTTAATTAGCAGTTGTTCTGACACAATCAAACTTTGATGTTTTACTAATGGACTTTAATTATCATGAAACTGCAGTAAATTATGTTAAAGAAGAGTAAATTGACGTTTGTAAATGAAATAAGCTTTGAATTATTTATTCTGTCAAAGTGTCTGCATAAATAGGATGAATTTAATCCAAGTGCACAATTTATAATGCAGCATTACTAAGGGCACTGAAAACAAATATTTCAATACGAATAATTTTTTTTTTCCTTCATAGAAAGCCTTGAAACATGCATTACATAGCTAGTAGTTTCAATAATGGCTTTATGACATATTTACAACATGCATTACAAAGCTAGTAGTTTCAATAACGGCTTTATGACATATTTACAACATGCATTACAGAGCTAGTAGTTTCAATAATGGCTTTATGACGTATTTACAACATGCATTACAGAGCTAGTAGTTTCAATAATGGCTTTATGACATATTTACAACATGCATTACAGAGCTAGTAGTTTCAATAATGGCTTTATGACGTATTTACAACATGCATTACAGAGGTAGTAGTTTCAATAATGGCTTTATGACGTATTTACAACATGCATTACAGAGCTAGTAGTTTCAATAACGGCTTTATGACATATTTACAACATGCATTACAGAGCTAGTAGTTTCAATAATGGCTTTATGACGTATTTACAACATGCATTACAGAGGTAGTAGTTTCAATAATGGCTTTATGACGTATTTACAACATGCATTACAGAGCTAGTAGTTTCAATAACGGCTTTATGACATATTTACAACATGCATTACAGAGCTAGTAGTTTCAATAATGGCTTTATGACATATTTACAACATGCATTACAGAGCTAGTAGTTTCAATAATGGCTTTATGACATATTTACAACATGCATTACAGAGGTAGTAGTTTCAATAATGGCTTTATGACGTATTTACAACATGCATTACAGAGCTAGTAGTTTCAATAATGGCTTTATGACGTATTTACAACATGCATTACAGAGCTAGTAGTTTCAATAATGGCTTTATGACATATTTACAACATGCATTACAGAGCTAGTAGTTTCAATAATGGCTTTATGACGTATTTACAACATGCATTACAGAGCTAGTAGTTTCAATAATGGCTTTATGACATATTTACAACATGCATTACAGAGCTAGTAGTTTCAATAATGGCTTTATGACATATTTACAACATGCATTACAGAGCTAGTAGTTTTAATAATGGCTTTATGACATATTTACAACATGCATTACAGAGCTAGTAGTTTTAATAATGGCTTTATGACATATTTACAACATGCATTACAGAGCTAGTAGTTTCAATAATGGCTTTATGACATATTTGCAACATGCATTACAGAGCTAGTAGTTTCAATAATGGCTTTATGACATATTTACAACATGCATTACAGAGCTAGTAGTTTCAATAACGGCTTTATGACGTATTTACAACATGCATTACAGAGGTAGTAGTTTCAATAACGGCTTTATGACGTATTTACAACATGCATTACAGAGCTAGTAGTTTCAATAACGGCTTTATGACATATTTACAACATGCATTACAGAGCTAGTAGTTTCAATAATGGCTTTATGACATATTTACAACATGCATTACAGAGCTAGTAGTTTCAATAACGGCTTTATGACGTATTTACAACATGCATTACAGAGCTAGTAGTTTCAATAACGGCTTTATGACATATTTACAACATGTATTACAGAGCTAGTAGTTTCAATAACGGCTTTATGACATATTTACAACATGCATTACAGAGCTAGTAGTTTCAATAACGGCTTTATGACATATTTACAACATGCATTACAGAGCTAGTAGTTTCAATAACGGCTTTATGACATATTTACAACATGGATATTTCAGTGTTCCTACATTACCCCTAAGGATACTCCATGAAGGGATATTTCAGTGTTCCTACATTACCCCTAAGGATACTCCATGAACGGATATTTCAGCGTTCCTACATTACCCCTAACGATACTCCATGAAGGGATATTTCAGCGTTCCTACATTACCCCTAACGATACTGTATGAAGGGATATTTCAGTGTTCCTACATTACCCCTAACGATAGAGCAACTTACACGAACTGCACATAGCTGCCCGTGGTGCGGAGTCTGCTTCACTCCTAGTTCCACAGGACGGAATTAAAATAGCTGAGTCTACACCACTCATCTCTACGAATATGCTTTAGTTATTTCAGCGTTCCTACATTACCCCTAACGATACTGCATGAAGGGATATTTCAGTGTTCCTACATTACCCCTAAGGATACTCCATGAACGGATATTTCAGCGTTCCTACATTACCCCTAACGATACTCCATGAAGGGATATTTCAGCATTCCTACATTACCCCTAAGGATACTCCATGAAGGGATATTTCAGCGTTCCTACATTACCCCTAACGATACTGTATGAAGGGATATTGCAGTGTTCCTACATTACCCCTAACGATAGAGCAACTTACACGAACTGCACATAGCTGCCCGTGGTGCGGAGTCTGCTTCACTCCTAGTTCCACAGGACGGAATTAAAATAGCTGAGTCTACACCACTCATCTCTACGAATATGCTTTAGTTATTTCAGCGTTCCTACATTACCCCTAACGATACTGCATGAAGAGATATTTCAGTGTTCCTACATTACCCCTAACGATACTGCATGAAGGGATATTTCAGCGTTCCTACATTACCCCTAACGATACTCCATGAAGGGATATTTCAGTGTTCCTACATTACCCCTAACGATACTCCATGAAGGGATATTTCAGCGTTCCTACATTACCCCTAACGATACTCCATGAAGGGATATTTCAGCGTTCCTACATTACCCCTAAGGATACTCCATGAAGGGATATTTCAGCGTTCCTACATTACCCCTAAGGATACTCCATGAAGGGATATTTCAGCGTTCCTACATTACCCCTAACGATACTGTATGAAGGGATATTTCAGTGTTCCTACATTACCCCTAACGATAGAGCAACTTACACGAACTGCACATAGCTGCCCGTGGTGCGGAGTCTGCTTCACTCCTAGTTCCACAGGACGGAATTAAAATAGCTGAGTCTACACCACTCATCTCTACGAATATGCTTTAGTTATTTCAGCGTTCCTACATTACCCCTAACGATACTGCATGAAGAGATATTTCAGTGTTCCTACATTACCCCTAACGATACTGCATGAAGGGATATTTCAGCGTTCCTACATTACCCCTAACGATACTCCATGAAGGGATATTTCAGTGTTCCTACATTACCCCTAACGATACTCCATGAAGGGATATTTCAGCGTTCCTACATTACCCCTAACGATACTCCATGAAGGGATATTTCAGCGTTCCTACATTACCCCTAAGGATACTCCATGAAGGGATATTTCAGCGTTCCTACATTACCCCTAACGATACTGCATGAAGGGATATTTCAGTGTTCCTACATTACCCCTAACGATAGAGCAACTTACACGAACTGCACATAGCTGCCCGTGGTGCGGAGTCTGCTTCACTCCTAGTTCCACAGGACGGAATTAAAATAGCTGAGTCTACACCACTCATCTCTACGAATAAGCTTTATTTATTTATTTCTTTAAAACGTTTTCCGTCAACAATTTTGTATTCTGGGATTGAACGATTTTTAATTTGATATTGAAATATTGTTTTTATTTTGAATTGTTAATATATTTTTAAAATAATTTCATGTCACCTATCTCAACGTTTGTATAATATCTTCGCAACAAGATCTCTATATACACGTCAAATTGTAAAACACAAATAAGGCTCTTAATAGGAGCCAGAACTATGCAAAGGGACGTAGCGTTTATTCCCGAACCGAAGAAAGTGCCTTGTCACGAAAGTGGCTATCAGGCCACGTCTGAAGCCGGCCCATCGTCACGGAAGTGGCTACCAGGCCACGGATGGAGCTGGCCCATCCTCACGAAAGTGGCTATTAAGCCACGGCTGAAGCAGGCCCATCGTCAAGAAAGTGGCTATCAGGCAACGGCTGAAGCAGGCCCATCGTCACGAAAGTCGTATCATTCTCGAATGGATTAAGAAGCAATAGAGCAATATTCTTAAGGACTTGGGTTTTTAGCGCTCGAGAGGAGAGAATATTCTGTCTAGAACAGCCCTGTCAACGATAAGGCCCGCGATCGGAATGTGTCACAGAAAGAAGAATCGTGTTTCTTAGAGCTTTTAGACTTCACTCGATTCCTCTACGGAAGTTTTAAGATGCACACACTACATTTATAAGTACAATCATCGCACCAGACTTACGAATGAACATCTCCAATCAATTCTTAAAATAACTACAACCAATGTGATACCTCATATTAAGGAGTTTGTCAAAAACAAGTCAGGTATCTGGATCCTCGAGCTCAAAATAAAAACCCACTTTTATAACGTTGATATGATTCTTAACAACCGTATATTACACTATATAATTAAATAAATAAAATGTTATAGTAATTCAGTACATATTTTTTATTTGAATCTGGCCCGTCTACACATTCTAAATTTCATATATCGCCCTCTACAAAATAGAGTTTGACACCTGAGGTATAGACAAATATTTGAAGGTGAAGTATTGCTCGATTTGGCGAACGAAGAAAATCATAAAATATATATAAATAATAAATAAATGTGATTAGACATGAATTCCCAGTCGGAATCCTTCAATGAGACAAGCTTAATCCCCCAAGGAAATATTCCCAAATCCTTCACCACAGCTATTAGCATCAAATCCAGAATTTCATCCCCCCCCCCCAACAACCCCACCTCCTTCCAGATTTAATATCCCGACCGTAATGCAATTTCAAGGGCCATTGCCTCTATTAGCTGCCAGGAGTCGCTCCTAATAAGCGGATAGAAAAACGACAGACCCAAGCAGGTCTGGATAATTTTCTCGAGGTATGAAAAATCACCTTTCGGAATCCAATATCAGCTCTCACCCCCTCGGAAAATCTACCCTCCTTATTCCAAACTAATCAAGATATAATTTATTTTCCCTCCCTTAAAGCTTTTCTCCGCCATTCTTATTATTTATATGTAGTTTTATTTTGTAAGGCGTGTATAGCTGCTGAGCTATCAAAGCCGTGCAATCTATAGGTTCCACCGGAAGTGGGGACAATTAAAGCCGTGCAATCTATAGGTTCCACTGGAAGTGGGGGCAATTAAAGCCGTGCCATCTATAGGTTCCACCGGAAGTGGGGACAATTAAAGCCGTGCAATCTATAGGTTCCACCGGAAGTGGGGACAATTAAAGCCGTGTCACCTATAGGTTCCACCGGAAGTGGGGGCAATTAAAGCCGTGCCATCTATAGGTTCCACCGGAAGTGGGGACAATTAAAGCCGTGCCATCTATAGGTTCCACCGGAAGTGGGGACAATTAAAGCCGTGCCACCTATAGGTTCCACCGGAAGTGGGGACAATTAAAGCCGTGCAATCTATAGGTTCCACCGGAAGTGGGGACAATTAAAGCCGTGCCATCTATAGGTTCCACCGGAAGTGGGGACAATTAAAGCCGTGCCATCTATAGGTTCCACCGGAAGTGGGGACAATTAAAGCCGTGCAATCTATAGGTTCCACCGGAAGTGGGGACAATTAAAGCCGTGCCATCTATAGGTTCCACCGGAAGTGGGGACAATTAAAGCCGTGCAATCTATAGGTTCCACCGGAAGTGGGGACAATTAAAGCCGTGCAATCTATAGGTTCCACCGGAAGTGGGGACAATTAAAGCCGTGCCATGTATAGGTTCCACCGGAAGTGGGGACAATTAAAGCCGTGCCATCCATAGGTTCCACCTGAAGTGGGGACAATTAAAACCGTGCCATCTATAGGTTCCACCGGAAGTGGGGACAATTAAAGCCGTGCAATCTATAGGTTCCACCGGAAGTGGGTACAATTAAAGCCGTGCCATCTATAGGTTCCACCGGAAGTGGGTACAATTAAAGCCGTGCCATCTATAGGTTCCACCGGAAGTGGGGACAATTAAAGCCGTGCCATCTATAGGTTCCACCGGAAGTGGGGACAATTAAAGCCGTGCCATCTATAGGTTCCACCGGAAGTGGGGACAATTTTCGTATTCTTGCAACGGAGAATTCGTGATTTACAGCACATTTGCACACAGAATATAATTATAGTTCCTTCGCTCTCTAGACGATCGCCTTTCCATACTTTTGTAAATCTTGTGTGAAAACGTTTAAGCTTAATATTGTAAACTTCCACGGTACATGTTACTTAATGTTTTAAAGTCTTCTGGATCTGACGGTGTCAAATTGGTAGCAACATACATTTCACCAGAAATTCTGGCGGCTTCCTCAAAGGTCCTTCTGGGATTGAAGATAGGGTTCAGTCAGGGTCGTATTTATATCTGATGGGGTCGTAGTCGGCCTTTCCAGGTCTCTGATTGGTCGATTCTTCCCGCGCCGTTGGACTCTGTTCAGCCAATCAGATCTTCAGTCTTCCTTGGGATGACGGTTGTGCATAATTCGCAAAGTCTGTAGCCATCTTCTCTATTGAAGTTCTGAGGCTATTTAACAATTTCTATCGCTTCTAGGATGAATTTTTCCCGTGTGTTAGATGCCTTCACCAGGACCTCAGTTTTATCATACTCTGTAGAGTGATTTGTGTTAAAGGAATGTTCTGTAATCGCTGATCATTTTGTGTCTATGTTCTTCATACTCTTTATATGTTTTTTGAGTCATATAAATATTAAAAGCGGTTTATGCGTATTGCTTTATTTTACAATTTTAGAAGATTTTAAATAAACTAAAAGCAGATTTCTATGAGCGAAAACGTCCGTAAAGAATAAAATACTTCGATCAATTTGTTTACGAAATTTTCAACAGTATTTATAAGACGAAGGGACATAGAATTACATGTACCTAGAAGGTTGTTTTGGTTTCTGGGGTTCAATGAATACCAAAGAGCGCGTGGATACGCCCAAATAAATAACAGACTTTTAATTAATTGAAAGGTTAACTATATGACTTTTTCCACATTTTTAACTATACCTAATTGCAGGACTTTTTTTTTCTTCTTTTTTCTGTAAATAAATTACAATCAAATAGCTTCCCTCTTATCTAAATAATTAAGCAGCTACCCTGACGATGAACCATTATTGACTAAGAACAGAACAGCAAGCGGTTGAATAAGTCCTTGGAAATGTCTGTATTGCTCTAAAGGTCCTGCTGATCCTGGATTCAGGACACATCTCGGCAGGACAATACTCTGATCCTGCATTTTTAACTAGTAATTCCAGCCAGGACTAGTACTCTACTACTAGACAATATAGTACTCTGTAGTATTAGTAGTGAACTAACTTACTGTCACTCTGCTTTTCGCAGTTATTCATTCCGAATATGGACTAATTTTATTATATACGCCATAATGGCGTCGCCATTATTCAAATAAATATTGAACAGAAAAAAAACAGTTGTCACGAAAACGGTGCATATTATATAAAGGGAACGCATACAATAACTACAGAAAGGATTTGAAACGTTGCTAGCAAAAATCCCACTAGTAAAGAAAACAGCTTTTTGCAAAAATTAAATGAAAAAAAGTCTTTGTCCTATAAGTGAGTTATGTTTTGAACATTAAATTAACGGGGTCTCCCCATGGTCTAGTGGTTAACGCCTTACATTCTCATGCGGGAGATGGTGGGTTCGAGTCTCACCTGTGGCGGAATTTTCTGATCTCTGCACCAGCGAGAAAGGTCATAAAATTCGTAACTGCCCTAATAGAGACTAGAGACCCAAAGTGCATAAATTGTTTCGCAACAAGGAAGAGGAGCGACCATCCAGCAGGTGATTCGAAATGCCTGGCGTATTTTAATTATATTGCCGCCAATATAAAGAACACTGGTTATGCATTGACGAAATAGAGATGATGGTGACGGAATTATCAATATTACCCAAATTAACTTGAGGAGATCTCGCGTTGCGTTGGCCGAAACTCTTCAGAGACTACAGGGCAACGGGATGATAATTGCTGTGCAGGAACCTCCAGTGATAAATACCGGAATCCCAGGACTTCCCAACCACGCCAAGTGCATGATTAAGATAAGAGACATGCGACCCAAAGCAGCCGTTATTCTTTCAGACGGCACGACTGGGCACATGGGAATTTCGATGAAGCAACCGACCTTATTGCTGCAGTTACGGTGGGTCAAGGGCCAGATAACTTAAAAATTATCTCCATGTACTGCCCCCCCCCCCCCTCTCAACCTCTGAATCCCATATTGGATTATCTGGAAGAGATGTTGACGAGACGCAATAGGAACACCCTGATTTGCACAGATGCCAACGCCTGGAACACGCTCTGGGGATCGAAATCTACCAATGCAAGAGGGCGAATTGTAGAAAACTTTCTTGTCAGAACAGGATTGATGGTAATATACAAACCCAACTCTATCCAGACTTTCAGCAGCCCACGAGGATCATCTTTCATTGATGTCACCGTTGTCACGCCAGATCTCTCAGAAAGGATTAAAAGCTGGAACGTCACTCATGATACGTGCAGTGACCACGCAACGATAAGAATTGAATGCCAAACATCCTCTCCACAACTGATAGACGCAATTTCCAAAGGACGCAAGACGCATTACTACGGGGAGCTAAACACCACCTGTATTGCAAAATCAGGCAAGCCTACCGGGTCAAGATCAACAAGGCATAAAGAGAAAGTTGGAAGAAATTCAGCAATGATGATTTCGAGTGGTAGCTGATTATCTTCGAGACTGTACAGCAACTCTGGGCGGCCAAGGGTGTTTTGGTATACCATTTAAGACCACGAAGGGATGTCCTCAAGGTTCCATCCTCGGCCCTCTCCTCTGGGTAGCAATGTTCAATGGCTTGCGACAACGCTGGAGGCAAGTGGCATATCGGCAGTTGCATACGTGGACGATCTTGCCATCATCGTGCGAGCCCATTCAAAGGCAAAGGCACTACAAGAAACAACTAACGCCGTTCATCAAGTGGATAGATGGTGCTCCAGCGTAAAGCTAAGGATCGCAGTTGAGAAAACCGTTGGAACCGTAGCTAAGGGCAAATTTGATGCAAGACATCCGTCCGTAATAAGATTAAATAAGGAAAAATTCGCTTCCCTGAAGTCGTCAGCTACCTGGGAGTAAAGTTTGGCAATGGGCTCGACATAAGTCCACATTTGGAGTCTCTGGCAAACAAGGTGCACTGCTGGTTGACGTCAATGAAACGACTGTCGACGGCATCTTGGGGCCTTAAATATGAAAATTGCCTAACGTTATACAAGACAGCAGCTTCGGGACTCATCATGTATGCCATTGGCGCATGGGGGCCTCTTTTAAAGCCCAGGCATAGGAAAAAGCTAACATCTCTACAGAGAGCTCTCCTCATTCGATGCTGCAAGTCTTACAGAACTGTGTCGGCTGATGCGCTTTGCGTGATTGCGGGTGTTCTACAAATTCAGATCGTTGCCATGGCGACAATGGCATGCAGAAGAAAACTCGCTGGCTTACTCCAGCTCAAATACCAGAGGAATTGAGAAATAGGCTGAACCAGATAAGCGATCTCCCATATCCTCGGCGGCAGATGGACCTTAAAAAGCTAAGCAACGAGTTCATAACTGAGATGTGGAACACTGCCTGGATGAACTCTCCTTCTGGAAGCGAGACCAAAAAATACTTCGCAACGATAACCAACAGACACGCTTATGAGTGGGTAGCCCCAAACTTCCATGTAACCCAGTTGCTATCGGGCCATGGAGATTTTAACGCCTACCTCTACAGGTTTAAAAGGAGAGACACGCCGACCTGCGTATGCCATAATGGAGACGAACCAATGACCCATGCTCTTTTGGAATGTGAAAAATACAACGGGGCACGCATCAAGCTTTACCGAGATCTATGCAGTTATGACCCCAGGCATAAGGACATGGTTGCTTCACCCGATTGTTATAAAGGCTTCGAGGAGTTTATTAAATCTTGGATGCGCATCAAAGGGACTCTATGAAGAATAAAGGCTTGAATAAAGAATAAAAGTCCGTCACGCAGGAGCTGCATAACTAAGCACTTTCCTCAGAATTTGGGTAGTGTAGACTGCTTTCCAGAACAATTTGCTTAAAATATCCTACATAAATAAAATAAAAACGTGAATAGTTCTCATTTTGTAATGAGTAACTGATCAATTATTAATTTGCATCCAGAGTTATGTTTACACATGGTACCTACTACACTACGTAATAAATACAAAAATCCTCATATTATCGTATTTTGATGTAACGCAGGAACAGGATACAGTCACTCTAGTGGTAGAAAGCGCTCCTTGCGGCGGCTTTGTGAACCTACGTCTGCCGGCTTTTCTATTCAAATATATTACAAATTAAACCCCCGCTTTCCGATTGACCGATTCAGCTCATTTTTACAACACTTCTTTCTCATGAGTTACCCACGACGTATACAGCGTTTCGTTACAATACAGCAGAAATTACGACCGGAATGAGTATATTAGGAATTTGGGTCCGGAGTAAACCCCCCCTTCTAATGAACCGATTTAGTTTCTTTTTACAACACATATTTACCTGTAGATTACCACTACGAATACCGAGTTTCGTCGAAATATACCAAAAATCACGGCTGGTAGTGGCGAATTGGTATTGTGGGTCCGGAGTAAACCCCCCCTCCTAATGAACCGATTTCGTTTATTTTTACAACACATATTTACCTGTGGATTAGCACTACGAATACCGAGTTTCGTCGAAATATACCAAAAATCACGGCTGGTAGTGGCGAATTGGTATTGTGGGTCCGGAGTAAACCCCCCCTTCTAATGAACCGATTTAGTTCATTTTTATATCTCACTTTTCTCTCTATATTAACACTACGAATACCAAGTTTCGTTGAAATATAACAAATATTACGGCTGACATAGTCAAATAAGTGTTTTGGGTTCGGGGTAAACCCCCCCTTTCGGTGGACCGACTTTGGTGGTTAACGAACTCGTTCAATCGTTTGCTAATTGAATGCTATATACCAAGTTTCGTGACGAAAAAACAGAAACTCTGGCCGCTATCGTGTTAACAGACACATATATATATATATGCATATATATATATATATATATATATATATATATATATATATATATAGATATATATAAATTTTAACGGGGGTCATTTTCGGTGTCTACTAGGTAGGATCGATAAAGATTTGAAGAAATTTTTCAAAAATTCCGTCATGAGTCCAACCTCAATAGCTACTTTCCTTCGGAGGAAAGTGCTAATAGCTACTTTCCTTCGGAGGAAAGTGCTAAAAATGAGATAACCTTCCTGCCTCAGTCCTAATCCATCCTTAGCCCAACAAATAGCAATGGGACGCCGTGCCAAGTGGTATTAAAATAAAAAAAAAATGATCTCTGCACCATGGATGTCGGCGCTAATCGCCAAAATGTCGCACTGTTGGGTCAAACGAAATTTTGTGTTTCAAAAAAGGCTACAGCCTCTAAATCTTAACCGACTTCAATGATTTTTTTTTAAATGAAACTAATAAAATTTAAAACAACTTTGTGTAGCCAGATTATTGTATTTTGTATCCCTTGTTTATTAAATTATCTGTAAATAATTCAGGAACAATTGAACATAAAATAATATTTTATTTTCTAACTTAATATCAGAACTGACATTGTTAAAATTAAACATTCAAAACCTGAATATACTTGGCAATAATCAGACTGACACATCTTCTAAGCGTAAATTAATCCTAAATCAACAATGAGATTAATTGAAATAATATGATTTGAAAATAGATTTTGATTTTTTCCATGTCTTATAAGAATTTGAAAATTTAATTTTAACTATATCAGTGCTGAAACTTTCATGAAGTTAGATAAAAAATAAAATATTATTTTATGTTCAATTTTAAAAGTTCGTGCATTATTTACAGGTAATTTCATAAACATGGGAAACAAAAAACAAAAATTTGGCTAGACAAAGTTGTTTTAAGTTTTATTAGCTTTCATTTAAATTTTAAAAAATGTCCGACTCGCAGGAACTGCGTCATCTTAGCACGGTTCCATTCATATCCCTAGTGTTATTTTGTATACGTAGAATAGAAACAGTTATTACTTTGTTTAGATCATTCTTAATGTAAACACATATTCCAAAGAAAAGCAAGATTCTCGGCAAGGCACAAGAAACTATCCTAAGCGGAAATTACTCTTTCCGCCGTTCCAAGTTTCTCTCTACGAAGACTCTACTACGAATATGTTTCTAATTAACTTAACTTGCTTTACTAACATATACATTTTAGTGTTAAATGCAATTAAAAACACTTACCTACTCATTTTACTGTTAAATGCAATTAAACAAAATAAAATTGTACAAGAAAATTAGAACGTAGTGTTATTTTTAATTGAACTACAGCCACATACAACCACAAAATACAATTATATTTCTACTATAGCATTTGGCTGCATTACTTCCTACAGGTAAGGGAACTGTCACCTGTCCTAGGATGCATCTGTATTTATGATGTGCAATAAAAGCCTACCTGAAGCCTGCCTACTACCTCGACCCGGACAGATGTCTGACTCTACACGGAGAATATTTACGTTTTCAGTTTTGTTACATGTTCAGAGAATTGGTATTTATTCCCCTGTTTTATTGAGAAATACATCCTCCTACTAGAAGCAATAAAATAATAACAAGAAATAACCAGAATCCTCTTCTAGAGATACCTATTTCATACGTTGAATCCATTGAAAAATATCAACAATTTTCACATTTTCTTGTGTTCTTCTACTACAGTAATAATTCTTCAAATAAAATCAATTAAAAAATAAAATAAAAAACCAACAGCATAAAGGCAATTGAAAATATTCAAAAGACGTCATCGAATCTCTTTCTCTTGGCAAGCTATATTTCTAACAATGAATTGTTTTTCTTATTTTGCCTAATCTGTTTTATTGTCAAATACATTATCCAACTATAAGCAATTAAAAAAAAAACAAAGAATAAAAACAGACAAAAAGAACCGTTCGAATAAACGACATCAATAACTTCAAAGTTTAAGCACTTATTTCTCCGATTGACATCACCTAATCAAAAATTGTTTCAGACACTTTTTTGTAGAGAATTTATAAAGCTTTCAAATAATTTCTATCCATTTATCACGATTTCCCAACCGTGTGTGAGATATGATTGAAATTATACGAAGTTCCCGAAACTTTTCATGGCTGTTCATAAAATATTTTATTCTAACCCTTCCTTAACTCCAAACGTAACCAAAAGTTTAACATATTAGTTTTCATGAAATTCAAACATGCAAAAAAAAATGTTTTAACTGTAGCCCATGATCCTAAGTAACCAAACCAAAACTTGAGTTAACAACTTTTTTCCCGATTTTCTCAGAAACGGTTAAAGCTATCGCCTTAAAAATGGTTTCATTCGTTTTACTTGCCCAAGAAGCCTATAAAAACGAGTACTTACAAGCATATGAACTCAAAAACGTAAGTGTTACGTTTTTTTCGCGAATTTCGCACCAAACGCCATATTCCAGTGGGCGGATTTTGCTGATTAACGAACTTGAGCTTTCAAATTGGACGACGGATTTTTGTTCCAAATTTCATCAAAATAGGACCATTAGGGGCGCCAGAAATCCGTGAAAAGACAAATATATATATATATATATATATATATATATATATATATATATATATATATACATACAAATTTGTACCACCGTTGTTTTCGGTCTCCAAGGGTTCTGAAACGCGGAATTTTCTAGTCGGCACTTCCGGATTGTTTCATGAGATCAACATTATAAGCGGGGTTCCTCCCTATGAAGGGAGGGACGAACCGCGCTAAAAACAGTAAAAAGACAGAAATTAAATACCTAGATAAAATATTTTTTAATTTAATAAACAAGAAACATAAAATGGATTAATTTATAAAATGACAAAGAATTATTTTTTAAAATCTACATTTACCCTAAAACTTTGGATTTTAAACAGCTGATATACAGCAGCCATGATTGATCTTATCAGTCTAAACGTGGCCTTACCTGCGGAAGGTTCTCGGTGGTGTAGGCTGTAATAATATATTACTTTAATAGCTCCTGAAGAGGCGTCATAGGAACACGAAACATGTAGAGCAGAATAAAAGAGGATTTGAGTGCTTCTGTACGAAATATCGTTTGGCCCCACTGTATGTCGGTGCGACATAAAAATAAAAAAAATAATAACTTTCATTGTATGTAAAGAATAGTTCTTTTTCTGAGGACCCTTCGTAAAATCATATACTTTTGTGAACTTTTGTGAGTTACTTAGGGTTACTCGGCCTAGTTTTATTCATATTCCAGCTCTAGAGGAAGGCTTGGAGGTTTCCTTTCTGTTCGGAGGTAATGTTGTTACGGTCCACCATCGGCACTCTGGAAATAGCGGGAAGAGGGAGGTGGGAGTGAGAGGTGGGAGAGGGAGGTGCAAGAGGGAGGTGGGAGAGGGAGGTAACATCTTAAGGAAAAGGGATATATAGAGAGAATTCTAAAAAGCCTTCCAGAACCGCAGAGAATACGCTTTAAGACCACTCCGACTTCCCCGAGGGTCAAGCTCTCTTGAATAGAACTATACCGCACTCTAGCGGCGGACTTTGAATCGGTTCACTAGAGGAACTGTTCCTCTGGATGAATAATCTACCAGTGATTTGTCGCTGAGAATTAATGACTCCCACACTACACACTTCGCTGCCAAGTCCTTCCGCCGATACACTCCGTCCATTGTACGCAATATGCGTTCACGCACTTGGATGTATGGTTTATAATATATTTTTAACCGTCTGGGTCTCTACAAATAATAGGAATGTTAATATTAAGTTGTTAAATTCATTAGTAGCGACTAGGAAAGCCGTTTAGGACAATATTGCAGATAAATTAAGGACTCTTGACATTTCTAGAGGTCCATACAGTAAACAAGCGGCCATTAGGGTACCGGGACTGGACTATGGAGAGGCGGGAGGTAACTATTGAACCTGCTAAAGCAGCATTAATATTGACTCTGGACCCACATACAGGTCAATCCAACTCTCCTTCGTTATCAAACACATCAATTAGTCCCGTGTTGTGGGAGTATTTTCTCGGAGCCGCGGTCACGTCCCGGCGCTGCTGGTGGTGGTTTTTCTTGATGGGTCCTCGCTCTGATTGGTTAACACCGAAGGGGGGGGGGGGGTGATTTTAATTTAAATCAACAAGGACCAGTGGATTGACCCGTGGGCCTGACGGTCTGTGCTGATTTGAATCTGTTTTCGTCCTCTCTATCTACTAATCTACGGGCGTCGTTTTATCTAATTCAACAATGTTTGATAAATTACTGCTGTTTGGCAGAACACAATCAGCTGTTTGCTCTTGATAAGCTCTGCAAGCTTTAGGGACTCATTTCATTCGGTTTTCAGCAGAAATTAAATTCAGTGATGTTTTGGTTTAGTGTTTTAGTCCAATGATTAGGTTTCTATTTAACGGGTTTTAATAGAACCTAAAAGGAAATTATTTT
Source organism: Gonocerus acuteangulatus (assembly GCA_946811695.1). Classification (NCBI taxonomy): domain Eukaryota; kingdom Metazoa; phylum Arthropoda; class Insecta; order Hemiptera; family Coreidae; genus Gonocerus; species Gonocerus acuteangulatus. The sequence goes on from OX328130.1 coordinate 3,022,504, forward strand.
CTCAAGGATACAGTTAAAATAGGAAATAGGAGGAAGTTAACAATATGCATCCTACTTTCTCTCCTCATGATATCACAGCCCACGTCTCCTTCGCCTTCAATCCTCCCTGCTAGTCGCAGGGTGTGGTTGGATGGCGTAAGGTAACTCTAGGTCATCCTAGAATCCTTCCTAACAAGGAAGGTATTCGGCTGACAACTGGGGACCCCTGAGGCCGGCAAGTAACCAGTATCAAAATAGCATAATACAATTGAAATTGTAGATTGTAATATTCTGTAAATAAACAAATATATTGTCAAAAAAAAAAAAAAAATGAATATCCTACAAAAATCCTGATAAATAACCACTAAATAACTATAATTTTTTTGTTATTATTGTGTGTTTAACGGCGTATCAACAATTGGGCTATTAACGCCGAACTATCCAATACTTTATAATACCAACAGACGTGGTCAGTTACCCATTCAGGTGCTGGTCACGCCCAACGTAGCTTATCTTCAGTGGCCAACAAGAACCTGTGCATTAAACCTGTAGGACATAGTCTCCAGGAAACTTGATGTGGCTCAATCCCATGACAAAGCGTTAAAAAAGTACGTTAACTAGCAAATTTTGTCAAACTAAGGTTACTCAAAACCCAAAATAATCAATTTTCTCATACCAGCCGTAATGTTTTGTTCATTGTCGAGAAATATGTGTTGTTAAATTAAGCAAAATAGGTCGATTTTTTTCTCGAAAACGAAATGATTTTATTTAATAGCTGAGTCAGCTTTTAATTAATTAATTTGTGAGCGTCGCAGCTAAGGAGATTTGCTCAATTCATGAATACACGCTTAATTACTCAAATCAACAAAAGAAATATGTAGAAAACAAAGGTTGTTATAACAAAAAAAACAAAAACAGATGAATGACAAGCGTAAAACTGAATAAATAGCAAATTAATACACTTATGGCGCATCGACATCTAGGCCATTAGCGCCGACATCCAGAATTTTCCCAACACGCCGTGAGATGAGAAAATTCCTGCCGCCGGTGGGACTCGAACCCACTATCTCCTGCAAATGAATCCAAGGCGTTAGCCACTAGACCACAGGGAGACAGTCGATTAAATGAACCGCGCCGTAATGCACTTAATATAAAATAAATTATTATTATTTCTAAAATTGCGCCAATTACGAGAAAAAAAATTAGAGCTTATGAAAATAGAGAAAAATGTCTGAGAACAATTTTTTTTACCAGCGCTAAGAATAAAATCTTTAATTGGATCGATGATAAATTAACTAGGTGAAATATTCTAAAGTGAGAATTTAAAAAACCTGATAGAGAATTTCTCGATTTCCAAGTTAGTTTTGTTTTAATACAATCACTTGTTGATTCCACGATATTCTTCTTTTTGTGTGATTTTAAAACGTCCTCTTCCTCTAACGATTCGGAGGAATCGCGATGGTTTGTTGCGCAGGATATGGAGTGAGGATGGAACCACGCTAAAAGGTTCACTTTTATATGTATTTATCAGGTTGAGCACATTCTTCCATCGACTGAAAAATAAGGTAATGTTGCAGCTCATGTTTAACGGAAGTTCATGTCTTATTGATAAATTGGTAATTTTCTTGTTAACTGTTAGACAAATATTACTACACATTTAAGCCTTTGAATAAAGGAAGGTAATTTATTATCATTTCGAAAGGTGGCAGAAAGCTGTAGTAATTAACAAGCCTTTTCACTTTTACCTATATATTACTTCGTTCGGCAATTCAAGGTAAAATATATTTAAAGTCGAGCTAATACCTAAAATCTGTGGAGGGAAGTTAAATAAGGCGTCAGGAAGGCCATTGTGTTGGGGAATACACAAAGGCGGGGGAAAGGGGAAACCCACGGCAAGAGAATAATTTGGGGAAAATAAATTCTCGGCGATAAAGCATTCAAGGAGAGGCGAATAAAGGCGATGGTGGTAAGGGGGGGGGGGATTTGGCAGGGAAATGGGTAACCAAGCCCCCGAAGGATAGAAGGACTTGGGGCAGATCGACTCGGGATTTAGGGTAGAGATGGTATTCAAGGTAGGGATGTAGGAGAGATGGTGTGGTTAGGGAGAAAACCATAGGAAGACGGTGTGTATGGAAATCACGATAAGTGGGGATAGGGGTAGGAAAACTGCGAAAACCGGAAATGACCATGGGCGTGTAGAAAATAATTTCGAGGGGGCTGGGACCATTTGGGGGGTATGGAATACTAACTCTTTCTTCCTACTCAAAAAAAAAAAAAAAAAAAAAAAAAAAAAAATAGTCCCGCAACAGGCCACGAGGGCCCTGAAGGGAAGATACTATAGAGGTATCTGATTCATGACCAAACGGCACACTAGGCAGATAGTGTGGTCAGTACTATGCTCCGGCCGCCTGATTATCCCCTTGGCTGCATCGACTGCTAGAGTCATTAGCACCCAAGGTACACATTATAAAATTAATTACAGTGTGGGTTGGCCTAGGAACGGTCAGGGAGGCCGAATTCAACCCAGGAACGAAGACACTAGAAGAAAAAATCTTTAGTGCTTGCTCGGGATTTAAACTCCCGCTTGATTGACTGGAGGTCCTCCAGCTTATTAGTCCAGTGCTCTACTACTGAAATAACGTCGCCCCCCTCCTAGTTTTTTTAGCACTTTTAAAAAATGTAATTCAACATATGAGTAAAGAGGAAACCCTTCACTTCACAGGTCTATTTGAGCCTTTAGAAGGGCTATTTTCTTATTTCCGTGGGCACCATTTTATTGATCTCAACGAGTACTATTACTTTGCTGCTCTGAAAAATGTTGATATCACCAAACGTTTAGACGTTATTTCTCTTGTGGCCCGCTTTTCTAAGCCACCCCGTATGTATAAAGGACTTTAATAGACGATTGGGAGAACTTTGAACTTTAAAGAATCTTGAACCGCTAATCACATTTACTTACTGAAAATAAACTGATCCTTTACAAATCATTACTTCAATGCATTTTGACATACAGATCAGAACTCTGGGGAATTGTGAGAACATCCAACATCAGACGCAACCAAACATTCCAATCCAAAGTCCTAAGAACAATAGTCAATCCTCTGTTCTACGTTTCCACCCTCAACCTCCATAAAGACTTCAATATCTCACTCGTTAAAGATGTTATATAATCCAGATTCCAACGTTATCACGCCAAACTTTCCACTCATCAAAATCCTGAAGTCCTCTCCCTATCAAGCATCCCCCATCCACTCTCTCCACCAAGACGACACAGAAGACAGTGGTCCAGAGATCTGCTGCAGTGACCAAGTGAAGCGTTACCAAGCAATGCCTTTATCTTCCTTCAAGTGCGTCAATGTCTGTGGCTCACCGATCTCTCTTCGACTCCAGCCACTGGTCGGAGCAGAAGGAAGCTTGGGTAGGCCTCATTCAACGTCATCTGAGCGTCCTTCTGGTGTTAATCGAGGATGAAGTTGGGAGGCCTTGAGCTCACAAGGGGAGTATACAGCGATGGGGTCACCGATCTGGACCAAATTTTTTCTGGTGATTCTACATCGAAAAATAGTCGACACGTATCCGAGCGTTCCGTCCAATGCGCCTTAGGAGACGAGAAATAAAATAAAATATGTTGAATGTGCTTTATTTTTTATATCGAGTTTAGAAAATGATATCGACATGATTCTTTCACCAATTCATTTGTTTTATAGAGTAGATTAAAAGAAAAATATAATCGTTAAACATAAATTTATATTTCATCAAATATATTCAAAAATATGCTTAAGTTTTCAAGTAAACTAGTATTATATTTTTTTTTTTACACCAATAATAATAGCAGATTTAAAATCAGCACCTCAAAAACCCCTAAAGTGGTGAATATCATTGAAAACAAAAAAATAATGATTTTTCCCAGTCTGGAAGAGGCTGAAAATTTGTAAGAGAAAAAGTAATGTGCCGTCTTGAAATTCAATATCTCCCCTTGAGATAATCCGATTTTTACGTCGTTGAAATCTTTCTAAAGAAAAATGGATCCTTTTTCTAACCATATAAATAACTATTGCATTATCTCAAAAGGTACTTGCAAAAAATGGCTCTCAAAATAAAAATATAATGTAAACTTTTTTGCTTATAACGTCGATCCCAGAACATGTAGAAACACCCCGATTGGATGGAAATGTGTCGCATTAGGGCCTGTATCGACCCTCCAAGTTTGGTATGAATCGGGGAAATATTCTTTGAAATATGGCCGGATTGTTGAATCTTTAACAAAATTCTAAGGGTCCTCCCTTAGCGAAATTAAAAAAACATTTTTTTTTATTTTTGTAATGTTCCCAAAACCTGAATTTAGCCTCTTCCAGACTGGGAAAAATCATTATTTTTTTTGTTTTCAATGATATTCACCACTTTAGGGGTTTTTGAGGTGCTGATTTTAAATCTGCTATTATTATTCGTGTAAAAAAAAAATATAATACTAGTTTACTTGAAAACGTAAGCATATTTTTGAATATATTTGAGGAAATATAAATTATTGTTTAACGATTATATTTTTCTTTTAATCTACTCTATAAAACAAATGAATTGTTGAAAGAAACATGTCGATATCATTTCCTAAACTCGACATAAAAAATAAAGCACTTTCGACCTATTTTATTTTATTTCTCGGCTCCTAAGGCGCATTGGACGGAACGCTCGGATACGTGTCGACTATTTTTCGATATAGAATCACCCGAATAAATTTGGTCCAGATCGGTGACCCCATCGCTGTATACTCCCCTTGTCAGAACCTTCATATTGTATCATATTACCAGATGTAATATCCAATTCAGAAATTAATTGAAAACAATAAAATAATTTCTTAATAAGTTATAAATGAAATAGGCGGGAGTTTGCTAAAATGTGCCTTTTCATTCAGTACAAATAATAATGTGGAAAATATAATGAGTTATTGAAATATTTAAAACTATTTATCTTCTATATACATGAAAATCACCTGTTTGTGTGACGGTTTGTCCCTTATACAAATCCACACGGTTTGACCGATTTTGACCAAACTTTGCAAGCAGGTACGTCTTGATCCGGGGAGTCTCGTAAGCTAGGTCAAAAACGTCTACCAGCTATCAGTCTGTATATTTGTTCCTTATACAAATCCACACCGGTCGACCGATCTTGAAGTAACTTGTCACACAAGTAAGTCTACATCCGGGAGGTGTCATAAGGTAGATTAAAATTCGAAGGTCGCGGTTCCAAACTGTGAACCCGAACAGTTACTGATTTGCGTTATTAGATTTTAATCTTACTTATTTGGTTTCTAATTCAATTTTGCTTTTCTATATGCAAAAAGTAGGTGTAGCATGGCTCGCCGGGTAACAGCTAGATGCAGAAAGTAGGTGTAGCATGGCTCGCCGGGTAACAGCTAGATGCATAAAGTAGGTGTAGCATGGCTCGCCGGGTAACAGCCAGTAGGTGTAGCATGGCTCGCCGGGTAACAGCTAGATGCATAAAGTAGGTGTAGCATGGCTCGCCGGGTAACAGCTAGATGCATAAAGTAGGTGTAGCATGGCTCGCCGGGTAACAGCTAGATGCATAAAGTAGGTGTAGCATGGCTCACCGGGTAACAGCTAGATGCAGAAAGTAGGTGTAGCGTGGCTCGCCGGGTAACAGCTAGATGCATAAAGTAGGTGTAGCATGGCTCGCCGGGTAACAGCTAGATGCATAAAGTAGGTGTAGCGTGGCTCGCCGGGTAACAGCTAGATGCATAAAGTAGGTGTAGCATGGCTCGCCGGGTAACAGCTAGATGCATAAAGTAGGTGTAGCATGGCTCGCCGGGTAACAGCTAGATGCATAAAGTAGGTGTAGCATGGCTCGCCGGGTAACAGCTAGATGCATAAAGTAGGTGTAGCATGGCTCGCCGGGTAACAGCTAGATGCATAAAGTAGGTGTAGCATGGCTCGCCGGGTAACAGCTAGATGCATAAAGTAGGTGTAGCATGGCTCGCCGGGTAACAGCCAGTAGGTGTAGCATGGCTCGCCGGGTAACAGCTAGTAGGTGTAGCATGGCTCGCCGGGTAACAGCTAGATGCATAAAGTAGGTGTAGCATGGCTCGCCGGGTAACAGCTAGTAGGTGTAGCATGGCTCGCCGGGTAACAGCTAGATGCATAAAGTAGGTGTAGCATGGCTCGCCGGGTAACAGCTAGATGCATAAAGTAGGTGTAGCATGGCTCGCCGGGTAACAGCCAGTATAATAAAAGCCTTTGTTCACGGAATATTGAAGAATTATATATTCCAGAAACCTTTTCTACAAACTTAGCTAGAGAACAATTGTGAGATCGTCTCTTTGTACTTTTATTACACAACGAAAAAAAAATCAAAAAAATTTCCACCACAAAAGAGCTAATAAAAAGTCAGAACAAATTCAATTTTTTCCCCAATGCCCTCGAAGAATGGAGTTTTTCCTAACTACAGCGAGTTAAAGGTAAAAACATCTGCATAGAAAAAGGGTTTGGTGAGTTTTTACTTGTTCTAAGGTTATGCTATTTAACCAGGGAAAACCTGGTTTACTCGAGAGCCCCGCTAGGGAAGGCTCTTGAATATATTAGCATCAAGAAGATATTAGAATTCTCCTTGACCATGATCAGCTTTACTCTTATTAGCACAATCATTTATTCAATAAGGAACCTCAAATCTTATTATTCAATTTGTTTGGGAAGAATTTGAATAAGAATTTATTATTCTCTTAAATATATAGATAGGTTTTTTATTTTTACAACAAATGTTTATTTATTTACATAATTTTTCACGTCCATTATTATTAACTAAGAATTTTAGGACGGGTTATTTATAGGGGTTACGTATAGGTTAACACACTTTTCTAGCCAGGATAGGGCCGATGCCCTACCACCCCATAATGGGAATCGAACCCACGTGCTTTGGCACGGACTGTTAAGTGCTCATGCCTTAACACTCACGGCCACCGGGCCTCCTTACAACAAATAACTTACAAAAAATTGACTAACCTAAAAATAAAAAATAAAATATCATTGAAACAAACAGTCTATAAACTAGATAAGGATTGGCATTTCTGTCATGACACCAATCTCTTAGTGAAGAAAAGACGAAGGTGCCAAGAAACCTTCTCTTCGTGTCATCTGCTACTGAGACGAAAAGTTCCGAACTTCGGATGTGTGGAAATAACTGATATTGGTGCTATTATTCATGTTGACAAACCACCCAAAAAAATAGCAAAAAAAAAAAAAACAACAACAAGAGGATTCGAAATATACCTTAGGCAGATGTAAATAAACCAGTGATTCTGGAAGAATACAATAGTTTTAGGTAAAGTTACTTGGCAATTCTCAAATCGAATGAGCGATTTTATAGAGTTCCTATTTATATTGGCAAATAAAACATCATAAAAGAAAAATGGCCACGAAGGACAGATACTGTAGATGCATTTGATTCTCGACCATACGCATCACTAGGGAGATAGCGACTATGTTCCGGTCGCTCGATTTTTCCCTTGGCCACTACCCAATAATAAATTAAATATAACTAGTCCAGGCAACGAACAGTTATAGATGGAAATTTTTGGAACAAAAATGTTGACTTCGTAACAGTGTTTGAGCTGGATAGGAGGCGAACATATCAAAAGTCCTCGTCCGTAGACGTATACGTCCAGAACTCACTATATTTACATAATGGAGTATATTTTGGACAATACACAGACTGGAAATGGTGAGAAATTGAAAAGTTCATTGGTCGACAGTTGTCGCCAGATATCACGATGGACATTAGAACTGTTTTCACGTTTGAAGGAAAATACATAAAATAGTAAAGTTATATATATTCTTAAAGGGAATTTAATGCTCAACAACCCTATAAACGGGATTTATTTTTTGGGTTAATTGTTATAGAGTTATCCGGTCAAAAAGAGCAAAAAGTGTGTTTTCCCCAAAATGACAGACATTCAAGATATTTCAAAAACTAAAGATATCTCGAAAAACTTTATTGAGTTGAACTTGTAGCATATTTGATCAGCTTTCATTTGTTATAGAATGCTCATGTCGCTAGGACGCAGGGTTTCCGAGATATAAGTGAAAACCCGAAACAAAGTTACGAAGCCCAAAATTGTGTTCCAAAAATTTCCACCTATAGCTGTTTTTAAGCATTCGTTGCCTGGACTGAACCTGGGATTGCCTAGGAATGGTCAGGAATGCCAAATTCAAACTACGAACGAAGACACTAGACAGTAAAAAACATTAGTGCGGCTTAGCTCCTATATTGGCAAGTGTATTTCATCAATTTGATTACCTAATTGATCTTCCCGGGTCCTGTGGCTATTGAACAATTTTCCCGCGAAATATAAAAATAGATGGAAGGCTACCTCTATATAATTTTTAACACTAATTATTTCACTACCCTACATGCTTCGAACCTTTTTGGTACATTATCAGGGGATTAAGTTGTAAATACAAGAGTTTCAGCCTCATTTTGACGAGAAGAACCTTCCACTAGTTGGGTCACTTCTAGAAAGGCTAGCCATTGTAGGAATCTAAACGTGGCCCTATTATAGCCCTGGCGCAAACAAAAGAACAAGGTAGTGCGCGTGCGGTGCATTCAGCCCATGTGTGGTAAGCCCTTGCCCCCTTCAGGCCACGCTCTTCCTGGTTGTTTTGTTGTGGGCAGACTATAGTGGAAGGTAATCTTCCTCAAGTTGAAGTCAGAACTGTTGTATTTGTAACAACCTCCCCTCAAGAGGCACGATCACGGTGCGAAACATGTAGAGAAGGGTAATAAGAAGGGAACGGATGTTCATGTAAAATAAAATTCAAAATATGTACATATATATGTAACTATTTATAATGAAATATGTAATAAAAAATTCAAAATATGGAGAAAAAAATACCTAAAACTCTATAAAATATTAAAAAGAAAAGCATAAATAACAACTAGGAACTCTGTTATTATAAATGGATAGAACACAATGACTTAAACTCTATAACATATAGAAAAATAAAGTATAAATTAAAATTAGGAACTTAAAAAAGGGGAAAAAGGAAGTTGAACAATTTAACAGGTGTGCATTATTTTGTAAAATTGTTTGCAACAACATCCATTTTTTTAATTGTCAAACATGAAAACGTGAAATGGCGCCGGAAGCGACTGAATGATCCTTCAATATCTACTGAAGGGCCTGGTGTGTATTTGAAGGCTCCAATCTTCATGGGATTCAACTTAACTCTTAAACATCTACTTGCTGGTTTGCTACTGTGGATGCCTCTAATAATCTGGATATCTTTCCATCTAGGGGTTTTTTCCAAGACAGTCTTTCAACTTTTTTTTTTATTTATTTCCAGTATCTCCTTCTAAATCCAGGATTTTCTCTATTACTCGCTCTATGATTGTAGTGCTATCCACAAACAACATACCTTTTGTATCTAGTCTTGATATAGTAGGAGATATACAATACACATTTGATCTAGGCAAAATCGTGCTTCAAGCTAGATTTTTCTATCAATAACTTAGCTTTATCTACTGCTACGGCTGACTCTAGATCAAACTGTGAAACATTTGTTATTTTATCGAAGTTCTCACTGTAGTATTGTGCTGCGTCTAGCCGAGTGCCTCAACGAGTAATTACTGGTTGGGGAGGTAAAGGCATTTCGGGATAGTTTTACTTTAAAATACTTACCCGGCTAGGAGATTTAAGAAATAATTTTTGAGCTGTCCATATCAATTCATCCACGTCAGAAAACTGTACCCTTACAGTTTCAGCAATACGGTTCATAGCATGGGCCAGACAGGTTAGATGAAGCATTTTCGGGTAAAAAACATTCAAGACATTACCTGCTTTGATCATGTATGGAGCCACAACAGTTAAAAATAACAATACCTCAGTGTTCTAGGCTCATTAGGTAAAGTATTATTTTCTTTCTCGGTTTCCCCGAATTACAAAATAAAAATAATATCAAAATATGTAGCAAAAATGTTTATTTATGGCAGAATATGTAAAAAAGATGGATTTTTGACCAAATATGTTAAAATATGTAAAATAAACACCTGTTTAAATGCTTTGAAATCAATTATAACATGCAGAATTTCATGAAGAAGCACGATTTAAGAATCAGAAAAAAATATGTAAATACATGAACATCCGTTCCCTAGTAATAAGTATTGTCAAAGTATACATTACGATAGCATGGGCCTTCCGCCTATTTTCATAATTTGTTCAATTTTAGCAAAGGGTCAGCTAATTATGAATTATTAATTTTTTTTCGGATTTAGCCTTGGATAGTGTGAACTTGCTTAACCTGGGTTCTGATCTTGTTTCTTCTTTGTCTCAGCTTTATTTTTGGATCATTAAAACTTTTAGCGTGAATGTAAATGAAGACATTTCATTCTTGTTCTTGGCAATTAATTATTTTGCTATAATGATTATAGTCCAAGACTTGATAGTTGGCGATACGATGTGGTGGAAGTGTAAAAACGTGGTATATTGAGAGAGTTGCGTCGCCGCTAGACTGAAGCAAGCAACTCCTTCTAGAGGTGGCGATAAGATGTGGTGGAAGTGTAGGAACGTGGTATTGAGGAAGGTCGCGTCGCCGCTAGGCTGAGGCAAGCAACTCCTCCTAGAGGTGGCGATAAGATGTGGTGGAAGTGTAGGAACGTGGTGTATTGAAAGAGGTCGCGTCGCCGCTAGACTGAGGAAAGCAACTCCTCCTAGAGGTGGCGATAAGATGTGTTGGAAGTTTAGGAACGTGGTATTGAGGGAGGTCGTGTCACCGCTGGGCTGAGGTAAGCAACTCCTCCTAGAGGTGGTGATAAGATGTGGTGGAAGTGTAGGAACGTGGTATTGAGAGAGGTCGCGTCGCCGCTAGGCTGAGGTAAGCAACTCCTCCTAGAGGTGGCGATAAGATGTGGTGGAAGTGTAGGAACGTGGTATTGAGAGAGGTCGCGTCGCCGCTAGACTGAGGAAAGCAACTCCCCCTAGAGGTTGCAATAAGATGTGGTGGAAGTGTAGGAACGTGGTATTGAGGAGGTCGCGTCGCCGCTAGACTGAGGAAAGCAACTCCTCCTAGAGGTGGCGATAAGATGTGGTGGAAGTGTAGGAACGTGGTATTGAGGGAGGTCGCGTCACCGCTAGGCTGAGGTAAGCAGTTCCTCCTAGAGGTGGCGATAAGATGTGGTGGAAGTGTAGGAACGTGGTATTGAGGGAGGTCGCGTCGCCGCTAGGCTGAGGTAAGCAACTCCTCCTAGAGGTGGCGATAAGATGTGGTGGAAGTGTAGGAACGTGGTATTGAGAGAGGTCACGTCGCCGCTAGACTGAGGAAAGCAACTCCCCCTAGAGGTTGCGATAAGATGTGGTGGAAGTGTAGGAACGTGGTATTGAGGGAGGTCGCGTCGCCGCTAGACTGAGGAAAGCAACTCCCCCTAGAGTTGGCGATATAATGTGTTGGATGTGTGGGAACGTTGTATTGAGAGAGGTTGCGTCGCCGCTAGACTGAGGAAAGCAACTCCTCCTAGAGGTGGCGATAAGATGTGGTGGAAGTTTAGGAACGTGGTATTGAGGGAGGTCGCGTCACCGCTGGGCTGAGGTAAGCAACTCCTCCTAGAGGTGGCGATAAGATGTGGTGGAAGTGTAGGAACGTGGTATTGAGGGAGGTCGCGTCGCCGCTAGGCTGAGGTAAGCAACTCCTCCTAGAGGTGGCGATAAGATGTGGTGGAAGTTTAGGAACGTGGTATTGAGAGAGGTCGCGTCACCGCTAGGCTGAGGTAAGCAGTTCCTCCTAGAGGTGGCGATAAGATGTGGTGGAAGTGTAGGAACGTGGTATTGAGGGAGGTCGCGTCGCCGCTAGGCTGAGGTAAGCAACTCCTCCTAGAGGTTGCGATAAGATGTGGTGGAAGTGTAGGAACGTGGTATTGAGAGAGGTCGCGTCGCCGCTAGACTGAGGAAAGCAACTCCCCCTAGAGGTTGCGATAAGATGTGGTGGAAGTGTAGGAACGTGGTATTGAGGGAGGTCGCGTCGCCGCTAGAATGAGGAAAGCAACTCCCCCTAGAGGTGGCGATATAATGTGGTGGATGTGTAGGAACGTGGTATTGAGAGAGGTCGCGTCGCCGCTAGACTGAGGAAAGCAATTCCTCCTAGAGGTGGCGATATAATGTGGTGGATGTGTAGGAACGTGGTATTGAGGAGGTCGCGTCGCCGCTAGACTGAGGAAAGCAACTCCTCCTAGAGGTGGCGATAAGATGTGGTGGAAGTGTAGGAACGTGGTATTGAGGGAGGTCGCGTCGCCGCTAGACTGAGGAAAGCAACTCCCCCTAGAGGTGGCGATATAATGTGGTGGATGTGTAGGAACGTGGTATTGAGAGAGGTCGCGTTGCCGCTAGGCTGAGGTAAGCAACTCCTCCTAGAGGTGGCGATAAGATGTGGTGGAAGTGTAGGAACGTGGTATTGAGGGAGGTCGCGTCGCCGCTAGGCTGAGGTAAGCAACTCCTCCTAGAGGTGGCGATAATATGTGGTGGAAGTGTAGGAACGTGGTATTGAGGGAGGTCGCGTCGCCGCTAGACTGAGGAAAGCAACTCCTCCTAGAGGTGGCGATAAGATGTGGTGGAAGTGTAGGAACGTGGTATTGAGGGAGGTCGCGTCGCCACTAGACTGAGGAAAGCAACTCCTCGAAGAGGTGGCGATAAGATGTGGTGGAAGTGTAGGAACGTGGTATTGAGGGAGGTCGCGTCGCCGATGGCCTGAGGAAAGGAACTCCCCCTAGAGGTGGCTATATGATGTGGTGGAAGTGTAGGAACGTGGTATTGAGAGAGGTTGCGTCGCCACTAGACTGAGGAAAGCAACTCCTCCTAGAGGTGGCGATAAGATGTGGTGGAAGTGTAGGAACGTGGTATTGAGGGATGTCGCGTCGCCGCTAGACTGAGGTAAGCAACTCCTCCTAGAGGTGGCGATAAGATGTGGTGGAAGTGTAGGAACGTGGTATTGAGGGAGGTCGCGTCGCCGATGGCCTGAGGAAAGCATCTCCCCCTAGAGGTGGCTATATGATGTGGTGGAAGTGTAGGAACGTGGTATTGAGGGAGGTCGCGTCGCCGCTAGGCTGAGGTAAGCAACTCCTTCTAGAGGTGGTGAACATTTCAAATTATTTGTTGAATGTCGCTGTACCTTAATATTGAAAATAAAGATTAGAAAAATAGGAGCAAGTGATCCGAGAAATATGAAAGATTCAGGGGATATTTATGATTTTGGTCTCAAGATCGCCAGAGGAACCACCGCACGCCAAACCTAGAGCTAATAAACCTGACAGCCGATGAAAAGTGTTACATTAACGGGATACGAAAACGTCCGACTCGCAGGAACTGCATCATCTTAACGCGGTACCATTCATGTCCCTAGTGCTATTAGTAAAGGAATAGAAGCAGTTATTGGTAGGTTTGGATATTTCGTTAAAAATATAAAATAAAATCTGAAAGAGAAGGAAGCTTAAGCGGAAGTGACTCTCCCGCCATTTCGACGCTCACTCTAGGACAACACTATTACCAATATGTTTCTTATTTTCTTAGCTTTACTAAAATACTCATTCAACCGTTAAACTTAAAAAACAGGTAAACAGTGTCAAAACCCCGTTTAAAAGAACAAAACATTTTCGTGTTTTAAGCACTTATTTCTCCAACTAGACATCACCCCGTCGAAATTCGCTTCAGAATCATTTTTGTAGAGAATTTAGTAAGCTTTTGATTGCTTATTACTTACCACGATTTCTTAACTGTTTTGAAGAAATTAAGGAAAATATACAAGGATCCCAAACCTTTTCATCTCTGTTAATAAAATATTTTATTCTAATTCTTACATGTATATATATATATATATATATATATATATATATATATATATATATATATATATATAAATTTGAGCTACGGTTATTTTCGTGATCTGTAGATTCTGAAATGTGAATGTTTCCAGTCGGCACTTCCGGATTGCGTCGTGCGGTCAATCTGATGAGCGGGATTCCTCCCTATGGAGGAAACTATGTTTCCAATTTTCTCGAAAACGGTTAAAGCTATCGCCTTAAAAATGGGTTCTTTCGTTTTTCTAGGACATGAAGCTATAAAACAAGTACTTGCAAGCATATGAAGTAAGCGCAACGATTTTTTTCACGCGAAATTCGCTCCAAAAACCATGTTCCGGTGGTCGGATTCTGTCGTTTGACGAACTTCACATTTAAATTAGACGACAGATTGTTGTACCAACTTTTACCAAATAAAATGTTCTCGTTTTTTTTTTTTTTTTTTTTTTTTTTTTTTTTTTTTTTTTTTTTTTTTTTTTTTTTTTTTTTTTTAATTACTGGCGTCAGAAGATAGAGAAAAACCTATTCAGCTCGATATAAGAGAGCGATATATGGGAGTGTTTGAGGATTGTCATGATAAACAGTTAACGATGCTTTTGATTTTGGTCTCGAGATTGCTAGGGAATCCATCGCACACCAAACCTGATGGACCTAGAGCTAATAAACATGTTACATTAATGACATACGAAGAATTGACAACAATTTAACATGGGAAGAGTTAGAATCTTTTGAAATTTACTGCTTGAAGAAGCGGTCTGAAGAGGGAAAGCTTCGCCGTCCTAACCCGTAAAGAAATGGACCCGATAAAGGAAAAAAAGGAGTAAAAAACAGAAAAAAAGAAGAAAAGAAAAGAGAAAATTCCACTCGGCCCACTTTAGCACCCCCCCCCCTCCCCCCAAGCCCTATGAGAAAGGCTCTCTATTTAAAAGCCCCTAAATGCTAAAACAAACGGTTCCATCAGGGGCTGAAGTCCGCGAGTAGACAAAGATTGTGTTAGGAGATATGAATGAGTTTTTGGTTAGCTTCATCTTTAATTCATCAATTAGTCAGTCGAAGCTGAAGCAAACGATGAAGTCACGATCAGTGAACTTATGAATGATCAATGATCTTTACACTCCATGGGCCAGTAACCGCACTTTTCATGAAGTGTTCTTTACACCTTGGAATTTTGCTATAATGTACCTCTTGGGTAGATAAGAAGGTAAATATGTGTTGGCTAGACTTACCCTGGAACACCGGGTGCAAAGGGGAAAGGTGCAAAAACAATATTGCCGAAAAATAGAGTTTTATTCAGAAGCCAACTATCTTTAATGTAAAATTAAGATAATTTTTAAATAAATAATAAATAAGGCAGACACATTTAAGGGGGATAAAATACATAAAAAAAACAACTAAATTGTTCTCATTCTAATAATAAATGAGTGTTTTATTCACGCTACCATTTAAACCGGGACAGCTGTACAAGATCATGTGAGCAAGAACCAATGAGAGCGCAGAGAACAACCACAACTGCGCGGTGCTCTCATTCACTCTTACGCAGTGTATTGTAGTCTATCATAGGCAACAATTATTTTCATGTTTCCTCATAATTAAACCCCATGAAAGTGTCTGCCCTTTTGTAATTATTTTCAATTATAGTTATTGAAGGCGCTGTTTAAATACTAAAAATAAAAACTAGTTGTATTTAATTTACATTTTATCTTCCTTAAAAGTGTCTGCCTTATTTATTATTCATTGTAAAATTGCCTTTTTAACGGTACCCAACGAATCGCCAGACATTCAGGAAGCTTTCTCGGGTTTTCTTCAAAGAATGATGATAGTTTTCAGTGTGGGTCCTGATCACATCCGTACGAGGTCGTAGGTGGCCTTTCCTCAACAAACAAATAGAAATTGGGTTTTTGAGAGTCTTTCCATGAGCTCATGTAGTGCTACAAACTGTGACTTGCGCGCCCAAAATGGCTAAGTTCTTTTATAAAGTAAATCTTATGAAAAAGTATGACTGGGTAATAATTGCTCATCTTTGATTAAATAAATGGTTACCGAAATGCAAAAAAGTTTAGCTCTTCATCTAAGGTTTAAAAATGGTTGCCTGAGTGGAATGGTTTCTCACATTGTCTTTGAATATTTGAAAACAGTTACTAAAATGCAGCATGTCAAGGATATTCAGCCAATTTTTTCGGCTTAATCACTTCTCACTTGAATTTGGATAATTAGATCAATTTATGTACATTGAGAGCAGAGTTGGGCAAACGTTAGCGCGCGCTAATATCTAATACCTTCCCGCTAATTTAGCGGAACTGATAAGACCCTGCGCTAACGATTAGCGCATAGCGCTAATCGCTAATTCACCTATAATGTTTAAATATCTTTGTAGCTAACTAGGAGGAATATTGAAAGTGGAATAAAAAAAGGATATTGGAAGTGTTATTACAAAGGATATTGAAGGTCGTATTTGGAAGTATATAGGAGGTGGTATTAGGAAGGATATAGAAGGTCGTTTTAGGAAGGATATACAAGGAGGCATTAGGAAGGATATAGAAGGTGGTATTTGGAAGGATTTTGGATGTGGTATTAGGAAGGATATACAAAGTGGCATTAGGAAGGGTGTTGAAGGTGGTATTAGGAAGGATTTTAAAGGCGGTATTTGGAAGGATTTTGGAGGTGGTATTAGGAAGGATATAGAAGGTGGTATTAGGAAGGGTATAGAAAGTGGTATTAGGAAGGATATTAAATGCGGTATTTGGAAGGATATTGGAGGTTGTAATAGGAAGGATATAGAAGGTGGTATTAGGAAGGATATTAAAGGCGGTATTAGGAAGGGAATAGAAGGCGGTATTAGGGAGTATATAGAAGGTGGCAATAGGAAGGATATTGAAGGACGTATTAGGAAGGATATTGGAAGTAGTATTATGAAGGATATAGAAGGCGGTATTAGTGAGGATATAGAAGGTGCTATTAGGAAGGATATCGAAGGTCGTATTAGGAAGGATATAGAAGGTGGCATAAGGACGGATATTGGAAGTAGTATTAGGAAGAATATAAAAGCTGATATTAGGAAGAATATAAAAGCTGATATCAGGGAGGATATAGAAAGTGGTATTAGGAAGGATATTGAAGGTCGTAATAGGAAGAATATAGAAGGTGGTATTTGGAGGTATATAGGAGGTGGTATTAGGAAGGTTATAGAAGGTAGCATTAGGAAGGATTTAGAAGGTGGCATGAGGACGGATATTGGAAGTAGTATTAGGAAGAATATAATAGCTGATATTAGGAAGAATATAAAAGCTGATATTAGGGAGGATATAGAAGGTGGTATTAGGAAGGATATTGAAGGTCGTAATAGGAAGAATATAGAAGGTGGTATTTGGAGGTATATAGGAGGTGGTATTAGGAAGGTTATAGAAGGTAGCATTAGGAAGGATTTAGAAGGTAGTATTAGGAAGGATATAGAAGGTGGTATAGGGAAGGATATTGAAGTTGGGATTAGGAAGTATATTGGTGGTGGCATTAGGAAGAATGTTTATGGGGTATTAGGAGGGATATTGAAGGTGGTATAGGGATGGATATTCAAGAAAGTGTTAGGAAGGTTATTGAAATTTTTATTAGGTAGTGCATACAAAGGATGAACATAGGATTACCTATTATGGACAGAGGTGTATGTACGGATCGTAATTTAGAAAATAACAATCTTTATTAAGTGTATTCACATGTTATTTTTATGCACAAATAGTTAATAGCTAAAACAGAACTCTTAGTTTATAAACAAAAAATATATAAAAATACGCTAACCAAATCAAGTCTGAAAACCTTAAAGTCTGAAAATTATTGAGAGTAATTTGATAGTTGATAGATACTTGAGGAAGACTAATATGTGCTCTTCTTATGCAGTCGACCTTCTGCAATGTTAAAATGAAATTGAGACATTAAAATTTAGGAAATATATTTAAAATTAAATTACATAGGTTAAATGAGCTACCTAGTGTGTTCCATTGAAAATAAAGTCATTCGCTTTTAGCACTACTCTTATTTCGAAATTTTTATCCGTCAATCTATTTGCTGTCGGCTTGTTAGTTAGACCGGCGAAGGAAAACAGTCGCTCTACTGGGGCTGATGAGGGAAGAGGAGTGTTGTACTTCATGAATACTTTTTTTATAAGTGGAAAATCTTCCAATATATTGACGTCCATTGAGCCACAGCCAAAATAGTTTGAAATTTGTATGTCTGCATTAGCTTCTCTCTTGTCGGTTATCGCTTGTTCTTCATTATCTCCAAAATCAAAAAAAAACATAAATTCAGGAGTTTGTCGATTTTTTGTATTAGTCGACGGGAGAGCCGTATTGTCTATAGTTGTTGCATTATTCACTGCGTTCCTGAAAATGTTTAATATCTTATCATGAAGAGCAAAATCAATGCAAGGTAACCATCTCTTCTTGAATTCATGATGGGATATAGCAGCTATTGCTGCTGACTCTGCAGTGTGCGAACTAAAGCTAAAAAAGTCTCCAAATCGGGTTTCTATGCTTGATGAGTAGATTTCCACTAAAGGCCCGCAGTACGACCAGGTTTTGTCCTTCAGGATGTTAATTTTTCGTCGTAGCGTTATTAGCCCTAGAAACAGTATACCGAAGAAAACATCTTTCTCTCCCTGAATTATATCTATTAACGAGGCTATGGGTTCAGAGCACTCAAGATATTCCTTCATATATATGAAGTCTTCTTCCAACAGCTGTTGGTTACTCTCTAGTTTTAAATTAATATAGAGAAGATCTATTTTAGGCTTGACGCTACATATTTGTTTAAGAGCATCAAATAATGAGTTCCACCGAGTTTCACCTGGTCTTGATAAAGTGTGGCCTAAAACTTCTTGTATTACTTCTGCTGTCATTGGCCTTGAAGTAAAACGCCATAGCGCACTGCACTTGCTTATGATATTATTGTGGAGTTCTGCTAACGTTGGATGCTTCTTAAATCCTTTAGTTACATCAGACGTCGCACACAAGTGTAACGTGTGTGCCATGCATCGATAATGATTCGGTATAATTTTTTCCATTTCCTGATTAAAACTTTCAGATAGTCTGGAAGTAGAAACACTATCATCCTTAATAAAAGTATTCTCTGAATCGGATGAATGTTCAGAATCATTTAAATCTGATTCTTCATCATCTAACCGTTCAGGGAATAGACATGGTTCATTTTCAATGCCGACTTCGATTGCCCCCTCGTCTATTCCAAAGGATTTAAATGCCTTTGCGAAATTCGAAGCATTATCTGTAATTGTAGCTACAATTTTGTGGCATGTCAAACCATAACTCATATGGATGTTCTGTAAGAGTGTAGCTATTCTGTCGTATGAATGTGTTTTAGAAAATAATTTACATGCTAAAGCAGCGGATTTTCTTTTATAGTCATTATCCACCCAATGTGCGGTAACACCAAAAAACCGTCTTCTTCTCCCCGTCCAAATATCGGCTGATGTGCAAACATAATCCACGGTTTTCAATTTATCTTTAATATTTTCTTTATTTTCATCGAAAAGGTCTTCCACTTTTCTTACAATGGTGCGCCTAGACGGAAGTCTAAGTCCAGCGTGTCCTATACCGAGGTCCTCCATAATTTCTGTTAGATATTTGTCTTCAATGGCTCGGAAGGGGATCATTGAATGAACAATAAATTTGGACAATTTTGTTATGAATTCTTGTTGAGAAATGTTTTTGGCTTTTTGGCCTCTAGAATTTTCTGGAAACAGTGTACTAGAGTCTTTTATTTTTACTTCACGGCACTTTTCTTTTTCTTCGGGCAAATAATTTGTGTAACGCAGAAATGTATCCTCTCCATGTTTACGTTTCAAATTTGTGTTACGAAGTTGTGACTCGATCTCTTATTACCTTTAACTTCTGTATTACAAAGTTGACAGACAGCCGTATAGTTAAAATTTGTTGATTTTTGATCAATTAACTTAAAAAACTTACCATCCAAGATAGTCATAGATGGCTTCAATGAAGTACTTGGATTAGGTTCAATGCCACTTAGATCCTCTTCTTGAAAATCTCTTCCATGAATTGAAAAACCAAATAAATTTCTTTTTGAAGACAATGAACCAGAAGTGCTACATGATTTAGCATCACACTCATCACACACACTAAAATACGCGTGTTCATCCATGGAAAAATGAAATATAAATTTCACAAAACCTTACAACCGAATGTATATAATGATCACAGGAAAACACTAGTTCAAAATGAACTGTTCAGTACCAGTAATAGAAGGTGACTGATCGAAGCTCCAGGAACCAATCTAGACAGACAGATGTCTAATTGAGTTATCCTATTATGCTACCCCTGCTGCCTTCTTAACGTTATACAAGACTTTTATTTACATCAACTTCATATTGCGGAATTTTGCTGCAATCCGAATATATAAAAAAAATGTTTATTTATTAAAAACAAAGGGTAATTGAATAGGCATTCAAGGTCCTTCCTATTACCACATCCAAATCCTACCTAATACCACCTTCAACCCTACTCCCACAAAATGTTTTTCAGTGCACATAACACAAGTAGGTATCGGATACGCATATAAAAAATTACTTTATTCTCCAAATTACTATGTTAATTGAGTAGAAATTAATTCTAGTTTAATAAAAGAAAGATATATTTATTATAAATATAATTATAACCAATTAAAAAAAAAGTATTTTCACAAAATAATATACAACATATATATTTTATTTTTTTATTATTTTTTTTCACGTGTCAGGAAGGACACTCTTATATGTTTACCACAAATACTTTTATTGCACTAGAGGCATGTTTGGTTTCCCTTCCTGTTCTTTTTCCGTCAATAGAAGTAAGTCTTTCTTATTATTATTATTTATGAGCGACCGTAACTAAGGCGAGATAAGAGTGTGTCAGTCGGGAATGGCCAATTCTTAAGCGGCATAATATCACTTCGTCTCTTCTATTATCCCTTTTGCTTGAAGGCCATTCACCTACCGTCTGTTTTGTTTCTCGAAGTTTGTTTTCTGTCGTCATGTGCCAAGATTTCTGCCACTTTTCTGTAATAAATCTTCTTACTTCGATTTGCAGATCTTGTAATGTAACTTTGTCTACGTCCTGTCGGTTTTGTCTTGTAGCCGTCCGAGCCAGTACGTCAGCTTGAGCCCTTTTTCCTATGTCCTCATGTCCTGGGAGCCAATATATTCTGATTCCTTTATTTGTCCGGTGTATCTGTTCTAGTATGTTCATAATAATGGAATTGTCGTTGTACATGTTTTGTAGTCCATGTATTGAGCTGAGTGAGTCCGTAAATAGTGTTATCTTTTGTTGTTGTATGTCGTGTGCATTTCCCAGAGCAAGGTGAATGGCGTGCAGCTCTTGAGGTGATTTGAACTCAGGCCTCCTGCTCATTAGGCCAGTGCTCTACCTCTGAGCTAACCTCGCCCCCGAAATACAATTAAATAGAACCAAAATTACTGTTCACAGATACCAAATAAAATACATTATAACTACAAGGAAAAATACAACCATAGGCACAAGCACACACATTCATTCACAAAAACTTTTATTTACATGTATATACATAAAAAAATTAATAAAAATACTGTTTAATGAGATTAATCTTAATAATTTATATACTTTTTAGAAGACCAGTAGTTTTAAGAAACTTTAACAGTCTGTCAATTTCTGAGGTTTTGTTTCCAAGGCACACTGCAAGTTTTCTGTTGATACCTTCTGCAGCAAATTGGCGCCGGTATTTACGGCATTCCTCTATTATACAGTTATTCAGACTCCAATATCCTCCAATATCCTCTCTAATACCGCCTTTAATATCCTTCCTAATTCAATCTCCAATACCCTTCCTAATACCACCTCCAATATCCTGCCTAAAACCGCCTTTAATATCCTTTCTAATACCATCTTCTATACCCTTCCTAATACCACCTCCAATAACCTTCCTAATACCACCTTCTATTCCCCTCCTAATACCTCCTTCTATATCCTTCCTAATACGACCTTCTATACCCTTCCTAATACCACCTCTAATATACTTTCTAATACCACCTCCAATATCCTTCTTAATACCGCCTTTAATATTCTATCTAATACCACCTTCTATACCCTTTCTAATACCACCTTATATACCCTTCCTAATACCACCTTCTATATCCTTCCTAATACGACCTGCAATATCCTTCCTAATACCACCTTCTATATCCTTCCTATTAAGACCTTCAATATCCTTCCTAATGCCACCTTCTATATACTCCCTAATACCGCCTTCTATTCCCTTCCTAATACCGGCTTTAATATCCTTCCTAGTACCACCTTCTATACCCTTCCTAATACCATCTTCTATACCCTTCCTAATACCACCTTCTATATCCTTCCTAATACCACCTTCTAAATCCTTCCTAATACCACCTCCAAAATCCTTCCAAATACCACCTTTAATATCCTTCGTAATACCACTTTCTATACCCTTCCCAATACCAGCTTCTATATCCTTCCTAATGCCACTTTGTATATCCTTCCTAATACCACCTCCAAAATCCTTCCAAATACCGCCTTTAATATCCTTCCTAATACCACCTTCTATACCCTTCCTAATACCACCTTCTATATCCTTCCTAATACCACCTTCTATATCCTTCCTATTACGACCTTCAATATCCTTCCTAATACCACCTTCTATATCCTTCCTAATACCACCTCCAATATCCTTCCAAATACCACCTCCAATATCCTTCCAAATACCACCTCCAATATCCTTCCTAATACCGCCTTTAATATCCTTTCTAATACCACCTTCTATACCCTTTCTAATACCACCTTATATACCCTTCCTAATACCACCTTCTATATCCTTCCTAATACGACCTGCAATATCCTTCCTATTACGACCTTTAATATCCTTCCTAATACCACCTTCAATATCCTTCCTAATACCACCTCCTACATACTTCCAAATACGACCTTCAATATCCTTTGTAATAAAACTTCCAATATCCTTTTTTTATTCCACCTTCAATATTCCTCCTAGTTAGCTACAAAGATATTTAAACATTATAGGTGAATTAGCGATTAACGCACTGCCGTCGTTATGCGCTAATCGTTAGCGCAGGCTCTTATCAGTTCCGCTAAATTAGCGGGAAGGTATTAGATATTAGCGCGCGCTAACGTTTGCCCAACTCTGATTGAGAGCATCAATAAAATACTTGATATAACTTTTCCTTCAACTAATTACTTAAATTCCTTTTGTCCAAGATATAATCACTAGCCGCTTCTCATCTTTCCATAGTAAATTGATCAATCATCCTAATCCCATAACCCAATCCTTATCCAGCACCAATCATCCTTCCTCTCCACCAAGACGTCTTAATAGGAAGTGGTCCCGGGATCTGCTTGGGTAGTGAAGTGTCGTGCAGTGACTAAAACTCAGAACTAATGTAATTATGAGAGTGATATCGATGGATATTTTCTATCCTCGTGAAATCACAGGCCACGCCTTACCCGTCTCCAATCCTCCCTGCTAGTCGCAGGGTGTGGTTGGATGATGTACGGTGACTCCAGGTCATCCTAGAATCCTTCCTAAGGAAGGTATTCGGCTGACAACTGGTGGCACCTGAGGCGTGGTCAAGCTACCTATATCAAATTAAAAAATACACATAATTGTAGAATGTAATACTTCTATAAATAAATAAAAAGTAAAAAAAAAAAAAAAAAATACTTAAAATCGTTTAGAAAAAGAGCAAACTTCTTTTAGCAGCTATTTTTTTTTTCTTTTTTTAGAAGAAGGCATTTCTTATGAAATAAAAATGACTGTTGTATTGAAAATGACATTAACAGCTCCGTGGAGTTAACTTTGACAGAAGATTGTAAAAACGTAGAAAAGCTCTAATATTGCGTCAATAATCAATAAACATATTAACCAAGAGGTTTTAGGTTTTTTATATAATATAAATTAATATTCTCTTGATTCAGAGAGGGTTTGAATTCATTTGGTTTCTGGATTTTAGTTTTTAGCGCGGTTCCTCCCTCCCCCATAGGGAGGAACCCCGCTTATAAGGTTGATACAATGAAACAATCCGGAAGTGCCGACAAGAAAATTTCGCGTTTCAGAACCCCTAGAGACCGAAAATAACGGTGGTTCAAATTTGTATATATATATATATATATATATATATATATATATATATATATATATATATATATGTCTCTTCGCTCATTTCTGGCTTCCCTGGTGGTCCGATTTTGATGAAATTTGGTACAAAAATCAGTCGTCTAATTTGAAAGGTCAAGTTCGTTAACCAGCAAAATCCGCCCACTGGAAGATGGCGTTTGGGGCGAAATTCGCGCAGAAAAATCTTAACGCTTACGTTTTTGAGTTCATAAGCTTGTAAGTACTCTTTTTATAGGCTTCTTGGGCTAGGAAAACGAATGAAACCATTTTCAAGGCGATAGCTTTAACCGTTTTCGAGAAAATGGGAAAAATAGTTTTTGAATACCGTTTTTGGTTTGGGTACTTAGAATCACGGGATTCAGTTGAAACATTATCTGCATGTTCTACTTTCATTAAAACTAATATGTAGAACGTTATGTTACGTTTGGAGTTAAGGAAGGGTTAGAATAAAATATTTTATGAACAGACATGAAAAGTTTTGGTAACTTTGTATACTTTCCTTAATATCTCGAAAAAGAATGAGAGTCTTGATAAACAAAAGATTACCATTAGAATGCATACTAAATGCTCTACAAAAAAGGTTCTATTGAAAGTTTTGATTAGGCGATGTCAATCGGAGAAATAAGTGCTTAAAGCTTTAAAGTAATTGATTTCGCTTATTCGAACTGTTCTTTTTGTCTTTGATTTTGGTACTTAGAATCATGGGCTTCAGTTGAAACTTTTTCTCCATGTTTGAATTTTATCAAAACTAATATGTTGAAAATTTGGTTACGTTTGGAGTAAAGGAAGGATTAAAATAAAATATTTCATTTTTAGACATGAAAAGTTTTGGGAACTTCGTATATTTTCATTAATTTTTTTTTTTTTTTTTTTTTTTTTTTTTTTTTTTTTTTTTTTTTTTTTTTTTTTTTTTTTTACGGCGCATCTACACCTAGGTCATTAGCGCCGACGTCCAGGGTGCAGCGAGGAATTTTACCAGCGAGCCGTGGGATGATAAAATTCCTGCCGGAGGTTGGGAATCGAACCCACCATCTCCCGCTTATGAATCCAAGGCGCTAGCCATTAGACCACGGGAGACCCCATATTTTCATTAATATCACGAAAACGGTTTGGAATCTTGGCAAGCAAAAGATTACCTTTCGAAAGGTTACTAAATTTTCTACAAAAAATGTTTTGAAGACATTTGCGATGGGATGGTCATATTTGGAGAAATAAGTGCTTAAAACATAGGTAATTTCGTTCATTTGAACGAATCATTTTGTGTGTTTCCTACAGTTTTTTTTCACTGCTCGTTATTTTTGTGATTGCTTATAGTAGTCAAATGTATTAGTCAATAAAACAGGATACGTATATATAGAAACAATATTTTGTTTCAACGGTATCTTGGAATTCGAAGATGCCCTATGAATATCTAGATGACTGTATTGGTGTTGATTTCGTTCTTTAGAATTGTTTTTGGTATTCCCTATTTTCAGAAGTTTTTATCTATTTATTAATTTTTTTTTTAAATTCATTGAACGAAATCATATGAATTCGTAGGTGAGGTGCTAGGAGGCTTAGGGTGGGGGGAGTTTTCCCTGTCCCCAGGTACCCTCGTCTCCCTGTGTACCCTCGTCATCTTCAAGTCCTTGTCTAGAGTCATAAAGATAAGCCTCCAAACAACTTTAGGAATGTAGGATTTCTAATTTTTGCCAGTATCAGAACAGCCGCTCTTTACATACCACAGTGGTACAGACGTACCGGTCTATACTAGTTGCACTCCACACGGTGGTAGTACTTGGTGTATGCCACAGCGGATCGCTCATTATAACCTTATTTTATACGTATTAAATAGGTACCTAAAAAAAGTTTATTTGTGTATAAGTGTTGCGTTATTGGGATTAGAATAAAATATTTTATTAACAGACATGAAATACTTCGGAATCTTTGTATATTGTCCTTAATTTTTTTTTTCTTTTATGGTGTATCGAAATCTGAGTCATTAGCACCATTTTTTCCTTATGAGCTTATATAATACTTAGATTTAGCTAGCAACAATATTTTACACCGCAATTAAAGTGATTTGCTCTTCTTATAAACATAATATTTATATTATAATATAAACATAATACATTAATTTGTCTGACAAAAAAAAAGTCCGACCCGCAGGAACTGCTTCATCTTAGCGCGGTTCCGTTCTTATCTCAAGTGCGATTAGTGAAGGAATATAGCAGCTATCAGTAGGAATTAGCACCATTTTTCCCCCTTAATATCTTCAAAACAGTTAAGAAA
Organism: Gonocerus acuteangulatus; assembly: GCA_946811695.1. Classification (NCBI taxonomy): domain Eukaryota; kingdom Metazoa; phylum Arthropoda; class Insecta; order Hemiptera; family Coreidae; genus Gonocerus; species Gonocerus acuteangulatus. The sequence goes on from OX328130.1 coordinate 3,048,778, forward strand.
TCGTGGGAAGTACGATATAACCATTCAAAAGCTTACTAAATTCTCTAAAAAAAAGATTCTGAAGGAAATTTCGATGGGGCAATGTCAGTCGGAGAAGTAAGTGCTTAAAACTACGAAAGTTGTGTCACTTTCCTACCTCACTTTTGTTTTTTAAGTTTATTTAACGGTGGAATGAGTATTTCATTAAAGCTGAGAAAATAAGAATCATATTGGTAATAGAGTTTTCCTAGAGTGAGCGTCGCGATGACGGGAGAGTCCCATCCGCTTAGAAAACTGTCAGTTTCCATATGTGGCTCTTTAAGCTTCCTTCTCTTTGAGATTTTATTTTATATTTTTAACGAAAGATCAAAACCTACCGATAGCTGCTACTATTACTTTACTAATCGCACTTCGGATAAGAACGGAACCGCGCTAAGATGGTGCAGTTCCTGCGAGTCGGACTTTTTATGTAGGGCTTCAACCCTTGTCCATTTTAGGGGTCTACAACGATTTTAGTTTAAATATTTTAAATTATTTTTTTAAACTGCTGGCTCAATAATATGATTTTTATTGGGCGTAAAACATGTAAACCTTTATTTTTGCAGTTTGCTATATAGTTTCATTGGACAAGAACAAAAATTACACACTGCACATTTACATTTTAGCGTTGAATATGGTCTGGAATAAATCCCCATGTCGAATTACAAGTCTATTGAAAGACTTAATACTAACTAATAAGATATTCTTGCTGAAATAATGGTGAACCCGATGATATCTGTGTGGTATTTATATTCTTCGGTATTGATAATAGTTAAAAACATCTTCTTCATCTGAGTCTGACATAGTGAATTAACACCGCCAAGCAAAGGCCTTGAAACAAACATGTACAGCACTAAATAAACACTACACTTTTACCGCATCATAGGCGCAACTGATTTACAACAAGGCCTTCGCCAGTACGCCCGTGTATGGACTGAAGTTTTGATTATATTGCAAACTAGTTTCAGACGCAACTGGTTTGCAACGGGAGTTGCAGAACAATTACACCGTGGTGTGTGCTGGGGCTAATAGATTGTTAGGAAATGTGTTCGTGTATGAAGATGATTTATATCAGAAGGTCCCATCAAGAATTTGCGTGTTTAACAATTATAAATAAACAAAAACTGTCTTTGTACAGCCTCGGCTTGAGGCGTCGGGCTGTAGGTTCTCCTAGATGGTAATGTCTTGGTATAGCCTCGGCTTGAGGCGTCGGGCTGTAGGTTCTCCTAGATGGTAATGTCTTGGTACAGCCTCGGCTTGAGGCGTCGGGCTGTAGGTTCTCCTAGATGGTAATGTCTTGGTACAGCCTCGGCTTGAGGCGTCGGGCTGTAGGTTCTCCTAGATGGTAATGTCTTGGTACAGCCTCGGCTTGAGGCGTCGGGCTGTAGGTTCTCCTAGATGGTAATGTCTTGGTACAGCCTCGGCTTGAGGCGTCGGGCTGTAGGTTCTCCTAGATGGTAATGTCTTGGTACAGCCTCGGCTTGAGGCGTCGGGCTGTAGGTTCTCCTAGAAGGTAATGTCTTGGTACAGCCTCGGCTTGAGGCGTCAGGCTGTAGGTTCTCCTAGATGGTAATGCCTTGGTACAGCCTCGGCTTGAGGCGTCGGGCTGTAGGTTCTCCTAGATGGTAATGTCTTGGTACAGCCTCGGCTTGAGGCGTCGGGCTGTAGGTTCTCCTAGATGGTAATGTCTTGGTACAGCCTCGGCTTGAGGCGTCGGGCTGTAGGTTCTCCTAGATGGTAATGTCTTGGTACAGCCTCGGCTTGAGGCGTCGGGCTGTAGGATCTCCTAGATGGTAATGTCTTGGTACAGCCTCGGCTTGAGGCGTCGGGCTGTAGGTTCTCCTAGATGGTAATGTCTTGGTACAGCCTCGGCTTGAAGCGTCGGGCTGTAGGTTCTCCTAGATGGTAATGTCTTGGTACAGCCTCGGCTTGAGGCGTCGGGCTGTAGGATCTCCTAGATGGTAATGTCTTGGTACAGCCTCGGCTTGAGGCGTCGGGCTGTAGATTCTCCAAAGTTGTAATTCTTGGCACCAGAAGAGAGAGCCAATTTATCGTGATATCTGCGGGTCAATTCTTCTATATGAAATGCGAGCGGATCAACTCCCAGTTCTCGATGAAGCAAGGTGTTTCGAACGAACCAAGGGGCGTTGGCTTTAGATTTTTTACAGCGGATTGGGCACGGGTGCAATGTAAGGTGGAATGAAAAGCCTGGATGGTTAACAAGCAATGAAATCCTGCTTAAGAAATTCTCTGGAGAATATTGCTGTTTTCGTTAGTATTGCTCTATCCAAAAAATTAAGAAGCAGAATTTCTAAAGTACCTTCTTTTTATAAAGGAAAATTGAAGGATGTTATTTAATCAGGAATCTTGAAGGGGATTTAGGTAAGAAATGTAAATAACCTTTGAAAGCTCAAGAGCTTTTTTTTTAGGACCTAACTCGATAAGGAAGCAATTTATTTTGGAATTGAATAAGGAATATGGCTTCGTATGACTTCGTATGGCTTCGTATGGCTTCGTATGGCTTACGTACAAACTAGGTAAGGAATATGGCTTCGTATGGCTTACGTACAAACTAGGTAAAGGAAAAGCAAAATAAGGAATATGGCTTCGTATGGCTTACGTACAAACTAGGTAAAGGAAAAGCAAAATATTTTCCTTATGTAGGTAAAAGAAGTTTTTTAATCCGTATTTAATAAACAGAGTGAGGGGGGCGAAAGAATGCATTAAATTATTAAATAAAGCCAACATATTTGTCAAGTCAGCAGAAATTCTGTTACATTATTTTCTTATCAATTTTCTTACATATCGACATATCAGTTGTAGTCATTAGAACTTTCTGTTGGTTTTAGAGTTTCTCAGGGACTAAACAGCATCGCTTCGGACATGTATATATATATATATATATATATATATATATATATATATATATATATATATATATATATAGGTAGTTTGTAACAGCTTATTAAGTCTTCAATAGTTTTGTATTTTAATTACATTTTTGTCGTGGAAACGTTTCAGTCTTGCACATCTAGTCCTCCCTTACAGAAGCAGACTCAAATATATAAAATAATATGTACCTAATAATTGAGGTAATAATAATATCATCCATACAATGAACCATACAATTTTATAAAAAATGAAATTTCCTCCTCTAATTAAATAATATCAAATTTACAAGCACATAACCTGAAGATATAATGTATATATAAAAAAAATAATGCAAAATCATACAGACAATTGGATGGAAAATGGCTTATAGCCGAAACGTTTCCACGACAAAAATGTAATTAAAATACAAAACTAGCTGTTACCAACTACCTAGAACATCTTAGTTTTTTACTTAGGATCTAAAACATATATATATATATATATATATATATATATATATATATATATATATATATAATATTTTCATTCCCTCAGTATTGAGGAATCCTTTCATTGAGGTTCTTGGGAGAACAAATAAATGTATGTTATTGTATTCATTTCGGAGTAGCAAGTTTTTACAATTAAGAAAATAGAATATACATGCCAAAATCCTGTTGTAAGGATAAGTTGAAACTGGCCTTTGTTATGTAAATTCTTCGAAGAGGGGGGGGGGAGATTGAGAAAACTAGGACCTAAAATTCAGAACAGAACTTCAGGCTTAGATTTTGTATCTTCAACTTTTTTTTGTTATAAATACAACTTCATTTAATTATGTCTTCATTTTATATATATATATATATTTATATATATATATATATATATATATATATATATATATATACATATATACAACTATACAAATAATGGTTACCCATCCATTAAAGGTTAGAATGAGTAACAGGGCGGTGTCTATAGTGAGTTCTACCTCTCATGTTCTTCCCTGATCTAATGTATCACATAATGACGGTTTTTAATATTATCTCTGTTTATCTTTACTCCTTTTCAGTTTATTTTTGTTTATTATAGCATTAAATACATTTGATTGGCTTAATATCAAAGATGGATATCTGTCATTTTCTAAATGCCTTTGACTTTGAGGCCAGAAATTACATGTTTACGTCCGTTTTTTACAGAAACTAATTTAATCATTGAAAAGAGCAGACAAAAACCTATAGGAATCCACTCCTAACTAAATTTCGATTTTTTTACAGATGTCCGTCTTTGATATTAAGCCAGTCATTTCTATTTATCGCGTTTGAGTTGGAGAAACTTATTTATTCTCTGCTGAAATTTCATTTGAAATTGATCTCCCAAGTTACCACTTACAGATGAAGCTTTGGAAATTCGACAAAAGAGAATACACTGCTTCAACATAAAATTATATGGCAAAAACGCCATTAGTGAGCGACAAATGCAGCTGTGGTTTCAACGATTTCGAACGGGAAACCGCAAGCTTGACGACCAACTCCTGCAGGCTACTGTAGAAGAAAATCCTGTTTTAACAGTCGAAGAGCTAGCAGAAACCTTTACCGTATACTCGCTGGTTATGTTTTTTTTTTTTTTTTTTATAGAATTCTACGTTAAAATTTAAATAAACCATATTTATTGGTGTATGTTGCTAAAATATTATTTTAAGAATGTCCATTATCGTCAGTGAATTTTATAAAATTACTAGCTGAATACCCGTGCTTCGTCACGACAGATAAGTAGTTATTTTATTGCGTTAAATAATGTATCAGCAAAATTAATGCTGCTCTTTAATTTTGTGTAGTTTATTATAGCACGGTTCCCGACAATAATAAAGTATTCATTGATAAGTGATCAAAGTATAATGTTTCTTGACACTGGGGCGCTTCGGACCAGTATCTACATAGAGATAACCTAGAGATAACCCGTTATCTATAGGTTACCAGCAATAGAAGTTTAACCCGTACCGGTAGAAATTCGTTGTCAATAATAAATGTACGCTAAAATTAAAAAAAAAAAATTTATGTTTCCAAGATGTCATTTGGTAATACCCATTATATTTGCTAGCATTACCAAGAAGTTTTCTGACTGGGGATGCTGATGGGTGAGGAGACTGTGCAAGGGTTCGGGAATTTTTTTGGGTTCAAGATTTGTTCTTGGGGATATTTGTTTTACTCCGTCAGTAACATAACATAGAAAATATATTAAATGTTAGTGAAAAAGGAGACGAACAAACAATCAAAAGAAAAATTAAAAAAAATAGAAATCCACAGAAAATATACAAACCATAAAATAACTCAATGTTAATATAAGCCACTGTATATTAAATTTCAGGAATACATTTGCATTCCTTGTTGATATATATATATATATATGCGGAGAGCACCATTGATGATTCCAGCAGCCTCACTTTAATAAACTTCTAATTATGATAATTAGTTTGTGACAAATAGTATTTTCAAGTATAAACAGCGTGCGTTTCCATAATAAACCAAAATATGTATGTGAACTCGTGGAAAAATTCCTGGTTTCACAATTCATTAATATTTATATTATGAATAATTTTATGTAAATATAAGGAAACATTTAATATGTTTACAATTCTTAAAAAATATAATCCTATTCCTAAATTTGATCTCAACATTTAAAAAGTTCGTCACGCAGAAGCTGCATAACTAAGCACTTTCCTCAGAATTGGGTAGGGTCGAATGCATACCTGAATAATTTGCTTAAAATAGCCTATATAGATAAATAAAATAAAAACATAAATAGTTCTTCTCTTTTGCATTCGTTATGAACAGCTGTTTCAATTATTAATTTCCTTCCAGAGTTTTGTGTATGGGGGTAAAACACTACGTAATAAATACACAAAGCTTCACATATTCGTCTATTGATCTTGATGAATAATAAAAGAAACGGTATACAGTAATAATGCAGGAACAGGATACAGCGCTCCCCTAGCGGCAGACATCACAACTCTACAGCACACATAGTCATATCAAAACAGAGGCACTCCTAATGGAAGTTTCGCGAACCTACGTTTGGCGGGAGAATTCAATTTAAACATAGTACAAAGTAACCCCCCCCCCCCCTCCCGATAGACCGATTCAGATCATTTTTACAAAACTTCTTTCATTTTAGATACCCAGGACGTATACCGCGTTTCGTTACAATACAGCAGAAATCACGACCAAATTAGTAATTAGTATGGGCAAATTAGTAATTCATGTCCGGAGTAAACCTCCCCTTCTAATGAACCAATTTAGTGTATTTTTACAACACATTTTTCTCTTCGGTTGACCACAACGGATACTAAGTTTCGTTGAAATATAACAAAACGGCTGCATTGACAATACCAAGTTTCGTGGCGAAAAAACAAAAACTCTGGCCTGTATCGTGTTAACGGACACATATATAACTATATATATATATATATATATATATATATATATATATATATATATATATATAACTACATATATATGCGTATATATATATATATATAGATACATAAATTTATATATATAAATTTTAAGTGGTGTCATTTTCGGTGTCTACTAGGTAGGATCGACAAAGATGCGAAGATATGAAGATATTTTTCAAAAATTCCGTCATGAGTGCAACCTCAATAGCTACTTTCCTTCGGAGGAAATTGTTTTTTTTTTTTTTTTTTTTTTTTTGTAATAATAATAAATAATAGTAATAGTAAGTATTAGTATAATAGTAATAGTAAGCATTAGTATAATATAAGAAAGTTGTTAGTATAATATAAGAAAGTTGTTAGTTGTACAGTGTAATCACTAGTATATATCAAAATAAATAAATGAGGAAAATAAAAATATATATACAAAAAAAAAAGTTAAAACAAAAGAAGGAAAAAAAAAGGGAAAAAGAAGAAGAAAATATTTAAAAAAAAATATCAAATAAGATAACAAAAAAAATAATAAAAAAATAAATAAATAAAAAAAAATAAAAAAATAAAAAAAATAAAAAAAAATGAATAAAAAATAATAAAATAAAACAAAATATATGTTTACATTATATATATTTTTTATTATTTGTACTGTATTTATATATGTACTGTGCAGTATACATATATATGTATACTATATTTATATACGTGCAAATATATTTATGTGTGTGTGAATCTGGTTCTTATATCCATGCAATTTTATAACAACAATAATTTCTCTTTTTTTCCTAACTTAGATTCTCCCAAATACAACTTTAGTAACACAACTCTATCTCAAACACATAATACTGAAAACACTCTCCATCCTAACATTAATCTTGCACAATTAAACACAACAAGGGCGGAGATGACCAAGCAGTTTTCTGCCCTTAAACTACCAACCCTTCGGAGAAAAGTGCTAAAACAAATGTAATTACCTCACGTCTAAATTAATAATGTAAATGTGTATATTCCGAATCACCCCCAGACCATGAGCCATTAGCTGTAGTGAATGTTTTATGAGTCATCGTGTCGTGCCTCTATTCCTAACCTCAGTTCCCGCCTGAAATCAGCTGATTAGCTATTCCCGCGCAAAGTAGGCTTAAATTTAGAACTATATTAGGATTACAGGAGTTCTTAATGGAAATCGGTTTTAGCTTTTCGGAATTTATAAATTATCAAGTGCTACGATTCTTTTTTTCAGCTCGATTCCTCCCACGCCCTTTAAATGGACGATAACCTGGAAATGACGTCAAGCCATCGATTTAAACCACATATTCTGATAAGAAATTTGGACTTATAAACTCCTGAAAATAACAGAGCTATCGAATGAAATCAGTTTTTAAGCCTAATTACATATTACTTATAATAAATTTCTTTTGATGAAACTGGAATTTTCGATTTAGTTGCTCAAAAAGAACGAAAAAATAAATCTCTCTAGATATTTCAAATTTGCTTTAAAATCATATACACATTTTGGTTTCATTGGAATTAGGAATAGTGCTTTAAAGAAAAATAAAAACAAAAAAAAATGTTAACAGATGAAAACGTTTAAAACTCCATACATCCAGATTGGATAGGTATATTGTTAAGTGGGCGTCAAAACACACTGAAGTTAACGGTTAGTTACATTGAAGTGGCGGAAAGGAAACAGTATAAGTTAGAATGTTTAAAAACTGTTCCATAAAATAGTTTTTTATACATTTTTGAAGGGCCGTAATAATTACAGGAAACGGAACTGTAAGTCACATCACGTATTATTTTGTGGTGAAATAGAGGCACTACTATAGTCCGCCCGCGGGCTTGGTCAGCCTGCACCAGTGCGGGAGCAACTAGGGGAGCGTGTCTTTGTCAGCCCGCATTAGTGTGGGAGCGGCTAGGGGAGAGTGTCTTTGTCAGCCCGCACCAGTGCGGGAGCATCTTGGGGAGAGTGTCTTTGTCAGCCCGCACCAGTGCGGGAGCATCTTGGGGAGAGTGCCTTTGTCAGCCCGCACCAGTGCGGGAGCACAAACAGTTCCATAAAATAGTTTTTTTATACATTTTTGAAGGGCCGTAGTATTTAAAGGAAACGGAACTGTAAGTCACATCACGTATTACTTAGTGATGAAATAGAGGCACTACTATAGTCCGTCCACGGGCTTGGTCAGCCCGCACCAGTGCGGGAGCAACTAGGGGAGCGTGTCTTTGTCAGCCCGCATCAGTGTGGGAGCGGCTAGGGGAGAGTGCCTTTGTCAGCCCGCACCAGTGCGGGAGCAGCTTGGGGAGAGTGTCTTTGTCAGGCCGCACCAGTGCGGGAGCACAAACAGTTCCATAAAATAGTTTTTTATACATTTTTGAAGGACCGTAGTATTTAAAGGAAACGGAACTGTAAGTCACATCACGTATTACTTAGTGATGAAATAGAGGCACTACTATAGTCCGTCCACGGGCTTGGTCAGCCCGCACCAGTGTGGGAGCAGCTAGAGGAGAGTGTCTTTGTCAGCCCGCACCAGTGCGGGAGCAGCTAGGGGAGTGTGTATTTCTCAGCCCGCACCAGTGAAGGAGCAGCTTGGGGAGAGTGTCTTTGTCAGACCGCACCAGTGCGGGAGCAGCTAGGAGAGAGTGTCTTTGTCAGCCCGCACCAGTGCGGGAGCATCTTGGGGAGAGTGTCTTTGTCAGCCCGCACCAGTGCGGGAGCAGCTAGGGGGGAATGTCTTTGTCAAACCATTTTTTTATTTAATAAAGATTTATCTCTTAGAATAAAGCTTTCTTTTTCTTGAAATGCCATTTTTTTATATTTACAGGCCTGTATTTTACACCACACAGACGTATGTAAGGGAGGGGGGCTAAAGTGGCTGCACCTCGAAATTTTGATTTAATCGGACAAAAATATGTCATAAAATCCGTAAAAAATAAATTAAATAAGATCACTTTGTTCAGATTTTTTTTTTTTTTTTTTTTTTTTTTCAGGGAATACCGTTTTTAATGGCTATTCCATGTTCCAGATTGTTAGTATTTTATACCCGCGAAATTATTTCCAATATATACCCATGTTAGACCATTAATGTTCTAGCATACAATCACTTTCCCAACAAGTTGTAAGTAAATTCTCTGAAGAAACAGCCTGGTAGAAGATTTTCACGATTCCTGGTTTACTGGTTTGGAAATGTAATGGAATTATTCGACGAAGACTCTTCTTATCTCCAGGAATTTGGTGGATTAAAGTTTCTCCAGACCTGTGCAGCGTCCTGTGCTTTCTCGGCTGGAACTAACCAGGAATGGGAGACCAACTTTAAACGAATTAATTCGGCTTTTACTAAACTCTTATGGAGGAACTCCTTTACCTGCTTACTTTAAGGATAATTTTCGTACCAAAAGGGTCCTTTCTTTAAACCAGGATATTCCTGTGTCCATTGAGACATTACCTAATTAGGTTACTGCGGTATAACCTAAATAGGTACCTTGCAAACTACTTAAAGAAAAGGTCCTCCAAAGTTTGAAGGTGTAACCTCCCTTTTATATTAATTTAAAATATATAATTTAATATATTTAAAAGCCATAATTTAAAAGGATTTTATTTTATACTCAGAAAATATTCATTTACTTAGATTAAATAACGTTCATTTTTTAATAACAGATATTCTTTCTAGGTTATGAACCATTTAATAACACCTTTAAGGCTAGAGGTGATGATGCTTATTATTTTTTTTTTTTTTTTTAATAAAAGTCATTAACCCCAGGCAGATTCTAAGCCACAACCGTAAGAAAGTTGTTTAACAGAATATTTTAACACAATCAGGACCGTCTTCATTTTGTATAGTTATTTCAGCAAACATATAAAAATAAAATAAATAAGTGAAGAAACTTTTGAAATAATGTACTTATAGAGTATGAATTACAATTAATTTAAGTCTCAAATGCGCCACGATAGCGGGCCGCTGAAGAATCCGCTAGAGGATTGAGTATCATAAGATACTAGACCAGCAAAACTAACCGGGAATAACGTGATGAGGTCCCAAACCAAATACGAAGGGTACAGGACAAGGCCCGGAGTAGGGGGATAGAAAGAAAATCAAGCTATCTGCTGACGCACACACCACGACGCTGGCCCCACAGAACCCACCACTCTGATGAACCACGACGCTGGGCCCGCAGAACCCACCACTCTAATGAACCACGACGCTGGGCCCGCAGAACCCATCTCTCCGATGAACCACGACGTTGGGCCCGCAGAACCCAACTCTCTGATGAACCACGACGCTGGGCCCGCAGAACCCATCTCTCCGATGAACCACGACGCCGGGCCCGCAGAACCCATCTCTCCGATGAACCACGACGCTGGGCCCGCAGAACCCATCTCTCCGATGAACCACGACGTTGGGCCCGCAGAACCCACCTCTATGATGAACCACGACGCTGGGCCCGCAGAACCCATCTCTCCGATGAACCACGACGCTGGGCCCGCAGAACCAACCTCTATGATGAACCACGACGCTGGGCCCGCAGAACCCATCTCTCCGATGAACCACGACGCCGGGCCCGCAGATCCCACCTCTCTGATGAACCACGACGCTGGGCCCGCAGAACCCATCCCTCCGATGAACCACGACGCCGTGCCCGAACGTGGTAAGAACTCCTGTGTCATCTTAGCTCGTTTTCTCTTCCTTAGAGTCATTTAGAAATCTCAGAATAGAAACAATTGATGTTTCAGTCGGAGAGCCAGTAACCGCACGTTTCATTAAGTGTGTTTTATGCACCTTGAAATTTCGCTATAATATACCTCTTGGGTTGGTAAGAAGGTAAATATGTGTTGGATAGACTTACCGTGGAACACCAGATTTAACAATAGCATACAATTAAGGATAATGATATATCATTTCTTGTGAGCTTGGAATTTAACATTATTACAGTTATTCTGTAACACTGATGAGTTAATTAAAATTTTATTAGAACAACTGGCAGGAAATAATTAAATAATTCGCTTCGAGGAAATTATCCCATTTCATGTCGACCATAAGAGCTAATATTATGGATATTGTGGTGGATGCTTGGGGGCAGTGGCCTGGAAAATGGGAGGTCACCCTCTCCACTGCCTTAGGGGGGGGGAGAGAGTGAGTGAGAGAGAGAGAGAGAGAGAGAGAGAGAGAGAGAGAGAGAGAGAGAGAGAGAGAGAGAGAGAGAGAGAGAGAGAGAGAGAGTGAGAGAGAGAGAGAGAGAGTGAGAGAGAGAGAGAGAGTGTGTGTGTCCCAACAATCTGGACACTGATTTAGAACCTAGCGGTACTATAACCCTTAGATTTACACTGTTCTGCAGAGAGCTTCTACAATCTTCCAGGTCACATTATTTTAAAAGTACAACCATTAAAAGAACTCATAAACTTTGTCCATAAAAGATATTACTAAATTCATATTACTCAAACTAATATACTGTTATAGGTCTGCGCTCCCATCTATTATAAAATATTTCTACGTGTAACGCAGAATAAAACGATATTTCTTGTAGAAAATTTATTTTTACTATGTCGCACACAAAACGTAATACAAAAAAGTCCGTCACGCAGGAGCTGCATAACTAAGCACTTTCCTCAGAATTGGGTAGTGTCGAGTGCATTCCTGAATAATTTGGTTCAAATAACCTATAGAGATAAATAATATAAAAGAATAAATAGTTCTACTCTTTTGCATTTTTTAAGAGCAGCTGTTTCAATTATTAATTTTGTAATTAATTTCCTTCCAGAGTTTTGTGTATGCGTGGTACTACACTAGGTACTAAATACACAAAGCTTCACATATTCATCTAATGATCTTGATGAGTTTCGTAAGCCTACGTTTGGCGGTAGAATTCAATTCAAACATAGTACAAAGTAACACCTCCCCCCCCCCCTTCCGTTAGACCGATTTAGTTTATTTTTACAACACTTCTTTCTTATTAGATACCCAGGACGTATAAAAAGTTTCGTTACAATACAACAGAAATTACGACCGGTATAAGGAAATTAGTAATTCCTGTCCGGAGCAAACCCCCCCCCCTTCTAGTCAACCGATTTAGTTTATTTTTATAACAAATTTGTCTCTTCAGTTGACCACAACGAATAACGAGTTTCGTTGAAATATAACAAAAATTATGGCTGTTATTGGTAAATAACTACTTTGGGTCCGGAGTTAACCCCCTCCCCCTCCAGATGGACCGATTTTGTTGGTTAACGAACTCGTTCAATCGTTTGATGGGAGAATACGTGTTAACGGATAGATGGTATCGTGTTAACGGACACATATACAACTGTATATATATATATATATATATATATATATATATATATATATATATATATATATATTATAAATTCTATATATATAAATTTGAACGGGGGTCATTTTCGGTGTCTAATAGGTAGGATCGATAAAGATTTGAAGAAATTTCTTGAAAAATTCCGTCATGAGTTCAACCTCAATAGCTACTTTCCTTCGGAGAAAAATGCTAAAAGTAACTGAAGTTAAGGAGTCGATATACGCTTTTAGCGCGGTTCCTCCCTCCCTCATAGGGAGGAACCCCGCTTATAGGGTTGATACAATGAAACAATCCGGAAGTGCCGACTAGAAAATTTTGCGTTTCAGAACCTCTAGAAACCGAAAATGATGGTAGTTCAAATTTGTATATATATATATATATATATATATATATATATATATATATATATATATATATATATATTTTTAGATGGAACGGCATTTTTCTCCAGCGGTGGTACTCCTCCTCACTTCTTCCCGGAATATTTCGATGGATTCATCTCCATCTTCTTCAGCCAGGTACTTGTTTCTTCCTCGGTGGTAGCCAAGGGAATATTCCCTTGGCTACCACCGAGGAAGAAACAAGTACCTGGCTGAAGAAGATGGAGATGAATCCATCGAAATATTCCGGGAAGAAGTGAGGAGGAGTACCACCGCTGGAGAAAAATGCCGTTCCATCTAAAAATACTATCCCAGCGACGAAAAATAACATCAAACATATATATATATATATATATATTTGCCTGTTCGCTCATTTCTGGCTTCCCTGATGGTCCGATTTTGATGAAATTTGGTACAAAAATCCGTCGTCCAATTTGAAAGGTCAAGTTCGTTAACCAGCAAAATCCGCCCACTGGAAGATGGCATTTGGGGCGAAATTCGCGCAAAAAAAAATCGTAACGCTTACGTTTTTGAGTTCATAAGCTTGTAAGTACTCTTTTTATAGGCTTCTTGGGCTAGGAAAACGAATGGAACCATTTTCAAGGCGATAGCTTTAACCGTTTTCGCGAAAATTGGAAAAATAATTTTTGAATACCGTTTTTGGTTTGGGTACTTAGAATTACGGGATTCAGTTGAAACATTATCTACATGTTCTACTTTCATTAAAACTAATAAGTTTTGTTACGTTTGGAGTTAAGGAAGGGTTAGAATAAAATATTTTATGAACAGACAAGAAAAGTTTTGGGAACTTCGTATACTTTCATTAATATCTCGAACACGGTTGGGAAATCGTGGTAAGTGGATAGAAACTATTTGAAAGCTTTCTAAATTCTCTACAAAAAATATTCTAAACTATTTTTGATTAGGTTATGTCAATCGGAGAAATAAGTGCTTAAAACTTCAAATACGTCTGTTTTGTTCTTAAGAACGGGTTTTTGTCGTTCTTTTTGTAATTTTTGTCTCTTTCCCTTTGTTTTTTATTGCTTTTTATTTTTGTAATTTCTTATGTTGGGAAAATTTTGTGTGTAAAACAGGATATGAAAAATGAGACCAATTTTCTGTTGCTAGAAATAATGTAAATTTTGGGAACTTTCATTAATATCTCGAAAACGGTTGAAAATCTTGGTAAACGGAAGAATACCATTAGAAAGCTTATTAAATGCTCTACATAAAAGGTTCTAATGAAAGTTTTGATTAGGCGATGACAATCGGAGAAATAAGAGCTTAAAGCTTTAAAGTAATTGATTTCGCTTATTCGAACTGTTCTTTTTGTCTGTTTTTTATTCCTTGTTATTTTTTAATTGCTTATAGTTGGATAATGTATTCGAAAATAAAACCGGTTTAGTAAAATAACAAAAACAATTTATTTTTAGAAATATAGAGTTCCAAGATTCCAAGACCTTGTAACTAGCGGGAATGTTTCTAGTGATGCCGACCCTTCCAGGTAAGATTGTAAATCCTACCTTTCAAGACTGTTGGAACCAAAACAATAACTGTCGGGGTTCGGTCACTGCTACTTTTATCGTAAAAATGTTTTTATTGTGCCGACGTTTCGGCTTGAACTTCAAGCCTTCATCAGGGCTGTAAATACAAGTAGGACATATTTAACACTAATATATGCAAATATCTATGTAAATATACCTAACATATATATATATATATATATATATATATATATATATATATACATATAATATATATATATATATATATATATATATATATATATATATGCATATACACATACACATATACACGCACTCATATGTCCATATATATGCCCACATACATACACATATGGGGTATGTATTATTAAGTAGCAGTGACCTAACCCGGACAATCCCTACCTTGCATCATCAACGGTCAACGATCTCCTCTCAACAAAATAATAACTGCTTCTATTTTAATCTTTCGAAATTAGACTAGGGATAAGAACGGAACCGCGCTAAGATGAGGCAGTTCCTGCGAGTCGGACTTTTTTTTGCTTTAGTATTTGATGCACTTACGAACTACGACCCAGAAAAAGTACTATACACACACACATATATATATATATATATATATATATATATATATATATATATATATTATATATGTGTTATATTATATATGTATATATGTTTAGTAAAGTCCCTGAGGAGGTGCGATTAAAGCACGAAATATGTTGCGCAAAAAAATATAAAATAGAGTAGGAACCTAGTAATTAAAAGGAAACGGTGTACTGTTTTGTAGGGCTCAAAGGCTTTGTCCCGACCGTCAAAACACTAGGGAGATAGTGTAGCCAGTACTATGCTCCGGCCATTTGATTTTCACAGATCTCCGATCCTCAAACGACGACACTAGGAGCTAATATCATTAGTAAGTGTCTATGATTGGAACTCGGGAACTCCAGACTATGACTTAGTGCTACAGCATTGATCCAAAATCAACCACAAATAACACAGGCACAAAAAAAAGTTGGTAATTTCCACAGACACCATAAATATATTCTTATGTATTTCGACACGCTGAATCCGAACCTGGAGTCCGTTTCAGTCCATCAGCCCAAAATCAAGGTCATTTCAAGGACAAATTTGTTTATTTTGCAAAAAATGAATCTTCAGTAAAAATTCTGTTTTTACAAAATAGACAAATTTTTCCTCGAAGTGGCCTTGATTTTGCGCTTATGTGGTGCCCGGATTTGAATTCAGCAGCCTTCAAAACCATGGAAGCTCTAGTTATTTCTTCTTTAACGACTTTAAATGAAATTTGACCTTCAAATACTCTTAAATCTGACGAGCTGAGGTGAATCGGATTTCGGATTCAGCGTGTCTAAATGCATAAGAATATATGTATGGTGTCTTTGGAAAATAGCACTTTTTGTGTGTTTGTGTGCCTGTGTTATTAAATTGTTTGAGAAATTGTAAGAAAGTATTGTATCAACATTGACATCTACCCGACCTGACAATGATTACAATCATTGGGTGTAATTCCATTGATATGCTAATCTCCCCCCCCCGGGGGCCCGGATTGAAGACATGATAAAGTATCTAGGGGCAGTCTTCTCCCGGGCCCCCCGGGGACCAGCTCTTTCTCATCTTGGACTCCATTTTCACGCACTCGGCTTAACGGGATTTGGATCTGACAATCCCATTTCCTGAATCTCAATGCGTCTACACATCCTTCGCTACCTTTTTGTACAAAATACATTTCCTTGTGTGTATGTGTTTTATTATTGCTGAAATGGTTTTATTGTTGTGTTTCGGCAAATCTCGCGGGACTTCAATGTACGCTGTCATGAATTAAATTTACAGGGTTTTTTATATCCAGCGTTGAAAATGTATTTTATTATTAACCCTCCTCCCAAAAGGTGTTTTTTAGTGCACATACCACAAGGCGGTGTCGGATACGACAACTAGTATAAAAAATTACTTCATTTTACAAATAACTATGTTAATTGGGCGGAAATAAATACAAGTTTAATAAAATAAAGGGATATTTATAATTAATTACAAAAATTTGTAAAAAATATTTTTACAAAATAATATACAATATTCTCTTTTGAATTTCTCGCGTGGCAGGCCGGACATATTACTCTTTTGTGTTCACCAAAAATACTTTTATTGCACTGAAGACATCTTTGGTTTCCCCTCCTGTTCTTTTTCCGTCCATAGAAGGAACGCTTTCCAAGTCTTTCTGAACTTGAAGGATTTGATGGTGGAGGTGTGTGTTTGGATGTTTCTGTACCTAGGATGCTGCAGATTTCATCTTGGAGTGTTTTTGGAATGAGAAGATTTTTCAACCTTTCATTCATGTAAGGTGTAACTAAACAGAAAGCAAGTCTTCAAAAAGGCTTCGGTTTCACTACACGTTTCGTCACTTTGAAATTCTTCATCAGTTCCTTCAGCCTCTTAGCGTGCCAGTTCGTGTAGAATTCCTCCATCGGTAACCGAGAGACGATAACATACCATATTAACGTGTAAAACAACGGTAAATAGTCATGAAATAACTCCTTGCACGGAGAAAAAAACCAGGCTGCCGGCAGCCTGAAAACTGTGACTCAGTGTCAGCATTTTCAAAAAGGATTCCATATATTTCCACTATGTCACTCTGATTTAATGGAATTCTACATTAAAGTTCCTTTTCATTTAAGGAATCCTCTATAAGACAGCAGGTATTAGAAGCCTAAAGCAGGATGCAGACTGTACCCCTAGAACAGAGTTCAAACACTTCAATGATGAATCAGCCCAGTAAGTACTTTTACCAATCCATTTATTTTAATAAGTTCATTTATTTTATTAATGTATCTTTATTATATCAACATAAATCTTACTATTATTTCTTTGGTTATAATTAAGATACTGTTATGGTTAGTGTTAGAATTTATTAGAACATATGCATTGCATACAGGCTCTTGTTTTTATTATTAAATTTAAAAACAGATGTTATATACAATAGAATGAAGAAAGTTGTGTTTGTTTTTCAAGAATATATTCCCTTAATATAACATGGAGCTGCGGGTATAGAACCAACTGAAGATGGAGTTCAATAAGCCTGGTAAGCTGAGAACTGATGGAAGTCTTTTTGTATACGTTCCTAGAATACGGCTAGAATATTAGTTCAAAATTGTATTAGTAGACTTTTCTTTTAGTGTCCATTCTGTTTTTAGAGTTCCTTCATTTATGATCATATCCATAGACAAACCCCTTATTTTATAGTTATTTTGTAATTCCGTGGCAGCTTTGAAATTACTGCGAAATTTTAAACTTGAAAAATGCCTATTTATCTTTCTGTTTAATTATATAAAACACAACAACAACAACTTTTCTTTCATTATTAATAAAAATTTCTTTTTGTTCCTTTTTGAACAGATGCGGAAATCAACTGTCTTCGGCTTTATGAATACGGCTATAAGTGTCATGAAAACAAAAAAAAAAAAATTATTTCTTGACCTACTTGTTCAATATTGTTCATAAGTACATTGTACCTAATACCTAATACTTGTAAATATCTATATTTTTTAAAAAGTGTATACCTCTTACCTACTTGTAAATATCTACTTGTTAAGAAGTGTATATGTAAATTACACCCAAATAAAGTCTCATTATTATTACTCTGAATTTACCTTTGTTCTATTTTATCCACATAATAAACTTATCTTCCTGTAGGATGTTGCATCCTGTATGGATGGGGTCTATGTAACCCATCCATATAGGATGGTCGCAGCCTATATGGGTAGGCTGCTAGAAACCAGTATGAGAGTGCCAGCATTCTAAAGTCTAGGGGTACGCACTCGAAAGTAGAGTGCTAGCACTCAATTGTTTGATGCTAGCTTTGGGTGTGAAACTCGACTATAGGATGCAGAATTAGGATTCCAGCACTCGATTATAAAGTGCGGGCACTCTAACTAGTGGAATCCTCTTGTAGGCTGAAATATGTGGAATCCTATTTTAGGCTGAAATATGTGGAATCCTATTTCAAAATGCTTGCACTGAGTCACCGTTTTCAGGCTGCCGGCAGCCTGTTTTTTTTCTCCATGTGAGGTCTACATACATGATGAAGAAGTTGTCACGTATACGACAAGGCGGTGTCGTATCCGACACTGAAACTCAGTTTTCCACAGATATATAAGAAAAATTACGAGGAAGAATAAAGGTGAATGACTTACTTTTCCAGTTTGTTGTCTATAGGGCTACTGATAGATAGGATAATCCACGGTTACTACCCTCAACCTATGCACAGATAATCACAGCAATAGAAATGAAACGGAAAGTGTCGTATTCGACACCTACCCCGACCCTTGTAGGATAAGGTTGTTAAAATCTTAAGGATTTTAACAATTTTATTTTTACAAAAATATTTAATTTTATTAAAAAATGTCCTAATAACCCAAAATAAAATGAGCTCCCAAGACTTACTGCAATGCTAAAAATTGTTAAAACAACAATTTGTTGTTCTTAAAATAATATTTTAACAATAACAAATTGTTCTTTATAAAATGCTGATTTGTATGTATAGATCTATCATTTATCTTACTGGTAAACCTTTTTTCTGTTTATTAATTCTGTTTTTTCTTTTTGTTTTTTGTCACTTTAGCTGACGAAGGCTACCAAAGATTAGCCGAAATGTCCATAATACAGAGTTTTTACAAAAATCGTATTGATGTTTCTTAGCCGAATCCCAACCATTCCCTGATTGGTTATCACCTCGACGGCTAACTATCTAATCTTAATGAAAAATGTCTTCATGTTCACAGCCAAATGCTTATTAAATTGTTTTCTTCGTTTAGTTTTGAAAACACAATTCTTTTAGTTTTGTTGTTAAATTGCTGTAGTGATTTTCCTCCATTATTTCGAGGATTTAGCTTGAAACAATAACAGAAGTACAGTAAGACTACAATTCTCTGAAGTTTCGCTCCGTTAAACAGCACTTCTCAGATTAAACCATCCCTTCCCCGTCGAGGTGGACTTACAACAGGAACTTAGAGTCCGAATAATGGTGCTAGCAATGTTCCCGCCATTTTTATTGCCGCCAAAATCTTCTCGACTTCTTACTTCTGGTTGAACTTTGTAGAAACCATTACCAACGGACAAGTGGGTCTATTGAAAGTTTTTTTTCCCCCTCAGAGGCTTATATATTTTACTTAAAAAGTCCTTCATGACGGCTTTGTAGGACTTAAATAAATATTATTTCTTTCCCTGCGTCAGGCTCAGAAAAATTTCCCTTCGTGATTTTATCTTCTGGAAACTTTGCTAATTTATGATCCCCTTAGGCGAAGAGGCGTCAAAACGTGGAAAATGCGATGAGAAAGCCCGCGCGGGAAGTTTATTATATTTTTTAAAAGATTTTCAAGAGACTTTTTGTTCCTGCTAAAATGTTTAAAAATACAAAGTCTTTCCTCAAACGAGACTACGTGTTTTATTGCTTATAAAAAAATACAATAAAACCAGGGTATAATATTTATTTTATTATGACTGATCGGCATCATTAAAGATGAATAAATCAAAAACAGGAGGGCCGGTAGCCGTGAGTTTTAAGTCGTGAGCACTTAAAACCCGGTGCTAGGGGTCGTGGGTTCGATTCCAACTATGGGGTGGTAGCTTTTCTTTAGACAAAAAAAGTCCGACTCGCAGGAACTGCATCATCTTAGCGCGGTTCCGTTCTTATCTCTAGACTCATTTAAAATGATTAAAATAGAAGCTGTTATTATTTTGAGTCCACATTTCTAGAAAGCATGAAGATTAGATAGTTAGCCGTCGAGGTGATAAGTAAAGATGGAATGGTTGGGATTCCGCTAAAGAAA
This sequence comes from Gonocerus acuteangulatus, assembly GCA_946811695.1. NCBI lineage: Eukaryota > Metazoa > Arthropoda > Insecta > Hemiptera > Coreidae > Gonocerus > Gonocerus acuteangulatus. Next base: position 3,069,134 of record OX328130.1, read on the forward strand.
CCTCAATACGATTTTTGTTAAAAATCTATATTTAGGACGTTTTGGCTACTCATTGGTAGCCTTCGTCAGCAATGAAAGTGCCGGGAGGCAGAGGAGGACCGAGTTGACAGTTCCATCTTTACTTTCAAGAAAGGTCTTATTTACGATCTTACCTGGATGGTCCCCGCCCAAGGAAGGACCCCGCTAGGCATTTGAAAAGCTATATCTTGGAAATCCATATCTCTAAGATTAAATTGTTTTTCTTATTTTTCTTAACCTGATTTATTATAAAATACATTATCCAACTATAAGCAGTTAAAAAATAACAAGGAATAAAAACAGACAAAAAGAACAGTTCGAATAAGCGAAATCAATTACTTTAAAGTTTTAAGCACTTATTTCTCCGATTGACATCGTCTAATCAAAACTTTCATCAGATCTTTTTTTGTAGAGCATGTAGTAAGCTTTCTAATGGTATCCTTCCGTTTACCAAGATTCTCAACCTTTTTCGAGATATTAAGGAAAGTATACAAAGTTACCAAAACTTTTTGTGTCTGTTAATAAAATATTTTATTCTAAACCTTCCTTAACTCCAAACGTAACACAAATTTCAACATATTAGTTTTAATGAAAGTAGAACATGCAGAAAATGTTTCAACTGAATCCCATGATTCTAAGTACCCGAACCAAAAACGGTATTCAAAAATTATTTTCCCAATTTTCTCGAAAAAGGTTAAAGCTATCGCCTTGAAAATGGGTTCATTCGTTTTCCTAGCCCAAGAAGCCTACAAAACGAGTGCTTACAAGCTTATGAACTTAAAAACGTAAGCGTTACGATTTTTTTTTTGCGCGAATTTCGCCCCAAACGCCATCTTCCAGTGGACGGATTTTGCTGGTTAACGAACTTGACCTTTCAAATTGGGCAACGGATTTTTGTACCAAATTTCATCAAAATCGGACCTTTCGTCTTCAACCTAGAGAGCGAACAGTCAAATGTGTACATATATATATATATATATATATATATATATATATATATATATATATATATATACAAATTTGAACCACCATCATTTTCGGTCTCTAGGGGTTCTGAAACGCAAAATTTTCTAGTCGGCACTTCTGGATTGCGTCATGAGATCAACCTTATAAGCGGGGTTCCTCCCTATGGGGGAGGGAGGAACCGCGCTAAAAGAAAAGGCATCAGCCTTATCCTGGCTAGAAAAGGGTGGTTGACCTATAGATAACCCGTCCTAAAATTCTATGTTAATTAATGGACGTTAAAATTTAATTTAATATATCAAAATCATTCGCCTCTTCTTCAATTTTCTTGTCCTAGGTATATTGTAGCAGTAGTTTTTTTTTTACTTTTCAACGCTTTTATTCTTATTTGGAGTTTTAATGGATGAAGTAATCCAAAAGTGCTGAAATAATGGTGACATTTTTAACGGAATTTTTAAATAACCATAAACACCTCGGGATAAATAAACTACTTTTGTGAACAAAATGAGGATCAAACGTTCGGGAGCTATATGCATAAATTAGATACAAGAACTATTTTTACACTTTTCTTGAAAACGAATACAGATATCGCTTTAAAAATGGTTTTGTTCATTTTCCTACGCTACAGAATCCATAAAAAGTCCGGCTCGCAGGAACTACGTCATCATAGCGCGGTTCCTTTACTATCCCTAGTGCCACTAGTAAAGGAAAAGAAGCATTGATTATTAAGTTTTGATCTTTCATAAAAAATATACAATGACGTCTTAAAGTGAAGGATTAAATGATTGCCGTTTTTATTTCTACAATTTTCCAAAGCTTTATCATGCTTCATCAATATCATATATATATATATATATATATATATATATATATATATATATATATATATTTGTATGTGTCTGTTAACACGAACCTGCCAGAGTTTTTGCTTATTCGCAACGAAACTTGGCGTACATCATTCCTCTAGCAAAACGATTGAACGAGACCGTTAACCAGCAAAATCTGCCAATCTGGAGGATGGGTATACTCCGGACATAAATTTCCAATGTGCCAATATCAGCCGTAATTTTTATAACATTTCAGGGAGATTTCGTATTCCTTGTGTTCATATAAATAGAAAAATGTAAAGAAGGGGGGGGGATACTCTTGATCTGAACTAAAATGTCCTCAAACCGGTCGGTTACTTCTCTTGTATTGTAACGAAACTCACAAGAAGCAGTACGGTAGTACAAAATATTCATACAGAATCTACGAATTGCGTTCGGAAAGCTCTTGCGAGTGGAGTGGGGATAGCATTAAGACAGGTAGAATGCCTTCTGGTGTAGAAGCTCTGAAGCTAGGTACATACAGTTTTGATGGTTCATAAAGAGACCAATTTCATTCATAGTCATAAATCAAAAACACCGATTTTTAGAAATACTAGTGCGATATGAAAAACTCTGAATGTTAATGTTTCTACACAACTGATATAAAAATCAAGTTTTCTGATCAGTAGTTTGTATAAATAGTGGTTTCGCTGTAGTATATTATAGTAGATTATGTCTAGTATAGTGGCTAATCCCTAGTCTAGCTAGGCTTACCACCGAGCTCTTGATTTATCGATGAACACGACCTCTGTCTACAGCCTCTCAAGATGGTCGGTTTATAGTCCACCTCAACATATTCAAGCACTCAACCGGGCGCCAAATATAATTCCGATTACAATCTAAAAAGAAATTATACATATATTTGTGTGTGTGTGTGTGTGTGTGTGTGTGTAATACTGTAGGGGGTGTGGTGCTGTAGATATGGGGTTGTCAGTCTTATCTTAGCAGTATCCCCAAGAGGCCTCGCCAACTTATCTCTGTTCTCTCCTGATCTTTATTCATTTACTGCTCCTAGCATCAAGAACCTCTCTTTATATTCCGGGTTTTACCACAGACTTACCTTGAAGATTCAGCTATTGATGGACAACGGTGTAGTGCAGACCCAAAAATATATATCCTTTCTAATATGAGAAAATTATGCAGATATCCGATTGGACGAACCATCTATTTTTGTCTGGAACTTCGCGGAACAATGTCTCGTCATTTTACTGGAACACTTTGATGACTTCGGATGAGTGGTGAGATTTGATCCGACATCTCACGAAACCAGATTTGGGAAACGTGTTAATTATTTGAAGGTGCTTGTATAAAAGTCAGCTATCGATGGAAGATATATACATGGTTCGGCCATGATACCTTATCAAAACTAGGTACATTTTTTACTTTTGATGAGGCTTCAGATTCCAAAAATTCCAGTCTTTATCAGGTCTTTAAATCAAGCACAGAATTATCCGATCAATGGCAAAATTGATAATGAAGTCATCTCCTCTACTTATTCCAACATTTTTTATTTATTAAAACACATCCAGCATAAAATCCACACTCCCCGCAATAAACAAATATATACCTTTCATACCTGCCTGCCTTCCATTATCACCTCACTTTCTTTATGAGAGCTCTCTCCACATCCTTCGTCATCTTCTGCCACCCTTACCTTAATGGGTGGTCAAATCTTCCCTAAACCCCCCCTTTTTCTCAAACTTACCCCTAACCACAAGATTCAGAAATGATTGCACATGCGTGAGGCATAGTTCTTATCGGTAAGCCCAATTTCTTCGAGCGGGGAGGGAGGGGAGAGAGAGAGAGAGAGAGAGAGGGTGAGAGAGAGAGAGATCTACTATATATTTGTCAAATACCACTCACTCACTCACTGACCTATCATCGCCCAGCCCAAGCAAAATTTTGAAATTTTGCATGGACACTCCCTTTAAGATGTAAACACTCACTAAGAAAGGATTTTTCGATGTTTAACTTTTTAAGTACTTTTAGAGGGGTTTGAGTAAGTTAGAGCAGGCAAGCCTAGGCAGCATGCGTTGCTAGGACGATAACAGGTCAGCTGTTACCGTACTGTATCTATTTCATAATATTATTTTTATGTACGGTTCATTTCTACTATGATGGCAGACCTTGAATGAACAGAAAAAAACTGAGATTTTGTCCCTCGTAGAGTTGATGCTATATCGGTGATGGTCCATCCGAAGTAATAATATCCCGAACCCTTGCACCTCCTCACCCATGAGCATCCCCAGTCAGAACACTTCTTGGTAATGCTCGCAAATATAATGGCTGTTTCCAAATCACATCTTCGAAACATAAATTTTAACTTACATTTATTATTGAGAACGAATTTTAACATGTACTGGTTAAAATGCTGTTACTGCTAACCTATAGATAACGGGGTATCTATAAGTTATCTGTTTCTTGACACTAGTCCCTAGCACCCCAGTGGTAAGGAACATTATACTTCGATTACTTATCAATTAATGAATAACTTATAGTATGACGTGAACCGTTCTATAACCAATTGCACAAAAATTACGTATTTTTTTTTGTTTAACGGCGTATCAACATTAGTGCTAAAATTATGTAGCAGCGTTAATTTTGACGATACATTATTTAACGCAATAAATAACTAATTTTCTTCAGGGACGAAACACGGATATTCAGCTAGTGTATAATGTAAGTGACCGCAGAAATCTGAAATTTCAAAACAAGGCTGTAAGTATAAAGATGGAGAGGTAGAGAAATAGGAGAGGTTTTATTGAATCGGATGTAGAGCTGGATACGGGCCAGGAACCTGAACTCTAGGGTTGTTGTGCTCAGAGAATCGAGCTTTCAAACAACTAAAGCACAGGGTGGAAATCAATTCAAACCGGAAGGGTTAACTTCTTCACCTTTACATAAACCATTTGCATTTCAGCTTCGTTTGCATCTCATTTCTCTTGAAGGACACGCCTAATCCCTCATGGAACTTGAAAACCTTGTTGAAAACTAGGAGTAACTTCTGGTGTATGCTTTAGCACACTGAATATCCACTCCGATGTAATATATACACTAATAATATGCATTTTAACATATTTAAAATCTGCTGTAATCATAAAGGCTCTGATTAAAGACTAACATTAATGGCAAAACGTTGGCATTTCATGTCTCTTGAAGGACACGCCTAATCCCTCATGGAACTTGAAAACCTTGTTGAAAGGGTTGGAGTAACTTCTGGTGTATGCTTTAGAACACTGAATATCCACTCCGATGTAATATATACACTAATAATATGCATTTTAACATATTTAAAATCTGCTGTAATCATAAAGGCTCTGATTAAAGACTAACATTAATGGCAAAACGTTGGCATTTCATGTCTCTTGAAGGACACGCCTAATCCCTCATGGAACTTGAAAACCTTGTTGAAAGGGTTGGAGTAACTTCTGGTGTATGCTTTAGAACACTGAATATCCACTCCGATGTAATATATACACTAATAATATGCATTTTAACATATTTAAAATCTGCTGTAATCATAAAGGCTCTGATTAAAGACTAACATTAATGGCAAACGTTTGCATTCCATTTCTCTTGAAGGACAGGCCTAATCCCTCATGGAACTTGAAACCCTTGTTGAAAGGGTTGGAGTAACTTCTGGTGTATGCTTTAGCACACTGAATATCCATTCCGATGTAATATATACACTAATAATATGCATTTTAACATATTTAAAATCTGCTGTCATCATAAAGGCTCTGATTAAAGACTAACATTAATGGCAAAACGTTGGCATTTCATTTCTCTTGAAGGACAGGCCTAATCCCTCATGGAACTTGAAAACCTTGTTGAAAGGGTTGGAGTAACTTCTGGTGGATGCTTTAGCACACTGAATATCCACTCCGATGTAATATATACACTAATAATATGCATTTTAAAATATTTAAAATCTGCTGTCATCATAAAGGCTCTGATTAAAGACTAACATTAATGGCAAAACGTTGGCATTTCATTTCTCTTGAAGGACACGCCTAATCCCTCATGGAACATGAAAACCTTGTTGAAAGGGTTGGAGTAACTTCTGGTGTATGCTTTAGCACACTGAATATCCACTCCGATGTAATATATACACTAATAATATGCATTTTAACATATTTAAAATCTGCTGTCATCATAAAGGCTCTGATTAAAGACTAACATTAATGGCAAAACGTTGGCATTTCATTTCTCTTGAAGGACACGCCTAATCCCTCATGGAACTTGAAAACCTTGTTGAAAGGGTTGGAGTAACTTCTGGTGTATGCTTTAGCACACTGAATATCCACTCCGATGTAATATATACACTAATAATATGCATTTTAACATATTTAAAATCTGCTGTCATCATAAAGGCTCTGATTAAAGACTAACATTAATGGCAAAACGTTGGCATTTCATTTCTCTTGAAGGACACGCCTAATCCCTCATGGAACTTGAAAACCTTATTGAAAACTAAGAGTAACTTCTGGTGTATGCTTTAGCACACTGAATATCCACTCCGATGTAATATATACACTAATAATATGCATTTTAACATATTTAAAATCTGCTGTAATCATAAAGGCTCTGATTAAAGACTAACATTAATGGCAAAACGTTGGCATTTCATTTCTCTTGAAGGACAGGCCTAATCCCTCATGGAACATGAAAACCTTGTTGAAAGGGTTGGAGTAACTTCTGGTGTATGCTTTAGCACACTGAATATCCACTCCGATGTAATATATACACTAATAATATGCATTTTAACATATTTAAAATCTGCTGTAATCATAAAGGCTCTGATTAAAGACTAACATTAATGGCAAAACGTTGGCATTTCATTTCTCTTGAAGGACACGCCTAATCCCTCATGGAACTTGAAAACCTTGTTGAAAGGGTTGGAGTAACTTCTGGTGGATGCTTTAGCACACTGAATATCCACTCCGATGTAATATATACACTAATAATATGCATTTTAAAATATTTAAAATCTGCTGTCATCATAAAGGCTCTGATTAAAGACTAACATTAATGGCAAAACGTTGGCATTTCATTTCTCTTGAAGGACAGGCCTAATCCCTCATGGAACTTGAAAACCTTGTTGAAAGGGTTGGAGTAACTTCTGGTGTATGCTTTAGCACACTGAATATCCATTCCGATGTAATATATACACTAATAATATGCATTTTAACATATTTAAAATCTGCTGTCATCATAAAGGCTCTGATTAAAGACTAACATTAATGGCAAAACGTTGGCATTTCATTTCTCTTGAAGGACAGGCCTAATCCCTCATGGAACATGAAAACCTTGTTGAAAGGGTTGGAGTAACTTCTGGTGGATGCTTTAGCACACTGAATATCCACTCCGATGTAATATATACACTATTAATATGCATTTTGACATATTTAAAATCTGCTGTCATCATAAAGGCTCTGATTAAAGACTAACATTAATGGCAAAACGTTGGCATTTCATTTCTCTTGAAGGACACGCCTAATCCCTCATGGAACATGAAAACCTTGTTGAAAGGGTTGGAGTAACTTCTGGTGTATGCTTTAGCACACTGAATATCCACTCCGATGTAATATATACACTAATAATATGCATTTTAAAATATTTAAAATCTGCTGTAATCATAAAGGCTCTGATTAAAGACTAACATTAATGGCAAAACGTTGGCATTTCATTTCTCTTGAAGGACACGCCTAATCCCTCATGGAACATGAAAACCTTGTTGAAAGGGTTGGAGTAACTTCTGGTGTATGCTTTAGCACACTGAATATCCACTCCGATGTAATATATACACTAATAATATGCATTTTAACATATTTAAAATCTGCTGTAATCATAAAGGCTCTGATTAAAGACTAACATTAATGGCAAAACGTTGGCATTTCATTTCTCTTGAAGGACACGCCTAATCCCTCATGGAACATGAAAACCTTGTTGAAAGGGTTGGAGTAACTTCTGGTGTATGCTTTAGCACACTGAATATCCACTCCGATGTAATATATACACTAATAATATGCATTTTGACATATTTAAAATCTGCTGTAATCATAAAGGCTCTGATTAAAGACTAACATTAATGGCAAAACGTTGGCATTTATAAAAACTCATTTTTATTTTTTTAAACTATGTCGATCAATGCCAGGATTTTTCTGCTCTAACTATTCTCCACGGTCAACTTTCCTTCTGAAAATCAATAATTGAGATTAGAGACAAATTCATGGTCCGTTTAGAGAATTTAGTTTAGAAATCATTGTCAAATCAGAACGGCTTATAATTCTTTTAACATAGAAAAAAGGAAAAAGACCAACTCCTATAAGAAGCAGAAAGAGAGAGAGAGAAAGGGGAAAATGTATAAATCTTAAGAAAAAACATGTTACAAGAGGGAAAGATGAATCGGAGCGTAAGAAAGAAAACCAGTAACGATCTGAAGGACCCGAGATTAGAAAAAACTAAAAGAAAAGCCATCGTTTAGTCCTTCCAAAGAAGGACCTTGTATTTCTTTCTCCAGAAGGAAGGACATCCTTCCCTCTTTTTCATACATGTTACAACACCATATGGTAGTGATTTCCAATATATTTTCTGCATATTATTTATTATTAAAATTTGTGTTTCATTAGGTAAATGGAACTGTAGAAGCTTACTGGATATATATATGTTCATTTTCATTATACATATATAAATATATATATATATATATATATATATATATATATATATATATATATATATATAATTGTCATTAGGATTTTCTCAGCCCTTCTGTCTCAATTTTAACTCACTGAAAAAAATGTAGTATCATTATCTCTCTTGACCGAACCCCGAAAATGATAATATATTCCTATTTGTATACCGGAGGTAAAGGAAACCATGTCCATTGTTTTCTTAAGTTGGCCTAACAACATATTCTTAACCCTTAAGTAGGGAGGTGGTTTACCCTAACGTAAGTAGGGAGGTGGTTTACCCTAACGTAAGTAGGGAGGTGGTTTACCCTAACGTAAGTAGGGAGGTGGTTTACCCTAACGTAAGTAGGGAGGTGGTCTACCCTAACGTAAGTAGGGAGGTGGTTTACCCTAACGTAAGTAGGGAGGTGGTTTACCCTAACGTAAGTAGGGAGGTGGTTTACCCTAACGTAAGTAGGGAGGTGGTTTACCCTAACGTAAGTAGGGAGGTGGTCTACCCTAACGTAAGTAGGGAGGTGGTTTACCCTAACGTAAGTAGGGAGGTGGTCTACCCTAACGTAAGTAGGGAGGTGGTTTACCCTAACGTAAGTAGGGAGGTAGTTTACCCTAACGCAAGTAGGGAGGTGGTCTACCCTAACGTAAGTAGGGAGGTGGTTTACCCTAACGTAAGTAGGGAGGTGGTCTACCCTAACGTAAGTAGGGAGGTGGTTTACCCTAACGTAAGTAGGGAGGTGGTTTACCCTAACGTAAGTAGGGAGGTGGTCTACCCTAACGTAAGTAGAGAGGTGACGTACCCTAACGTAAGTAGGTAGGTGGTTTACCCTAACGTAAGTAGGGAGGTGGTTTACCCTAACGTAAGTAGGGAGGTGGTTTACCCTAACGTAAGTAGGGAGGTGGTCTACCCTAACGTAAGTAGGGAGGTGGTTTACCCTAACGTAAGAAGGGAGGTGGTCTACCCTAACGTAAGTAGGGAGGTGGTTTACCCTAACGTAAGTAGGGAGGTGGTTTACCCTAACGTAAGTAGGGAGGTGGTTTACCCTAACGTAAGTAGGGAGGTGGTTTACCCTAACGTAAGAAGGGAGGTGGTCTACCCTAACGTAAGTAGGGAGGTGGTTTACCCTAACGTAAGTAGGGAGGTGGTTTACCCTAACGTAAGTAGGGAGGTGGTTTACCCTAACGTAAGTAGGGAGGTGGTCTACCCTAACGTAAGTAGGGAGGTGGTTTACCCTAACGTAAGTAGGGAGGTGGTCTACCCTAACGTAAGTAGGGAGGTGGTTTACCCTAACGTAAGAAGGGAGGTGGTCTACCCTAACGTAAGTAGGGAGGTGGTTTACCCTAACGTAAGTAGGGAGGTGGTTTACCCTAACGTAATTAGGGAGGTGTTTTACCCTAACGTAAGTAGGGAGGTGGTCTACCCTAACGTAAGTAGGGAGGTGGTTTACCCTAACGTAAGTAGGGAGGTGGTCTACCCTAACGTAAGTAGGGAGGTGGTTTACCCTAACGTAAGTAGGGAGGTGGTTCACCCTAATGTAAGTAGGGAGGTGGTTTACCCTAACGTAAGTAGGGAGGTGGTCTACCCTAACGTAAGTAGGGAGGTGGTTTACCCTAACGTAAGTAGGGAGGTGATGTACCCTAACGTAAGTAGGTAGGTGGTTTACCCTAACGTAAGTAGGGAGGTGGTTTACCCTAACGTAAGTAGGGAGGTGGTTTACCCTAACGTAAGAAGGGAGGTGGTTTACCCTAACGTAAGTAGGGAGGTGGTTTACCCTAACGTAAGTAGGGAGGTGGTTTACCCTAACGTAAGTAGGGAGGTGGTTTACCCTAACGTAAGTAGGGAGGTGGTTCACCCTAACGTAAGTAGGGAGGTGGTTTACCCTAACGTAAGTAGGGAGGTGGTTTACCCTAACGTAAGTAGGGAGGTGGTCTACCCTAACGTAAGTAGGGAGGTGGTTTACCCTAACGTAAGTAGGGAGGTGGTTTACCCTAACGTAAGTAGGGAGGTGGTTTTCTCTAACGTAAGTAGGGAGGTGGTTTACCCTAACGTAAGTAGAGAGGTGACGTACCCTAACGTAAGTAGGTAGGTGGTTTACCCTAACGTAAGTAGGGAGGTGGTTTACCCTAACGTAAGTAGGGAGGTGGTTTACCCTAACGTAAGTAGGGAGGTGGTCTACCCTAACGTAAGTAGGGAGGTGGTTTACCCTAACGTAAGAAGGGAGGTGGTCTACCCTAACGTAAGTAGGGAGGTGGTTTACCCTAACGTAAGTAGGGAGGTGGTTTACCCTAACGTAAGTAGGGAGGTGGTTTACCCTAACGTAAGTAGGGAGGTGGTCTACCCTAACGTAAGTAGGGAGGTGGTTTACCCTAACGTAAGTAGGGAGGTGGTTTACCCTAACGTAAGTAGGGAGGTGGTCTACCCTAACGTAAGTAGAGAGGTGACGTACCCTAACGTAAGTAGGGAGGTGGTTTACCCTAATGTAAGTAGGGAGGTGGTTTACCCTAACGTAAGTAGGGAGGTGGTCTACCCTAACGTAAGTAGGGAGGTGGTTTACCCTAACGTAAGTAGGGAGGTGGTTTACCCTAACGTAAGTAGGGAGGTGGTTTACCCTAACGTAAGTAGGGAGGTGGTTTACCCTAACGTAAGTAGGGAGGTGGTTTACCCTAACGTAAGTAGGGAGGTGGTTTACCCTAACGTAAGTAGGGAGGTGGTTTACCCTAACGTAAGTAGGGAGGTGGTTTACCCTAACGTAAGTAGGGAGGTGGTTCACCCTAACGTAAGTAGGGAGGTGGTTTACCCTAACGTAAGTAGGGAGGTGGTTTACCCTAACGTAAGTAGGGAGGTGGTCTACCCTAACGTAAGTAGGGAGGTGGTTTTCTCTAACGTAAGTAGGGAGGTGGTTTACCCTAACGTAAGTAGGGAGGTGGTTTACCCTAACGTAAGTAGGGAGGTGGTTTACCCTAACGTAAGTAGGGAGGTGGTTTACCCTAACGTAAGTAGGGAGGTGGTCTACCCTAACGTAAGTAGGGAGGTGGTTTACCCTAACGTAAGTAGGGAGGTGATGTACCCGAACGTAAGTAGGGAGGTGGTCTACCCTAACGTAAGTAGGGAGGTGGTTTACCCTAACGTAAGTAGGGAGGTGATGTACCCTAACGTAAGTAGAGAGGTGGTTTACCCTAACGTAAGTAGGGAGGTGGTTTACCCTAACGTAAGTAGGGAGGTGGTCTACCCTAACGTAAGTAGAGAGGTGGTTTACCCTAACGTAAGTAGGGAGGTGGTTTACCCTAACGTAAGTAGGGAGGTGGTCTACCCTAACGTAAGTAGGGAGGTGGTTTACCCTAACGTAAGTAGGGAGGTGGTTTACCCTAACGTAAGTAGGGAGGTGGTTTACCCTAACGTAAGTAGGGAGGTGGTTTACCCTAACGTAAGTAGGGAGGTGGTCTACCCTAACGTAAGTAGGGAGGTGGTTTACCCTAACGTAAGTAGGGAGGTGGTTTACCCTAACGTAAGTAGGGAGGTGGTTTACCCAAACGTAAGTAGGGAGGTAGTTTACCCTAATGTAAGTAGGGAGGTGGTGTACCCTAACGTAAGTAGGGAGGTGGTCTACCCTAACGAAAGTAGGGAGGTGGTTTACCCTAACGTAAGTAGGGAGGTGATGTACCCTAACGTAAGTAGGTAGGTGGTTTACCCTAACGTAAGTAGGGAGGTGGTTTACCCTAACGTAAGTAGGGAGGTGGTATACCCTAACGTAAGTAGGGAGGTGGTTTACCCTAACGTAAGTAGGGAGGTGGTTTACCCTAACGTAAGTAGGGAGGTGGTTTACCCTAACGTAAGTAGGGAGGTGGTTTACCCTAATGTAAGTAGGGAGGTGGTTTACCCTAACGTAAGTAGGGAGGTGGTTTACCCTAACGTAAGTAGGAAGGTGGTTTACCCTAACGTAAGTAGGGAGGTGGTCTACCCTAACGTAAGTAGGGACGTGGTTTACCCTAACGTAAGTAGGGAGGTGGTTTACCCTAACGTAAGTAGGGAGATGGTTTTCCCTAACGTAAGTAGGGAGGTGGTTTACCCTAACGTAAGTAGGGAGGTGGTTTACCCTAACGTAAGTAGGGAGGTGGTTTACCCTAACGTAAGTAGGGAGGTGGTTTACCCTAACGTAAGTAGGGAGGTGGTCTACCCTAACGTAAGTAGGGAGGTGGTTTACCCTAACGTAAGTAGGGAGGTGATGTACACTAACGTAAGTAGGGAGGTGGTTTACCCTAACGTAAGTAGGGAGGTGGTTTACCCTAACGTAAGTAGGGAGGTGGTCTACCCTAACGTAAGTAGAGAGTGAATGAATGAATGAAAAGTTTTATTCTTATTCCGGGACAGAAGTCCCATAGGAATAATTTTGAAATTACAAAATAATTTTGAATTTTACGTATAAACTTATACTTATTTTAAGTATCAGTATATAGTGTACAGCTTCAATATAGACTAGGGGTTGGGTAAAACTTGGAGGGATAGAAGGTGGTGGAAGAGTCGGGATTTAAAGGTTTCAAGGTTGGTAGAATGGCGGACAGACAGAGGTAAGGAATTCCATAGCGAGGTGGCACGGGAGACGAATGATTTTTCGAATATTGCTGTTCGGTGGGAAGGAATATAAAGATCGGAAGGACGAGATCGGGTGTTACGGGAGTGAACCGAGGATTTAAATTTAAGAAGTTGAAAAATATAAGAAGGTCTACGGGATTGAATGACTTGGTAAAGGACTGAGCCGAGGAAGTACTGACGACGATAAAGACTGAATAGCCAATTTAGCTCCTGGTAGAAATGTGATATGTGGGAGTCTCTGGGGATCCCGAGGATAAAACGAATGAAACAGTTCATGAGGCGTTTGAGTTTTGCCTCGAGATCGCCAGAAAGTCCACCGTACACCAAACAACCATAGTCAAATTGGGGGAATAATAGGGAAGTTACGAGGAGTTGACGGGTCTTTGTTGGCAGGAGATGGCGGGAGAGGTTGAGCTGTCTCAGGATAAATATGGACCGACGGGAAATTTGGGAAATATGATTTTTCCAGGAAAGGTTCTGATCAAATATGATCCCAAGATTTTTAACTGATTTACAATATTTTATAGGGATGCTGTTAAGGTAAAGGGCTGGAAAAGAAGAGAGGTGGTTTACCCTAACGTAAGTAGGGAGGTGGTCTACCCTAACGTAAGTAGGGAGGTGGTTTACCCTAACGTAAGTAGGGAGGTGGTTTACCCTAACGTAAGTAGGGAGGTGATTTACCCTAACGTAAGTAGGGAGGTGGTTTACCCTAACGTAAGTAGAGAGGTGGTTTACCCTAACGTAAGTAGGGAGGTGGTGTACCCTAACGTAAGTAGGGAGGTGGTCTACCCTAACGTAAGTAGGGAGGTGGTTTACCCTAACGTAAGTAGGGAGGTGGTTTACCCTAACGTAAGTAGGGAGGTGGTTTACCCTAACGTAAGTAGGGAGGTGGTCTACCCTAACGTAAGTAGGGAGGTGGTTTACCCTAACGTAAGTAGGGAGGTGATGTACCCTAACGTAAGTAGGTAGGTGGTTTACCCTAACGTAAGTAGGGAGGTGGTCTACCCTAACGTAAGTAGGGAGGTGGTTTACCCTAACGTAAGTAGGGAGGTGATGTACCCTAACGTAAGTAGGTAGGTGGTTTACCCTATCGTAAGTAGGGAGGTGATGTACCGTAACGTAAGTAGGTAGGTGGTTTACCCTAACGTAAGTAGGGAGGTGGTTTACCCTAACGTAAGTAGGTAGATGGGGTGCTCACAACACCCCAATGAAAAAAAATCACCCCTCAAAAAGGGGGTTTTAGAATAAGCAACTTCTTTATTATTTTACTATTTTCAACCTATTACCAATATTATATAACCAAATAATTAATGAAAATGCTAAAGTATGGTATCTTCTTAAATAATAAAATTGTAATAGTTTTTCTTTATTTGTAATTTTTTTTTTATTCAGTTATCAAAAATATGGCTTTGTTAAATAATGAAAAATTCTTAATCAAGTTAAAATTGTTTATTACGGGATAGAAGAAGACAAATCAAGTACTTATTTTAAAAAAAAATTTTTGCAATGTATACAAATTTAATCTGTAAAATACTTTATATTGCTAACTCTAAACCTGCAAAATAAATTTGTGGTTAAGTCAGTTTAAGCCCAATATCTCTTAAGAACTCGACCCTCACCAGAGTTGGTACTAGGATTATTTACTACATGTATTGCCTGAGAGTCAATGCCAGCTATATTCATATACATATATAAATGAAAAAAAAAAAAAAACATAAAAACATGGGTAATATATAGTTAGAAAACCAATATGCTATAGCAGCGCTTAGATTAGAGGTACAGATATAAGCATAACAAGATGGACTTACCGATGAGAAGATTGAGAACTATGCCTCACAGATGCGGGATCATTTCTGACTGTTGATACAAGGAAACTTAGGGGAAAGGAGTTGGTGAGGGGGGGGGGGGTCTTGACCACACAATGAGTTGGCAGCTACATTAGGGACGAAAGAAAGAGCGGCGTCGTAAAGTCAGATGTCATAAAATTTTGTGTTAATGGAATTGCCATCATGAACGGTCAATGATCTCCTCTCAATAAAATCGTGTCCGGTTTCATTAGAGGTAAAAGTCACCTGGTGAAGAAGTTGGTTTTTTTTTACAATCAATACTTACAATTACCTATCAATACCAATAATAATGTGAAAAACTTTTCTTTAAACTGTTTCTATAAGTAAAGAAGAAACATATTTTAATAGTTGAAAGTTATGGAAAATTGGCTCACCTCAACAATTATAACTATGTGACATGATGTCCTTTACAGATATATATATTTTATAATCGGAGAGCTGGCAACGCACTTATTATGAAGTGTTTTATGCACTCTGAAATTTTGCTATAATGTACCTCTCGGGTAGATAAGAAGGTAAATATGTGTTTCCTGGACATACCTTGGAATACCAGGTGCGCATAGGGGAAAGGTGCAAAACAATATTGTCCAAAAATAGTGTTTTATTCAGAATCCAACTATTATTAATGAAAAAAAATTGCAAATTAAGGCAATTTTAAATTTAATAATAAATAAGGCAGGCACTTTCAAGGGGGTTAAAATGTAAATTTAAAAAAAAAAATCAAAGTACCTTGTTTTTATTTTAATATTAAATTAAATATTTATTCACGCTGCGATTTAAACAGCGTCTTCAATAAACATATTTGAAAATAATTGCAAAAGGGCAGACAGTTTTGTGGGGTTTAATTATCAGGAAACATAAAAATAAATGTTGCCTATGATAGACTGCATTACACTGCGCGTAACCGTAAGAGTGTATGAGATGCCCGCGCAGTGTCGGTTGTTTTCTGTGCTCTCATTGGTTCTTGCTCACATGATCTTGTACAGCTGTTCCGGTTTTAATGGCAGCGCGAATAAAACTTTCATTTAATATCAGAATAAAAACAATTAAGTTTTTTTTTTTTTTTTTTTTTTTTTTTTTTTTTTTTTTTTTTTTTTTTTTTTTTTTTTACGTGTTATGCCCCTTAAAAGTGTCTGCAATATTTATTATTCATTGTAAATTGTATTAATTTTACATTAAATATAGTTGGCTTCTGAATAAAACTCTACAGTTGGGAAATAATTTTGTGTACCTTCCCCTATGTGCTGTACCTGGTGTTCCAAGGTATGTACAGGAAATACATATTTACCTTCTTATATATCCAAGATGTACATTATAGCAAAATTTCAAGGTGCATAAAACTCTTGATGAATCGTACGGTTTCTTGCTCTCGGACTAATATGTATTATTATGTGTCATAATAATTGTCATCCTGTGATCAAATATTATGCAAATCTATATATGTATATATATATAAAAATCACGCGTCTGTCTGTTTGTCCGTTTGTCTGTTTGTTCCTTATACAAATCCACACCGTTTGACCGAGTTTGACCAAACTTGGAATAATGGTAGGTCTTGATACAGGAAGTCTCGTGGGCTAAGTCAAAAATTTCTACGAGCTGTCTGTCTGTATGTTTGTTCCTTATACAAATCCACACCCTTCTTCCCATTTTGACCAAACTTGGCACACAGGTAGGTCGTGGTACGGGGAGTGTCATGGGCTGGGTCAAAAACGTCTATCAGCTGTCTGTCAGTATGTTTGTTCCTTATACAAATCTAACCGTTTGACCGATTTTGACCAAACTTGGAATAATGGTAGGTCTTGATACAGGAAGTCTCGTGGGCTAAGTCAAAAATTTCTACGAGCTGTCTGTCTGTATGTTTGTTCCTTATACATATCCACACCCTTCTTCCGATTTTGACCAAACTTGGCGCACAGGTAGGTCGTGATACGGGGAGTGTCATAGGCTAGGTCAAAAACGTCTACCAGCTGTCTGTCAGTATGTTTGTTCCTTATACAAATCCACACCGTTTGACCAATTTTGACCAAACGTGGCACTCAAGTAGGTCTTGACACGGGCAGAGTCATAGGCTAGGTTAAAATCGTCTATGACTGACAGTTCGGAGATCTCGTGTTCGAAACAATGAACTCAAATTGTTACAGATTTTAATATTAATTATTTGGTTTCCAATTTATTTTTGCTTTTATAGATGCAGAAAGTTGGTCTAGCATAGCACGCCGGGTAACAGCTAGTAAAAAATAAAAATCAAATTCTTTACTAAGAGCTGGCAGAAGATATGTCATTTGTAAAAAACAAAGCCAAGAAAAAAACAGCATATTTTCTTTGAGAAATACAACGGAATGCGGAAAGTGTGTTTTAACAATGATGGATATATTGCCCCAAGATCAGGCCACAAGGAACGATAAAAGCATTTCAACTTCTTCAAAAGTATTTGCGAAACCGAAGGTCTTTCTGATTTACCGCTCGCCATCTTTCATTTTCGCCATCTTTCCTTCTTCCTGTAAGGACGATTTCTCCTTTAATGGCCGACTCGCGGGAAGGAAATGGTGTAGGGAGGACCATAACTTCTTACAAAGGTTTAGCAGGATTTATTAGATTTCGGAATCCATTTCTGTTCTGCAGGTGGTCTGTTTTTGTTGCTTTGGTTGTAGGCGGACGTTTGAGATTTTTTTGTGCAAAATGTAATGTTTTTACAAGCAAAGAATTTAGCATTTTTCGTCGACTACATCGAGAAAAAAATCGTGTTTCTTCGATGCCCTCATCAACCCTTCTATTCCATATTCCCTGTATTACAGTTGTTTTAAAATAAAGTGTTAGTTTCTTTGTATGCCTTTTCGACCATTGACCGATTATGGAGGGAAAGAGTACGAAACAATTTCTTTCAATTCGATCGTGGCAAAGGAAGTGCAAATCACAGATCGCATATATGCTTCTAGAGCGCTGGTGAACTGCTTTTTAACCCCGCATATATGCGTATAAAACATAAGGGGCACTGATTTTCACGTCCGCATATATGCGTGTTGAGCAGTAGGAGTAATGCATTTCACGCCCACATTTATGCGCTCAAAGCGTTTGAAGGATTAGATCTATTAACTAGATTTAAAACTAATTACTGCTGAAGCTGATTGGGATTTCTGCGAAATATTTTTATATATATTTATTTCTTATTGGTTATTACATCCTGTATATAAATACATATATTCATACGATACAATATGAAGGTTCTGTGCAGAAGGCCTCCCAACTACATCCTCGATTAACGTCAAAAGGACGCTCAGATGACGTTGAGAGGTGCCTACAAGCTCCCTTCTGGTCCGACCAGTGGCTGGAGTCGAAGAGAGATTGGTGAGCCACAGACATTGACACACTTGAAGGAAGAGAAAGCCATTGCTAACACTTCACATGGTCACTGCAGCAGATCTCTGAGCCACTGTCTACTGAGTCACCTTGGTGGAGAGAATGAATGGGTGACGCTAGATAAGAAGAGGACATCAGGATTATGATGGGTGAAATGTTTGGCGTGATAACGTTGGAATCTGGATACTACAACATCTTTAACGAGTGGGATATTGAAGGCTTTATGGAGGTAGAAGGGAGCATTGAATATTGTTCTTAGAACATCGGAAAGGACTTAGGAATTCGTGATCTATGGGTTCTGAAACTTCAGATTTTCTAATCGACACTTCCGGACTACGTCATGAGGTCAACCTCATGAGCAGGTATCCTTCTTATGGAGGGAGGGAGGTACCACACTATAAACATTATGCATATATAAAGTTTAATGATAATTAGAGCCCGGAAGTTAGGCAAAATGCCTTTTTTATCTGAATGGATATATTGAAGAATCAGATAGAAATAAATATGTTGTCGTGTATTTAGGAAGTGTAGCGACAATTTTTATTTTGCCTTATTTGCCTATTTTGGCTTCCGTTGCCTATTTATGCCTTTTTTACTAGTTATGCAATTTTTTTCTGCGATTTAAACATTTCAAAAAGCACATATTGAATTTCCGTTCATCGAAGACAAAAAAGGTTGCACAAATTAAATTACAAATTGCCGTCACAAATATCAATTCGAAAGCTTATTTTCCCAAGCCATGGATTTAACCTCTGAAAATAACAGAGCCTTCCTTAGTAGAAGAAATGCACAAGCATAATGAATAGCAGGAAAGAGAGAGGATGAGAGAAGTACGTCTCCTTCCTCACACCCCTTTTGCTGTGACAATGGTGTAGTTACCTGGTATTCCGGATTTAGAAATAATAAGATAATGCAGAGGAAGTGTTGCCATGATGAAAAAAATTTTTTCAGAGAAGGTCTATAACAGTTGATACTTTGAAAAAGCATCTTGTTGTTGCTTGTAACAAGGGAAGTAATTCTCTTGAGAGTAAGTACAATAATTCTGTGATAAATCTATTTATATATATATATATATATATATATATATATATATATATATATATATATATATATATATATATATATCACGTGTCTGACTGTTTGTCCGTTTGTTCCTTATAAAAATCCACACATTTTGACCAAACTTGGAATACTGGTAGGTCTTGATCCGGGAAGTCTCCATGTTAAAATCGAAGGCCATGTTAAAATCGTCCCATAGAGCCATAGACTATGTTAAAATCGTTTATGACTCACAGTTCGGAGGTCACGGGTTCGAAACAATGAACGGGGTTCCTAATTTATTTTTGATTTTATAGAAGCAGAACGTAGGCTCAGCATGGCACGCCGGGTAACAGCTAGTTGGTAATAAAGAAATGAATGAGTATTTAAAATACATATTTTCATCATTAATGAGTAAGGTTCCTCTTTGCCTTCACTCCTAATAAATGCCTATTTTAATTACAGTACTGCCTATTTTCAGTATTTTAAGTGCCTTTTTGCCTGCCTATTTCAGCCAAAAATAAATGCCTAACTTCCGGGCTCTAATGATAATACATTTGTTAATTATTCTATAGTTAGGAATTAATGTAAAGCCTGATGGATACATATTTAAAACATAAAATAGGTAACAAAACAATAAGTACCTATTTTTATGTAATCAATATTTTTAACACCTACCTTTGCAATTTGAACGGTCTGAAACCTCTCCTCAACGTTTTGATGATATTTTTCTCAAAAACAAGACAAACCTTGAATATTCCACAGCTGATCATCGACCTTGTAAAATCTTCAGGTTTTTCCCTGATATTTTCCTTGTATCCCTCTATAAGCTATATTCCTATATAAAATGTCCTCTCCCCGGGATTTATGCCCGGGACATTTGCCAAACTCCGCCCAGGGATTTTGTCGACCCCCGAATATTGTGTTACTTCAACCCTTCCCCCAATATTATGATAATAGTCCTACAAGCCGACACGATTCTAAGCCCCTAAATCATCCCAAGTCCATCCTACTCCATTTCACATGAAATAGACCCATTAATATTAATAATTTCCCGGATAACAACCTTTCCACTTTTAGACTTGTTTAAAGTTCAATGGACCATTATGGAATAGTTCTCTCGTCATCAAAATTACTTGGATATTTTTCTTTAGTCTTATAGAAAACTTAAGTAAACTCTTAACTTAATTAAAAACTTTCTTTTATCAAATTCCGAAGTGCTTTGAGGTCCTACTCATGAAAGAAATTTTGAAAACCTTTAATACTGGTGTACGTTTTATTGAGCCTATCAACAGCAAAAATCTTATGACCACTTATATATATATTAATTTTAATTACCTTTATGTTCGTGATCTATGATAAATTAATAATGAGGAAGGTAAGAAAAGTTTGTTTTATGACTCCATTAGGAATAAATATTTAAATGACAGATAGTCACTATGAAATAAATTTTGGAAAATGGAGGATAACGAATTTCAAAATGGATGAATACCTCATTACTGGAAATGTATTTATTTTATGAATTATGGATAGGATACGCTATTTAGTTTTACCCCTTCGAACAAAAATAATAAACGAACGATAGAAATTGTGATTTATAAGTTTTTTTATCATGTATATAGTTTAAAATTTCCCCACCCCCAAACGTTTTGATATTTTAGCATTGGAGGAAGATTTCGGCCCTTAATACCTTGTCAAGAACCTATTATAATTAATCTGTCACTTATTTGTGTATTTCCAACTTGGACATTTTTCGTTACAACGATCGGATTTATTATAAAATGTCTTGCATTTAAAGATTTATTATTATTAACTACTGTATCATGACTTAAAACCATGAAGATTAGATAGTTAGCCGTCGAGGTGATAAGTAAAGTTTATAGGCTAATTCCGTCTATATTTCTAAACCCCATTCTTTTTACAAGCTCATAACCTATATGATTTTCCAAATAGCGAGGCCCGTCCCGGGCCCCCACGGCGCCCGGGGTCGGGACAACTGTACCCGGCTGTCCCTCCATGTGGTGGCCCTAATAACAAAAAGCAGAAATGTTCACATTAAGCAAAATTGGCTTCAAGAAAACATAATATTGACGTAGAAAATGTGACTATACAAGACATGAAAAAAGAAATGGTTGATACTATACGACAAATCTATAAAAAAAAAAAAAAGGCTTAGGAACTTACAGTTTCCTCGGCAAAAATGACTATTTTATGCAGAGATTTCTCCTATGTAACGGCTCTACCAAAAATTGCATACAAAGCGCCCACGTCGGAAATGTAATAACCTTTCGAACATACGTTTTACACTTACTACAATATCCTACATGATTTTGTGATATAAAAGAATGTATCCAAAATTTCGAAGAAAAGCGTACGCTTACCCCCTTGCTTGAAAAACGTTATGGATATGGCCAGTAAAATGGTTTTAATAGATTACCCACTGCAAACGGCCATACCACCGGTTCCCGTAGATCACCGAAGTTAAGCAATGTCGGGCGTGGTCAGAACCTGAATGGGTGACCGACCACGTGCTGTTAGTATTATAAGAGGGTGGCAACGTTGTTTTGCCATATAGATTATTTCTAATGAATATTTTGGTAGTCAAATAATAATCCCGTACCTCTTAAGGGATCTTGGTGCTTAATATTTCTGCAATATCCGTCTTGTCCCTTCCAGAACATTAGCGGACATTGGAGAATGCCTTAAGAATGGTGAGTATATGCAATGGTTTCAAGATTATTATTTCTTTTGCGAATCACGATTTCTTGCAAAGGACAATATGTGCATTGAATGTACTCTCCAGATGGTTCTGTATCAGGATTGAGGACAATAGGGTAATTGTCACTTTGTAATTTGTGCATATGTGATTTAAATAATTTCAACAATTCCTTCTGCTTCCAGCTCACTGACGATGCGCCTGGCGAACCGTGAATTGAGGTTAATGTAGCCTCAACGTGCATCCACGCGATTGGCAAGTGCATTTTCGGAGTCCGAGATGCTTAACTATTTCCGTTGCTCCGAACGATTTCATTTGGAAACATGAATTGAATGTTGCAATTAACTTCAAGAACAGGTTAGAAACCATATTCCAGGAACAGATATCCTGAGCCATGTTTCTCCTTTGAAAAGATCATATGTTAGAATTAAAATTTTTTTATTATGATTAAAGTACTAATATCGTTATTATAAAATGGGGATTAGCCGTAGAAGGTCAAGAATTTAGGTTTGTATGTATTTTTTAACACCAAATCTTAAAAAAAAAAAATTAAATATTTCGTCCAAAAAATAAAATAATAATTTTTGGGGTAGGCCACCCTTATCAATTAGGGATATGAAAATTAGTTTACTGCAAACCTACTGAATATACAAACAATATTTCATAAAAATCAGCCAAGCCGTTTCGGAGGAGTTCGGTCACAAACACTGTGACACGAGAATTTTATATATATATATATATATATATATATATATATATACATATATATATATATATATATATATATATATACATATATATATATATATATACATATATATATATATATATATATATATATATATATATACAAATTTGAACCACCATTATTTTCGTGATACATGGCTGCTGAAACATGAAATTTTCTACTCGGGACTTCCGGATTGCGTCATGAGGACAACGTTATAAGCGGGTTTCCTCCCTATGGAGGAGGGAGGAACAGTGCTAAAACGATATATTACGAGGAATCAGTCAAAATA
Organism: Gonocerus acuteangulatus; assembly: GCA_946811695.1. NCBI lineage: Eukaryota > Metazoa > Arthropoda > Insecta > Hemiptera > Coreidae > Gonocerus > Gonocerus acuteangulatus. The sequence continues at coordinate 3,092,241 of OX328130.1, forward strand.
TAAAACAAAACCATTAGTTTAAATCCATCGTAGCAAATAATTCTAAAGGACGAGTAAAACGCCGAAGATCCGTTGAGTATCTAAGGAGGAGCAATGAACCGGAACAAACATGGCTGAACAGTAAACAGGACTCAACCAATCACCCCAAGACTAGGAGGATCTTGAATATTCAAACAGCTAACAATTATTTCTTCATTTAGTCCAATTAGAAAGCGGCTAATCCCTAAAGCCCTATTCTAAGTCTAGTAGTACTAACAACTACTACATTTGTTAGTCTCAACAAGCCCCGGCTTCAAATGCCTTCAGATTCCTAATCGAAATAAGGATTCTTCTCAGATACTCATCTTCTCTTAAGGAAATTATTAAGATCCTTCTAGGAATATTGCAACATTTTCTTCTTCTTATAATTAGCACATTTATAACTTCCTTCATCTGAGCATTTTCCAAATGAACGGACTATTGCACGGTTCTATCTATGAACGGAACTATTGCACGGTTCTATCTATGAACGGAACTATTGCACGGTTCTATCTATGAACGGAACTATTGCACGGTTCTATCTATGAACGGAACTATTGCACGGTTCTATCTATGAACCGAACTATTGCACGGTTCTATCTATGAACGGAACTATTGCACGGTTCTATCTATGAACGGAACTATTGCACGGTTCTATATATGAACGGAACTATTGCACGGTTCTATATATGAACGGAACTATTGCACGGTTCTATCTATGAACGGAACTATTGCACGGTTCTATCTATGAACGGAACTATTGCACGGTTCTATCTATGAACGGAACTATTGCACGGTTCTATCTATGAACCGAACTATTGCACGGTTCTATCTATGAACGGAACTATTGAACGGTTCTATCTATGAAAGGAACTATTGCACGGTTCTATATATGAACGGAACTATTGCACGGTTCTATCTATGAACGGAACTATTGCACGGTTCTATCTATGAACGGAACTATTGCACGGTTCTATATATGAACGGAACTATTGCACGGTTCTATCTATGAACGGAACTATTGCACGGTTCTATATATGAACGGAACTATTGCACGGTTCTATCTATGAACGGAACTATTGCATTGTTCTATCTATGAACGGAACTATTGCACGGTTCTATCTATGAACGGAACTATTGCACGGTTCTATCTATGAACGGAACTATTGCACGGTTCTATATATGAACGGAACTATTGCACGGTTCTATATATGAACGGAACTATTGCACGGTTCTATCTATGAACGGAACTATTGCAAGGTTCTATCTATGAACGGAACTATTGCACGGTTCTATCTATGAACGGAACTATTGCACGGTTCTATCTATGAACGGAACTATTGCACGGTTCTATATATGAACGGAACTATTGCACGGTTCTATCTATGAACGGAACTATTGCACGGTTCTATCTATGAACGGAACTATTGCACGGTTCTATATATGAACGGAACTATTGCACGGTTCTATCTATGAACGGAACTATTGCACGGTTCTATCTATGAACGGAACTATTGCACGGTTCTATCTATGAACGGAACTATTGCACGGTTCTATCTATGAACGAAACTATTGCACGGTTCTATCTATGAACGGAACTATTGAACGGTTCTATCTATGAAAAGTCTGACCCATTTCATTAGACGAGATATCTGAGCCGTTTTTTACTCTCTCATAAATTTGAACCAGTTAAAAATAAACTTTAATAACAGTGCAATTTAGCGCTTATTAACTTCTTTCCTAGTTGAGAGAAACTTTTTTTCTTTAACGGATTCGCCTTTAGTGCATCAAAATACGTTATAGTGCAAAATTTGAAAACAATCGGTGCTGAGGACGCTCTCCTTCAGTTTTACCTAACCTTTTACACAGGTATTATAACGATCGGTGCTGAGGACACTCTCCTTCAGTTTTACCTAACCTTTTACACAGGTATTATAACAATCGGTGCTGAGGACGCTCTCCTTCAGTTTTACCTAACCTTTTACACAGGTATTATAACAATCGGTGCTGAGGACGCTCTCCTTCAGTTTTACCTAACCTTTTACACAGGTATTATAACAATCGGTGCTGAGGACACTCTCCTTCAGTTTTACCTAACCTTTTACACAGGTATTATAACAATCGGTGCTGAGGACGCTCTCCTTCAGTTTTACCTAACCTTTTACACAGGTATTATAACGATCGGTGCTGAGGACACTCTCCTTCAGTTTTACCTAACCTTTTACACAGGTATTATAACGATCGGTGCTGAGGACGCTCTCCTTCAGTTTTGCCTAACCTTTTACACAGGTATTATAACAACCGTTGCTGGGGACGCTCTCCTTCAGTTTTGCCTAACCTTTTACACAGGTATTATGACAACCGTTGCTGAGGACGCTCTCCTCCAGTTTTACCTAACCTTTTACACAGGTATTATGACAACCGTTGCTGAGGACGCTCTCCTTCAGTTTTACCTAACCTTTTACACAGGTATTATGACAACCGTTGCTGAGGACGCTCTCCTTCAGTTTTACCTAACCTTTTACTCAGGTATTATGACAATCGGTGCTGAGGACGCTCTCCTTCAGTTTTACCTAACCCTTTACACAGGTATTATGACAATCGGTGCTGAGGACGCTCTCCTTCAGTTTTACCTAACCTTTTACACAGGTATTATAACGATCGGTGCTGAGGACGCTCTCCTTCAGTTTTGCCTAACCTTTTACACAGGTATTATAACAACCGTTGCTGGGGACGCTCTCCTTCAGTTTTGCCTAACCTTTTACACAGGTATTATGACAATCGGTGCTGAGGACGCTCTCCTTCAGTTTTACCTAACCCTTTACACAGGTATTATGACAATCGGTGCTGAGGACGCTCTCCTTCAGTTTTACCTAACCCTTTACACAGGTATTATAACAATCGGTGCTGAGGACACTCTTCTTCAGTTTTGCCTAACCTTTTGCACAGGTATTATAACAATCGGTGCTGAGGACACTCTCCTTCAGTTTTGCCTAACCTTTTACACAGGTTTTATAACAATCGGTGCTGAGGACGCTCTCCTTCAGTTTTGCCTAACCTTTTACACAGGTATTATAACAATCGGTGCTGAGGACACTCTCCTTCAGTTTTGCCTAACCTTTTGCACAGGTTTTATAACAATCGGTGCTGAGGACACTCTCCTTCAGTTTTGCCTAACCTTTTACACAGGTATTATAACAATCGGTGCTGAGGACACTCTCCTTCAGTTTTACCTAACCCTGGGTCCGTATTTTCCGTCTATCTAGATTACGGATTGGACACACCTTACTAACACACTCTTATTTAATGACAAATAAAGAACAACCCATTTGCAGACTGTGTAACGTTCCAATGACAATAAAACACTTACTAAGGGAATGCAGAATACGAGGACAACTAAAATTACCTTACAACTTACAGGAACTACTGACCCCTTCATTAACGGTATATTAACATTTTTTAAACAACACAACCTACACACAGAAATTTAATTCCACGGAAAACTTTAGCCAGGAGCCTTTAGAAATATTATTTCGATTGTATAATAATAATCTGATTTCAATTAAGAATCACTAATTTTTGTTAAACGTCATAACAATAATAAAATAATAAATTATTATCAATTTTACTAGGCCATTAGTGTTATGTTATTTAATTATATCAACTATAGTGTAAATAAAAAATCTTTAAATAATGTTTTGTCCTTAATTCTGTACACAAATCTAATAAATATAGTTTTATGTTCTCTTAATACATTTCCTTTATTTAGTTTTATAACTTACTGATAATTGTGAACATATAAATTTGAATTTTTTAAATTTTAAATAGAGCAAATCACCGCCGTTGCCGAGTTCGTAAAAAAAAAAAAAGTTTCAGATTTTATTTTACTATTTTTCATGTGTTTACATTTTATAAAGGAAAATGACGCAGTTCCTGTGAGTCAGCCATTTCAGTTTATACACCGATATACCAGTCAAAGTGTTATAAACACCAGCCTTTTTAAGCACAATTCGCTCAATACCTTGTACAGAAAGACAAAATAAACAGAAGGGTTATGAATTTCAAACATTGCTGATATACAAAGCTGTGAATTCTGTTCAGGAGAGGATGTATTCATAATCTGACGAGGCTGGGAAATTTAGTAGGGAAAACTTTTAATTGAAAAGAGAAACCATGGTCTGCTTCAAACACCTTGACACCTCCAATTCAACCTTTTCACGGATTCATTATCTCGCCTTTAGCTTCCATTTTAAGGATGTTTTTATTAATAATTATACAAATTTTTATTTCAATGTGATGTTTTCACCTTTTGAAGATATGGGATAATTAAGTTTGAACTAATGAAGGAATTGTGAGGTATATTTATTATAATATATATATATATATATATATATATATATATATATATATATATAGATATATATATATCTATATATATATATATATAGATATATATATATATATATGTGTGTAAAGTTCTTTCACTGTAGCACTACTCGAATATCATGAAGACATGTGATCAGGGAGGCAGTGTGTCTACTCACATAGGAAGTGGATCCCATATGTTAAAACAGAGAAGAGGGTTATTGTTATAATGCATAATAATAGAGACCTATATAGTCTCTATAATAGAGACGGCGGGAGTGGTATGGGCGAGGGTACCTGTTCCTGGTTGAATGCTCTTCAATATAACTTCCTGGAGCTGAGGAAGAACTGGGCTGCGATGTTTCATCTTCCGACAAATCTCAAACACGTCAACTAAGAAATTTGACTAATATTCTAAAAGAACTGGAGAAGCTACCGCCCTTATTTTTTTATATTTAATTTTAGAGCTTCGCAACGACGGCGATTTGCTCTTTATAAAATACAACAAATACAGATTTATACAATAATAAAAACATATACAACCAAATACAACGAAAGAAAAGAAGCGACCGCCCTTATACGATATAGAGTGAGGTGGCTGCTGGAGAAGCCCACCGTCAGACAGTCACGGCTCTGTGCTGGCTGCTGGAGAAGCTCACCGTCAGACAGTCACGGCTCTGTGCTGGCTGCTGGAGAAGCTCACCGTCAGACAGTCACGGCTCTGTGCTGGCTGCTGGAGAAGCTCACCGTCAGACAGTCACGGCTCTGTGCTGGCTGCTAGAGAAGCCCACCGTCAGACAGTCACGGCTCTGTGCTGGCTGCTGGAGAAGCTCACCGTCAGCTAGTCACGGCTTCGTGCTGGCTGCTAGAGAAGCCCACCGTCAGCCAGTCACGGCTTCGTGCTGGCTGCTAGAGAAGCCCACCATCAGACAGTCACGGCTTTGTGCTGGCTGCTAGAGAAGCCCACCGTCAGACAGTCACGGCTTTGTGCTGGCTGCTAGAGAAGCCCACCGTCAGACAGTCACGGCTTTCTGCTGGCTGCTAGAGAAGCCCACCGTCAGACAGTCACGGCTCTGTGCTGGCTGCTGGAGAAGCGAACCGTCAGACAGTCACGGCTCTGTGCTGGCTGCTGGAGAAGCTCACCGTCAGCCAGTCACGGCTCTGTGCTGGCTGCTAGAGAAGCCCACCGTCAGCCAGTCATGGCTTCGTGCTGGCTGCTAGAGAAGCCCACCACCAGACAGTCACGGCTTTGTGCTGGCTGCTAGAGAAGCCCACCGTCAGACAGTCACGGCTTTGTGCTGGCTGCTAGAGAAGCCCACCGTCAGGCAGTCACGGCTCTGTGCTGGCTGCTGGAGAAGCTCACCGTCAGCCAGTCACGGCTTTGTGCTGGCTGCTAGAGAAGCCCACCGTCAGCCAGTCACGGCTTCGTGCTGGCTGCTGGAAAGGCCCATCGTCAAGTCAGTCACGGCTTTGTGCTGGCTGCTAGAGAAGCCCACCGTCAGCCAGTCAGGGCTTTGTGCTGGCTGCTAGAGAAGCCCACCGTCAGCCAGTCACGGCTTCGTGCTGGCTGCTAGAGAAGCCCACCGTCAGCCAGTCACGGCTTCGTGCTGGCTGCTAGAGAAGCCAACCGTCAGCCAGTCACGGCTTTGTGCTGGCTGCTAGAGAAGCCCACCGTCAGGCAGTCACGGCTCTGTGCTGGCTGCTGGAGAAGCCCATCGTCAGCCAGTCACGGCTTCGTGCTGGCTGCTGGAGAGGCCCATCGTCAAGTCAGTCACGGCTTTGTGCTGGCTGCTAGAGAAGCCCACCGTCAGCCGGTCAGGGCTTTGTGCTGGCTGCTAGAGAAGCCCACCGTCAGCCAGTCACGGCTTCGTGCTGGGTGCTAGAGAAGCCCACCGTCAGCCAGTCACGGCTTCGTGCTGGCTGCTAGAGAAGCCAACCGTCAGCCAGTCACGGCTCTGTGCTGGCTGCTAGAGTAGCCCACCGTCAGCCAGTCACGGCTTTGTGCTGGCTGCTAGAGAAGCCCACCGTCAGACAGTCACGGCTTTCTGCTGGCTGCTAGAGAAGCCCACCGTCAAACAGTCACGGCTCTGTGCTGGCTGCTGGAGAAGCCAACCGTCAGCCAGTCACGGCTTTGTGCTGGCTGCTAGAGAAGCCCACCGTCAGCCAGTCACGGCTTCGTGCTGGCTGCTAGAGAAGCCCACCGTCTGACAGTCATGGCTTCGTGCTGGCTGCTAGAGAAGCCAACCGTCAGCCAGTCACGGCTTCGTGCTGGCTGCTAGAGAAGCCCACCGTCAGCCAATCACGGCTTCGTGCTGGCTGCTAGAGAAGCCCACCGTCAGACAGTCACGGCTCTGTGCTGGCTGCTAGAGAAGCCCACCGTCAGCCAGTCACGGCTTCGTGCTGGCTGCTAGAGAAGCCCACCGTCCAGAAAGAGTTAATGTATGTGTTATAAACTTTTTAATTTAATTATTATTTACAGGTATGTGTTTCGGTTACCGCTAAATGATTGTTATTATTGTTGTTTGTTTATAATAATATATTTTATGAATTCTTTACAGAATAATAAAATCTAGTTATTGAAAGATTTAAGAAGAACTTGTTATCTATTGTTACAAATTAAATTACAAAGTTTACAAATTAAATAGGATGTATTATCTTCTGATCTCTGTCTAGAGTTAAAAAGGTCAGACGGCGCATAAACCTTTATTGCATCATTATGACAATAAGATGTTTTTAGTTGTTGACAGATCCTTGTTATCAGTTCGTATTAAAGCTTCACATTTCTCTATCTTTACCGTCTCTTGGTTTATTTTATATATTTCTTTATTTGATATTGTACACCTCCTATTTTCCACGGCAGTTTATGTATAGTTGTTTGTCGGTAATTGGCAATTAGTGTTTATAAAGCTTTACTCCTTTATATTTCTGTACAATTTATCTTCACATTTTCTTTTAATGTTTGACAGATTCTGGGCGTTCGTTATCTCGATAATGGTACATGTTAACAATATAATCATTTATTCTGCAAATACCATGTACATACATACTAAATGTAGGTTGGCTCACTTCCGCATTATGTATTTTTGTTTGAGCTCTCTACAGCTTGCCGCCATTTTATAATGCCAACAACACGTGGTCTGTCACCCATTCAGGAACTAAACAAGGCCAACGTTGCTTGACTTCGGTGATCAACGGAAACGGGTGCATTCAACGTGGTTGGTCACATTATGTAAGATTTTGTTAAAACAGGACATTATTATAATAATGTTTGCAGAAATGTTGCCTTAAATAAACTAAACTGACGCACATTTCGTTTCAAAGCGAAACATGAAAACATATAATTATACTGGCCAATTTGTCATGATATTATATTATATTTTACTTGTTTCAATGATTTATGAAATAGCTGTATATCGATAAAAGTTTACATAAATACATAATATGCTTTTACACCTGATAGAATTACATCCATAGATGATAGAGCTTTCAGTCCAGGGAGCATCTGCTTTTAGTTAGGGGATTAGAATAAGTACGGTAATTTCTGCAGGAATGTCTTTAATAACATAACAATTATGGTATATGCAAATAAAAAAAAAACCAAAAGACATATACGATTGTCTGCCAGTGTTGGGCAAAAATCTTTTACAAGACTGAATAAATCTGTTATTTCATTCTGAATACTGAATAATTTTTCATTTATTATTCAGTCAATTCAATAAATAACACAACTTTTTATTATTATTCATTATTGAATAAAATGATTTATTGAATAATTTTTTTTGTATAACAATTATTTCTTTAATGAACATTTTGAATGAATAAAAGTTATTTATTCAAATGAAAAAGTTTTGAGTGCAATTTTTCGTTAAATACAAGTCTTTAGTTTTAACTATCTTCTCTAAGCTAACTGACTAAGTTCATTAAAATCTTTTCTAAGCTAACTGACTAAGTTCATTAAAATCTTTTCTAAGCTAACTGACTAAGTTCATTAAAATCTTTTCTAAGCTAACTGACTAAGTTCATTAAAATCTTTTCTAAGCTAACTGACTAAGTTCATTAAAATCTTTTCTAAGCTAACTGACTAAGTTCATTAAAATCTTTTCTAAGCTAACTGACTAAGTTCAGTAAAATTTTTCTTATCTTTAATGAAAATTCTTTATTAAGTGATATTGTTTACTGAACTTATCTGAATCTGAGTTTGCTTTCATTAACCACACTATTTTAAATGTATAAAAATAGTGAAGGACGAATGAAAAATAATGAATTATTCATTAAAAAAAAATTGAATAATGAGCCAGTCCAGTTATTTATAGAATAAAAAATAAATCATTTGGTAGATGAATAATTTAACCAATGAATAAATTCTTATTCAATAAAAATGTATTTTAATGATTATTTTATTGACTAATTTTCTACTCTGCTGCCTGCCTAATCAACCATATAGCGCATTTGTATCATTTCCTACTCTGCTGCCTGCCCAATCAACCATATAGCGCATTTGTATCATTTCCTACTCTGCTGTCTGCCTAATCAACCATATAGCGCATTTGTATCATTTCCTACTCTGCTGTCTGCCTAATCAACCATATAGCGCATTTGTATCATTTCCTACTCTGCTGTCTGCCCAATCAACCATATAGCGCATTTGTATCATTTCCTACTCTGCTGTCTGCCCAATCAACCATATACCGCATTTGTATCATTTCCTACTCTGCTGCCTGCCTAATCAACCATATAGCGCATTTGTATCATTTCCTACTCTGCTGTCTGCCTAATCAACCATATAGCGCATTTGTATCATTTCCTACTCTGCTGTCAGCCCAATCAACCATATAGCGCATTTGTATCATTTCCTACTCTGCTGTCTGCCCAATCAACCATATACCGCATTTGTATCATTTCCTACTCTGCTGTCTGCCCAATCAACCATATAGCGCATTTGTATCATTTCCTACTCTGCTGCCTGCCTAATCAACCATATACCGCATTTGTATCATTTCCTACTCTGCTGCCTGCCCAATCAACCATATAGCGCATTTGTATCATTTCCTACTCTGCTGTCTGCCCAATCAACCATATAGCGCATTTGTATCATTTCCTACTCTGCTGTCTGCCCAATCAACCATATACCGCATTTGTATCATTTCCTACTCTGCTGTCTGCCCAATCAACCATATAGCGCATTTGTATCATTTCCTACTCTGCTGTCTGCCCAATCAACCATATAGCGCATTTGTATCATTTCCTACTCTGCTGTCTGCCCAATCAACCATATACCGCATTTGTATCATTTCCAACTCTGCTGCCTGCCTAATCAACCATATACCGCATTTGTATCATTTCCTACTCTGCTGTCTGCCCAATCAACCATATAGCGCATTTGTATCATTTCCTACTCTGCTGTCTGCCCAATCAACCATATACCGCATTTGTATCATTTCCTACTCTGCTGTCTGCCCAATCAACCATATAGCGCATTTGTATCATTTCCAACTCTGCTGCCTGCCTAATCAACCATATAGCGCATTTGTAACATATCTTGTTACGGGAATATCCTGTGGCCCCATCATACGCCCGATTCAACTCCTTGCGAATTCTTTTTATGGGGATTCCTCGACGATCGAGGACCACGAATCCAAACCACGAACGAAGACACTAGAAGATAAATACTTTAGTGAGCTAGAGTTTTGAAATCTGGTCCTCCAGCATATTAGTCCAGTGTTCTAACACAGAGCCAATCTCACCCCATATATATATATATATATATATATATGTATATATATATATATATATATATATATATATATATATATATATATATATATATATATTTAGAGGAATTAAAGAAGGATGTGCTGAAAGCCCTCGACCCATCAAGAAAAGGCCTCCAGCTCCGTAGAGTCATTAAGACCAGGAGCGGAGGAATAATAATAGAAACCGGGCGGGGAGAGGATAGGCGAAGAATCCTGGGTGACGTTGATTTACTCGCATTGAGGATAAATATTAAAGAAAGGCCAATGCTAAAACCCAGGATGATTGTACGCCACGCCCCGCGGACCGTGGAGGGTAAGAACCTGGACCTGCCTACCCTAATAGAATGTTTGAGGAGGCAAAACTTCGGTGGTGAAGTGGGTCTCAACACCGAGGTTAAACTGTTATATAGAACGGGCCAGAAGACTAGGGAGTCTTGTAATTTGGTTTTAGAAGTTAACCCTCGACTGAGGGCCCTACTACTTAATTCTGGTGGGGTATACCTCGGCAGCAACTTTTGCGTGGTTTGCGACCATGTTGAAACTAGCAGATCCTACAAGTGTCAAAGGTTTGGTCATATTTCTAGAACTTGTGCGCAGAAAGTTCATACTTGTGGCCACTGTGGAGCGAGTGGTCATTGCTATATAGAGTGCACCAAGAATAGTGACCCTCCTTGTTGTCCAAACTGTAAGAGAGCAGGTGTTAGGGACACCATGCATATAGCTAGTAGCAGGGTCTGTCCCACGTACCAAGCTGCCCTCGGACGCATTCGTGAAAGGACTGACTATGGATTTTAACTTCGAGATACGAATGTGTAGAACCTGTGGTCGGGGGTTCAGGAATCATAGAAGTCTAGGTCAGCACGTAACTCGTGCCCACCCGGAGTTACACAATAGAGCAATCCGTATTCCCACCATGCCCCGATGGAGTGAGGAAGAGTTGCGTCTCCTGGCACAACGTGAGGCAGAGTATAGATCAAGGGGGCACGTTATTACTAATGAAAGCCTTGTACATAGCCTGCTCGATAGAACAGCTGGGGCAACGCAACGGATGAGGCTTACTCCGCGATATCGGGAATTCCTTCGTGAGGCAATGAATGAGCGGAATAGAGAGGAGATTCGACAGCCTGCGCAAGTGGTAGAGGTGGTCGGTCCTAGTGGTAGAGAGCTTTTTTGTGACGTGGCTGCAGAGCAGGCGAGCGGCCTTCGTGGCCTTGATATAAATCTTGCGTCACTAGTCGAGGAGGCCAGAGAAGGGCTCGATGTCACGGACCGACTGTGCGAGTGGCTCCAGGCGCGCTTTCCCGAATGGGGTAATACCTCGTTCGAGAGAGGTGGACAGCCTGGGGGCCCACGACCCCTTCCATTTAATGCTAGACATCGCCGTCAGTTAGAGTACCAGCGCATACAGAAACTTTGGAAGGCTAATAGGAGTAGGGCAGTAAGGGATATATTGGAAGGAGGTCCTCTAGAGCGCAGGCATTCGTTGGACGAAATGGAAAATTACTGGCGCCCGATTATGGAGAGTCCCTCTCGGCCATTTGATCAGGAAGGTTTGCCACCGGGAGCTATAGAGATCACCACATTATGGACGCCGGTCGAAGTGGAGGAGATCCAAACGAATAAGATAGATAGATCCTCTGCACCAGGTCCGGATGGGCTGCGGGCCTCTGATTGGGAGTCTGTCCCCCCTAAGGCTCGGGCGGTGTTTTATAACCTATATTTACTAGGGGACAGGTTTATCCCTGAAATCCTTGGTGCAAGGACTGTCTTTATCCCCAAGAATAAGTTTCCAGAGACGCCTGGCGACTACAGACCAATCACTGTGGCGTCTGTAGCTCTCAGACAACTTCACAAGATATTGGCTGCACGTCTGAGAGCTTTGGATCTCCAAGAGACAGGCCAGAGGGCGTTCATAGCAGCCGACGGAACTGCGGAGAACAGTGTAGTCCTGGATGCGGTGCTCAGGGAGGCTCGGCGTTGTCGCCGTGAGGTACACTTGACCTTCCTGGACATTGCTAAGGCTTTCGATAGTATTAGTCACTCAGCTCTACGAGCCGCCATGATCCGCAAGGGCCTACCATCAGGATTCGTTGAATACGTGATGGGGGTGTACGGTGTAGGGTTTACCCGGATTACCGATGGTCGGAGGTGGACGGGCCCAATTGTAAGCGGAAGGGGGATTAGGCAGGGGGATCCTTTGTCTCCGTGCCTCTTCAACCTTGCGATGGATTGGGTCCTCCAGGCGGTTCCAAGCCAGGTGGGATATACTCTGGACGGAGTGAGGATTAACTATCTAGCCTTTGCCGATGACTTGGTCCTGGTGGCGTCCTCGGTGGCTGGCATGCGGGGTGCACTTGCAGCGGTTGGAGCAGCCATCGCCAAACTGGGGATGGAGCTCAGTCCTGGTAAGTGCTGTGCCCTTTCGCTGGTACCGGCTGGGCGTGTGACCAGGGTCAAGGTAGTTGAAGACGCACTGTTTACCGTTGGTGGAGCCCCGGTGAGGCAGATGCAGTTCCGTGACTCAGTCAAGTATCTGGGAGTCACTTACAGGAATCATGGAACCGAGAGGCCTGACGAGGAAATAGAAACGGGGCTTTTGAGAATTGGAAATGCTCCCCTCAAGCCGCAGCAGAGGTTGACCACCATTAGGTATCACCTTCTTCCGCGATACGTGCACAAGCTGGTTCTTGGTGGCTCCTCCCGCGAGGCATTAAGGAAGTTTGATATAAAGGCTAGAGCAGCGGTGAGGAGGTGGCTGAGATTGCCTAGGGATATACCAGTTGGATATTTCCATGCTTCGTGCACGGACGGAGGCTTGGGTGTGCCTTGCATGGGCGTCCTGGTGCCGGCTCTGACTATAGGCCGTCTGTCTAGAATGGAATGGTCTGGTCTGGCCGCGGCTAGGGCGGCTTATGGTTCGGCGGACGTGACCAAAAGGCTGCGGAGAGCGAGGGAGGCCCTGGCCAGGCAGGGCTTAATAGATGAAGACGCCTGGTGCCCTGAATTTAGGAAGCGCTGGTGGGCAGAAAGGCTCCATTCGTCCAACGACGGAGCAGGATTAAAGGAATCCTCTGCTAGTAAGGCCTCGACACGTTGGCTCAATGATGGAGCTGGAACCACTTCTGGGTGGGACTTCATCCAGTATGTTCGTACCCACATAAATGCTCTTCCGACCACCGTGAGAACGACAAGAGGCCGGCGTGGGGGCCGGATTCTTACCTGCAGGGCAGGTTGCCTTGTAGATGAGACGGGCACCCATGCTGTTCAGCAGTGCTATGTTTCACGGGGAGGTCGTTGTTTGAGGCACGATACTGTGGTGGATGTACTGGGTGAGGCCTTAGCCGGGAGGGGGTACGAGGTTCACCTCGAGACAGTCCTGAGAGCTGATGGCCGACGATGGAAACCCGACATAATTGTGGCGAAAGAGGGTAAGGTGACGATTGTGGACGCACAGATTGTTAATGGGAACTCCTCTGATCTGAACTCGCTGCACCGGTCAAAGTGTCGGAAGTATGGGCGACTTGGTGTCCGTTTGGCAGTGGGGCGAATATTTGGTGTGCCTGTGACCGGCGTGGAGGTAACGTCCTGTACATTGAGCTGGAGGGGTGTTTGGAGCGGTGCTTCTGCCAAGAGTTTAAGGCAGCTTGGTGTCCCGATGGGGGTACTAAGAAGCATTACCTTGCGTGTGTTAAAGGGCTCCTGCATCATCTTCAGTCGATGGAGGACACTCCTCGCCGTGGCGGGCCGTTGAGGATCGCGTTTTTTTTCCCCCGCTTAAGTTATTTATGTTCTTCTTGTTTTTGTTTTTTATTTTATTTATTTATTTATTTTTTTTTTATTTTTTTTTTTTTATTTTATTTTTTTTTTTTTTTTATTTATTTTTTTATTTTTTATTTTTTTTTTTTTTTATTTTTTTTTTTTTGTTTTTTTTTTTTTTTTTTTTAATTTGGGGGTGGGTATGTCTGTGGTTGGTAAATTTGACTGCACCGTTAATACCTCCATCGAGTGCTCTGGTCTAGTAGGTGAAGTGGTTCGGTACGCTGTATTATTTTCTTAATAGTATTTTGATCAGTTTTATTGTTAGTCTTTCTGCTCTGTTATTTTATTTATTTTTTTTTTAGTTTTATCTATCTGGTTATATCTGTAATTATTATATTAATTTCAGTTTTGTATTTTTATATATTATTATATTATGAGATATATTGATTTGTATGGCTTATTTTTTTTTTATTTTTATTATTTTGTTTGTATATTAATTTATTTTATTTATTTAATTATTTTTGTGCCTTCGTATATTATGCATGAAGTGATCTTAAACTGATGAGGACATATTATTAACTTAGGTCTTCCAGCAACTAGGCTTGTGTTGTTTTCAAGCCTAAATAACGAGGGTGAAGGAGACACCCAATTGTTAAGTTGACCAATTGTATTTGAGAATAATAGTAACAATTGTGTTTGTATTGTATCTCCTAATAAATAAAATAAAAATAAAAATATATATATATATATATATATATATACACATATGTATGTATGATAGCATTAAATATTTTCAAGTTTTATTTCATACCTTAATTCCGTTTAGCCACAAGCTGTTTAAATTGAAATAAAGAGAGGTTTTGTCGAAACTGTAAAAGAGAGACATTCATTTAGAAGAGCCATAGAAAAAAGATTCTATTTGTGTTTCTCGCTGTGAAACGATGCGAAACGTTTCAGCTATTTACTCACCGACCAAAGCTTCGGTCTTTCTCTTATTTAGCTCGCCTGGTTCTTTCCTTTGATTTAGGCTTCTGCTGTATGTCGGTCTCTTTTCTTAACCAATTCGCTGTTTCTTTAGAATCTCCGGTTCATGAATCGTTAAACATTATATTCAAAACGATTTGGAATATGAAATATAAAAAAATATTGTAAAATGATTTTTTTTTATAAATATATCCTTCAGTTTTAAGTTTTGCTCTTCTAACTTAATTACACAGGCACTCAAAAAAAAAAGTAATATTTTTCAAAGACACCATACATATATTCTTATGTATTTGATGCGCTGAATCCGAATCCGGAGCCCGTTTCATCCCAGCACGTCAGATTTAAGGGCATTTTACAAATAATGAATCTCCAGTCAACATTTTTTTTCTTTTTCAAAATAGGGATATTTTTATATGAAATGACCATGATTTCGTGCCGATGTGCTAAAACAGGCCACGGAAAGCAACCGTCAAAACCATGAAGCTCTAGTTATTTCTTCTTCAACGACTTCATACGAAAATTGTCCTTCAAATGCTCTTAAACCGTGATGGAGTGAAACGGACCCCGGATTAGGATTCAGCGTGTCGAAATACATTGGAATGTATGTATGGTGTCTTTGGAAAATATCACTTTTTTATTCTGTGTATTTCACAAATTTTTCACGCAAGAATTGCGAAACCCGACCAAAATCCTCAGCATGGTACAATAGCCAGGAGTCACAATTTTTTACAAAGAAAAATCCGACACTCAAGACATCTTGTTATAATTCCTGTTCTGTTTCCGTTTTTATTCCAAAACTTTCGAATAGGAACAGTTGATTTTTTTCTGATATTTCGTGTTAAATGTCAACACCCTTTTTAATCAAATCTCAATGAAAAGTAAGATTATAGGCGCCTCAATGTACAGGAAACTGACAGTATCCTAAGCGGAAAATATTCACGCCTCTTTCTCAAAGTTCACTTTATAAATGTATAAATGGCCTTAGAAGGGGGGGGGGGGGTTACGTTGCACTATGTTTAAATTGAATTAATGTGCCAATGTAGGTTACCAAAGCTACCACTAGGTGCGCTGACCTCCCCCCTATGTTTTGTTATGATTTTATATGGGATTATATATATATATTATTTTCCAGGTATTTCTGACCTTTATTTACATATAATTATTTATTCTTTATATATGGCCCAGGTCAAAAGATTAGTACTCCAATTTCCTTTGTACTATTTTATTTTGTGTACGCCCTACATGTATTAGTATGGATGGCGAGCTATCCACACATGGGGATTTAATGGCCCCTGAGGAGGTGGTATAAACGCCACGAAACATGTAGGGCGTAAAAATAAAATAGTACAAAGAAATTTGGAGTACTATTCTTTTCACCTATATAAAGAATAAATATATATATATATATATATATATATATATATATATATATATATATATATATTTTAAGTGTAAAGTATGTTTTCAGAAATTAATTCACACAATCCAAAGGAGAGGTGACATTGAAAAAAAAATGGATTTATCTGAATCCATCGTTTATAATTATCCAAACTCAAAATTATTTGGAAAAATAATTTTATTTGGTTTTCTTGAAAACGGTTACAGATATGGCCTTCAAAATGGTTTCATTTGTTATCCTGTGATATATAAATGATACAAAATATACCTGGAGGCATTTAAAGGAAAACCGTGGACTTGTTTTAGAATAAATGTCGGTGAAATGATATCCGGTGGGCGGATTTTGCTGGTTAACGAACTTGGCCTTTCATTACAGACAAAGGATTATGGTACCAAATTTCATCAATATCAGATCATTTTTCAGCACTTAAGAGAGCGAAAAGACAAACATATATTTATACCCGTTATTTTCGTTATCAATGAGCGGAAATAGACATTTTCTAGTCGGCACTTCCGGATGTTGTCATGATGTCAACCTTATACGCGGCTTTCCTCCCTATGGAGGGAGGGAAGGACCAAGCTAAAAGAGAATTAAATCAATATTTCAATATTCTTTGGAGATAAAATTTAAGAAAAATTAATTATCTTATAGTAAATGTTAAATTAACTAGCAAAACAAGAATTAAAAATCCCCATCCAAGCTCTAGAGTATTGTGTAATGTTGTAAGGGCCGATGAGAGTATGCTGAGAATGTGTTTACCCTTAGCATGTGTTTGCTAATAATGCCGAGCAGCTACCTGTTACACCGTGTGTGCAGTCAACAGGTTAACCTCCAGGTATCCCATCGAGATCTTAGAGTTTTCATTCATCTAACCTGTACAAGAATTAACCATCACTACTGAAGTTTAGTCACTATTAGACATTTTACGGGTATGATGCGTTTGGAATCGTATTAGATTAAAAATAGAGAAAAAATACTATACATAAGAGTCATGAAGGCATAAAATAGCGTTGCAACTTGCAATGCAAAAATGCTTTTATACTTGAAAATGTTATATACGTATATATATATATATATATATATATATATATATATATATATATATATATATATATATATATATATATATATAATTTATTCTTGCAGATTATCCAAAATATATATAAATTTTCTAAGATCTTAGGGGGCATGGGGTCGTTAAAGAAGTAATCCTTTTTTCCCACTAATTTATTTATTATGCCAGACATGCTTCGTGCATCTTTTCGAACCTCTTCAGGGGCACTCATTGCAAGGAAGTGCGGAAGGTCACTCATTTGGATGTGTTGCAAAATAAACTAAATCGGTCGATGAGGAGAGATGGGTTTTAATCTAAAATGAAATTAATAATATGCCTTTACTGGCCATTATTTTATGTTCCACGGTGCGCAAACAATTTGTAAAATGAGTCTTTAAGAAACGAAAAGAAAAATTAAGAGTTACTCGGAAACAAAATTATTAAGTAAATTAATAATTGAGTAAGCTTTTCATCTACTATATATAAAAATCACGTGTCTGTCTGTTTTTCTGTTTGTTTGTTCCTTATACAAATCTACACCGTTTGACCGATTTTGACCAAACTTGGAATAATGGTAGGTCTAGGGTACGAGAAATCTCCTAGGCTAGGTCAAAAAAATCTACCAGCTGTCTGTCTGTATGTTTGTCTCTTATACAAATCCTTACCGTTCGTCCGATTTGGACTAAACTCGGTACACAGGTAGATCTTAATCTGAGGAGTGCCGTAGGATAGCTCAAAAAAATCTACCAGCTGTCTGTCTGTATGTTTGTCACCTATACAAATCCACGCCGTTAGACCAATTTTTACGAAACCTTGTATACATGTATGTCTTGATACGGGGGGTGTTATAGGTTAGGCCAAAGTCGTCTAGGACTCACAGTTGGGAGGTAAAGGGTTCATAACAGTTACAGATTCGTGTTATTAGATTTTAATAATACTTATTTGGTGTCTAATTTATTTAGGCTTTTCTATATGCAGAAAGTAGGCGTAGCATGGCACGCCGGGTAACGGCTAGTCTACTATATATTTGTCAAATGCCACTCACTCACTGACCTATCCTCGCCTAGCCAGTAGACAGAAAAATTTCAAATTTTGCATGGACACTACCTTTATGATGTAAACACTGGCTAAGAAAGGTTTTTCGATATTTAAGTGTTTAAGTATTTTTAGAGGGGTTAGAATTTTTAGTTCGTTTTAAAGAGAGCATGCACGCATTGGCAGCATGCGTCGCTAGGACGATAACAGGTCAGCTGTTATCGTACTGTATCTATTTCATAATATTATTTTTATTTGGGTTTCATTTCAGCTATAACTGTGATTTTGTCCCTCATAGAGTTTACGCTATTCCTGGTGATGGTCCATCCGAGGTAATAATATCCCGAACCCTTGCTCAGCACCCCCAGTCAGAACACTTCTTAGTAATGCTCACAAATATAATGAGTGGTTCCTAATGACATCTTGGATACGTAAATTTTAACGTACGTTGATTATTTACAACGAATTATAACCTGTACTAGTTCATCTCCTGTTACTGGTAACCTATAGATAACGGGTTATTTGTAGGTTATCTGTTCCTTGACATTGGTCCGAAGCGTCCCAGTGTCAAGAAACATTATTTTTTGATAACTTGTCAATTGATGAATAATATATAGTTTGACGGTAACCGTGCTATAATAAACTGCACGAAATTATGTTGTAGCATTAATTTTGCTGATACATTATTTAGCACAATAAAATAACTACTTATCTACCGTGACGAATCACGGATATTCAGCTAGTTTTATCATATAGATACTGTTGAATTAGAATAATTAAAATAATAAATAATACTTTAAGGCGTTTATTAAATAACTATATTTTTAAGATATAGTAAATAGATAGTATATATTAAATCCTGGTCGAAAATAGAGCACCCCCCCTCCCCCCAGCTAGTGATGAAGGAGTTAATCAAGGAGAATAGACGAGCCCTATTATCTGCACTATTAGTCCAAGATGGCGCTCTATAGGATAGTTATTTACAACTACTTGCTAACTACTAACTAACAACTACATATACCTAGACATTTAGGGGTAAGTAATGGTTCTGGAAATTATTAATTTCTAGAGAATACTAATAAATTAAGAGTCCGTCACGCAGGAGCTGCATTCCTTAGCAAATACCTCAAAAAGACTCCAGTTATTTTAACATAGTCACACACTTTTATATTAATAACTAGCTGATAACCTGTGCTTCGTCATGACAGATAAGTAGTTAATTTATTGCGTTAAATAATGTATTATCAAACTTATGCTACTATATTTTTTGTGCAGCTGTAGATCAATAGATAACGTAATCAAAGTATAATGTTTCTTGACACTGGGGCGCTCCGGACCAGTGTCAAGAAAGAGATAACCCGTTATCTATAAGCTACCAGT
Source organism: Gonocerus acuteangulatus (assembly GCA_946811695.1). Lineage (NCBI taxonomy): Eukaryota > Metazoa > Arthropoda > Insecta > Hemiptera > Coreidae > Gonocerus > Gonocerus acuteangulatus. The sequence continues at coordinate 3,111,988 of OX328130.1, forward strand.
ATTAGCATAAATATGCTTTAGCGGTGACTAAACTGGAAAAAAACGTTACAAAAAAGTGTCCGCTGGTGTTTGCGCATGCGCCGTGGCTCTTGCGACTGCGCAGTGGCCATGTACGAAATAGAAGACTATATGTGTCACAAAAATGTGTCCGCTGGCGATCGCGCATGCGCAGTGGCGATCGTTCAAGCGTAATGGCGTTATCGCATGCGCAGTGGCCATTTACGAAAAAGATGACTGTATTTTATAGAATAGGTTTATCGGGTGGACGTAGCGTTACAAAATGTCACAAGAAGGTGTCCGCTGCCTTTTGCGCATGCGCGATGGCCATGTACGAAAAATAAGACTATATGTTATACAGTACATTACATAGGTTTGTCGGGTGGACCTAAAGCATATTTATGTTCCTGAATTTGAGCAGAAGGCTATAAGCGAAATAATTTTTTTAGTTAAATGTTATTATTTCTCACTGTAGTATACTCAAACCTGTGATTTATGTAATTATAAAATTTCTGTCTTTGTAAGTACATGAATTTAGTACTATTATAGGACTTAAATCATTATGTATGGCCAATTCCTGGCAATGGGGAAACCTTGTTTGCAATAAATAAATAAATAAAATAAACCAGTAAAGGTGGAAAATTCCTTGTCAATAATAAATGTACGTTAAAATTTAAAAATTTATGTTTCCAAGATGTCATTTGGAAACAGTCATTATATTTGCTAGCATTACCAAGAAGTGTTCTGACTGGAGATGCTGATGGGTGAGGAGGCTGTGCAAGGGTTCGGGATATTATTACCTCGGATGGACCATCACCAGGTATATCGTAACTCTATGAGGGACAAAATCACAGTTTATTTCTAGTAATTCAAGGTCTGCCATCATAGTTGAAATTAACCTCAAATAGAAATAATACTATGAAATAGATACAGTACAGTAACAGCTGTTCTGTTATCGTCCTAGCAACGCATGATGCCAAGGCGTGCATGCTCTAACCAACTAGAAATTCAAACCCCTCTAAAACTACTTAGAAATTTGAATACCTAAAAAGCCTTTCTTAGCGAGTCTATGCAAAGTTTAAAATGTTTGTGCCAAGTTGTCTGGCTGGGCGATGACAGGTCAGCGATTGAGTGAGTGGTTTCAAATATATAGTAGATTAAATTTTTGTATAATTCCGTTTATTATTAAAAAAAAATGCATATACATTACGCTTATAGCAACCAAAAGTATAAACATTGTCATTCAACGCATATTATGTCTTTGAAATTATTTTTGGCGCGGCTTAGTTTTTGGATAAGAAGCCCTCGACCCGAGGAGGCGATTCCACTCCCTTTAAACCCTCTAATATTAGAATTTAAACCCCCTGATTTGTTTTTCAGGACTTTGCAGGCAAACATGGGTGACTTGTTTTTCAGAACAAGATATTTGGGGATAAAAAGGCGTGAAGGAGGTAAATGGAATGATACGAGCGGATAAAGCAAGACACATCGCCGAGAAAGGGAGAGAAAGCAGCTTATAAAAAGATTTTTCACGACGCGTGGGGGGAGGGGTGTGGTTAGTGTCCCATTCTCGGGTCTCCTTTCCACCAAATTGAATAAACAAAGGGAACATATGTGCGCATATTATGTCTTTGAAATTATTTTTGGCGTGGCTTAGTTTTTGGAAAATAAGCCCTCGACCGCAGGAGGCGATTCCACTCCCTTTAAACCCTCTAATATTAAAAAAAAAAAAACATGGAACATGGAACATGATTTAGTCGTTAACTTGTAGCGTGCTTCGGTTTGCTAATCTTTTGATAATGTTGATTACGTTTGCCCTGAACTCTACGTGTTTTATAGATACCTTTCTTCAAGAATTTAGGAGTAAGTGGCATAAAATCGCCGTACCTCTGTGGAAATAGTCTGCTTTCCAGTATTAGTCATTCGTTTTGATATTTATCTACTATATTATAGTTATTACGTTTATTATGAAATATGAAAAAATACAAAAAGGCGTCTGTATTGCTTAGAATTTACATTTATGATCTCATTTATTTTTTATTTTTAAACTGAAAAAAATCTTATTCAAAAATCGTATCAAGAATAATAAATAACATATCTGATTAATTATTATAATTTTTTTTTATTAATCAAATTTTCAAAAACATATCTAGAAATAAAACTTATAAAAGATACAGTCAAAACTAAATGAAACTTACAAGTAATTATTATAAAAGAAAAACGTATAAAAAGAATTAAAAATAAATATCATCATAATACTGTACTACATTCGAACTAGACAAGTAGAAATAAGAATATACCTATAATATTATGAGACTCCCAAAATCAGGATGTCCTGTATTTCAGGACTTTGCAGGCAAACATGGGTGACTTGTTTTTCAGGACTTTGCAGGCAAACATGGGTGACTTGTTTTCCAGGACTTTGCAGGCAAACATGGGTGACTTGTTTTTCAGGACTTTGCAGGCAAACATGGGTGACTTGTTTTCCAGGACTTTGCAGGCAAACATGGGTGACTTGTTTTTCAGGACTTTGCAGGCAAACATGGGTGACTTGTTTTCCAGGACTTTGCAGGCAAACATGGGTGACTTGTTTTTCAGGACTTTGCAGGCAAACATGGGTGACTTGTTTTCCAGGACTTTGCAGGCAAACATGGGTGACTTGTTTTTCAGGACTTTGCAGGCAAACATGGGTGACTTGTTTTCTTCCTTAACGTTAAATTTATTATTTTATTTTTTTGCCATTCTTGACAACATCTCGTGAAGAATGAAAGGTGGCATGCCATTTTATTAATAATTTAACGGTTAAATATTCATGATTTTTTATTCAAATAAGTTTAAATAAGATTTCCCAAAAAGCCTCGTTGTCTATTCTTTGGTTTGGCCACAGCCTCTGTGTCCTTACTCAGAGAACCAATGTTGACTGAGAGAGAACAAAAAATATTTGTGGGAATATATATTTTTTTCTTTTTTCATAAAAGAAGATATTTGGCGAAAATAGGCGTGAAGGAGGTAAATGGAATGATACGAGCGGATAAAGCAAGACACATCGCCAAGAATGGGAGAGAAAGCAGCTTATGAAAAGATTTTTCACGAGCAGGAGGAGGAGGGGGGGGGGGGTGTGGTTAGTGTCCCATTCTCGGGTCTCCTTTCCACCAAATTGAATAGACAAAGGGAACATCGTCCCATCCCGTCTGGGACATCCTAAAGAATCGTCTGGGACATCCTGAAGAATCGTCTGTGGGACTTGTCGTCCTAAAACAGTTTATAGCCCATAACTATCTCTCCTAACGATATCCTTCAACCTGCGGTGGCTTTATTACGATAACCTGTCTGCTTCTTTCTACAAGCTGTGGAGCGATTAAAATCTCCTATCAGCAATTTTATTTTCATTCGTTCCTCTAAAATATTTCTAAAGTGTTTAATTAATTTATCCAATTTGTTTTTTATTGACATGAAAATATTCTAAGACAAGATGAGACACATGGCCGGAAATTATTAATACTTGAGGAAACGACTTTAAAACATCTTGTATAGGAAAGATGAACAAAAACTGGTATTGTTAGTGTACAATTTATTTCCGCTTAAAAGGAAATAACGTGTTTCGATTTTTTTTCTAAATCTTCTCCGCAATATCTTCTATTAGCAGCTAACGAAATGTTGTTTTAAGTTATAGAAGACTGCGAGTTTTCCTCCCAATTAAAAAGACACCACATCTGATGAATTTATCAAGGTCTTTTGGAAAAAATAATTCTCAAAACCACATTTTTTTAAAAAGACTAATCTACTGTTGAATAAAGTCAAAAAAGGAAGAAAAATGTGGTAAAAGTAATGTCAAGATTTTCAAATTACATTTTTTGCCTAAAAAGATCAGTTTTTAGAAATGTTTTCACTCTTCATCTATACCTATAGTCTTAAAAAGACAAAAAAGAAAAAAGTTTAAAAGAAGCACTTAGAAATAAATGATTGAAGAAGTTTGATGGTATAAGAACCCCGTGGGGAATGGATTTGGGTGTAAATACCTTGGCGATTCAAAACTTAACATATCCTTATCTAAATTCATAAATTTTCTTATGAAAATGTATAAACAAAGTTTTGGGTAAATCTAATTCTAGTACTACTTCTTAAATACTAATCCAGAAACCTTTTGGTCACCAATCCAGACGGCAGGCACCAAATCAATGAAATTTTACTGATAAAAAATATGGTAAAAATACGGCATTTCTGATATAATTTGTTCCGTGACTAAAACCGCCATTTAGGTCCTCCACATTGTAAGGAAAACATATTGATTATATAATAAGCCAATTGACTAAACCTTGTTTTAAGCAGTTTGATAATATTTCATATATTTGCTAGAATTGCTTTAATAAAAAAAAAATAAGAGACCAACACAATATATACCTATCACGTGTAGTATCCAGAAAGGATGTCATACGTAGTTAAATAAACTCCCACGCTGGAGGGTTACTCCAACGTGGAAAACATGAATATATATCTTTCGTGATCTATAGGTTCTGAAAATTTTCTAGTCGGCACTTCCTGATTGTGTCATCTAGTCAACCTCATAAGCGGGTTTCCTCGCTATGGAGGGAGGGAGAAACCACGATAAAAGGATAAACAGGACTACACTTTTCACAACAAATGTTTAATCTTTGAGTTAGTGTGATGAATACCATTAACATTAGAGGAATCAAACACACTAGCAATAACTATGCAAACCCTTTCACGACCGAAGCCACCATATTTTCCATTCATTGCATTGAAAGCCTATCTATGGTTCTGAGGTGTATCTGTGGATTTGACATCAGAAAATACTAAACCAGAATTAATTAATTAATGAAAGATTTGAGTGGATTGTGGATTTTCTGATGAAAGTGGCTGCATGTTCCATTCATTCCTTTGGTAGACCAAAGTCTATGTTAACATACCATATGATTTATTTATCCTTTTTGCAAGTATAAACGGCCAGCAAATACTTTATTTGTTTATTTAATTTTTAACCTCCATTATAATTAACTGAGAACTTTAGGACGGGTTATGTATAGGTTACCACCCTTTTCTAGCCAGGATAGGGCTGATGCCTTTTCTTTTTTCTAATGAAAAGCCATCACACTGTTGTAGGAATAAAAACCCTTGGCACGGGGTGTTAAGTGCTCACGCCTCAACACTCACGGCCACCTTCCTCCACCAGCAAATACTCAACTTATATTAAATATATAATAAAGTCATATAAGTAACAAATGAATTATTTTAGAAAGGAATTTAGCTATAAAATGTTATGTCATTTTGTTTATTTTAAATAAGATCTTTATAAATTTGCAATTGATCCTGCGATTTTAGCTTTCATAAAACCTTTTAGTATTATTATTTTGATTATTATCATATTTAGGATGCTGAATAAGATTTCGTTAATTACTTTTAATAATTTGCTTATTTATTTTTTTGTAGGTCCTATTGTTAATCAACTATAATATTAGACTAGAAGGTATGTAAAACGTTATTTATTTAACTAGGTTTAAATAATTTTATAATTAAATACTATCATTTTTCTTTTCAGTCCTTTGAAAAACTACGTTTGAGAACGTATCATACTATCAAAAATTTTACTTTTTTTGTTATATATTTTTATTGACAGTACGTATTATATATCGAAAATGATCCCCATTGGTTATAACCTTTCTGTTGTATTTTATTGTAGATTCTACATATAATATCTTTGAAGACTTTCCACTGAGAAGATAATAATGAAGATATATATATATATATATATATATATATATATATATATATATATATATATATATATATACAAACACGTGTGAAAGGATACTACATTTCCCGGGAGTGGAAGGCGAGATAATATATGGGAATCGTATTTGGTAAAGGTAAAAGGTTTCTGTTATAAGACAGTAATCCAGGAAAAAGCTGACAAGCCAACCACCCAGAACAGAAGTCTGGACAGATCTCGGAGGGAGGGGAGAAACTCCTGCTACCAATGTTGGAGATTTCTTGAACAAGCTTTTTATACTGGTTCTCAATGAATCAATGAATGAACAATTTATTCTGGGGAACTTTAGTGCTTTAGTAATACCAATTAAATTATTATAAAGTGTTACTTTACAAAAAAATTCACTACTAAAATAATGAGATGCACCAAAATATTCAATATGAGAAGGAACAAATTTTGGATATGAGGGCGAAGAGGAAGAGATGTTTGAGGGAAGAGAAATTTTGGAACTGCATGGAGTGGAAAATAGACAAACATATGAAGGGGTCGCGACCCCTACCAGTTGGGGCAAAATAGTGCCAAGCAACATTTTTAACAAAACTTAACTGTAGCTGCTATATGTTGGATATTATGTAGGACTATCAGTTGAAATGGTTAGGAGCAACAAGATTAAGTAGCATACAGAGCTTGTAGTCATATTTTAGTAGGATTTGTATCATAGACTGATAGACCCACATAATATCCAACATATAGCAGCTACAGTTAAGTTATGTTGAAAATGTTGCTTGGCGCTATTTTGCCTCGACCCCTTCATATGGTAAATATTTTTGTTTCGTGTTTTGTCACTGTTGACAAAACTGTTGCTGTTTTAAATTATGTTAAACTTGCAGGGTTACATGCCGTCATTAAATATTTTCGATCAAGAAGATTTTTGTTTGGGGGGGATGTAAGTGGGTAGAGGGAGTATAATATATAATTTTAATGATTTTTTATACAGGCATTATGAAAGAATGCCCATTTACACTTGTGTTTTAGTTTTTTTGCGTTTTTCTCGGAAACGAAGCAAAAACTAGAAAGATGCCAAAGGACTTTTTTTATTTCTTTTTTCATCCTGCATCGATCCCTGAAGTTTTGCCGTTTATTTTGGGGACACCCTGTATATATGTACATAAATATACTAATTACGGATAGTAAGCTATTTTGATAACAATGTTAATAAATAAATAGTTAAACATTTAAGAAAATAACATAAATAAAGAAATGAAATTGAAATGAATGTTAATTATATAAGAATAAATTGATCATTTTATGAAATTAATAAATTTAAAACGAGTAAACATATTAAATAAGTTAAGCAGAAATTAATTATTTGTTTCAATTTGAGTATGTAATTTTAGAAAACAGTTATATTTAATATTCCCAGGAAATGGGTTAAGAAAATGATGAGGAATGTATAAGGCGTATTTCTCATGATTATGGCAGTAATAGAGGCGTATTTCTCATGATTATGGGAGTAGTAGAGGCCCTTGTAAGACCGAAAGGGGTATTTCTCATGATTATGGGAGTAGTAGAGGCCCTTGTAAGACCGAAAGGGGTATTTCTCATGATTATGGGAGTAGTAGAGGCCCTTGTAAGACCGAAAGGGGTATTTCTCATGATTATGGGAGTAGTAGAGGCCCTTGTAAGACCGAAAGGGGTATTTCTCATGATTATGGGAGTAGTAGAGGCCCTTGTAAGACCGAAAGGGGTATTTCTCATGATTATGGGAGTAGTAGAGGCCCTTGTAAGACCGAAAGGGGTATTTCTCATGATTATGGGAGTAGTAGAGGCCCTTGTAAGACCGAAAGGGGTATTTCTCATGATTATGGGAGGAGTAGAGGCCCTTGTAAGACCGAAAGGCGTATTTCTCATGATTATGGGAGTAGTAGAGGCCCTTGTAAGACCGAAAAGGCCAATATTTTTTCCCCCTTTCATATTTATATTTTATTTTTGCTTATTAAATTGATTTATACGGGCATTGAACAATAATGTTTATTTATGACCAATGGGAAGAAAAATTATATTGAAGAATGTCTATGGTTCTTTTAGCTAACCCTGGAATCACAAGGTGGGGTCACTCGTGACCCCTGAGTCTGGAAATATTTGTTATTTCCTGAACACTCCAGCTGTTAAACATGTCCGATCCTCTACCTTCCTGTCTTGATCACAATAGAGAGTCAGGCTTTTCTCATTCTTATCCCTGTAAACGTATATAAAGCCTTTGGGTCAGGACGACCCCACGTTGTGGTTTATGTAATATTTTTATTTATCGAATGTAGTATGTCTAACGATAACTTATTTTGCACCAAAGATGAAATTCGCCATGAGCTGCTTTCGCAAACCGTAGAAGAGAAAAACAGAGAGTTTGGAGACGTTTTGGATAGTGAAGAGAGTGAAATTGGTGAAGTATGTGATACAAGTGAAAAAGAGGATGGCCATATATACGATCTGGCCATTGCGATGGTAAAAAAAGACGAGTCTGTATGCTGAACACAGGCAAAGTATATCTAAGAAGTGTACAAGTGAATAATGTGCATACATTCAAGTCAATATATTC
>OX328130.1:3120508-3133008 GCA_946811695.1 Gonocerus acuteangulatus
TCCAGAAATCCGATTGGATGGACTCCCAGTTCCTTGGAGTCCGAAGGACCAGGGTGTGTGTTACCTAGGACTACACTTCGATACACGACTTACATGGAAGCTACACACTAATATAAAATTACGACAGGCACACTTTAGTCTTTCAAAAATATACCCACTGATGAACAGAAAATCATAACTCCGTCCTTCACTAGTCACACTCTTTTACAAGACCATGATCCTCCCAATACTGACTTACGCCTGTCCTGTGTGGTACGGAACAAACACTACGAACATCAGACGACTTCAGGCTTTACAGAACGAAGTCCTACGGATTGCAGCCAACGCCCCTTGGTTTGTTCGAAAAATCTTGCTTCATCGGGAACTGGGAGTTGATCCACTCGCATTTCATATAGAAGAATTGACCCGCAGATACCAAGACAAACTGGATCTCTCTACTGGTGCCAAGAATTACCATCCAGGAGAACCTACAGCCCGACGCACAGTGGGACGAAACGCCCAAACCCCGCGACATTGGCCGAATTTGAAATTTTTTTTTGTTCGAAAACTACAAGGACTTGCTCCACACAGTCCAGAGTATCTAAAAAACAGCAGACTGCGCAAGAATACTCGTAATACCCTATACTTTTAACTTTTCCCCGCGAATTTCTTGGGATACGTCGTATTTCTGTGTTGAACTCATTATTGATGTGGCACAGAAGAATACTTTTTTTTTCACCTGCAAATACTTTGAGCTTGTTTTGGTCATTGTACTCTTCTGAAAAAAAATAAACTAAATGTTTAAACAGCACTTTTTTGGTTTTTTTTTTTTACACCTTTTGTGATAAAATAGGTGTAGTTAAAAAGAAGATAGAAGAGTGTAGGGCGAGTTGTCGGGGATCTGATAAGAGATATAGTAAGAGATATATCTAAGTAAGAGATACGTAAACCAGGGCTGCCACATCTCAGAGCCGCGCCCGGGACCAGATCATGGGCCCCCCCCCCTTCTCAGAGCCGGGCCGCCACTTCTCAGAGCCAGACCGAAATTTCTAGTACTTTGCAAAAGGACTTTGGGCATTTTAAAATTATTTTCATCTTGAGTTTAGTGCGAAATGAGAATAAAAGTCGACAATCGGTGCAGTAGTTCTTTTTACATGCTCATAACCTATACAATTTTTCCACTCAGGGAGGCACGGCCCGGGCCCCCACGGCGCCCGAAATTATCAACCAGAGTGACGTGGGATTTCATGGGATTCAGTGCAAGAAAAACAAAACGAAATTATACCTCCCACCCGCAAAATATAAAACCTGAAATTTTAGGCTTTTAGCTCATTGACCAAAAATCCCGACAAGATAAAAATGAAATGACTTCAGAATTAAGTTCTTCACCCTCGAAAACATTTGGTTTTGAGTTTTCAGGCCGAAACGAGGATTTTAAAAGGTATATCATTGAATGTCTGCGGTTTTAATCGTTTCGTCCCACTGTGCGACGCCTCAAGCCGATGTTGTACAAAGACATTTTTTTTATTTATTTCAGTTGTTTTTCTTTCAATTTGTGTAAAAATCTATTCGTTTTGGTCCAAAATAAAAATGATTTTTGTTCGTTTGTTTGAGTAGCCTGAGGGGTGTCGGTATATACCGATTTTAGGAGCGGCGAGCAGTGTGTGGGGTTCCGGAATATGCCGTTAGCAGAGCCAAGGGAGATAGTTTTTAATATTTATCTCTCGTTTTTTTACATATTTTCAATTGTCTTGCTAATTATATTTAATCAAAAACTTGTGAAATATACAATATAGACTTTACCGTGAAACAACTACAAATGGAATGTAGAAGACGACAAAAATTAAATATCCTGCATGTCATGAATGCATTTTTAGAGACAGCAGCTATTACATGAACACAATTTTTTTTAAATACAGGACACTGAACTATACAATCTGATTTGATGACAACTGCTGAATAAACAGTGACTTTCTGGCATATTATAGGCATTTTGAAATGTCTATTTATGGGATTCGGGAATAAAATATGAGACCACACAGGTACCAACTTGAAGGAAGGGCATAGAAGTGAAAGATATAAAAATAAATAACAACTTATTTAAGTAACTATATTGTTGGAAATTTCCTAATTAAAATATGTCATAAATAAATAATTACTTGGAGCAACTTCTCCTCAACTAGAACCAATTTTAATGCGAGAGTAGATGGTACAGTGGTTAGGGCCGTAAATTCCGTTGGTTAGGGCCACCATCCACTAAACCTCGCTACTACCTATAAACCAGGCACGCAATTAATTCACTCGAGAAATTTCCACCTGGAATGAGGGGGGCACCGAGATATATAGTCAAAATAGAATTGGATTTACTGTAAATATCGTCGCTACAAATGCAAAGTATCGAATATGAAAATCGCCACTTTTCAGAGTGGAAAAGCATTTATTCATGACCTTTTGATAGTGGAATACTTTCCCCTTTAATAGAGTGAACTAAGATTCAAGAATTTGCCGTACATAAGTCCAGCAGAAATTATTAAAGATGGACAATGAACGACGCATTTTTTCACATTCGTTACTTTGCATTTGTATCGACAATATGTGTGTATTAAAATATGAGACAATAGAAATGATTCCATCTTTGCGCATAATATATATATATATATATATATATATATATATATATATATATATATATATATATATGCGACTTCACATAAACAAGTACAGGATTCTTCGAAACTTTATGGTGTGCCTCTTGGTTCAGGACCAATCTACATAGAAGAAACTTAATAGAGAAGCAGGAAATTAACAATTGTATTTTTGAAGTTTTCACAGTATGTGTTTACCCAGTTCCGATAGAAAATTGAAAATATTCTTATAATTATTAGCATTCATATTTTTATAATGAAATATTTCAGTGATATTTTATTTTTTAAAAAAGTGCTTAATTGCATGTTTTCTTTAATGTTTCTAATTGGGAACAACGGCCTGTTGAGTGTGAGATAGTCGTATTTCATTTTTAGCGCGGTTCCTCCCTCCCTCCATAGGGAGGAACCCCGCTTACAAGGTTGACCTCATGACACAATCCGGAAATGCCGACTAGAAAATTTTGCGTTTCAGAACCCCTAGAGACCGAAAATAACGGTGGTTCAAATTTGTATATATATATATATGTCTGTTCGTGCTTTCCTGGCCTCAATAATGGTCCGATTTTGATGAAATTTGGTACAAAAATCTTTCTTCAAATTTGAAAGGTCAAGTTCGTTAACCAGCGGAATCCGCCCTTCGGAACATGGTTTTTGGAGTGAAATTCGCGCGAAAAAATCGTTCCGCTTATTTCATATGCTTGTTTTTATTTATATAAATGTTGACATTGTCTTATGAATAACGCAGATTTTTGGATATAAGTAAGAATTTGAATTTTGGCGAAATTGCAATTGGACTTTTGTCAACTTGGGCAGTGGATCCATCCGCTATCTAAGAGTAGTTTTTTGAGGGGGTTGAACGATTGGGTCCCCTTTTGTCAAAAAATGTGGAATAGACTTTTCGTACTTACAAATACCTCACATTTTGACTAGACATTTTGGGGAGAGTAGTCAAATACAACTCAGGATAGTTGAATAATTGTTATCCAAATTTTACACACGTTTCAAGTTGACAATTTTATAGCAAATATTTTAGTGTAGGTACTCAAAAGAGTGTCAACTTCATCACACATAAGATAAAGCAATAACAATTTCAGAAACTCAAAATGTGATATATCTCTAAAATCAAAAACTTTTCCAGCAATTTCTTTCAGTTTTTTTTTTTTTTTTTGCTTCCGGACTGGACAATGGATTCCCACAGTTCAGTCAATAAAAAAATGAATAATCCATAATTTCTTCACAGAAGGTATTTGAAACTTACAAAACTTCAAACTATATTTTTTGAGAAAAGGGAGTCAATCGTCTAACCTATCTCTCAATAAACATCAGCTTCATTTTCATAGATTTATAATAATAAAAATAATAATAAAGCCTTTATTTGTTCCAATAATACAGAAATATATGAATAAACATGAAAAACAAAATATAATAATGCAAAAAACAAAGGTACTTCCATAATTATGCATAATAAAATAAACGAATTAAATACTTTAGTTTCTTTTAAGGAAGAAAGGTCCATTAATGAACCTTGGCCTCTCCCAATTCCATCCATTTGGATCTATCCTTAGCTAGCTTGTACCAAGAAGGACCAGCATGTTTTAGGAAGAAAGGTCCATTAATGAACCTTGGCCTCTCCCAATTCCATCCATTTGGATCTATCCTTAGCTAGCTTGTACCAAGAAGGACCAGCATGTTTTAGGAAGAAAGGTCCATTATTGAACCTTGGCCTCTCCCAATTCCATCCATTTGGATCTATCCTTGGCCAGCTTGTACCAACAAGGACCAGCATGTTTTAGGAAGAAAGGTCCATTATTGAACCTTGGCCTCTCCCAATTCCATCCATTTGGATCTATCCTTAGCTAGCTTGTACCAAGAAGGACCAGCATGTTTTAGGAAGAAAGGTCCATTATTGAACCTTGGCCTCTCCCAATTTCATCCATTTGGATCTATCCTTGGCCAGCTTGTACCAACAAGGACCAGCATGTTTTAGGAAGAAAGGTCCATTATTGAACCTTGGCCTCTCCCTATTCCATCCATTTGGATCTATCCTTAGCCAGCTTGTACCAAGAAGGACCAGCATGTTTTAGGAAGAAAGGTCCATTATTGAACCTTGGCCTCTCCCAATTCCCTCCATTTGGATCTATCCTTAGCTAGCTTGTACCAAGAAGGACCAGCATGTTTTAGGAACAAAGGTCCATTAATGAACCTTGGCCTCTCCCAATTCCATCCATTTGGATATATCCTTAGCTAGCTTGTACCAAGAAGGACCAGCATGTTTTAGGAACAAAGGTCCATTATTGAACCTTGGCCTCTCCCAATTCCATCCATTTGGATCTATCCTTAGCTAGCTTGTACCAAGAAGGACCAGCATGTTTTAGGAAGAATGGTCCATTATTGAACCTTGGCCTCTCCCAATTCCATCCATTTGGATCTATCCTTAGCTAGCTTGTACCAAGAAGGACCAGCATGTTTTAGGAACAAAGGTCCATTAATGAACCTTGGCCTCTCCCAATTCCATCCATTTGGATCTATCCTTAGCTAGCTTGTACCAAGAAGGACCAGCATGTTTTAGGAACAAAGGTCCATTAATGAACCTTGGCCTCTCCCAATTCCATCCATTTGGATCTATCCTTAGCTAGCTTGTGCCAAGAAGGACCAGCATGTTTTAGGAACAAAGGTCCATTAATGAACCTTGGCCTCTCCCAATTCCATCCATTTGGATCTATCCTTAGCTAGCTTGTACCAAGAAGGACCAGCATGTTTTAGGAAGAAAGGTCCATTATTGAACCTTGGCCTCTCCCAATTACATCCATTTGGATCTATCCTTAGCTAGCTTGTACCAAGAAGGACCAGCATGTTTTAGGAACAAAGGTCCATTATTGAACCTTGGCCTCTCCCAATTCCATCCATTTGGATCTATCCTTAGTTAGCTTGTACCAAGAAGGACCAGCATGTTTTAGGAAGAAAGGTCCATTATTGAACCTTGGCCTCTCCCAATTCCATCCATTTGGATCTATCCTTAGCTAGCTTGTACCAAGAAGGACCAGCATGTTGTCTTCCCATCTTGTGAATGGTCTTCTTCTCTTCCTTATTCCATAAAGGGGTTTCATAGATTTAATGCTTATTAAATGTAGAAGTTTTCCTGTAAGTATTGAATCTGTAGTCCGTTTGTGGGCTGAGGAAAAAATTCGCGAGTAAAATCTAATTCCTCAAGAAAACAGAAGTGAGTTATTGGACGTCCAGAAAGCATCTTCTATCAATGTGTTTGGAGAATTAAATCACTGTTTTTTTTTTAAAAGAAAATGTTGTCTTTTTTATGGTGAAATAATTAGAATTTAACTATCTTAAACGGTTTTTGAGCAATTCTTTCTTATTCAAGGGGGCGAGGTTAGTTAGGTAGAGAACTGGACTAATAAGTTGGAGGATCTGAGTTCAAATTCCGAGCATAGTACTAAAGATTGATTTTTTCTTCTAGTGCCTTCGTTCATGGGTTGAATTCGGCCTCCCTGACCGTCCCTAGGCCAATCCAGCCTTTAATTAATTTAATAATGGGTACGTTGGGTGCTAATGACTCTAGCAGTCGAAGCAGGCGGCCGGAGCATAGTACTGACCACACTATCTCCCTAGTGTGCCGTATGGTCATGAATCAGATACCTCTATAGTACATACCCCTCGTGGCCTGTTACGGGACAGATTTTTTTTTTTTTTTTTTTCTTATTCAATAAAAAATATGTCTTCGTTAAAAAAAAACAGAAAGTTGGACATAACTGCTTTTCCCTTCGAAATCGGACCATACTTCAAATGGCCTTTTTTGTTTGATTATACGTCCAGAACCATCTTCTTGAGTTTCGCTACTTAGAGCTGAATCACCGAGGATATATATATATACATTTTAACCAGCGTTATTTTCCTCATGGATGAGTTCTGACAATTTAATTTTTTCACTTAGCGAATTGTTGATTTGGTCATTAGATTGAGCGGGTTTCCTACCTAAGGAAGGAGAGAGAAACCCCGCTAAAAGTATTAAAGAATAACCCAGAAATAATGGGCGGCCTATTTTCTTGAAAGGCCATTCCTTAAAGACCCAACCGAATCCCCGAAGTTGTTCTAGAAACATAAGACCCCGGCAGAAAGTATCCCGAAACGGACCTCGGGAAACGATTTGTCAAACTCCAACCGGCAGATTTGTTATGCTTTTTCTTCTTGCTTAAAAACGGCGAGAGGAATATTACTCAACTTGACGAATGCTCTGGGATTTGAGTAAAAGCATTTTACCATTTACAACTAAAAGATGTAAAGGGATTTTTAATGTCTTTCATTCTTCTAAAGTTACTCTAATATTTTATTTAAATAGCAAAGAAACTTTTCTAATTGCGCATTCCTTACTGACGGTCCGTTATTCCCACAGTGAGGAAGTAGTGCTTGCTAGCCTGCGCATAGGCCACACGCACGAAATATCGAACCAACAGGCAAGTATACACATACCGACTTCCTTCTTAGAACTATCTTCCACATTCTACGAAACCTTACTGCCCGACATACTCACCGCAGCCAATATATTGTCACTACAATTGCACATTAGAAAAATATATAAATTTACGATAAAATGTATAAACACCAGCAAATTGTTTGCCATAACATTATTAGCATAAATATGCTTTAGCGATAACTAAACTGAAAAAAAGTGTCCGCTGGCGTTCGCACATGCGCGGTGGCCATGTACCAAAAGAAGACTGCATGTTATACAGTTCATTACATAGATTTGACTTGGAGCAGAAGGCACTAAAGGAAATTAATTTTTTAAATATGTTTATAAATATTTGTTTTATTTAATATAGTTTAACTGTGTTTTCCATTTCTTTTAATTAATTGTTTTATTTTTTTGAGCAAGCATATACTTCTTGTTTTTTAATTTATTTTGTATCTGATTTTATTTTTATTATTGTGTTTCCTCTTGGTTATTTTGGGTTCTTTCTTTTGTGTTAGAGTCTTTAATCTATTTTTTATTTATATAATTTTTAAACATATTTATTTGTTTTTAGACATTTTTGTTTCTTCTTTCGATATTTGTAATAGTTTAAACTAACTACTGAATAATTCTATGCCATTCACCGGAGATTCGAAACATCCTTAAATGTAGTAATAATAATAATACATTGGCTTTGCCTAAATCCTCAAGCCAATGATCAAATAAATCTAATATTATATAATATATAATAATAGATTAAAATTGTCTTGTATATTTATTTAGTTATCCGCAACAACGGCGATTCGCCCAGTATAATTGTTACATTTACTGATACAAACAATTGTTACATAACCATATATACAATTAAACAATTAATATTACACCTACATATCTACTTCTACAGTTTGTAATACTTCTAATTATACAATTATAGAAAATAAATATATTTGTATATACAATTTTATAATAATTTGGATTGTTAAACTGTTGAACATTTCATACTAAATGAAGTTTATAGAATATTGTAGTTTTTTCTCTCGAAAACTATATTTACTTATTTATAGTTTGTTGCATATATTTTCATTATGTAAATCTTCTAATATTTTGTCCGAATTTGACCTATCTTTAGTGAGTAAGTGATGAATTTCATATGGAATGTCCAAGTAGTGTCTTATAGTATTTTAAAAATTCGAATTGTTACAAATGTAAAACGGAACGTATTCAGGAGTGAATACTTAAATCTTGAAGCGAGCTTGTAGCAACCGCCGGAACAATGCTTGCTAAGCATGTAAAAGGTTAAGCATAAAGCTTTACCTGTTTAATGGATTGTTACATTTTCATCAGTGAAACCTTAAACCAGTGTTAGAACGAACAGATACCACGATGACAGCAGAACAAATTGACCCAGGCTTGTTCAGCATTTTCACTAACACATCCTTTTTTCCAGGGGCAGGATAATTTCTACTTTTCAACAAGTTGTCCCGTCAGAGTGAGGCTAAAAATAAAGCAAAAAATATGAGGTTTTCCTCTTTTTAATAAGACCTTCCTCTTCAACGGCTTTCAAGGGGGACCTTCGAAAAACGCCACATTTTGATTAGTCATCTGCTCCGTGTGACAATCTCGCATATTTCATTTTATCTTTCCCCGCAATTCAAATTTAATGTGCATACATAATGATATATATATACATACATATATATATATATATATATATATATATATATATATATATATAAATATATATATATATATATATATATATAAATATATATGTATATTTTATGGCGCAATGGCCATCACCATCCATGGCGCATGAATTTCTAGGATAGAGCCGTACGATGAGAAAATCCGCCACTTTAAACTCCTAAATGATAGATATATGTACTTTTATTATATGTATGTATATATATATATATATATATAAATATGTATTAAAATATTTCAAAAAATAAAGTTTTAAAAACGAATAACATTATGGAATTAATTTTATTTTAGATTTAACTTTGTAAATAGAATTTTACTTAAAAAAAATAAATTCCTGGAATTCGTTAATTGTATTAAATTAACAAAAGAACTTAAAATATTTGAAAGAAAAAAAAAATTCTTACAGATCCTTTGTAAATACTAACGGAAAATGCCGTGTTCGGTAAATTATTCCTTGTTTTCTGAAAATACCTTGAAGCCATTTTGGATTTACATAATATTTATTTAATTAAATTTACCATTATACCATATAATTAATTATTTTATTAAATACTGAGGCGTTACAGAAAAGAATTTCCTCGTGAAATTAAATATTATTATAATATTATCTGCGCTGAAAATTTTCTTTTTATAATTAACAGAAGCTAAAGTTATTTTTTTTAATATATATTGTTCCAGATGCTTTGTTCAAGAGATAATATTTACCAATTTTTCCCGTAAATATAAAAATACACAGAAAATGGGCATTACCCAAGCGGAAATTACTTACTTCCTTTATTAAAAATATTAAGTAATACAAACACGCTTCTCATTATTTATTTATTATAATGAAAACTTTATGACTAAAGAAATAAGATTCAATGAAAACTGATACGAAATAGTAAAAAAAAAGAAGGAAACCGAAATATTCGAATTAGATCAATCTCTCAAAAATTGTATAAAAAAAAAATGTATTGTAAAAGCTTAATTAATTTTCCAATAAAAACCATTTCACTTCGTACGATTTATTAACCTGCATAAAGAAATTTCAGAAATCATAGAAAATGATCAAGAAAAGTGTAATATTTTTCCAAATTTATTAAAACGAATTTCTTTATTGCATGAAATTGGTTTATCTTAAAGCCCTACGTGAAATTACCTGAAAAAACCCCTACTTGAAAGTCTATAAAGGCCAGAAACTTAAGGACTCAAGGGTTAACGAACTTGAACTATCAAATTGATACAGGATTTTTTTACCGATTTTCAATATAATGACCATTTTTGTGCCTACGAGGGAGCAGAAAGGCACATATATATATATATATATATATATATATATATATATATATATATATATATATACATACGTAAGAACATTTTTAGGGCCAGGTCGCATTTTTGGCCGAAATGCTCTTAGGCTAAATACATTTCGGTGCTAAGTACTACAAGAAGCCACGCATGTGCTCATAGACTCGTACTGTGTAAGTTATATTAAAAACAGGAAACTGGCCAGTTTCTAAAAGGGAGATTCTTATTAAATACTCTAATGAAATCGATTAATTTATTGCTACAATAAACTATGACGAATTTTAAAAAATATTTTGTACATTTATTTTAATTATATATATATATATTTATTTTATTTTGTCTTATTTTTTTTAAGCTGAAAGTTATGTTTGGATTTCTCTTCTATTAATATACGCTATCCATCATTTATTTTTATATTTTACGAACTTATATATATTTTATTTTTCTATTGCATTTACTAGTTTCAAGTATTATTTTATAGTTTTAGTATTATTTATGTTAATTCTCTTTCCCTACTTTTAACCACATTCACTGTTGATTATTTTTTTTAATTATGTTAATATTTAACTTTCCATATTACGTAGATATTAAATAATAATATAAAATACATATATCTCTATATATATAAAATGACCAGTCCGTTTGTTTGTTTGTTTGTCAGCATGTTTATCTGTTTGTTTCTAATACAAATCCACACCGTTTAACCGATTTTGACCAAACTTGCCACACAGATAGGTCTTGATAGGGGTACCTCCTAGGCTAGGTTAAAATAGTCAAATGTTAAAATTTGGTCAAAAGGTCAAAATTTCTGTGGAAGAAAAATTGGCTACACTGATCTATTCAGATTCTGACGGCCATTTTGAATAATGTCTAAAAATTTACTTTTTGATGTTGTTGATAATTAGAATAACTCAAACTCATTGATGACTTTAATATAATGATTATATTATAATCATGTAATGCAGTTTATTTTAATTTTATTTGAACAGTCACTGTCTAACAAAGAGGTGCTGGCCTTTCTTTGATAAGAGCTATCTACTCGCAGGCTGTGCTGCTGGCCTCTGTCGGCTGCTTTACGAATTACTTGACAAATATAAACAAATTCACAGCGTTTGACCGATTTTGACGTAATTTGGTACACAGGTAGATCTTGATAGGGGGAGTGTCATAGGCAGAAAGTAGGTGTAGCATGGCACACTGGGTAACAGCTAGTTGTATATAAAATGGAACAAGCAGAAAATAAATTCCGACATTGCAGGGTTACTACTAAAATACGTCTTGAAATTAATTTGGTTACAAACACGGAATTCGAGTATCATGTTACGAATCTGGCACAATTACTTTGAAGCGATTGGTTTGAAGGCAAGATCTATCCAGGATTTCTTTAAAGAGTGGCAATATTATCAGACGATAAAGCAATAATCCCCCAGGAGTAGATGGGCATTAAACACAAGTAAATATTAGACAAAAATATTTTAAAGTTTTAATATCAAATGCAGATTTTAGCTCCTTAGCATTTTAATTATTAAACTTATCATTAATTTATTCGTTACTCAAAAAAAAAAAAAAAAAAAAAAAAAAAAAAAAAACTGATCCTAAGTAAAGAGAAAATGTCGCGATAAAGTGTTAATTTTTCCACCATGATGGGGACGAGGTAATAACTGTCCAGCCCAGAATACAGGAGTGGAGCGGGGAGGGGGGTCCATAATTCATAGCTCCTATAATATCTAGTGGTGGTGATTTATTCGGCAGGTTCTTTGTTTTAATGGATTCATCTTCAGATCATTCATTTATATACCTACCCATTCAAATATTATTCGATGGGATTGTATAGATTGTATATGTAGTATTTATTAGGCATTTATATTGTATGCAATGATACATTTTACATATCATTATCAGTGAAGTTTTTGTTAACCATTTTGAATATATATATATATATTATTTCCTCCCTCTATCCATAGAGTGTAAACCCGCTACATCAGCTTGGGATCAGTACGCAATCCGGAAGTAGCAACTAGAAAATTTCACGTTACTGAACAGATCATGAAAATAACGGTGATTCAAAATTGTCTATGTATATATATATATATATATATATATATATATATATATATATAGAGAGAGAGAGATAGAGAGAGAGAGAGAGAGAGAGAGAGAGAGAGATAGATAGATAGATAGATAAATAGTCTTTATTAACCAACAAATCACAACAGAAGAAATTGTAACAAATTATACAAGAGTAGGTATATAAGTATATACTATACAAAAAGGAATTACTTTAATCCTACTTAGGACTCTAAAGACTAATACTCTTGGCTAACTGCCATCAGAGGGAGGTAACACTTAACATTATAATAGCCTTAATATATGATAAAAACAAACTTCAAAACAGGCAAAAAACATGATAGAGGATTCAT
>OX328130.1:3138008-3207692 GCA_946811695.1 Gonocerus acuteangulatus
AAAAAGAAAACAAAAAAAAAATAAAAAAAAAAAATAACTGTCGGGGTACGGTCACTGCTACTTTTATCGTAAAAATGGTTTTATTGTGCCGACGTTTCGGCTTAAACTTCAAGCCTTCATCAGGGCTGTAAATACAAGTAGGACCTATTTAACACTAATATATGCACATATCTATGTAAATATACCTAACATATATATATATATATATATATATATATATATATATATAATATATATATATATATATATATATATATATATATATATATATATATATATATATGTTAGGTATATATATATATATATTATATATATATATATATATATATATATATATATATTATATATATATATATATATATATATATATATATATTTATATATATGCATATACACATACACATATACACGCACACATATGTACATATATATGCCCACATACATACACATATGGGCTATGTATTATTAAGTAGCAGTGACCGAACCCGGACAATCCCTACCTTGCATCATCAACGGTCAACGATCTCCTCGTTGACAACAAAACAAAATAATAACTGCTTCTATTTTAATCTTTCGAAATTAGACTAGTGATAAGAACGGAACCGCGCTAAGATGAGGCAGTTCCTGCGAGTCGGACTTTTTGGCGATGAGAGCAGAGTATTCTGACAGAGCCTCCCAGTTCTCGGTATTAGCCAGGATGAGGCTGACCACATTTTCTGGCTTCAAGGGCTTGCCCAGATTTCGGTCCAGTTCTGCCTTTTCGATGCGAAATCTCTGGCATTCGAAGAACACATGTTCTGCAGTCTCATCATTAGGGGCGCATGTTGGGCATGACGACTCATCATCCAACTTAAAACGAGCAAGGTAAGCTCTGAAACAGCCGTGTCCAGTGAGCATTTGAGTTAGATAAAAATCTACTTCTCCGTGCTTCCTTTCTCTCCATGTTTTGATGAGAGGTATTATACGATGTGTCCATCTTCCCGATGTTGAAGCATCCCAACGCCTTTGCCAGTTCTCCATCGTTAAGTTCTTCTCCTCTTTTTTGATAGTCTTCCAATGGGCGTCTGGATCTCTCTTCCTTCGATAGATCCTACTACGCTCTTCTGCCAAGAGGTCAATTGGAGGCATATCTGCAACGACACACGCTGCATCATACGAAACGGTGCGAAAAGCTCGGCAGGCACGTAGAGCACTTCGACGATAAATACTAGTGCAATTTCGCGCGTATGCCTTTATCAATATTGCGCTCGACCAAACGGGAGCAGCATACAGCAAGATGGAGCTAGTGATTGTTGCCAGAAGTCTCCTTCGATTTTGTCCTGGACCACCGATGTTTGGCATAATCCGAGCAAGAGCCTCTGTAGAGCGTGCTGCTTTACTGCTGATCATCTTCAAATGTTCAGCAAAACGCAATCTTGCATCAATCTGCACGCCTAGATATCTGATGGATGTCTGAGAAGATATATCGGATTCTCCGACATTTATAGTGATAGACTCCATGACCTTACGGCTTGTAACTAGTAGTACCTCGGTTTTATGATCTGCAAGCTTTAGGCCTACAGAAGAAAGCCACTGACGAATGGTTGAGATAGCCTTGTTCGCATCGTATGTAATTTCTTCCAGGAGCTTTCCACAAACTACTACCGCAAGATCATCCGCGAAGCCCATCAAAGTCGTTTCCTCCGGCATGGGAAGTCTGAGTGCTGTGTCGTACATCACATTCCACAGCAAAGGACCTAAAACCGAACCCTGAGGAACGCCGCCTGTAATCTTATAGATTTTTGAGCCATCATCTGTTTCATATCTCAGGTATCTTTCAGAGAAGTAGTTCCTGATAATCCGTAGGAGGTACTGTGGGACGTCCATTTTTTCCAAGCTGTCCATAATACAATCCCATCTTGCTGAATTGAATGCATTATTTATATCCAATGTGATTATAGCACAATACTTTTTGCTCCCTCTCCTCCACCTCTTACCTGCAATGGCTTCTCGGGCGGTTGTTATCACAAGGTCGATTGCATCAATTGTTGATCTGCCTTTTCGGAATCCATACTGATTCACTGCCAGACCCCGGATACCTTCACTAGTTTCGCTTACTCTATTGTAAATAATCCTCTCCAGAACTTTTCCTGCGGTGTCCAGGAGACAAACTGGTCTGTAAGATGAAGGTTCTTCTGGAGGACCCTTGCCTTTTGGTAAGAGAACAAGATTTTGTTTCTTACAGAGGGAGGGAAAAATGCCTTCACGGAGACAACAATTATAGGCCTCGAGGAACAGATCTGGCCTAGATCTAACAGCCTCTTTGAATGCAACATTCGGGATATTGTCTGGGCCTGAAGCCTTAGTGTTCTTGACTCTTTTGCAGGCTTCGTCTAGTTCTTCCTGTGTGATCTCAGGTACTTGATCCTCCGCGGATAGCTGATCCACACTTGTAACCATTTCTTTTTGCCTTGGAAAAAGAGTTTTTACTATTTTCTCCAGCAGATCGGGAGAAGTAGGAGGTGAAAAACTTGAACCTTTCAGTTTTGCCATAACCGTTTTGTAGGGCATTCCCCACGTATCCTTTTCTACCTCTTCGCATAGCTTTTTCCAGCAATTTCGTTTACTTTCTTTAACAGCCTTGTGTGTGTGTGTGTGTGTGTGTGTGTGTGTGTGTGTGTGTGTGTGTGTGTGCGTGCGTGCGTGTGTGTGTGTGTGTGCGTGTGTGTGTGTGTATTAAAGAAGGACAAGTTTTGATGCCTAGTTTTAGGATTTGTAGATTATTTTATTAAAAGTACGATACCAGCAATCAGAACGGATTATGGACGTGGTTTAACAAGCCCTGGATACAAAGCGTCCAATATGCCCGAGTTAAGCCCAAGTATAACCTCATGTACCCTCAGCTTAAAACCGCACATCCAAACTTTCTCTTCCAATCTCCCGCCGCATAAGCCCTCAGACTTTCTCAAATAAAATTTAATCCTCGAGATTGGATTAATTCACACACATGTTGGCTTGCTTAAAGCATTGGGCATATATATATATATATATATATATATATATATATATATATATTATTTATTCTTATAGATGACCCAAAATGCCCCTAGGAGGCATGGGGTCATTAAAGCAGTCTTTCTTTATTAAACCACTTGATTTATTGGGCCCGACATGTTTCGTGCATCATTTCTTCGCACCTCTTCAGGGGCACTTCTACAACAAAATATAATTTTTTGAACATCCACACAAACCTTTTTTCTACTATATTAAAACTATCAATACGATCTTTGAACTGTTCCACAAAATCCATTAAAACATTATCATGCTCATTAAATGTTACCCCTACCCTAAATATAGCTAATAATTATAGCTAAATTACATATTTTTTATAAAAGGTGTTGAGTCCTACCTTGCAAGGAAGTTTTTTTGGGTCATCTATCTATCTAAATAGAAATCTTCGTCCCTCCAATTTTCTGCCGTGGAGTATTTCATATTATTTATTCTTATAGATGACCCAAAAAAACTTCCTTGCAAGGTAGGACTCAACACATTTTATAAAAAATATGTAATTTAGCTATAATTATTGCAATATTTAGGGTAGGGGTAACATTTAATGAGCATGATAATGTTTTAATGCCTTTTGTGGAACAGTTCAAAGATCGTATTGATAGTTTTAATATAGTAGAAAAAAGGTTTGTGTGGATGTTCAAAAAATTATATTTTGTTGTAGAAGTGCCCCTGAAGAGGTGCGAAGAAAAGATGCACGAAACATGTCGGGCCCAATAAATAAAGTGGTATAATAAAGGAAGACTGCATTAATGACCCCATGCCTCCTAGGATAAAAAAGAATATATATATATATATATATATATATATATATATATATATATATATATATATATATATATATATATATATATGTACATATATATTGATTAATATGGTATTAGGGATTGAGAAACGATGAATATCGGTTTGAGCTATATTTTCAGAAGGAAAGTTTGGGCTTATAACAAATTATCTGTACTAACGATATAAAACTAAAATGACTCAAAGAATGTGATGTATTTAAATTTAATTATTCAGTTGAAATATCGTTAATGACGTCACAATAAGACATGAATGAGCTATGTTATTAGTATTTTTTAATGTTGTAGACTACTTCCAGTATTTAGTCATAAATACTGACGTATGACATAAACTAAAATAATTACTCTTTTTTGTCATTGCTATACCATATATGTTTTTACAGCCCTGAAGATGGCTTGTATAGCAAGCCGAAACGTTGGCAGTAATAAATATACATTTTAACCATAAAATGTGTTTTATTGAATAAGAACACTGACCGAAACCCCGACGATCAACGCTTCCTACTTCTGAACGGTCGACCATATCTTCTCAATCAACTAAAATAATTACTATTATTTAAAGAAAATAACTAAAATATCATTTGTGATGAACTATTATTTTAAAATTAAATTTTTCGATTGAAATATTTGTGGTTTACGTTATTTGTTCTCAATGAAGTGATTAACGAAATTTGTCATTACTGTATTTAAATTTAATAGGTTTGCATTAAGTATTTAGTGTTTTCCTCAACTGTCAAAGAATAAGATATGCGTGTGTTTGTGTGTGTGTTAATGTGAGTTCAAAAAAATATTTAAGAAGCATTTTATCCTTTTCTTACCATTAAGAAAAAATGTACCAGTTAAATTTTAAAAATATCAACATTATTGAAGAATGAATAAAATATATATCTTATATCACTAAATTTTATTAAAATTGAATTTATGAAAGTAGTTAGTTGTGGCACCGCAGCATAATGATAAATAAGACATTGTTTAAGGGTAGTGTGTAAGATTTACTTAGAGATTTTTATTTAATGTGTTATCAACCACTATGTGGCCATCAACGGACGAATTATTGGTGCAAGTAAATTTGTTTAAACACCAGAATCAGTCTTCCGTTAAGAGTAGAGCTAGAAATCACAGCAGAGCCACTCAGAAGTCACCCAGCCACCAACGATCCAGCCTCAACACAGAAAGAAAAGCTGGCCCCAGAGCGCCACCCAGCCACTCGCTCCACCCAGCCACTCGCCCCACCCAGCCACTCGCCCCACCCAGCCACTCGCCCCACCCAGCCACTCGCCCCACCCAGCCACTCGCCCCACCCAGCCACTCGCCCCACCCAGCCACTCGCCCCACCCAGCCACTCGCCCCACCCAGCCACTCGCCCCACTCCATCCAAGGATATAAATTCGGGAGATTTTAATTTTAATTGATTTGATTCTATAATATTAATACTTTGTCTTTATGATAGTCGTTAGTTTGAGTTAAAGACTTTTTAGGGGGCGCACACTGGTTAATTTTTAGGGGGCGCACACTGGGCAAAATGACTGTTTTACGGCGACAAAAGTCGAAAATGTGATGTCGTCGTAGAAAGTCAATTTACGTGCCAAAACGTGTTCAAGTCTTCTATTCATTAAAAACCGAGCAGTTTTTTTATCTAGTTTAACCCAAACCTGTTTAAAACAATAAGGAAGGAACCATTGCTAGTCTCTTCCACTTCCTCGGTTTAGTATTGTTCCACCTATGGTCCTTAACACAACTTTTAAGTTGTGTTTTAAAAATTTTGTGCAAATTTTAAAAATTCTTTTCACAATGGATTTATTACCTAGTGGTATGTTCTTTATAAATATATAATATATATCTAATAACAGAAAGGCTTATCGAAGAAAAAAATATATTAATAAAATTATTACTAAATTGTTCATATTTTGTTGATTACTCAAGTTTGAGTAAGGTTTTAAAAAAATTTCCACTTCCAAATATTTTTTTTCGATAAGCCTTAAGCTTCTACTTTACTGTCTTGAGACTTTCAGCTCCCCATTCTTCCCCCTTTTAATGCAAATTTAAATTTAGTTTAGGCAGTCAGATAGAAGCTGAAGAATCCGCAGGGGCACAGTGGGCACAAACCACATTTTAGGTGGACAAAATTCAAAAAAATATTTTACAAATCACTTACTAAATACTGTCTAGTATTATTTGGAAGAAGGTAAAATGTAAATATTTACTTTCTTGGATCATCAACAGGCGACGGAAGGGAATATTAATCGGACTCTAAGAAAGGGAACTTTTTTTCCCAGTGTTTATTGCAGGTAATTACTTTTCCATTTCTTGAACAGAAACTATACATGATTATTTAAATTTCATGTTACCGATGTATATGTAATTAGCCTATTGAAGTGTAGATTACCACATGATCCACTTCAAGAACTGTCATTAGAAAATGAGGCAGACGATACTGACTCGTCAGAAGAAAATGCTGAAGGATGTAGCAGTATTGAATCAGACCATGATTGATGGATAATTCGTTTTTAGTGCATAATATAATTGTATATATTTGTTATTATTAAAAAACAAAAAACAAGTCAGTACAATTACTTTTTTCTTTAAGTTGTTAGTCTATTTTTGTTATTTATTTTCGAATTATAGCGTATTTATTACTTTTTATGAATATATGTATTATGTTTATGTAAGTAATAGATGCAAAAACGTACTACTTAAATGTCCCATAGATTTACAAAAGGTTTTCCCTTTTTTTTATCTACTATGTCAAAACATTTGTGTGTCTACAACATTTGATTGTTGGATATACTAAAAACTATGGGTTAACGATTTTTTTAAATATTTTTCCCTAACTCAGTGACCTCAAAAATATTGAAAAACACTAAAAAATAATTTTGTCGCCCTAAAAGTGGATTTTTGCCCAGTGTGGGGCGGTGAGAACTTGATTTATAAGGATTTCTTTGTGTATTTTGAGAGAGCTCAAATTATTCCTTGTGTCAGATACTTTTACTAAGGTTGACTTTCAGAATTTCAATAATATGACGATTAAACAAATATGTATTCTCAAATCTCCATTAAAACATTGTTTCGACGAAACTTTTTTGCAGCACACGAATATATAGGTTTAAGTAAAGGTTGGGATTCGGCTAAAGAAACCTTAATACGATTTTTGTTTAAATCTATATTTAGGATGTTTCGGCTACACATTGGTAGCCTTCGTCAGCTAAAATGACGAGAAAAACAGAAATTAATACAAAAAAAATGGTTTATAATTGAGATAAGTAACAGAACTATAAATACACTTAACTTATTATAAAATAACAATTTGGTCTAAAATTCTTAGAATGAGTAGAATGAAAATCAAAAGAAACATAACCAAAAAAAGAAGAAAAGAGGCGATTATATTGAAGTTTATATAAGTATATAGGTATATAGGTGCTAATAGTAACATTTATTAATTATAACAAAAAAATAAGATACTACATACCTATGGGAATGCCTTGAGGGAGAGGAAGACCAATGTTGACAGTTAAGTAACCATTGTGTGAATATAGGTTTACTTCGTCGTCGTATTTCCATGAACACATTGGTTTATAAACTGCAGCATAAGCACTTCAAGAAATGATAAATTACAAAGGCACACACACAAAAAAGTGCTCTTTTCAAAAGACACATTACAAATATTCTTAAGTATTTTGACACGCTGAATCCGAATCCAGAGCCCGTTTAACCCTAGCACGTCATGTTTAACCCTAGCACGTCATGTTTAACCCTAGCACGTCATGTTTAACCCTAGCACGTCATGTTTAACCCTAGCACGTCATGTTTAACCCTAGCACGTCATGTTTAACCCTAGCACGTCATGTTTAACCCTAGCACGTCATGTTTACCCTAGCAAGTCATGTTTAACCCTAGCACGTCATGTTTAACCCTAGCACGTCATGTTTAACCCTAGCACGTCATGTTTAACGCTAGCACGTCATGTTTAACCCTAGCCCGTCATGTTTAACCCTAGCACGTCATGTTTAACCCTAGCACGTCATGTTTAACCCTAGCACGTCATGTTTAACCCTAGCACGTCATGTTTAACCCTAGCACGTCATGTTTAACCCTAGCACGTCATGTTTAACCCTAGCACGTCATGTTTAACCCTAGCACGTCATGTTTAAGGGCATTTGAAGAGTAAATTTCGTACGAAGTCATTAAAGAAGAAATAACTAGAGCTTCCATGGTTTTGAGGGTCGCTGAATTCGAATCCGAGGTCTGTTTCAGCACATCAGCGCAAATTCAAGGTCACTTCAAGGACAAATACTATTTCTATTTTGCAAAAAATTAGTTTGGACTGCCGATTCGTTTTTTGAAAAAATAAACATATTTGTCCTTGAAGTGACCTTGATTTTGCGCTGATGTGCAGAAATAGACCTCGGATTCGAAATCAGTGACCCTCAAAACCATGGAAGCTCTAGTTATTTCTTCTTTAACGACTTCATTCGAAATTTTACCTTCCAATGCTCTTAAACCTTACATGATGGGGTGAAACGGACTCCGAATTCGGATTCAACGTGTCAAAAAAAACATAAGAATATATGTATGTGTGGTAAACGCACTCACTGCGTTTACCAAATACCCTGCCAAACCCCGTCCTGTAATGCAGTATACATAGGTGAAACCAAAAATTATATTCACTCCCGCATAACACAACACAAACGGACAATAAAAAACAAAGAAATCCACAAATCCGCCATCGCAAAACACGCCATAACAAAAATACACACTTTCAACTTTGACGACACTAAAATACTTTCCACAGAACGAAACACCAAAAAACGACAGATTTCCGAATGCGTCCACATTAACTTAAACCCCAATAACATTAATTACAAAACGGACAAACAAAACATCTCCCCTGCTTACTCCGCCGTCTTCCATAAATTGTCCTGACCTCCTTTTTATCATTGTTCCCAGGCTCCAGACAATTTTTCTACTTGTGTGTCCCCTAACTCTTAACACCTTTTACAACAAGCCTTTACAATCTAGCTATTGCACTTCTTTCATCTTTCATCTTCACCGACCTACCGCTTTCCTCCCCCCTCCCCCAATCAAAACTATAAAACCCCCTGTGTAGTTGCTGTCCCTCATACATTCAACCATGGTTACCTAAGTTGTCCTCGAGGTCTTCCTCCCTCCCCCCTAGGCATTCTCTAGTGGTACGTATTTATATATTAATTTTTATAAATTGTATTAACTTATAGAATAGATTGTTTTTTCTCACTATATGAAAAATGTTCCCCTTTTTTGTACTGATTAGTTTCTTGTACTGTTTACTTACTACTTTCTACATGCTGTTTACTTTCCAACTACCGTATTTTCATTGTTTAAAAATAAGATTGGTTAAAATTTATTGTCTTGATGTATATACTACGCTCATTTCTGCCTGTTTTTTACTTACAAGTTGTATATTTATTTTTTTTTACTTATAAGTTGTATATATTTTTTAGCTGAAGAAGGCTGCCAATGTGCAGCCGAAACGTCCAAATACAGATTTCTTCCTGAAAGTCTGACGTTTTTCTCCTAGCCGAATCCCAACTATACCTTGTCTTCGTATCTCTGCAACGGCTAACTATCTCCATCTCCTAGCCGAATCCCAACTATACCTTGTCTTCGTATCTCTGCAACGGCTAACTATCTCCATCTCCTAGCCGAATCCCAACTATACCTTGTCTTCGTATCTCTGCAACGGCTAACTATCTCCATCTCCTAGCCAAATCCCAACATACCTTGTCTTCGTATCTCTGCAACGGCTAACTATCTCCATCTCCTAGCCGAATCCCAACTATAACTTGTCTTCGTATCTCTGCAACGGCTAACTATCTCCATCTCCTAGCCGAATCCCAACTATACCTTGTCTTCGTATCTCTGCAACGGCTAACTATCTCCATCTCCTAGCCGAATCCCAACTATACCTTGTCTTCGTATCTCTGCAACGGCTAACTATCTCCATCTCCTAGCCGAATCCCAACCATACCTTGTCTTCGTATCTCTGCAACGGCTAACTATCTCCATCTCCTAGCCGAATCCCAACCGTACCTTGTCTTCGTATCTCTGCAACGGCTAACTATCTCCATCTCCTAGCCGAATCCCAACTATACCTTGTCTTCGTATCTCTGCAACGGCTAACTATCTCCATCTCCTAGCCGAATCCCAACATACCTTGTCTTCGTATCTCTGCAACGGCTAACTATCTCCATCTCCTAGCCGAATCCCAACTATAACTTGTCTTCGTATCTCTGCAACGGCTAACTATCTCCATCTCCTAGCCGAATCCCAACTATACCTTGTCTTCGTATCTCTGCAACGGCTAACTATCTCCATCTCCTAGCCGAATCCCAACTATACCTTGTCTTCGTATCTCTGCAACGGCTAACTATCTCCATCTCCTAGCCGAATCCCAACCATACCTTGTCTTCGTATCTCTGCAACGGCTAACTATCTCCATCTCCTAGCCGAATCCCAACCGTACCTTGTCTTCGTATCTCTGCAACGGCTAACTATCTCCATCTCCTAGCCGAATCCCAACTATACCTTGTCTTCGTATCTCTGCAACGGCTAACTATCTCCATCTCCTAGCCGAATCCCAACCATACCTTGTCTTCGTATCTCTGCAACGGCTAACTATCTCCATCTCCTAGCCGAATCCCAACCATACCTTGTCTTCGTATCTCTGCAACGGCTAACTATCTCCATCTCCTAGCCGAATCCCAACCAAACCTTGTCTTCGTATCTCTGCAACGGCTAACTATCTCCATCTCCTAGCCGAATCCCAACCATACCTTGTCTTCGTATCTCTGCAACGGCTAACTATCTCCATCTCCTAGCCGAATCCCAACCATACCTTGTCTTCGTATCTCTGCAACGGCTAACTATCTCCATCTCCTAGCCGAATCCCAACCATACCTTGTCTTCGTATCTCTGCAACGGCTAACTATCTCCATCTCCTAGCCGAATCCCAACTATACCTTGTCTTCGTATCTCTGCAACGGCTAACTATCTCCATCTCCTAGCCGAATCCCAACCATACCTTGTCTTCGTATCTCTGCAACGGCTAACTATCTCCATCTCCTAGCCGAATCCCAACCATACCTTGTCTTCGTATCTCTGCAACGGCTAACTATCTCCATCTCCTAGCCGAATCCCAACCATACCTTGTCTTCGTATCTCTGCAACGGCTAACTATCTCCATCTCCTAGCCGAATCCCAACTATACCTTGTCTTCGTATCTCTGCAACGGCTAACTATCTCCATCTCCTAGCCGAATCCCAACCATACCTTGTCTTCGTATCTCTGCAACGGCTAACTATCTCCATCTCCTAGCCGAATCCCAACCGTACCTTGTCTTCGTATCTCTGCAACGGCTAACTATCTCCATCTCCTAGCCGAATCCCAACTATACCTTGTCTTCGTATCTCTGCAACGGCTAACTATCTCCATCTCCTAGCCGAATCCCAACCATACCTTGTCTTCGTATCTCTGCAACGGCTAACTATCTCCATCTCCTAGCCGAATCCCAACCATACCTTGTCTTCGTATCTCTGCAACGGCTAACTATCTCCATCTCCTAGCCGAATCCCAACCATACCTTGTCTTCGTATCTCTGCAACGGCTAACTATCTCCATCTCCTAGCCGAATCCCAACCATACCTTGTCTTCGTATCTCTGCAACGGCTAACTATCTCCATCTCCTAGCCGAATCCCAACTATACCTTGTCTTCGTATCTCTGCAACGGCTAACTATCTCCATCTCCTAGCCGAATGCCAACTATACCTTGTCTTCGTATCTCTGCAACGGCTAACTATCTCCATCTCCTAGCCGAATCCCAACCATACCTTGTCTTCGTATCTCTGCAACGGCTAACTATCTCCATCTCCTAGCCGAATCCCAACTATACCTTGTCTTCGTATCTCTGCAACGGCTAACTATCTCCATCTCCTAGCCGAATCCCAACCATACCTTGTCTTCGTATCTCTGCAACGGCTAACTATCTCCATCTCCTAGCCGAATCCCAACCATACCTTGTCTTCGTATCTCTGCAACGGCTAACTATCTCCATCTCCTAGCCGAATCCCAACTATACCTTGTCTTCGTATCTCTGCAACGGCTAACTATCTCCATCTCCTAGCCGAATCCCAACCATACCTTGTCTTCGTATCTCTGCAACGGCTAACTATCTCCATCTCCTAGCCGAATCCCAACCATACCTTGTCTTCGTATCTCTGCAACGGCTAACTATCTCCATCTCCTAGCCGAATCCCAACCATACCTTGTCTTCGTATCTCTGCAACGGCTAACTATCTCCATCTCCTAGCCGAATCCCAACTATACCTTGTCTTCGTATCTCTGCAACGGCTAACTATCTCCATCTTCAATTTTATTTCTTTGAGTGCCAGTGTTATTGTCAATGAAATCATTGATGCGTTAGTGTAATTGTAGTTGAAGATCGCCTGATTATCAAGAACCGTAAAAGGAATCCAACGTACGAACAAACCAAGAGCAAACATTGGGAGATGTTTGCTATGGAATTATTCTACTAGCCGAAAGTCTAATGTCATTAGGACCACCTCTTTCTGGTCGTCCTCGTTTTCTGGTCGTCCCTGCTTTCTGGCCGGCCGACCCTTCCCAACCGACCAGACTCACAAAACACTTTACTTTAATTACAAGCCGCTGTCCCTTCTCTAATCTACATGGATTAGCACTTCCGTCAAGTCCATTACTGCTCGGTCGGAGGGAAAATGGAGCCGTGACCCGATTCTCTTGGGAGTTTTCACGATCCTTTTCCTTATTGCTTTTACTCTTCATTTAAAGTTGATGAAATGGCGTTAATGTTTTCCTAATTATAGTAATGGTTGGGCTATGATTTGTGAAAAACGGTCAACCAGTAAAAACTAACTGGACGGTGACCATTGGTGGTCGTGAATATTGGACGGAAGAAATCATATTTACTCTTCCAACAAATTTACATGGATTATATGTTTTACGCCAAATGCCTACTTCCCGGCAGGATCATTATGGCGTATTCATGACATTTTGTTATATCATGGGTGACCCTCATGGGAGCGCACTACTTTGAGGTCTCATTTTGGTTCCACTCCCGCGTAACGGATGGTTGGATGTTTCACTTAAACGCTTGATTATCTCCATTCGTTGGTTAGCGCAAGTTCACAGGGCTCGCAAAAAAAAACTGTCGATTTACAGTGGTTGTTTAATTCTACTTGGCTCTACAAATAAGTTCTGTTATTATTATCAGCCAGAATATGAAGACCAGACACAAACAATTATATTTGAATCAATACAAACCTATTATGCTTAACAATTATTTTATGTTTAATTTGGCAATGTTTGTGTTGACATTTTTATTTGTCTGAGTTATTAAAAGACGGAACTGCTCGAGGCTGGATGAGTCTGGTAATATTTTTGCACTAGCTTTTCCATGTTAACGAAAAATGGATCAACCTCAAATTCTCTGTAGATCTGGCTGTTGCAAGGACCATTGGACACTATTCGGAGTACCTTGTTTTGAAAGTTTTGTAAATGTCTTAAGTGTGTGTTACTGGCACCAAACCAGACGGGGCATCCGTACGATAGTATGGGTAGTACGATAGTGTGGGTAGTACGATAGTATGGGTAGTACGATAGTGTGGGTAGTACGATAGTATGGGTAGTACGATAGTATGGGTAGTACGATAGTATGGGTAGTACGATAGTATGGGTAGTACGATAGTATGGGTAGTACGATAGTATGGGTAGTACGATAGTATGGGTAGTACGATAGTATGGGTAGTACGATAGTATGGGTAGTACGATAGTATGGGTAGTACGATAGTATGGGTAGTACGATAGTATGGGTAGTACGATAGTATGGGTAGTACGATAGTATGGGTAGTACGATAGTATGGGTAGTGCGATAGTATGGGTAGTACGATAGTATGGGTAGTACGATAGTATGGGTAGTACGATAGTATGGGTAGTACGATAGTATGGGTAGTACGATAGTATGGGTAGTACGATAGTATGGGTAGTACGATAGTATGGGTAGTACGATAGTATGGGTAGTACGTGGGTAGTACGATAGTATGGGTAGTACGTGGGTAGTACGATAGTATGGGTAGTACGATAGTATGGGTAGTACGATAGTATGGGTAGTACGATAGTATGGGTAGTACGATAGTATGGGTAGTACGATAGTATGGGTAGTACGATAGTATGGGTAGTACGATAGTATGGGTAGTACGATAGTATGGGTAGTACGATAGTATGGGTAGTACGATAGTATGGGTAGTACGATAGTATGGGTAGTACGATAGTATGGGTAGTACGATAGTATGGGTAGTGCGATAGTATGGGTAGTACGATAGTATGGGTAGTACGATAGTATGGGTAGTACGATAGTATGGGTAGTACGTGGGTAGTACGATAGTATGGGTAGTACGATAGTATGGGTAGTACGTGGGTAGTACGATAGTATGGGTAGTACGATAGTATGGGTAGTACGATAGTATGGGTAGTACGATAGTATGGGTAGTACGATAGTATGGGTAGTACGATAGTATGGGTAGTACGATAGTATGGGTAGTACGATAGTATGGGTAGTACGATAGTATGGGTAGTGCGATAGTATGGGTAGTACGATAGTATGGGTAGTACGATAGTATGGGTAGTACGATAGTATGGGTAGTACGTGGGTAGTACGATAGTATGGGTAGTACGTGGGTAGTACGATAGTATGGGTAGTACGTGGGTAGTACGATAGTATGGGTAGTACGTGGGTAGTACGATAGTATGGGTAGTACGTGGGTAGTACGATAGTATGGGTAGTACGTGGGTAGTACGATAGTATGGGTAGTACGTGTGTAGTACGATAGTATGGGTAGTACGTGGGTAGTACGATAGTATGGGTAGTACGTGGGTAGTACGATATTATGGGTAGTACGTGGGTAGTACGATAGTATGGGTAGTACGTGGGTAGTACGATAGTATGGGTAGTACGATAGTATGGGTAGTACGATAGTATGGGTAGTACGATAGTATGGGTAGTACGATAGTATGGGTAGTACGATAGTATGGGTAGTACGTGGGTAGTACGATAGTATGGGTAGTACGATAGTATGGGTAGTACGATAGTATGGGTAGTACGATAGTATGGGTAGTACGTGGGTAGTACGAAAGTATGGGTAGTACGATAGTATGGTTAGTACGATAGTATGGGTAGTACGTGGGTAGTACGATAGTATGGGTAGTACGTGGGTAGTACGATAGTATGGGTAGGTCGTGGGTAGTACGATAGTATGGGTAGTACGATAGTATCGGTAGTACGATAGTATGGGTAGTACGATAGTATGGGTAGTACGATAGTATGGGTAGTACGGTAGTATGGGTAGTACGATAGTATGGGTAGTACGTGGGTAGTACGATAGTATGGGTAGTACGATAGTATGGGTAGTACGATAGTATGGGTAGTACGGTAGTATGGGTAGTACGATAGTATGGGTAGTACGTGGGTAGTACGATAGCATGGGTAGTACGTGGGTAGTACGATAGCATGGGTAGTACGTGGGTAGTACGATAGTATGGGTAGTACGATAGTATGGGTAGTACGATAGTATGGGTAGTACGATAGTATGGGTAGTACGGTAGTATGGGTAGTACGATAGTAGGGGTAGTATTATTGATTTGTATAGTAGTGTACCACAGGTGTGTTAGGGGAGTTTTTCTATTTATTAATGGATACATTTGTAAAAGTTGAGTGTGAGCTTCTTGTAGTTTTTTGTGAATGTGATGTCGCCAAGTTAGTCTTGTGTCTAGATATACTCCGAGATAGCGTATACTCTGGTCTTTTGGAGTCCAGAGAATTGAGTGATGTCCAATTTTCAGCTGTGCTATGTCTTCATATTGGATTTTTTTTCTGAATAAAAAAACTTTCCATGCAGATTTAACCAGGCTAATTAAGAATTTTTATTTTTGGGACCAATATGATACCTCATCTGCCGCTTCTTGCAAGTTGAGGTTGGTACGGAGAAGACCAGAAGGTGGTGACAATACTAGAACTGTGTGCAAAAAATTATGCTACCAAAATCTTATTATTGATCTAGTTCATTACATTCCGGAAATGTAAACTAGATTTTGGAGTTCGGTTTCCACCACTTCGGGAAGCAAGAAATTACCAAGTATTGTAGGAATTCTTGAACGTCCAAGTAGCTTACATTAATAGTGATATCTGCTTACATTATCAATTTCCAATATATATACTGAGTAACCACAGCTCACTAGCAGTATGTGACACAAATTCTTCTGTTTACGTAGAAATCTTACAAAATCGGTCTCAAACAAACTACTTTTCTCCCATCCGGTAAATGTAAAGCATGGTTTGGAGTTAGTTTTTCCCAAATGGGTGAAATCAATTATCAACCCCCCGCAGTAAATCCAACTTCCCAATGCTCTTCGGTATAAAGTTTCTCTCGAGCAATTACTTAAAAGTCCATAGTTTCTTAGCGAGTCCAAGCATTTTCTACTTCTTCTTTATGTGACTTAAGTTTGTTTTCCATTATCAAACAACAACTTAATTACATATGTAGTCTTTATCAGTTATATTTGTTATTTTAATAACTGGCAATAAATTATTATTTAAAGGCATCATCAAACTTCAGAAATATTCAACCCAATTGCAATGAAATTGTTTTGAACAGGAGAAATCTATAAAAATGTATATATATATATAAACAGCACCCTAAGTAAATAGTGTTGTCAGTACTATGCTCCAGCCGCCTGTTTTTGTTAATAGTAATTTGTTGATTTAAGGAGTGGAACCACCCTTAAACATCAACACTCAGAGCTTTTAAAGGTTTGAGGATTCTGTAAACGAAAAAAAAAAACCATTTTTTTTCTTATAGGCGCTTGTTATCAAAACACTCGTGATTTGTTATGGGAGTGAAGATTTTTTTTTATTTTATGAATAATATAAATACATCGTACGATATTATCGCAATTTATAACCGTCGAATTAACTATGGGTAAGAATAATATGCAATCGTATTATTATTATTTTTATAAATATTATTATTATGGGTGTGAAGTTTCTCAGCTAACTGGAGGAGATTTTACGGGGGGATATTTCCATCCAGTATATATATATATATATATATATATATACATATATATATATATATATATATATATATATATATATATATATATAGGTATATATTTTTTATATATAAAAATGAATTATTTATTTATTAATTTTGGGTTTTTAAAAATTTCCTTACAATTCTATCAGTGTCGATTAATTCTGCATGCTGAGATGATATTATTAGTTTGTCTGACAATTTCAGATATTTGGTGACACTGACTGTAGTATTCGGTATCAAACCATTGGTAGAAATAATAACTGCAGTAACTCTAGCGGAATCTAATTTATAGAGATCTTTTAACTCAATGGCCAGTATAGTGTTGATGTACTGGCTATCATTGCCTAGGAGTTCTTGAGGTAGGTCAGTATAGTGTTGATGTACTGGCTATCATTGCCTAGGAGTTCTTGCATATCATTCGGGATGTTCAAATTGCATCGTCTTTGGCAATCTGTGAGTATGTGTTTGATGGTAAGTTCTTTGTTACATATACTGCATATAATTTTATCTAGTCTTGTCATAAGGTATTCGTGAGTTAGTCGAGTATGTCCAATCCTTAGTCTAGCAACAATTATTTCGTCACGTCTGTTATCTCGATGACTAGAAGGTCATTCGTCAACTGTGTTTTTATTGTCCGGAGTTTATTGTCAGCTAGTTGTTTCCATATGTAGTTCCAATGTTGTTTCATTGTACGTTTTGTAGTTTTAGTCAGATCTTTGTCCGTTATTTGCTGTAAATCACAGGTAATATGTTTTACTGCACTTTTCACATCATAATCAGCAATTATACCTTTTCCAAGATCCTTATGACCAGGTATCCAATACATGGTTATGTTTCTGTTTAGGGTTTGCTTCTTGTTATGAATTTCTGTCAATAGTAGATGAGTTGTGTATCTATCTGTAAGTGCTTTAAATGAGCTTAAAGAGTCAAATTTTCTGTTGTAATAGACATAGAAAAAAAAGTTTTAAAACAAGTTAAAAAGTAAATATTTCAAAAGTAATAAAATTTTAATCCGGCGCTAATAGCCAAATAGTTGATGCGCCGTTAAAAACGAAAAAAAAATAAATAAAAAAATAAAAAAATTTTTTTAATGAATTATTCAAGTTTACGCATTGCTAAACAGGCGCAAAAAGGTTCATTTTCAAAACAACATAGCTACGGAAGTACCCAAAAATACAAGTTGACACTTGTTCAGTAGTTTTATTTTACAATTGAGTGTAACATATAAATAAATTAGATTTTGAAAGTCTCCCACCAGAGATATTAACGCCTAAAATTTCAGTTTCAAAAGTTTAAAAATTTATAAAAACATAAGGTAACAAATATCAGGGTTAAGAGTACTTTTAATACAAGCTATTTAGTTAAGCATGGTAGGTATTGTCGGGGTTCGGTCACTGCTACTTAATAAAACTACATTTTATCATAAAAATGGTTTTATTGTTCATCAGTGCTGTAAAAAACAAGTAGGGCGGATGTAATACTGAAATATACATATATACATATATATATATATATATATATATATATATATATATATATATATATGTATATATGCCTACATACACAAATACACATACATATATACATACATATCGTCGTTACAAAAGCAAACTAACGAATATGAAAATCACCGCTTTTCAGAGTGGAAAAGTATTTATTCATAACTTTTTTTTGGACAGTCAAATATTCGGCAGATTTGACCTTTTGATAGTGGAATACTTTCCCTTTAATAGAGTGAAGTCAGATTGAAGAATTTGCCGTAAATAAGTCCAGCAGAAATTAGTAAAGATGGACAATGAAAGATGCATTTTTTCATATTCGTTAGTTTGCTTTTGTATCGACGATATATGGAAAAAGACAATATGTATGTGTAAGTGTGTATGTTGGCATATATATCCGTCCTACTTGTTTTTTACAGCCCTGATGAAGGCTTGAAGGTCAAGCCGAAACGTCGGCACGATAAAATGTAGTTTTATTAAGTAACAGTGACCGAACCCCGACAATCCCTACCTTGCATCATCTACGGTCAACCATCTCCTCTCAAAAAAGGTATTTAGTTAGTTTTATTATCATGCAGAAAATCATCTTTGATATACATACCCTTATGCTAACAAATTACCCTCAAAAGGAGCCTTTTCAGAAATTAAAACGGGTTTTTTCAATGGCAGTTTTCAGGTATTGGACTTCAAAATACGCAAATAGTGAAGTAGGAATAAAATAAAGAGTAGACATTATGGGAAAAAAGTGGTATTTGAATCATTAGTCAATTACTTACCAGTCCTGAGATAATGAGTTTTCGTTAAGAGAGCACCGAGAACTCAAAAATTGGCATGCGCGGTGAATCAAAGATGACTGCTATTTTTAAACGGTTGACTCTAAAAAAAAAAAAAAAAAAAAAAAAAAAAAAAATTAAATTGTTTTGAACTACTGATTTCATATGTAATTTATAGCAAAAAAATATCATTTTTTTCTAAAATGGTCAAGCAACCATCTTTGGATCAGTAGAAATGGATTGACAAAAATACCTACATTCATTGATCCGGCTTTAGCTAAAGCTAATAATACAAAAGGCTTTTAGTAGACTGATTAAATAAGAATTTTAGTTACGGTTTACGGCTCATAAATACTGCAAGATCTCAGCTCTAAATCC
The DNA here is from genome assembly GCA_946811695.1 of Gonocerus acuteangulatus. Taxonomy (NCBI): domain Eukaryota; kingdom Metazoa; phylum Arthropoda; class Insecta; order Hemiptera; family Coreidae; genus Gonocerus; species Gonocerus acuteangulatus. The sequence continues at coordinate 3,157,665 of OX328130.1, forward strand.
TAGCTACCGATTTAGCTCTAGAGTTTCAGGAAATAATTACAGAGAATTTGAACAGAATGGTGATCAGTGGAAATTAGAGAATTATTGACAGAATCTTAAGTACTAAGTGTAAATATGAAGCAGGTATTGCCATTAGCAAAGTGCAACGTTAACGCTCTAAGCGCATTGCGACAAATTCTCTAAGCATTGAAGATAAATACTGCAATGTATATATATATATATATATATATATATATATATATATTTATACAAAGTGGCCCAGATAAGCGGGCCACAAGAGAAATAACTACTAAACGGATGGAGATATCAACATTTTACATAGGGACAAAGTTTTAGTTCTCGTCGAAATTTATAAATATGGTGGTCGAGTTATCTGTAAAGATACGTTTTCATTCGCATGTATTCCTCATCTGAAATTCCAAAAAAGGCACTTGAATTTATTTAAATAGTATTTTTGTTAAGGAAGGGGCAATTCAGCTTAGGAGAATGTGTTCAGCATTCAACAAAACGATTCCCATTAGTGTCAAACCGTTTAGTAGTTATTTCTCTTGTGGCCCGCTTATCTGGGCCACCCTGTATATATATATATATATATATATATATATATATATATGCTTGATGTTTATTTTTCGTCGCTGGGATGATATTTTTAGATGGATCGGCATTATTCTCCAGCGGTGGTACTCCTCCTCACTTCTTCCTGGGATATTTCGATGGATTCATCTCCATCTTCGGCAGCCAGGTTCTTATTGTTTCTTCTTCCCTTGGCAACCCCCCCCCCCCCTCATTCCCTTGGCAACCACCGAAGACGAAACAATAAGAACCTGGCTGAAGAAGATGGAGATGAATCCATCGAAATATCCCAGGAAGAAGTGAGGAGGAGTACCACCGCAGGAGAATAATGCCGTTCCATCTAAAAATATATATATATATATATATATACATTTGTGTGTGTGTGTATATATATATATATATATATATATATATATATATATATATATATAGGGACAGGTGTTGTACCTCTGACCATATTGTACCTTTGAACACCGAGGCTGTGGCGGCATGTAGCAACATTTCCTAAATTTTGGTGTAATTAGTGTTTAGCTCCTTCACTAGAGGGCTTGTGTAAACTACTTTGGATTATTCAAGTCAAAGAGGATTCTTGCGAAAAATACTTATCCATTTCTATCATAAAAATGTAAGTTATTTATTGATGACGTTTTGCCTCATAATATTTTTTGTATTACGTCTTTTTAGATGGAAATCATTTGACAAAGTAGCTATTACAATAAGAAACATGGTGTAGCTTTCGAAATTGATTTATCTTAATCCTAAAATTTGTAGCATGATTTTTAATTTGCACTACCAGGGTGTTGTACCTCTCACCACGACTAGTTGTTGTTCCTTTGACCAGGTCAAAGGTACAACACACCTGAGTAATTTTTTCATAATTCAACTTTTATGTTCTTCGGGTACAATTTTTAAAAAAATAATTAATATTGGTTGCTTCAATTGTTCAAAGAATTTAAAAAATAATAAATGAAATAAGTTCAAACTGGCTTTATCAATCCTGAGTGTAGTAGTTCAAACCTATCAACCCTTATCGTTCCACTTGAAGTTGTAAGACCTCATCGAAAAGCGGAGGCAAGGAAAATGTCAAATAGGGGCCGGCCTAAAGGGAAACCTCGTGTGCTGACAGATATTCCTGAAAAGCTAATTATTGATGGTGAAAAAAAACAAAAACGAAAGTCCAATTTCTAAGATCCAATATTTGAAAAAAAACAAACTTAAAGTGAGAAGTTTACGAGAGAAGATGAAAATTTGTATGATATTGATGTTGAAGACATTGTGGCTAAACTTCCATACCCTACTATTGCTAGTGGATCTGCTTGACAGTTAAAACCTTTATCGATTCGACTGGATTTTTCAGCATATTAAGCATAACAAAATATCAATAATAGCTTTTTTATAATGCTTACATCCTTTTCCTGTATTTATTAAACTTACAATTAATTACAATATTACTGAATACAATTTTTTTTCTGCACTGCTGTGTTGTTTTTAGGTGGTCAGAGGTACAACACTCCATGGTCAAAGGTACAACTACATGTTGTACCTTTGACCACTGTACGATTATTTTTCAAAACATTAATATAAAATATTAAATGCAAAGCTAGAACCTTGAAAAAATTAAATATGATAATCAATAGAATGCTAATTACAATGAAATAAAAAAAAATGAATTTAGCCTTAATATTTAATCTAAAAATTTTAAATTGTGCAAAGTGGTCAAAGGTACAACACCTTCCCCTATATATAAATATGTATGAGTAAATAGGGAAATTGAGTCATTACGTAACCACGGGCTATTTGTTTGTGTGTTTAGCAGCGTACCAACACTTATAATAACGGCTTGCTATCTACAGGTTACCACCCTTTTATAACCCAACGACACGTGGTCGGTCACCCATCCAGGTACTGGCCACGCCTGACGTTGCTTAACTTCGGTGATCAACGGGAACCGGTGTATTCAACATGGCTATGGCCCTTAACACGAAGGGATATTGATCATGAAGTTGAGGGGAGGGGGAAATGTTTACCAATTTACCGGTTCATTAGTGAAAATATTAAAATCTGAAATATCCGTGATTATTAATAAGTTAATTACCATCGTATACAATCGCCGTTTATTAAATAAATTGACAACCATTGAGCCGGAAATTGGGTAATTTTTAATTTTATCAATAAAATCCCTCGATTTAATTTTACCTTTTAATGAAAACTGAAGTTAAAGTTCACACCTCTTTTTTCCTCCCCACTGCCTCGAAATCATTCCAACATTTCAATAGGCGTGTCATTATTTTTTCATGATTTTTTTTTTTTTTTTTTATTTCTGATTTGGGACTTTTACTAGACAGCAGACTTACATGGAACCCACACACACGACTGAAAAGACTAGAGCTGAACAGGAGATTTGGACTCTTACGATGACTACTTGGACCTTCTTCAACGCACTACTTGGACCTTAAGCTTTTTCAAAGCTTACGACACACAACAAACTTACGATTTACAAAACTATAATCAGACCTATCTGGACTTACGGACTTGAATTATGGGGAACAGCAAAACAGTCAAACATACAACGAATACAAGCATTCCAATCCAAAGTCCTTCGTAGAATAGTCAATGCTCCCTTTTATGTCTCCAACAAAACCCTACACAACGACCTAAATATCCCCTTCGTAAACGACCTCGCCAAATCCCGCTTCCTGACGTTTCATTCCAAATTTTCATCCCACCCAAATCCTAGAGGTCAATCCCTTTCCACTCAGACCCACCCTATAGACCGTCCCAGGAGGCTTAAGAGACTTTGGCCCCGTGACCAGCTACCATAACAGCAGTTAAAAACAGCACAAATTGTTTAGATATATTAGGAAGTGCCGATAATGTTTGGCTCCTTCCATATACTGTTCATTGACATGTATACTTAGGCCGGCACAATTAATTATTGTACTTATAATTGTACAGATTTTAAATAAACATGAAAAAAAAAATCTGTTATATTTTCTGTAAGATTATATTAATGATATTTAACATGTTTTCTAATTAAGTGATAATTGTTATTTACAAATCTGATTTTTTCAAATAGTATTGAGAGATTTTATAAATCATATTGACATGAGACTAAATATATCGTCCATACAAATGTAGAAAAATGTGCATTTTTCATTTTCAATCTATAATGATTGATGTTGGACTGATGAATTTGTGTCAAACTTTCGAAAATTAAAGAAAAAATAATTATCAATTAGGGAAAATCAAACTAACGAATGTTCATTAAGTCTAATTAAAATATATAATAAGATAAAAAGTATATATATATATATATATATATATATATATATATATATATATATATATATATATATATACTTTATAGACTTTATATAACGTCGTCTATAAGTTACCAAACCACATATCACATTCCTTACTTTCCTTTTGTAACGACCATATCGACAAAATATTTATTTATTTAAATTTTAACATCCATTATTATTAACTATGAATTTTAGGATGGGTTATATGTAGGTTACCACCCCTTTCTAGCCAGAATAGGGCTGATGCCTTTTCTTTTTTATGAACAAACGCCAATACCCCATAGTGGAAATCGAACCCACGGCCCTTGGCACGAAGCTTTATGTGCTCACGCCTTAACACTTACGGCCACCGGGCCTCCAAAACATTTATGACTATACAAATGACTAAAATCACCTACTTTATTTAATTTTATTTTTAATTTACACTTTTTTAAATATTTGTCATATATCACTAAATCTCTATGATATGTAAAGCCATATCGTATGCACATGAAAAATGTTATTATAGTAATGCATGTATGAATGAAGGGGTCAAAATAGTGCCAAGCAACATTTTTACCAAAACATAACTCTAACTGCTATATGTTGGATATTATGTAGGACTATCAGTCTATGATGGAAATCCTACTAAAATATGACTACAAGCTCTGTATGCTACTTAATCTTGTTGCCCCTAACCATTTCAACTGATAGTCCCACATAATATCCAACATATAGCAGCTACATTTACCAAAACATAACTCTAACTGCTATATGTTGGATATTATGTAGGACTATCAGTCTATGATGCAAATCCTACTAAAATATGACTACAAGCTCTGTATGCTACTTAATCTTGTTGCCCCTAACCATTTCAACTGATAGTCCCACATAATATCCAACATATAGCAGCTACGGTTCCGTTTTGTTAAAAATGTTCCTTGCCACTATTTTGCCCCGACCCCTTCAATTTAACACGATTTTTGACCTACCTGAATCTGTCTCGTTACTCATTAATGACCCTCTAACAATTAGCTGTTTATAATATCGACATAGTTCAAACATAAAATAGTAACTTAACTGAAAATTACTTTAGTTTTATCATTTGTAGATACAAAAAGTTATTCTTTTAGTTTGTACTTAGTTTTAGGCTCCTGAAGAATCATCTGAGAATGCGAACCATTTAGAACCACTTTAATAAATTTTGGATTGTTTTAATATCAAAATTTACGCATAGACCTTCAAGTACCCGCAATAGAAAGCGCATTAAAAGGTAACAAAGTTGGGTATCAATAAAATAAACCAGGGGTTGGCTATCTTTATATATAATTCAGTACTTTCCGAGCAGGATTTAGTCAGAGAAATGGGTTGTGGTTACAAGTAGGGGAAACAACATTCCCTAATTGTGGTTCCTAAATATTTTATCTGGGTTTTAATTAATTATTATATATTGGTGTTCCGTTTCAAATTGATATTCACCATAAATTATGTGTATATATTGAAATGAATTATTATTAATTATCACTTATTATTATAACTAGCTGAATACCCGTGCTTCGTCACGGCAGATAAGTAGTTATTTTATTGCGTTAAATAATGTTTCATTAAAATTACGTTACTATATAATTTTGTGCAGTTTATTATAGCACGGTTCCCGTCATACTATATGTTATTCAATGGGCGTTAAAATTTAAAAGTTTATGTTTCCAAAAAGTTATTTGGAAACACCCAGTATATTTGCGAGCATTACCAAGGTTTAAGGCGAGGAGGCTGTGCAAGGGTTCCGGATATTATTACCTCGCCTGGAAAACCTAAGGATATACCATACATCACGGTTTGACCGGGACTGTCCCGGTATTTTGCAATTGTTTCGGTGTCCCGCCCAGTTTTATCAACGTCCCGGAAAAGGCTGTAAGATGTAAAAAGTAATGAATTCATGTTTATAAGAATCTTTTTTAAATCGGTTACTTTTCTACAATCAACATTTTTACTACTGCTCACAGTGTCAAAGATATGAGAAGTAATCTAACTGTAAAACGCTGGAACTACCTGCACAGCGCTGCCAGCTGCCAGACACTACTATTTGGCTGAGAGATTGTTTTAAGAAAATCAAGCAGCAAAAAAAGTTCCGTTCCTATTTTTAAGGTTTGGGTAGACTAACAGTTCAGGATCCCCCCTTACCGTTACTTGCTAGGCTTAAAACTCACCATTTTGCTTATATTTTGTACTGTTTTTATTCCTCACCCCCCCCCCCCCCCCCCCCCTGGTATGCCCATCCCATATTAATGTGTCCCGGTTTAACTCTCCAAAAATATGGCAAGCCTATCTGACGGGAACAGGGAGAAAAGAAACGCAATTAAAACTCTATGAGTGACAGTTTATTTCTATTAATTCAAGGACTGCCATCATAGTGGAAATTTACCTCAATTAAAAATAATACTATGAAATAGATAATGTACGGTAACAGCTGTTCTGTTATCGTCCTAGCAACGCTTGCTGCCTAGGCTTCCAACGCAAACTTTAAACCCCTCTAAAAATACTTAAAAATTCGAATATAAAAAAGTCCTTTCTTAGCGAGTGCCTACGTTATATAGGGAGTGTCCATGCAAAATTTCAAAATTTTCTGTAGAGCTGCTTGGGCTGGGCGATGATAGGTCAGTGAGTGAGTCAGTGAGTGATTGATTGAGTGAGTGAGTGAGTGAGTGAGTGAGTGGTATTTGACAAATATATAGTAGATGTAGAAAATAATCAATTAATTTTACGCAACCCGAAAATTTTAAAGCTTTTATCACAAAGAGTTTCAATAATTAAAATGTTTTGGTTAAAATTTAAGAGTTTAAATTCCAACATTTTTAAATCACTCCAGAAATAAGAAATATATGAAAAAACGCCATGATGACGCAGCTCCTGCGTTTCCAATATATAGTTAGTAAGTATTATTTAGCTGGAATGAAAATGTCACCCAGGAATTCCGGCTTTTTGTGTCTCTCTCCTAGAAGTAACTAGAGCCAATCCATCAGAAAGCTTCACTAACCGATCTCCCGTTTCCGTCCGATTCCCTCGGTCCGCGCCATTACTTGTCACGTGACTAGAGTACTCTATCACGCGAGACATGTTCAATAGGACCTCTATCACCCCCGGATCGGGGACTGAAAGGGTTTATTTACTCGGACAAATCGAAAAGTGATTCGTTAAAATGAGTATTGTGTGAAAACTCGACAATAACACTGATTTGACGTTTGTGACGTTTTATATAAATAATACATGGGATGACAAATTTATAAAAATTACAACATGTCGATAAGTAACAATAGTTCCAATACGGTTGAACGTCTGTATGAATTAATTTCAAAACAAGGGATACTAGAAGACGTATTTAAAACATTTTATTATATAGAGGGTTGAGAGCACAACTAGACCAAGTCCATGTTATACAATTTTCAGGAAATGAGTATTATGCTTATTAATTGCAGAGACGTTGTATAAATCCTATTGACCAGTATAAGGCTTAAAAATATATGAACTTATACAGTTATCTTAATTTTAAATATCACTGACATTATTTATGAATAGGATTGTCGATAAAATAGTTATAACTTAGACTTGGCTTACTTGTGCTCTGAAAACAAATAAGAATGACTTCCAGATGTTTAGCGAGAACTGCTACAAGTGGCAAAATAATGAAGTTAGGACTTAGTCTCCTGTAGCACTGGAAAGAGCCATTTTAGTAATACTCTTCAATCCCATTACAACATAAAATGCCCAAAATGTACTTGGTCTAGTTGTGCTCTGAAAACAAACAAGAATGACTTCCAGATGTCTAGCAAGAACTGCTACAAGTGGCCAAATAATGAAGTTAGGACTTAGTCTCCTGTAGCACTGGAAAGAGCCATTTTAGTAATACTCTTCAATCCCATTACAGCATAAAATGCCAAAAATGTACTTGGTCTACTTGTGCTCTGAAAACAAACAAGAATGACTTCCAGATGTCTAGCAAGAACTGCTACAAGTGGCCAAATAATGAAGTTAGGACTTAGTCTCCTGTAGCACTGGAAAGAGCCATTTTAGTAATACTCTTCAATGTCATTACAACATAAAATGCCAAAAATGTACTTGGTCTACTTGTGCTCTGAAAACAAACAAGAATGACTTCCAGATGTGTAGCAAGAACTGCTACAAGTTGCAAAATAATGAAGTTAGTACTTAGTCTCCTGTAGCACTGGAAAGAGCCATTTTAGTAATACTCTTCAATCCCATTACAACATAATATGCCCAAAATGTACTTGGTCTAGTTGTGCTCTGAAAACAAACAAGAATGACTTCCAGATGTCTAGCAAGAACTGCTACAAGTGGCCAAATAATGAAGTTAGGACTTAGTCTCCTGTAGCACTGGAAAGAGCCATTTTAGTAATACTCTTCAACCCCATTACAGCATAAAATGCCAAAAATGTACTTGGTCTACTTGTGCTCTGAAAACAAACAAGAATGACTTCCAGATGTGTAGCAAGAACTGCTACAAGTGGCAAAATAATGAAGTTAGGACTTAGTCTCCTGTAGCACTGGAAAGAGCCATTTTAGTAATACTCTTCAATCCCATTACAACATAAAATGCCCAAAATGTACTTGGTCTAGTTGTGCTCTGAAAACAAACAAGAATGACTTCCAGATGTGTAGCAAGAACTGCTACAAGTGGCAAAATAATGAAGTTAGGACTTAGTCTCCTGTAGCACTGAAAAGAGCCATTTTAGTAATACTCTTCAATCCCATTACAACATAAAATGCCCAAAATGTACTTGGTCTAGTTGTGCTCTGAAAACAAACAAGAATGACTTCCAGATGTGTAGCAAGAACTGCTACAAGTGGCAAAATAATGAAGTTAGGACTTAGTCTCCTGTAGCACTGGAAAGAGCCATTTTAGTAATACTCTTCAATCCCATTACAACATAAAATGCCCAAAATGTACTTGGTCTAGTTGTGCTCTGAAAACAAACAAGAATGACTTCCAGATGTGTAGCAAGAACTGCTACAAGTGGCAAAATAATGAAGTTAGGACTTAGTCTCCTGTAGCACTGGAAAGAGCCATTTTAGTAATACTCTTCAATCCCATTACAACATAAAATGCCAAAAATGTACTTGGTCTAATTGTGCTCTGAACCCTCCAGATGTATAGACAATGTTTTTACTGGCAACCTTATACATTGTTATTCCGCCTTTGAGTTTTAGGAAATTTTGTTTGTATAAGAATCTCTGTAACTGATGTATTGAACATTTATACACTATGTTTTTCATATTTGTACGTTTAAATGATGAGAGAGAGAGAGAGAGAGAGAGAGAGAGAGAGAGAGAGAGAGAGAGAGAGAGAGAGAGAGAGAGAGAGAGAGTGAGAGAGAGAGAGTGAGAGAGAGAGAGAGAGAGAGAGAGAGAGAGAAAAGGAAAATATATAAGTTTCAAAAAAAGGATGAAGAAGACCAGGCCGAGAGAACCAAGAGAGAGAACTTTAATAAACTTAAAAAAGGTGGTTTTTCCAATTGAGATAAATCGAATCAAAGAAAATTAAATAAATTGGTTTCCCAAACAAATTAGTCCCTCATCATTTAATAAAAATTCTCATTAAAAAAGATTATAATTAAATCACTCACTGAAAAAAAGAACATTTTTCCACGTTCTTTCTATTTAGCAGAGCTGTTGAAATTGATATCAAACATTTTGTTCATAGAAAAACCAATGAAATTATAACATATTTAAATATACCAAGACTTTGTCAGTGCTTCATTTTATTCTCTAAGTTATTTATTAATTGATAAGGTATCAAATTGTTGTAATAATTATCTTTACTGCAACCAATGCCAGTTACGACGTTCCATCAGTGTTGGGCAAAAATTATTCAGAATAATAAACAATGAATAATGAACAAATCTGTTATTTCATTCTGAATACTGAATAATTTTTCATTCATTATTCAGTCAATTCAATAAATAACGTAACTTTTTATTTGTATTCATTATTGAATAACTATGATTTATTGAATGAAAATTTTTATTGAATAAAAATTATTCAGAATAATAAACAATGAATAATGAACAAATCTGTTATTTCATTCTGAATACTGAAGAATTTTTCATTCATTATTCAGTCAATTCAATAAATAACGTAACTTTTTATTTTTATTCATTATTGAATAACTATGATTTATTGAATGAAAAATTTTATTGAATAAAAATTATTCAGAATAATAAACAATGAATAATGAACAAATCTGTTATTTCATTCTGAATACTGAATAATTTTTCATTCATTATTCAGTCAATTCAATAAATAACGTAACTTTTTATTTTTATTCATTATTGAATAACTATGATTTATTGAATGAAAAATTTTATTGAATAAAAATTATTCAGAATAATAAACAATGAATAATGAACAAATCTGTTATTTCATTCTGAATACTGAATAATTTTTCATTCATTATTCAGTCAATTCAATAAATAACGTAACTTTTTATTTTTATTCATTATTGAATAACTATGATTTATTGAATGAAAAATTTTATTGAATAAAAATTATTCAGAATAATAAACAATGAATAATGAACAAATCTGTTATTTCATTCTGAATACTGAATAATTTTTCATTCATTATTCAGTCAATTCAATAAATAACGTAACTTTTTATTTTTATTCATTATTGAATAACTATGATTTATTGAATGAAAAATTTTATTGAATAAAAATTATTCAGAATAATAAACAATGAATAATGAACAAATCTGTTATTTCATTCTGAATACTGAATAATTTTTCATTCATTATTCAGTCAATTCAATAAATAACGTAACTTTTTATTTTTATTCATTATTGAATAACTATGATTTATTGAATGAAAAATTTTATTGAATAAAAATTATTCAGAATAATAAACAATGAATAATGAACAAATCTGTTATTTCATTCTGAATACTGAATAATTTTTCATTCATTATTCAGTCAATTCAATAAATAACGTAACTTTTTATTTTTATTCATTATTGAATAACTATGATTTATTGAATGAAAAATTTTATTGAATAAAAATTATTCAGAATAATAAACAATGAATAATGAACAAATCTGTTATTTCATTCTGAATACTGAATAATTTTTCATTCATTATTCAGTCAATTCAATAAATAACACAACTTTTTATTTTTATTCATTATTGAATAACTATGATTTATTGAATGATAATTTTTATTGAATAAAAATTATTTATTGAATGATAATTTTTATTGAATAAAAATTATTTATTGAATGAAAATTTTTATTAATTGAAAGTTATTTATTCGAATGAAACAATTTATTTAATGACATTGATTTATTTGACTGAAATTTTCCCTTAAATACAAGTGATTTATTTTAACAATCTTTTCTAATAAAAATGATTAAGTTCATTAAAGTTTTTCTTACTTTTCATGAAAATTATTTATTTAGATGATATTATTTACTGAATTTAAAGAATCTGAGTTTGTTGTTACATGACCATATTATTTTAAACGTATAAAAATAATGACAGAATAATGAAAAATAATTAATTATTCATTAAATAAAACAAATTAGTTAATGTTTAAGTGAATAAATAAAATCGTATTAAATAAAAATTTATTGAATAATGAACCAACCCTGTTATTCATAGAATAAAAAAAATCAGTAGATGAATAACTTATTCAATGAATAAATTCTTATTGAATAAAATTTTATTTGTATGATTATTGAATAAAAAGTTTCTTGAATAATGCCGTATTCTGGTACCTATCATATACCTAACTATAATGTATAGTGCTCTCGAATTAAAAACACCATTTTCATGCCTTTGTTTGAATATTACTAAAAGTCAATACCAACTTCTCTAGCAATGTCCCGAATAGTTTCGCGATGGTTTTCTTCTACGAAAGCTCTCAATTTGTGGTGATCAAGAGCAGAAGGCCTACCACGTGAAAATCTCCAAGACTGTATTTTTGGAATCATCGCTGTATATCCACTGATGTTTCGGTTAAGATGGAATGGTTGGGATTCGGCTAAAGAACCCTCAATATGATTTTTGTTAAAAAAATCTATATTTTGGACGTTTCGGCTGCTCATTGGTAGCCTTCGTCAGCTAAAATGACAAGAAAAACAGAAATTAATACAAAAAAAAGTTTATAATTGAGATAAGTTACAGAACTATAAATACACTTAACTTATTATAAAATTACAATTTCGTCTTAAATTCTTAGAATGAAAATCAATAGAAACATAACAAAAAAATAAGAAAAAAGGCTATTATATTGAAGTTTATATAAGTAAATAGTTGCTAATAATAACATTTATTAATTATAACAAACAAACAAGATACTACATACCTATGGAAATGCCTGGAGGCAGAGGGAGACCAATGTTGACAGTTAAGTAAGTTCTTTTATAATAAGTTTAGTGTATTTATAGTTCTGTTACTTATCTCAATTATAAACTTTTTTTTCTGTATTAATTTCTGTTTTTCTTGTCATTTTAACTGACGAAGGCTACCAATGAGTAGCCGAAACGTCCTAAATATAGATTTTTTTTAACAAAAATCATATTGAGGTTTATTTAGCCGAATCCCAACCATTCCATCTTTACTTATCACCTCGACGGCTAACTATCTAATCATCATTACACTGATGTTTCCTTCGTTACAACTGAGATTCATGAAATAGCTGTTTTGACTTTGACGAAAATCTTGTTTTGACGCGTTGAATTTCTGAGATCCTTACTCATACAGAATCAGGCTGTACCGTATGAAATGTCAGTTTTGGACTTGCCGATTTCCTTCAAATGTCTTGAAACTGTCGTGGCTCCTACTCCTGGCATATTCCCTAGTGCTTTTTAAGGGACAGGCTTCAACCCTTTCTTTCAGGTGGTCATTGTCAAGTTTGGTTTCTGGCCTTCCACGCTCCTCGTTGTCAAGGTCAAAATTTCCTCCTCGAAACCTGGAAACCCACCGGTAAACAGTTCGTTCATTTACCGTTCCCTCCCCGAACGCCGTGTTAGTGTTCATACACGCCTCAGCAGCGCTATGACCGAGCTTAAATTCATAACGAAAAATAATACGGATTTCCTTTGAAGTCATAATTTAAGTTTTATTTTTTTCTCAGAGGATCGTTCTCACAACACAGTACGCAAGTTAGTGATTAAATAATAGGAATAAAAGAGCTTTAATTCTATATGAATAACAATGATGTTTGTAAATAATGAAATAAAAAAGGGAAAGGATTAAATCGCAAAGTAAACAGAACAGACATTTCAGACGGTACAGCCTGATATATACAATCCGCAGACATTTCATACGGTACCGCCTGATATATACAATCCAGCAGACATTTCATACGGTACAGCCTGATATATACAATCCGCAGACATTTCATACGGTACAGCCTGATATATACAATCCAGCAGACATTTCATACGGTACAGCCTGATATATACAATCCAGCAGACATTTCATACGGTACAGCCTGATATATACAATCCAGCAGACATTTCATACGGTACAGCCTGATATATACAATCCAGCAGACATTTCATACGGTACAGCCTGATATATACAATCCGCAGACATTTCATACGGTACCGCCTGATATATACAATCCAGCAGACATTTCATACGGTACAGCCTGATATATACAATCCGCAGACATTTCATACGGTACAGCCTGATATATACAATCCAGCAGACATTTCATACGGTACAGCCTGATATATACAATCCAGCAGACATTTCATACGGTACAGCCTGATATATACAATCCAGCAGACATTTCATACGGTACAGCCTGATATATACAATCCGCAGACATTTCATACGGTACAGCCTGATATATACAATCCGCAGACATTTCATACGGTACAGCCTGATATATACAATCCAGCAGACATTTCATACGGTACAGCCTGATATATACAATCCGCAGACATTTCATACGGTACAGCCTGATATATACAATCCAGCAGACATTTCATACGGTACAGCCTGATATATACAATCCAGCAGACATTTCATACGGTACAGCCTGATATATACAATCCGCAGACATTTCATACGGTACAGCCTGATATATACAATCCGCAGACATTTCATACGGTACAGCCTGATATATACAATCCGCAGACATTTCATACGCTACAGCCTGATATATACAATCCAGCAGACATTTCATACGGTACAGCCTGATATATACAATCCAGCAGACATTTCATACGGTACAGCCTGATATATACAATCCAGCAGACATTTCATACGGTACAGCCTGATATATACAATCCAGCAGACATTTCATACGGTACAGCCTGATATATACAATCCGCAGACATTTCATACGGTACAGCCTGATATATACAATCCGCAGACATTTCATATGGTACAGCCTGATATATACAATCCAGCAGACATTTCATACGGTACAGCCTGATATATACAATTCGCAGACATTTCATACGGTACAGCCTGATATATACAATCCGCAGACATTTCATACGGTACAGCCTGATATATATACAATCCAGCAGACATTTCATAGGGTACAGCCTGATATATACAATCCGCAGACATTTCATACGGTACAGCCTGATATATACAATCCAGCAGACATTTCATACGGTACAGCCTGATATATACAATCCAGCAGACATTTCATACGGTACAGCCTGATATATACAATCCAGCAGACATTTCATACGGTACAGCCTGATATATACAATCCGCAGACATTTCATACGGTACAGCCTGATATATACAATCCGCAGACATTTCATACGGTACAGCCTGATATATACAATCCAGCAGACATTTCATACGGTACAGCCTGATATATACAATCCGCAGACATTTCATACGGTACAGCCTGATATATACAATCCAGCAGACATTTCATACGGTACAGCCTGATATATACAATCCGCAGACATTTCATACGGTACAGCCTGATATATACAATCCAGCAGACATTTCATACGGTACAGCCTGATATATACAATCCAGCAGACATTTCATACGGTACAGCCTGATATATACAATCCAGCAGACATTTCATACGGTACAGCCTGATATATACAATCCGCAGACATTTCATACGGTACAGCCTGATATATACAATCCGCAGACATTTCATACGGTACAGCCTGATATATACAATCCAGCAGACATTTCATACGGTACAGCCTGATATATACAATCCGCAGACATTTCATACGGTACAGCCTGATATATACAATCCAGCAGACATTTCATACGGTACAGCCTGATATATAAAATCCAGCAGACATTTCATACGGTACAGCCTGATATATACAATCCAGCAGACTGAGTGATTTAAAAGAATTATCTACCAAAACTGACATTTCATACGGTACAGCCTGATATATACAATCCAGCAGACTGAGTGATTTATAAGAATTATCTACCAAAACTGACATTTCATACGGTACAGCCAGATATATACAATCCAGCAGACTGAGTGATTTATAAGAATTATCTACCAAAACTGACATTTTATACGGTACAGCCTGATATATACAATCCAGCAGACATTTCATACGGGACAGCCTGATATATACAATCCAGCAGACTGAGTGATTTATAAGAATTATCTACCAAAACTGACATTTCATACGGTACAGCCAGATATATACAATCCAGCAGACTGAGTGATTTATAAGAATTATCTACCAAAACTGACATTTCATAGGGTACAGCCTGATATATACAATCCAGCAGACATTTCATACGGTACAGCCTGATATATACAATCCAGCAGACATTTCATACGGTACAGCCTGATATATACAATCCAGCAGACATTTCATACGGTACAGCCTGATATATACAATCCAGCAGACATTTCATACGGTACAGCCTGATATATACAATCCAGCAGACATTTCATACGGTACAGCCTGATATATACAATCCAGCAGACATTTTATACGGTACAGCCTGATATATACAATCCAGCAGACATTTCATACGGTACAGCCTGATATATACAATCCAGCAGACATTTCATACGGTAAAGCCTGATATATATACAATCCAGCAGACATTTCATACGGTACAGCCTGATATATACAATCCAGCAGACATTTCATACGGTACAGCCTGATATATACAATCCAGCAGACATTTCATACGGTACAGCCTGATATATACAATCCAGCAGACATTTCATACGGTACAGCCTGATATATAAAATCCAGCAGACATTTCATACGGTACAGCCTGATATATACAATCCAGCAGACTGAGTGATTTATAAGAATTATCTACCAAAACTGACATTTCATACGGTACAGCCTGATATATACAATCCAGCAGACTGAGTGATTTATAAGAATTATCTACCAAAACTGACATTTCATACGGTACAGCCAGATATATACAATCCAGCAGACTGAGTGATTTATAAGAATTATCTACCAAAACTGACATTTTATACGGTACAGCCTGATATATACAATCCAGCAGACATTTCATACGGGACAGCCTGATATATACAATCCAGCAGACTGAGTGATTTATAAGAATTATCTACCAAAACTGACATTTCATACGGTACAGCCAGATATATACAATCCAGCAGACTGAGTGATTTATAAGAATTATCTACCAAAACTGACATTTCATACGGTACAGCCAGATATATACAATCCAGCAGACTGAGTGATTTATAAGAATTATCTACCAAAACTGACATTTCATACGGTACAGCCAGATATATACAATCCAGCAGACTGAGTGATTTATAAGAATTATCTACCAAAACTGACATTTCATACGGTACAGCCAGATATATACAATCCAGCAGACTGAGTGATTTATAAGAATTATCTACCAAAACTGACATTTCATACGGTACAGCCTGATATATACAATCCAGCAGACTGAGTGATTTATAAGAATTATTTACCAAAACTGACATTTCATACGGTACAGCCAGATATATACAATCCAGCAGACTGAGTGATTTATAAGAATTATCTACCAAAACTGACATTTTATACGGTACAGCCTGATATATACAATCCAGCAGACATTTCATACGGGACAGCCTGATATATACAATCCAGCAGACTGAGTGATTTATAAGAATTATCTACCAAAACTGACATTTCATACGGTACAGCCTGATATATACAATTCAGCAGACTGAGTGATTTATAAGAATTATCTACCAAAACTGACATTTCATACGGTACAGCCAGATATATACAATCCAGCAGACTGAGTGATTTATAAGAATTATCTACCAAAACTGACATTTCATACGGTACAGCCTGATATATACAATCCAGCAGACTGAGTGATTTATAAGAATTATCTACCAAAACTGACATTTCATACGGTACAGCCAGATATATACAATCCAGCAGACTGAGTGATTTATAAGAATTATCTACCAAAACTGACATTTTATACGGTACAGCCTGATATATACAATCCAGCAGACTGAGTGATTTATAAGAATTATCTACCAAAACTGACATTTCATACGGTACAGCCAGATATATACAATCCAGCAGACTGAGTGATTTATAAGAATTATCTACCAAAACTGACATTTCATACGGTACAGCCAGATATATACAATCCAGCAGACATTTCATACGGGACAGCCTGATATATACAATCCAGCAGACTGAGTGATTTATAAGTATTGTCTACCAAAACTGACATTTCATACGGTACAGCCTGATATATACAATCCAGCAGACTGAGTGATTTATAAGAATTATCTACCAAAACTGACAATTCATACGGTACAGCCAGATATATACAATCCAGCAGACTGATTGATTTATAAGAATTATCTACCAAAACTGACATTTTATACGGTACAGTCTGATATATACAATCCAGCAGACATTTCATACGGGACAGCCTGATATATACAATCCAGCAGACTGAGTGATTTATAAGAATTATCTACCAAAACTGACATTTCATACGGTACAGCCTGATATATACAATCCAGCAGACTGAGTGATTTATAAGAATTATCTACCAAAACTGACATTTCATACGGTACAGCCTGATATATACAATCCAGCAGACTGAGTGATTTATAAGAATTATCTACCAAAACTGACGTTTCATACGGTACAGCCTGATATATACAATCCAGCAGACTGAGTGATTTATAAGAATTATCTACCAAAACTGACATTTCATACGGTACAGCCTGATATATACAATCCAACAGACATTTCATACGGTACAGCCTGATATATACAATCCAGCAGACATTTCATACGGGACAGCCTGATATATACAATCCAGCTGACTGAGTGATTTATAAGAATTCTCTACCAAAACTGACATTTCATACGGTACAGCCTGATATATACAATCCAGCAGACTGAGTGATTTATAAGAATTATCTACCAAAACTGACATTTCATACGGTACAGCCTGATATATACAATCCAGCAGACTGAGTGATTTATAAGAATTATCTACCAAAACTGACATTTCATACGGTACAGCCAGATATATACAATCCAGCAGACTGAGTGATTTATAAGAATTATCTACCAAAACTGACATTACATACGGTACAGCCTGATATATACAATCCAGCAGACTGAGTGATTTATAAGAATTATCTACCAAAACTGACATTTCATACGGTACAGCCTGATAATAACCATTGTTTATAATCCAGAAACTAGACTTTAGGTTATTTTTGTTTACTTGCCAAACAATTGACTAAACAAAACGAATATTGAAAACCTCCATTTTTTTCACCAACCAAATATTTTATGTCTACAGTGGAATATTTACTTTCGTCACTCAGGTCGACTTCGAAACCCATCCACGAAGCATGTCCACAAATAAACCCATCCACGAAGCATGTCCACAAATAAACCCATCCACGAAGCATGTCCACAAATAAACCCATCCACGAAGCATGTCCACAAATAAACCCATCCACGAAGCATGTCCACAAATAAACCCATCCACGAAGCATGTCCACAAATAAACCCATCCACGAAGCATGTCCACAAATAAACCCATCCACGAAGCATGTCCACAAATAAACCCATCCACGAAGCATGTCCACAAATAAAATTGTCTTAACCCTAAGAATACAACAGTATTTCTTTTATACAGACGATTAACGTTTGTGGAAATTAGAAAACAGTCTTACGGAAAAATTATGTCCAGAATCGTCGAACATATAACATAATTCTATGTAACATACTACAACGTGCAACGCACAGACCAGTGAAGAATCTGACAGATTGTACTCCAAAACGAAATCCTCTGGAAGAGACAAATGATAAATCACTATAATAATATATGTGAGTAAATATATATATATATATATATATATATATATATTTTTAGGTTTCTTCGATGGGGAGAATTATTGGTGTTTGTACAGCATTCTCTACCCAAATAAAAGGACCGCTGGAGAATGCCGTACCGACACTAATATATATATATATATATATATATATATATATATATATATATATATATATATATAAATATATATGGGGGCGAGGTTAGCTAGTGGTAACTGCGAAGGGTAAATCTGGCGGCCAGAGTATAGTAGTGACCACGCTATCTCCCTTCTGTGTCGTATGGTCGTGAATCAGATTCCTCTACAGTATTTGCCCATCAGGGCCCTTATGATTTGACTGATTTATATGTATAATGAAAAAAAAGTTGCTATTATTATAATATAAACCATTCAATTCCTGTATGTAAGGATGTTTATTGCTATAAATAAGATCGGGGTATAAGAAAGAAATAGAGAGGATTGGCAAGGGAATTGGATGGGGGCTGGTGTTGGAGATAAGGCTGTGGTAACACTGCAGGATTAGGGTGATTACGGTGTGTTTCCTCTCTGTATATAGGGAGGGAGGAACACTGACGGATTAGGATCATAATGGAAGGATAGAAGGGTGTATTAGTGGGCTCCTCAAGGATTTAGTATCCTTTAGAATGGTCTCTTCTTTTATATTCCTTCAGAAGTTTCTACAATTATTTTTTTTCCACACAATATTATCCCATTGGTGTAAGAGTTTATTTTTCTGTACATCCCATGCCAAATTGGTACACATTGTGCGTCTAAAATATTTTACAAACAGATATTGCTTGGCAACGTCTGTTTTTTTATGTTCTTAATTTTAATTTATTTAATTATTTTTTTAACAAACTAAAAACATTAATTTAGTATCAGATCATCCCTTAAGTGTTGTCGGTTTATGTCGGTGGACAGTAGAATGTGTCGATCCAAGTTTTTCTGCTAGCTCTTTGACTTTTACAACAGGTGTTTCTTCTACAGTAGCCTGCAGGAGTTGGTCGTCAAGCTCTGTTGCTAGACCTGTACGAGGCTAGTCTTCAAGCTTGCGGTTTATGTCGGTGGACTGTAGAATGTGTCGATCCAAGTTTTTCTGCTAGCCCTTCGACTTTTACAACATGTGTTTCTTCTATAGTAGCCTGCAGGAGTTGGTCTGTTGCTAGATCTGTACGAGGCTAGTCTTCAAGCTTACGGGTTCCCGCTAGAAATCGTTCAAACCACCGCTGCACTTTTTGCTCACAACTGACATATTTCTGCAAGTTTTCAATAAGTTGAAGCAGCATTTTCTTCTTCATCGAATTCCCGAAGCAAATAATGGCTTAAAATGTGTCTTGGTATGATGTATTACTTGCTTCTGTTTTCTCTATCAGGGCAAAACTCACCAATGCTTAAATATTATTTATCATTAATTATTTTAGTTATCGTTAATTATATTATCATTATATGATGTGTCTTAGTAGTTAGTAGTATAAGTCAGGGTTTTTGTGACATTTTTCCCTTATAAATAATTGATAGACTTTATTTTAAACACTGCAGTGCGTTAATCCTAGAAATAGAGTGTTTGTGTGGTATAGAGATACACACGTGTAATTGTAATCGTTGTCTTTTATTCAATAAACATATTTAAATTTAAAAAAAAAAAAAAAAAAAAAAAAAAAAAAAAAAAAAAAAAAAAAAAAAAAAAAAATGCTTAAATGGGCGAAGAGAACTACAAAATCAGTTCCAAGCACCACAGACCAAATGAATTCCGCGAAACCTGCAGAACACCCGTGAATTGCATGTAGCGGTTAAAAGCTTATGAGTTTGTATTCTAACAATCGTAAATGACACTAGGGATAAGTATTTTTTTTTTCCTGTTTCACGGCGTATCAACAATTAGGCTATTAACACCGGTCTATCTACAGGTTGCCACCCTTTTATAATACCAACAGCACGTGGTCGGTCACCCATTCAGGTACTGACCACGCCCGACGTTGCTTAACTTCGGTGATCTACGGGAACCGGTGTATTCAACGTGGGTATTGCCGTTGACTATGGCTAAGTGTTGTACTGAAACCCAATGCCCAAAGGATACAAAGTCCTAATAATAAGAAAAAGTTTATCTCTCAGAAGCTTTTTTTATTTATTTGCATTCTTTTAAATAGTTTCACTCAAAATTCCACAGAAATGTTTTATTTATTTTAGGCGAATACAAACTTCCAGCACTCCCGTTTAGGTTTTCAGAATACATAATTTCTACTAATTTGGAGACCGATATAGACTTTGAAGGATAAAAAAATGTATATTCGGAAAATCTCCAAAAGGTATGAGTCTTCTAAAAAGGAAATAATCCGTAACACCAACGATAAAGGTCAAAACGTGCGTCATAGCCAGGGTTTTTGATATACGAGATGAACAGGTCGTTGTCCCTAAATGGGGTCGTTAGAGTTTGACGACCAATCTGGATGATATTAGATCGGATATAGGTGTCGTCATATCGAGGTTAGTGGTAGTATATTTAGTAGAAGAACTTACAAATATGGAACTTTCAACGAATTTACTGATAATTCAGACTTTAAGGAGATAATCTCGTGCAGATGTGAGGACGAAAAGACTCGTCATTTTTGACGAATTTACAAGCCCATTCGAAAGGGCCTAATACTACTAAAGAACGAAAATTAGTTTTAAATTCTTGAGATTCATTTAACACCAATACTCTACATGGCTATACAGGGGGTCCCGCATTGAGCTGTCACTGTTTTAGGGGTTTATTTTCCACGTGATTTGCAGTTAGGTGGTGCAGAAATGAGCATCATACCTCGAAAAGTAGTAGAGCTACTCAAACTTTTGTCTATTCTCAAAACTATTGGTTTTTATTTATAAAAAACTGTGTTTTTAGGATTTCTGGTTAATGTATCGTAAATGAAAACATATTTTTATGAATCTACATTAAATTTACAATAAGTAACAGCCGTTGGGGTCTCCCGTGGTCTAGTGCCTAGCGCGCTAGATTCATAAGCGGGAGGTGGTGGGTTCGATCCCCACCGGCGCCAGAAATTTTCTCATCTCAGTGCTCGCTGAAAAAATTCCGGGATGCACCCTGGATGTCGGCGCTAATGGCCAAGATTTATGTCGATGCGCCGTAAAAAAAAAAAAAAAAGTAACAGCCGTTATTGAAATAATACCATGTAAATAAGAAACTGTACTAAAAGCCATATAAATGTGAATCATTGATATTAGTGTTCTCTTAGATTATTCAATATTTTATTAGACATAGAGATTTGCCTCGGCCTCAAAAGTTGTCTTATTTAATAAGTTTTCAAAAGGTACCTCGTTGTTTTAGAAAAAAATCTAATTGAATCTATTTTTTTTCTGAATTCTAAAATCAAACTAATAAATGTTCTTTAGTGTGAAGGGACAATTCTACAGGGGTGTTTGTCTACAGTGGTATCATTTTGGTTAGAAATATTTCAGCATTTTATGCATCTTCCGCTTTATAAAGCGATAATTCTACAGGGGTGTTTGTCTGCAGTGGTATCATTTTGGTTAGAAAGATTTCAGCATTTTATGCATCTTCCGCTTTATAAAGCGATAATTCTACAGGGGTGTTTGTCTGCAGTGGTATCATTTTGGTTAGAAAGATTTCAGCATTTTATGCATCTTCCGCTTTATAAAACGATAATTCTACAGGGGTGTTTGTCTGCAGTGGTATCATTTTGGTTAGAAAGATTTCAGCATTTTATGCATCTTCCGCTTTATAAAGCGATAATTCTACAGGGGTGTTTGTCTGCAGTGGTATCATTTTGGTTAGAAAGATTTCAGCATTTTATGCATTTTCCGCTTTATAAAGCGATAATTCTACAGGGGTGTTTGTCTGCAGTGGTATCATTTTGGTTAGAAAGATTTCAGCATTTTATGCATTTTCCGCTTTATAAAGCGATAATTCTACAGGGGTGTTTGTCTGCAGTGGTATCATTTTGGTTAGAAAGATTTCAGCATTTTATGCATTTTCCGCTTTATAAAGCGATAATTCTACAGGGGTGTTTGTCTGCAGTGGTATCATTTTGGTTAGAAAGATTTCAGCATTTTATGCATCTTCCGCTTTATATAGCGATAATTCTACAGGGGTGTTTGTCTGCAGTGGTATCATTTTGGTTAGAAAGATTTCAGCATTTTATGCATCTTCCGCTTTATATAGCGATAATTCTACAGGGGTGTTTGTCTGCAGTGGTATCATTTTGGTTAGAAATATTTCAGCATTTCATGCATCTGCCGCTTTATAAAGCGATAATTCTACAGGGGTGTTTGTCTGCAGTGGTATCATTTTGGTTAGAAAGATTTCAGCATTTTATGCATCTTCCGCTTTATAAAGCGATAATTCTACAGGGGTGTTTGTCTGCAGTGGTATCATTTTGGTTAGAATGATTTCAGCATTTTATGCACCTTCCGCTTTAAAAAGCGATAATTCTACAGGGGTGTTTGTCTGCAGTGGTATCATTTTGGTTAGAATGATTTCAGCATTTTATGCACCTTCCGCTTTAAAAAGCGATAATTCTACAGGGGTGTTTGTCTGCAGTGGTATCATTTTGATTAGAAAGATTTCAGCATTTTATGCACCTTCAGCTTTATAAAGCGATAATTCTACAGGGGTGTTTGTCTGCAGTGGTATCATTTTGGTTAGAAAGATTTCAGCATTTTATGCATTTTCCGCTTTATAAAGCGATAATTCTACAGGGGTGTTTGTCTGCAGTGGTATCATTTTGGTTAGAAAGATTTCAGCATTTTATGCATCTTCCGCTTTATAAAGCGATAATTCTACAGGGGTGTTTGTCTGCAGTGGTATTATTTTGGTTAGAATGATTTCAGCATTTTATGCACCTTCCGCTTTAAAAAGCGATAATTCTACAGGGGTGTTTGTCTGCAGTGGTATCATTTTGGTTAGAAAGATTTCAGCATTTTATGCATCTTCCGCTTTATAAAGCGATAATTCTACAGGGGTGTTTGTCTGCAGTGGTATCATTTTGGTTAGAAAGATTTCAGCATTTTATGCATCTTCCGCTTTATAAAGCGATAATTCTACAGGGGTGTTTGTCTGCAGTGGTATCATTTTGGTTAGAAAGATTTCAGCATTTTATGCATTTTCCGCTTTATAAAGCGATAATTCTACAGGGGTGTTTGTCTGCAGTGGTATTATTTTGGTTAGAATGATTTCAGCATTTTATGCACCTTCCGCTTTAAAAAGCGATAATTCTACAGGGGTGTTTGTCTGCAGTGGTATCATTTTGGTTAGAAAGATTTCAGCATTTTATGCACCTTCCGCTTTATAAAGCGATAATTCTACAGGGGTGTTTGTCTGCAGTGGTATCATTTTGGTTAGAAAGATTTCAGCATTTTATGCATCTGCCGCTTTATAAAGCGATAATTCTACAGGGGTGTTTGTCTGCAGTGGTATCATTTTGGTTAGAAAGATTTCAGCATTTTATGCATCTTCCGCTTTATAAAGCGATAATTCTACAGGGGTGTTTGTCTGCAGTGGTATCATTTTGGTTAGAAAGATTTCAGCATTTTATGCATCTTCCGCTTTATAAAGCGATAATTCTACAGGGGTGTTTGTCTGCAGTGGTATCATTTTGGTTAGAAAGATTTCAGCATTTTATGCATCTTCCGCTTTATAAAGCGATAATTCTACAGGGGTGTTTGTCTGCAGTGGTATCATTTTGGTTAGAAAGATTTCAGCATTTTATGCATTTTCCGCTTTATAAAGCGATAATTCTACAGGGGTGTTTGTCTGCAGTGGTATCATTTTGGTTAGAAAGATTTCAGCATTTTATGCATTTTCCGCTTTATAAAGCGATAATTCTACAGGGGTGTTTGTCTGCAGTGGTATCATTTTGGTTAGAAAGATTTCAGCATTTTATGCATTTTCCGCTTTATAAAGCGATAATTCTACAGGGGTGTTTGTCTGCAGTGGTATCATTTTGGTTAGAAAGATTTCAGCATTTTATGCATCTTCCGCTTTATATAGCGATAATTCTACAGGGGTGTTTGTCTGCAGTGGTATCATTTTGGTTAGAAAGATTTCAGCATTTTATGCATCTTCCGCTTTATAAAGCGATAATTCTACAGGGGTGTTTGTCTGCAGTGGTATCATTTTGGTTAGAAAGATTTCAGCATTTTATGCATTTTCCGCTTTATAAAGCGATAATTCTACAGGGGTGTTTGTCTGCAGTGGTATCATTTTGGTTAGAAAGATTTCAGCATTTTATGCATCTTCCGCTTTATAAAGCGATAATTCTACAGGGGTGTTTGTCTGCAGTGGTATTATTTTGGTTAGAATGATTTCAGCATTTTATGCACCTTCCGCTTTAAAAAGCGATAATTCTACAGGGGTGTTTGTCTGCAGTGGTATCATTTTGGTTAGAAAGATTTCAGCATTTTATGCATCTTCCGCTTTATAAAGCGATAATTCTACAGGGGTGTTTGTCTGCAGTGGTATCATTTTGGTTAGAAAGATTTCAGCATTTTATGCATCTTCCGCTTTATAAAGCGATAATTCTACAGGGGTGTTTGTCTGCAGTGGTATCATTTTGGTTAGAAAGATTTCAGCATTTTATGCATTTTCCGCTTTATAAAGCGATAATTCTACAGGGGTGTTTGTCTGCAGTGGTATTATTTTGGTTAGAATGATTTCAGCATTTTATGCACCTTCCGCTTTAAAAAGCGATAATTCTACAGGGGTGTTTGTCTGCAGTGGTATCATTTTGGTTACAAAGATTTCAGCATTTTATGCATCTGCCGCTTTATAAAGCGATAATTCTACAGGGGTGTTTGTCTGCAGTGGTATCATTTTGGTTAGAATGATTTCAGCATTTTATGCACCTTCCGCTTTAAAAAGCGATAATTCTACAGGGGTGTTTGTCTGCAGTGGTATCATTTTGGTTAGAAAGATTTCAGCATTTTATGCACCTTCCGCTTTATAAAGCGATAATTCTACAGGGGTGTTTGTCTGCAGTGGTATCATTTTGGTTAGAAAGATTTCAGCATTTTATGCACCTTCCGCTTTATAAAGCGATAATTCTACAGGGGTGTTTGTCTGCAGTGGTATCATTTTGGTTAGAAAGATTTCAGCATTTTATGCACCTTCCGCTTTATAAAGCGATAATTCTACAGGGGTGTTTGTCTGCAGTGGTATCATTTTGGTTAGAAAGATTTCAGCATTTTATGCACCTTCCGCTTTATAAAGCGATAATTCTACAGGGGTGTTTGTCTGCAGTGGTATCATTTTGGTTAGAAAGATTTCAGCATTTTATGCATCTTCCGCTTTATAAAGCGATAATTCTACAGGGGTGTTTGTCTGCAGTGGTATCATTTTGGTTAGAAAGATTTCAGCATTTTATGCATCTTCCGCTTTATAAAGCGATAATTCTACAGGGGTGTTTGTCTGCAGTGGTATTATTTTGGTTAGAATGATTTCAGCATTTTATGCACCTTCCGCTTTAAAAAGCGATAATTCTACAGGGGTGTTTGTCTGCAGTGGTATCATTTTGGTTAGAAAGATTTCAGCATTTTATGCATCTGCCGCTTTATAAAGCGATAATTCTACAGGGGTGTTTGTCTGCAGTGGTATCATTTTGGTTAGAAAGATTTCAGCATTTTATGCACCTTCCGCTTTATAAAGCGATAATTCTACAGGGGTGTTTGTCTGCAGTGGTATCATTTTGGTTAGAAAGATTTCAGCATTTTATGCATCTGCCGCTTTATAAAGCGATAATTCTACAGGGGTGTTTGTCTGCAGTGGCATCATTTTGGTTAGAAAGATTTCAGCATATCATGCATCTTCCGCTTTATAAAGCGATAATAATTTGCTTGGAAAGAGGATCATTTGAAACAGTATTATTTTGTTAAATGTTGTTTCATAAAATATCCTTCTGCAGCACTCAAGGGCGACTAGATTTTAGTTTTTTGTATCAAAGTTAATCTTAAAATATTTATATGGCCTTTTATAATAAGACAAATTTTATTTTATTTCACTAAAATGTATTTCAAATACGTATTAACCATTTTATATTAATACATCAATGAGAGAGATTTACAAAATAAACATAATCACCAAGAAATAACAACCAACTCCCCTCAACTTCGTCAAACTTGGCCGAACTTCGCCAAACTTGTCTTAATTACAGAAATTGAACGGTCAAAGAGAAATATTAGCAGAACTAATAATTAGATGAAAATGACTCGATTATATTGTTTGTTTACGACGATCTATCATTTTCTCGAGGAATCCATCATCATCAGTTCTGGCGATAAACTTGTTGGATATATATATATATATATATATATATATATATATATATATATATATGTATATATATATTTGAACTACCGTTATTTTCGTTCTCTATGTTCTGAAACGTAACATTTTCTTGACTTCCGGATTGTTTCATGAGGTCAACCTTATAAGCGGGCTTCCTCCCTATGGAGGGAGAGAGGAACCGCGCTAAAACTTATTTTAAAGGTATACTAATACATGCAACGTTAGCAGGGAAATTTCGGCTGACGTAAAACCCCCTGGAAAATTAGCAAGTCCTAATGCTTTTCTAGATGAAATCGAATTGCCACCCCGTCCGAGGTCTTGGTTCAAAACCCAACTTGCCAAATTCTACCTAACTACTTCTAACCAGTTTTCCCTTCCTGGTACATGGAGTTGGTCGTAATTAGGTTTTGGACCAAGTTTCAACAACGGTATTTATTGCTCCTTGGTTGAACGGGGCAAGGTGTTCCTCCAGATCAATAAGGCAGAGGAATGGAACTAAATTTGAATCTAAAACAAGCCGCAAGACAATTACAGAAAACCTAGCTAACTAAATTAAAGTTCATGATTAAACTACATTTCATAGTAGTATTTTTCAAAAATCCTTCATTGGAATAGTATTTAACCACCTACAAACACATATTATAGTTTCTTTTTAAGATTATATGACGGTGACCCAATTTTTTTTATATTTTTTTTTACGGCGCATCTACTACTTGGCCATTAGCGCCGTGACCCTATTATTAATATATTTACATGTGGCAGAATGTCAAATTAAAAAAAAAAAAAAAAAAAAAAAATAGTTTTCTTCACTACACCTTTATTCTGCTCTACATGTTTCTCGTCTCTATGACGCCTCTTCAGTAGCACTTCAACTGATATAATATACACTTACAGCCTAAACCTCCGAGAACCTTCCAAGGTAGGGCCAAGTTTAGACTATCCAGCTAGAGCAGAAAGAAGGAGTAGCGAAAAAAGTGAGCGTTTTTTTTTTTTCTGTTTTTCTTGTTTGCCTCCAACCACATATAAATATAGTTTTTTTAAAGCCGCATTCGGGTTTAAATTAAAAATTGACGTTATAAGACTGTTGAAACGGCGCCTAAACACCACTCGGTCTCGTACAACGCAACTGCAACCGTGGGCGAAGAGTTGCATGTGACTGGTTTTAGACTGGTTTGAGGTAGTCAAAATCCAGTTTCTTCTTGTGCGCCTTCCCATTCAAAAACATTGCGGAGGTAATAAAACAGTTGCGCGTGCAATAACTGATTTGCAACGGGAGATGCAAAAATGTCTCACCATGTCCGCTGGGCCTAAGTGTTTCTTATCAATGAACCATACCAGACAGTTTATTCAACACCCGTTCGAATATCTTTGATACGCTGCTGGTTGAAGCTATCGGCCTATAGCTTTATGGTGCAGAATTATCATTGCGGAGTTTTAATATTGGGGTAATAATTAATTATTTTCAACCGTTTGGAATATTTTCTAATAATTAAATTTTCTTCGACCTTTTAATATATTTGTGAAGAAGGGATAAAATATTCTAATATAAAATCTATTCCATTCCCGGTTATTTATTATTCCGGAAAGAAGAATGGAGAGGAATGGAATTCTGACCTAAAGGATCCCTGGAAGGCTGGAATTGGGGTTAGGTTTTTGTTCTCCAGCTCCAGGATCTTGGATATTACTTCCCAGCCTTTTCTTCTGTCAACCCTTCCGTCTCCAGCTTCCAGGCAACGCCCAGTTTCATGAGATCTCAGGTTATACTCCAGCGGCAGAAATACTTACTCCACCCTAAGGTCTCTTAATGTTTTTACGCTTCTTTCAAAGGTTCAGGGAATTCCTTCCGAAATCTTTCTTGTAGCCTTGTCGATGGGACAAAGTTTATCAGCTATTTTGTGTTAAGCAATTTCCGAAGGATAATATTTTCTATTCATCATCCGTCCCTAAGGTCGTGTGTTCGATTCACACTAGAGGCAATATATATATATATATATATATATATATATATATATATATATATATGCAGGATTTCCCGCATTGAGATGTCATAACTTTAGGGGTTTATTCTGCATATCATTTGTAGTTCAGAGGTGCAAAAATGAGCGTTCCATCTGAAAATGTAGAGGCGCTACGCAAGGTTCTCTCTTTTTTAAAAACGACTGGCTTTTTTAAAGAAAAACTGAGTTTTCGGAATTTGTGATCAATGTATCGTAAATATACACCACATTTTTAGAATCTACAGTAAAGTTCCAATAAGATTCGTTATTGAAATATTACCATGTAAATTAAGAGCTATATTAAAAGCCATAAAGGTGAGAATGTTTAATATTAGTTTTTTATTACATTATTCAATATTTTCTTAACCGGCTATTTTTACACTTAGAGGTTTGCCTCCGCCTCAAAAGTTGCATTATTTAATAAGCTTCAAAATGGTACCTTGTAGTTTTAGAAAGAAATATATTTCAATCTATTTTTTTCTGATTTCTAAGTCAAAACCAATAAATGAGCTTTAGCGTGAACGAGCCATTCTGAACAAATTCATTAATTTTACAGGATCATGGCAATGTCCCATCCTTCCCAAACTACATACCTAGTGTTTATTAAACAAGCCCATCTACGAAATAACAACTCACTCTGGATGGTAGCCCAGCTGATAATGGTAGAATGGTGACGGATTATCTATCGTGCTATTAATGTAGAATAAAAAGACACCCTTACAGGAGTTGCCGAGCCAAGCCAACTAAGCGAAAAATGACTAGAAGTTGATCTGCCCTCTTAAACCATATATTCCGGACCGAATTAATAATTTTCGCCTAGTAGATTCAAATTTCGCTTTTTCTCTTAAGATATACGAGTTATTGTTATTACCAGTCTTGACTTAGCCCTAGTTTCAGAAGTTGTCACTTTCCTAAAACGAATATGCTCCGTAACTACTTCTAAGCGTGTTATAGGCCTACATCAAAGCTCCAAGTGTGTATACATACATGCATACATATAACATATAATATATATATATATATATATATATATATATATATATATATATTTACACCATCTATTTAAACAGCCTTAAAGTTGACTATGTATTGATAAATGCTAAATACTATCCCCCTGACTTGAACATTCGAAGCATTCACTGCTCCTAAACGAGTCTTAGTCAGTTTTTATGGAATTTAAAGTAGCGTGTTTTTCATAGAAATGTAAATGGCGGATACGACGGAAACATAATTTCCGTAATATTTAACTATTTGGCTATTAGCGCCCGTCAACTATTTGGCTAATAGCGCCGGGCTATCTACAGGTTACCACCATTTTTAATGCCAACAGCGCGTGGTCGGTCACCCATTCAGGTACTGACCACACCCGACGTTGCTTAATTTCGGTGATCTACGGGAGCCGGTGCATTCAACGTGGCTTATGGCCGTTGGCAAGTATACGAGCTATTCTTATAATCTGTATTTTGAAAGATAGTAAAAAAATGATAAATAAGTATCATAAATAATAAATAATAATATTAAAATATAAATAAATAAAATAAGTTCTATATTCTAAGGAAACAGATATAAGCTATTGTATATATACACCTAAGAATCGTTTAAAAAAATGTTTACAGAAACAAAGATAAATCAAAGGTGAATAGACTCTTGTTACCTTGCAGTTCGTTGAAGTAATTTTAAACCCTATCAATACCCAATCAACCGGTGCAATAATTAAATCACGAATATTTGCGAATCAGATTAGATAACATCCCGATAAAAGAAAAGTCCGCTATTATACCCGTAAAAAATTGATTGAAAATAAAGAATGAAAATGAAGCTACTAGACGCATGAATGGATTTTCAATTGGAGAAGAGACGAGAGCGACGAGCCGTGCCATGGACAATCAAAGGGATATGTCAATCCACAAATATTCAATCAACCTTACAAGCTAAATCAACAAATTCACTTTTCATCCTTTTTCTCTCTCCGTTTTCATATTTCTCTACGGCTCCGGACTTCTCACAACATTAGAACCAACGCAAATCCGATTCCTCCTTTCTCCCTACCAATAGTTGACTCAATCATGCTCTTTATACACACACACACACACACACACATATATATATATATATATATATATATATTTTATTTCGATGTTGTAATAGTGCGGGAAAGTTGCGAATTATATAGATAAATAAGAGGAAACAAAAATTATCAAAATCGGTTGACATCTTCCGTTCGCGCATACACTTTGAAATTTTACAAAATATGGAAAATCTTTCTTTTTGCGACTATTTTTAAAATTTTTGAATTTGATGATTTCGTAATATAATAGTTTTTAACGTCTTCGAATAGAGCCTAAAAACATTGTGTATTAATTTGGTTTAGATCAGTTGATATCTTTCAGTCGTGCATAGGGCTCAGAATTTGCCCAAATATTGAAAATTTCACATATTTAAGAGTTATTTTATGTATCTTTAGTAAACTTTTTTTTTTAACGTAATAGTTACAGTGTTTCTATTTTTGAACATAAAAACATTGTGTTTTATTATGCTGTAAATAAATTAACAAATTACGGCCGCAGAATGACGCCTATGCTACAGAAAAACTGGACCTCAAAAAAGATAGTTGGGCCTATGATATGACGGGCAATAACAGTTATAACGGGCATGGTACATTTCCAATTGCTGTATATTTAAAAAGATTAAATATGTACGCGGGAATTGTAATGACCCCACTTGTGGAGCGGTGACGAACCCATTTGTGGGCTTTGTGGAGTAGTAATGAACCCAATTGTGGGCTTTATGGAGCTGTACTGACCCCATTTGTGAGTTTTGTGGATTAGCAATGATCCCAATAGTGGGCTTTATGGAGCTGTAATGACCCCACTTGTGGAGCGGTTATGACCTCATGTTTGGACTTGGAGGTGTATTAATGACCACAGATTTGGACATCTGGCCGCTAAAATGACCTCAAATGTGGAGTTCGGCTTGTGCCTTTTACTTCAGATGTAAATTGTGGACTGCGTTAAATATCTGTGATGTTCGGAGATCGGTAATGATTTCTATCAAGTGTTGACTTAAGGCTGCAGAAATGTTAACTGTTTGTGGTCTTCACAAAATAACTCATTTCGGGCGCCAATGGAACACCAACTTACTACTTTTTGTTCGGTACCACTACGTCAACGGGATCACGGCAAAGATGAAGTATGCTATAAACTTATCAATAATAGATAACCATTATTTATATTACGGACGAAGACAATCAATATTTTTGCTTACCAACAATAATCTTCAAAGACGAATATCTTAACGCATTATTACCTCTAATTAGTTGTGTGAATTCGTAAATTGTAAAGTACACAATAATTTATTGTAATTAATTCATATTATATATATATATATATATATATATATATATATATATATATATATATATATATATATATATTACATATATACTTATATATGTATATATATTATATATATATATTATATATATATATATATATGTATATATATATATGTAGGATAAGAACCAGCAAGTGTGATGCTCTGTTGACGTCAGATAAAAGCGAAGGGCGAAAAAATAAAGGCTTATGGGTACAACCCAGGTATGTAGTAAATGGAAAAATCAGCCTTAGGTACACCTCCAGGGACACGGGATTGAAGGGCGAGAAGAAAGGAAGTGATTTAAGGAGGGGAATTGAGGGAATTCTAGGAAATTGAGGGAAAGCTGGAACTAGGTATAGAATATGCTCCGAAAAAGACAACTTGATAACTCCAAGGACAGCGGATATACACCGAATATAGTGTACCGGGAGCAGTAAGCACATGGACTCAGCAAAAGCTAGAACCTCTCTCGTTAGATCAGAAGACCATCTAATTTTTATTTAGTGGTTCCTAAACCCAAATATCGCAATAACTACAATATTTGAGGGGTCTCCCGTGGTCTACAAAAATACAATATTTGAATGATTCTCTTTAATTTTTTTTTTGTGTGTTTAATTGCGTATCAACATTAGGGCTATTAACGCCGATTCTCATTAATTCTAATAATAATCAAACTTCCTAATAATTATATATATACATAATTTAAGGTGTATATTGATTTGGAGCGGAACACCAATAAATAAAAACCAAATAAAACCAGATAAAATATTTAAGAACCACAATTAGGGAATGTTGTTTCCCCTACTTGTAACCACACCCCATTTCTCTGACTAAATCCTGCTCGGAAAGTAGTGAATTATATATAAAGATAGCCAACCCCTGGTTTATTGTTACTGATACCCAACTTTGTTACCTTTTAATGCGCTTTTTATTGCAGGTACTTTATATCAGGAATGGTTTGTCAATCATATCAGTTAGGTTAATTTTCCTGTATAAGTTGCGTGTTTTCTTATGGAGTAATTTATTTTTTGACCCTTTTGTAGACAATCATAAGTTTTTAAGATGATCATAAGTCAGGCTGTGCTTTGTTTTAGGCTCATGAAGAATCGTCTATGGATTCGAAACACGTCGAGCAATTTTAATAAATTGACAAATTAATTAATTTGCGTTTTTATTTATTGACCTTCTGCTAACAGGAAAACCTTGTTATTTTTACAGGTCTTGCTGATTCCTTGTAAATAGCTGAAGTAACTTAAGGGGTAAGTTTTGTTTGTTTGTTTGTGGTATTTTTTGGCGAAAGAACCCCATGGTCGTCATCACCCTACCGTGCAAACACTACACGAATTATTCACCACATGCTACCGAGTTTTCTCAATTTTTTTTATTTTTTATTATTATTATTATTTTTTTTTTATATTTATTTTTTATTTTTTTAAAATATATATATATATATATATATATATATATATATATATATATATATATATA
This sequence comes from Gonocerus acuteangulatus, assembly GCA_946811695.1. Classification (NCBI taxonomy): domain Eukaryota; kingdom Metazoa; phylum Arthropoda; class Insecta; order Hemiptera; family Coreidae; genus Gonocerus; species Gonocerus acuteangulatus. The sequence goes on from OX328130.1 coordinate 3,192,033, forward strand.
TATATATATATAAAACCGGTACTCTTTTCTATTTGCTTTATTATTTTTTATTTATATATATTTTTTTATTTTCTTTTTAAACCCCAGTACTTTTTTTTTTTCCCTGGCACATTTAGTCTCCCTACTTGAATATTCCTATTTACAGTTATTGCTTTATTAATCTTAACATAAGTTAACAGAAAATAAATTAATCTAAAATTAAAAGTATACACTAAAAATTCTAAACAACTAAAAGGGTTAACAAAAAAACCTAAGGTAACACAAAATATCACAGCAATGAGTCAACAGGCAACTATAACTAAACACGAGGTAACAAAAGTATCACAAGGAAAAAACAATTGGTTCTCCGAATAAAATACTAAGGATAGATAAATAATTAGAAAAGTAAAACAAATAAATAAGGATAAATAGACAAATAGAAAGATAAGATAAATAACTAGAGAGATAAACTCATGTATACCTATTATTCAAGGATATGGTCTAAATAGAAACATATACCTAGACTATCACAATCATTATATAAGACGATTAAGTCCAGTTATTTTTAAAAATTTGAACACCTTATCGACTGCTGCTGAATTATTACCTAGAGCCTCCTCCATCTTTCTGGGTATTCCAAGCCGTCTTAACACCGTTGTATACTTGCGGCATTCTTCAAAGATATGTTGTATACTGAGTAGTGTTGGATAGGTAGCGCATCGAGCTGGGTTAAGTAAAGTCTCACTATCTTTCTGGGTATTCCAAGCCGTCTTAACACCGTTGTATACTTGCGGCATTCTACAAAGATATGTTGTATACTGAGTAGTGTTGGACAGGTAGCGCATCGAGCTGGGTTAAGTAAAGTCTCACTATCTTTCTGGGTTTTCCAAGCCGTCTTAACACCGTTGTATACTTGCGGCATTCTACAAAGATATGTTGTATACTGAGTAGTGTTGGACAGGTAGCGCATCGAGGTGGGTTAAGTAAAGTCTCACTATCTTTCTGGGTTTTCCAAGCCGTCTTAACACCGTTGTATACTTGCGGCATTCTACAAAGATATGTTGTATACTGAGTAGTGTTGGACAGGTAGCGCATCGAGCTGGGTTAAGTAAAGTCTCACTATCTTTCTGGGTATTCCAAGCCGTCTTAACACCGTTGTATACTTGCGGCATTCTTCAAAGATATGTTGTATACTGAGTAGTGTTGGACAGGTAGCGCATCGAGCTGGGTTAAGTAAAGTCTCACTATCTTTCTGGGTATTCCAAGCCGTCTTAACACCGTTGTATACTTGCGGCATTCTTCAAAGATATGTTGTATACTGAGTAGTGTTTGATAGGTAGCGCATCGAGCTGGGTTAAGTAAAGTCTCACTATCTTTCTGGGTATTCCAAGCCGTCTTAACACCGTTGTATACTTGCGGCATTCTTCAAAGATATGTTGTATACTGAGTAGTGTTGGACAGGTAGCGCATCGAGCTGGGTTAAGTAAAGTCTCACTATCTTCATTGGAGGTTCTTACAGCCTTAGTCAAAAATAAACAATGAACTATGGGACTTTACTGATAAATAAAATGAAAATGAATAAATAAAAGTAGGGAAAATAAAATAATATCAACAAAATGTGACATAATATAATAGATTTGTGGTGTATAATTTTTTATAACAAGAATTTATAATGTAAAGCTAAAGATAAATAGCGGGTAATGATAACACTGTGGGTTTCTGCCATTAAAATTCTAAAACCCTTCAAAATTTTAACGGAATGTTGGGTCATTTGTAAAATGGCTTTTAATTTCTAAAGTTTCATCCCAGCTCTCTCTTCCGATTAGCTTTAGATGCCTTACTATTAGGGCAATATTCAAATTAAATAAGCTTTTTTTTCTACTAAAGAAGTAATACAATCTTCCGGGATTTGAACTTTAGAAACATGTTTTACAGAGGAAAAATAGTTTTATGTCTGAAATATATTAATTTCGGTTTAATTTATAGCAATAAAAATATAATTTAAATCATAAATAAAACGCAAGCAATAAATCAAAAAAAAAAAAAAAAAATCAGGGTGCATGAACGCTTCTGCATTAGCCCCTTATTGTCAAGTCTAACCTCTACCCCGCCAGGGCATACTCCATTCTGCCAACTTGGCAAATCCAGTCAGTCTTGGCCCAGCTATTAGTAACACCCAATATTAACCCAGAATCACTCATGTTATATTTTAAACTTCATTGCTGGGTGAATCCTTTCCTTCAACTTACCGGCATATCATCCCTACCATGAAAAACTATGGAATATGCCAATCGGAGTAAACTAGTGAACTACACATATTCTATCCATTGATGAAGTAATATATTGAAAAATGGTCTTATTCCATACTTTATTTGAGGCATTAAAGGCTATTCTAAAGGGGTTAGAGTTGTGACAATTTGCGACAAGCCGTAACGTCCATAATCCAAGAGCAAAGTCTCAAATATAAAAAAAAAACCGAGATTTTTCATATTCGATAGTTTGATATAATAGGGATGATACGTCATTAGTTGTTCGTTATCTTAAAGGAAAGTGTTCTAACCTGCTGCCAGCTAGTCACTTTTGGATAAAGTAATGAATGCAAAAACAGTACTTTTGTAGAAATGATGTGTGCAAATGTCATGGGAAGCGGACCATTTTTTCATATTGTTTAGGACCGGTTAATTATTGTCAAAAATAGTCTATCTGAAACATTCCTGCTCTACCAACTGTGATCATTATAAAGGGTGGAAATCTTTGGATACCCCGGTTGTGCACCTACATTCGACTAGTATTTCTCCCGATCTAATCCAATCCGACATCGTTTGACCGACAGCGGCCGAAGTGAGTGCCTAGATTGGTCCCGACCCGATCCAATCCGATCTCTTCAAAGCTCGTCAGTAACGACCTCGTAGTGAAGTGAAATTGAGTGATTAATTTAAGAAATTAATCACCGAGTGACTCAAAAGACATTGGCCTAGAGATCTGCAGCAGTGAGCAAGTGAAGTTTTAGCAATGGCTTTCTCTTCCTTCAAGTGTATCAATGCCTGTAGTCTCTTCGACTCCAGCCACTGGTCGGAGCAGAAGGGAGCTTGTGTAGGCACCTCTCAACGTCATCTGAGCGTCTTTCTGGCGTTAATCAAGGATGAAGTTGGAAGGCCTTCAGTACAGACCCAGATGTATTTATATAGAGGATGTAATAATCAATAAAGAATATATATATATATATATATATATATATATATATATATAAAAAAAAATTAAGAAATAACACATTGGATATATACATTGGAGCCGTATTTCTCCCGATCCGGTCCAATCTAATCTGATATCGTTTAACTCACAACGACCGAAAGCGGCCAACGTGAGTGCCTACCTTGGTCCCGACCCGATCCGATCCGATTTAGTTACAGCTCGTCAATAATGAACTCGTAGTGAAGTGAATATGTGTGATTAATTTAAGAAATAGCACCTAATAAGCATAGAAACCTTGGATTAGGTTGAATGTTGGAGGTATGAAGGAGGAGTTGAGAGGCCAATCAATCTTATGGAAGTATATCAGTACTAGAAAAATAAGTCTTAGTTAACAGTTAATTTTTAACTGTTACAATACGATAAGAGAAGCATTAGTATTCATATTTTAAAATTATTTAAACGAAAGGTAGCTAAAAGGTTACAAGCATTGGAAGGTTATAAACATCTTTCCATGTAATTTAATAAACAAGGGAAACAAATTACAAAAATGTGAATTGACAAAGTTGTTCTACATTTTATGAGATTTAGACCTTTTTGAAGCACAATATGTGGTTCGATGCCGTTTTGCGTCGTCGGTCCGAAATCGGCCTAGAAACAAACAAGTTTGAACGGCCGAGAATCGGTGGCCATCGGATCGGGACTAATGTCGGCACCTCCAATGATATGCTTGTGTTTATTTTTCTCGATAGCCACCGGCAGTCGGTGGCTATCGGATCGGATCGGACCGGGACCAATGTGGGTGCCCCCTTAGAAACAGCCTAGCCGTTCAATATATCATTATCAATAAAATTTTATTTGATTGGCTGTGCCTAGATATTTAGTATACTTTCTAGCTTCACGCCCTTCATATATTAATCGAAATGCTTTGATTTCTCGATGAACATGCAAACTAGACCTCAAGTATTCATGCTTTGTATCTTTGAACTGATTTCTGTATTGCATCTCTTCGCAAACATCATCAGCTATTCCATAACAGGCAATCGTGTTGTATGTTTGGTATGTGGTAGCTAGTTCAAACAGACCTCCAGGCCTACAACGGGCAGCCTGGCTAGATGGATACAATGAAAGTCCGTCACGCAGGAGCTGCATAACTAAGCACTTTCCTCAGAATTTGGGTAGTGTAGACTGCTTTCCAGAACAATTTGCTTAAAATATCCTACATAAATAAAATAAAAACATGAATAGTTCTCTTTTAATTTTGTAATGAGTAACTGATAAATTATTAATTTGCTTCCAGAGTTATGTTTACACATAGTACCTACTGCACTACGTAATAAATACAAAAAACTTCATATTATCGTATTTTGATCTAACGCAGGAACCGTATACAGTCCCTCTAGCGCTCCTTGCGGCGCCTTTGTGAACCTTTGTCTGGCTGCCTTTTCTATTGAAATATATTACAAAGTTAACCCCCCGATTCAGCTCATTTATACAACATTTCTTTCTCATGAGTTACCCACGACGTATACCGCGTTTCGTTACAATAAAGCAGAAATTACTACCAGTATGAGTATATTAGTAATTTGGGTCCGGAGTAAACCCCCCCTCCTAAAGAACCGATTTAGTTTATTTTTACAACACATATTTACCTGTAGATTACCACTACGAATACCGAGTTTCGTCGAAATATACCAAAATTCACGGTTGGTAGTGGCGAATTGGTATTGTGGGTCTGGAGTAAACCCCCCCTCCTAATGAACCGATTTAGTTTATTTTTACAACACATATTTACCTGTAGATTACCACTATGAATACCGAGTTTCGTCGAAATATACCAAAAATCATGGCTGGTAGTGGCGAATTGGTATTGTCGGTCCGGAGTAAACCCCCCCTCCTTATGAACCGATTTAGTTCATTTTTATATCTCACTTTTCTCTCTATATTACTACTACGAATACCAAGTTTCGTTGAAATATAACAAATATTACGGCTGAAATGGTCAAATTAGTGTTTTGGGCTCGGGGTAAACCCCCCCTTCCGGTGGACCGATTTTGGTGGTTAACGAACTCGTTCAATCGTTTGCTAATTGAATGCTATATACCAAGTTTCGTGACGAAAAAACAAAAACTCTGGCCGCTATCGTGTTAACAGACACACACATATATATATATATATATATATATGCAATTTTAACGGGGGTCATTTTCGCTGTCTACTAGGTAGGATCGATAAAGATTTGAAGAAATTTTTCAAAAATTCCGTCATGAGTCCAACCTCAATAGCTACTTTCCTTCGGAGGAAAGTGCTAATATTTAGGGGGGGGGGGCAATGTGAATTTCAGGCCTAATATACCACCGCCTGTTCTCTAAAATACCAAAACGAGTTGCTGTAACCTTTCAATATTGACTTTCACAAGACTTTGATTATTGTTATAAAACTGTAAACCCCATTTCTTTCAAAATATATTATTTGACTACGTGGAAGGTGATGTATCTATAAAACTCTTCTATTTCCCATAGTATCCTTTATTTATCGCTCTACATGTTCCGCGTCCCCTGACGCCTCTTCAGGAGCAACTTAATCATACATAAATTATTCCTTAGCTAATGAATTATTGACGTGGCCCTGTTTGTGACAGGTCTTTCTCAGTTAAGGGAAAATTCACCGGTATCCGTTGATCACCGAAATTAAGCAACGTCGGGTGTAGCCAGTACCTGAATGGGTGACCGACCACGTACCACTGTCAGTAAAAAAGGACGGTACCGTATGGATAGCCCATCGTTAACACGCCGTTAAACAAACACAAAAATATGTTTTTTCTGAAGAGGTGTCATGAAAATGAAAGCGAAACATGTAAAAAACCATATAATAGGATATTATGATAAGTTGACGATTTTTTTTACATAAAAAACCTTCCGACAATTAAAATAACAATTTCATTTTTTGACTTTTATATATGTGTTCAACTATCTACCACTATCGATAATTATGCTGATATTAAGGAAAAAACGTTATTTGAAAAGAAAACAGAAAATCATCAAATTGTAATTTCTGACTACTAAGAATCCTTACCAACATGGTAATTACAATATACAGGGTGTCCCAGACTTACCAACATTGTAATTACAATATACAGGATGTCCCAGACTTACCAACATGGTAATTACAATATACAGGATGTCCCAGACTTACCAACATGGTAATTACAATATACAGGATGTCCCAGACTTACCAACATGGTAATTACAATATACAGGATGTCCCAGACTTACCAACATGGTAATTACAATATACAGGATGTCCCAGACTTACCAACATGGTAATTACAATATACAGGATTTCCAGCAGGGTTATTACAATATACAGGGTTTTTAGCGTATTCTCTAAAACGAAGCGCAAACGAGAAAATCCTCAAAGGACATTTTGACTTAGTTTTTTGATTCCCCATCGATATACGAAATCTGTTGGTTTATGACTGGGGCGCCCTGTGTGTATATATATATATATATATATATATATATATATATATATATATATATATATATATTTATATATATATATACACACACAAAAATATAAACAATGGTGGTTTTTCGAATAGTGAAATATTGCTAATAAAAAGCTGACTGTATTCTAATCTAGTTTACAATAATGCAAAAATAAGCCAACGGCCATAGCCACCAGTTCCCAGTGGTTGAATACACCAGTTCCCGTTGATCACCGAAGTTAAGCCACGTCGGGCGTGGCCAGTACCTGAATGGTGACCGACCTCGTGCTGTTGGTATTATAAAAAGGGTGGCAACCTCTAGATAGCCCGGTGTTAATATCCCAAGTGTTAATACGCCGTTAAACACACACACACACAAAAAAAATACAAAAATAATCGTTTTACGAAGCCACTGTAAGAAATTATTTGAGGTTTGAGCAGTAAGATTGTTATGTAAATCAAAGAAAGATAAGAACTAAATAAATACCTACAAGAGTGATACCGTGATTGGACCCCGATGGTGGGAGGAGGGGGGGGGGAGGTATTTCAATATTTGCAGATAGACATTACTTTAGACTTTGGGGTTAGAATCCACCCCATCCAGTTCACCCCCTGATTCTAAAAACCAATCAAGAGAAGGATGTGGAAATTGAAAAGGTATTCGACCAATCTCGAGGACTGTTTGACTTGATTTTGTATTGTAAGTACTTTTTTCCGATATTTATCTTTTAGAAGATTGTCTCAATGGAACAATGGTGCTTTCAATTCCATTCATGATAATATAGTAATAGCAGATTTATTAAACGACCTTTAAAACGAATCTCATTCATTATTTTGAGGTACATGCTACAAATTAACACATATAAATTTTATCTGTTGATAAATAAATAGATATTACTTTAGACTGTAGGCACCTTTCAACGTCATCTGAGTGTCTTTCTGGCGTTAATCGAGGACGAAGTTGGGAGGCCTTAAACTCAGAACTTTCATATTGTATCATATATCATATTACCAGATGTATTTATATACAGGATGTAATATTTAAAGCGACAAAATAATTATATTTTATTATAAGGTAGCAACTCCCCCCCCTTAACTGCTCAGTTTTGATCGATAGCAACACTGGAGTGGCTCTGGGTTGTTTGCTTGTAATAAAGATTAGAGTTTTTGATAAAGAACAACTTTCGGAGATTCACCGGTGATTTTCTTTACCTTCTAAGAATATCCTGATCGTGAAATTGTCAAAACAATTTACATCTTTTTGTCAAACTGATACGCGGATTTCAAGGAATATTTTAGGTGATACAGTATATATGTGTTAGTAAGGTGTATAATTAACAATTTGATAACGCAAGATGATCAAATAGGTCAAATAATGGTGGACATTCTTGGTGGGTTACTCCAACGTTTTCCATGTTGGAGTAACCCTCCAGCGTGGGAGTTTATTTGACTACGTATGCCATCCTTTCTGGATACTACACGTATTTTGATTAGGTATGTACATAAAATAATGATTTCTTTTACAATGATGAATACTGAAATTAAATGATAATAATAAAAATAAAACGAAAACTAAACAAAAAAAAATGTAAATAAACAAAAATATATACATATGTAAATAACATAATACATATGTGGGCATTCAGATGAGTTCATTAATATTGTTTAGGTCCAGCTGTTTAATAAATGCATCAAATTCCTTAAAATATGTAAGTAGTAAGTGAGGTTTGTCAACGGACCAAGTTCCGTCCTGTAAGGTAATGTCCTTAATGAGTTTTGTCCTGGGTCCGTCCAGTAATGTACAGTCATACCGGAGATGGTCGTAAGTCTGTTCAGTAGAATTGTCGCATTTACATGTGTTAGTAGTTACAAGTTTAAATTTATGTAGATAACTTTTCGTCGGTCCATGTCCTGATATGAATTGAGTCATTTTTAAGTTGTTAAGTGTCAATATTTGTCTGTTGAGTATTGTAGGTATGAATTTGTGTAAATGTCTTCCTTTGGTTGTGTTCGTCCATCGTTCACAATTTTGCTTGTAATAGCCTTCCTCCTCTGAGGAGTCCACACTTCCCTGGGAGATAGCCCGAACGGGAAGCGAATAAAGTTAATTAACCTACATTTAAAAATTAAGCCCTACCTCCAATATAATCTTACCTCTTCTACAATTTTTTTTTTTTTTTTTTTTTTTTTTTTTACACTCTATTTAGTATCATTATATTACCGTATTGTTATTGTGAAATATATTATATAAAAAATGTTATTGCTATTATTAATTAGCTCACTAATGTACTAGCTATATAAAATGTACTGACTTGTTATATATACAATGTGCAAAAAGTATTTTGTAATATCTTGATGTACTGTTAAAGAGCAAGTCGCCAAAAGTTGCGATACTCTTAATAAATAAATATCAAATATCAGGTTCAATAAGTGTAACTTCATGAACGTAGTGTGCGTTTTAACAAAAAGTATCATTATTGGTTCGAATTTCGAATGTTCCTACTCCATAATTATTTATTTATTTCAATTCGAACGTCCAACTCAAAATTTTAGTACGGGTTATCTATAGGTCACCACCCTTTTCTAGCAAGGATAGGGCTGATGCCTTTTAGCGCGGTTCCTCCCTCCCCCATAGGGAGGAACCCCGCTTATAAGGTTGATACAATGAAACAATCCGGAAGTGCCGACAAGAAAATTTCGCGTTTCAGAACCCCTAGAGACCGAAAACAACGGTGGTTCAAATTTGTATATATATATATATATATATATATATATATATATATATATATATATATTTGTCTGTTCCCTCATTTCTCATTTTCTGATTCTGATGAAATTTGGTACGATAATCCCTCGTCCAAGTTTAAAGGTCAAGTTCGTTAACCAGCAAAATCCGCCCACTGGAAGATGGCGTTTGGGGCGAAATTCGCGCCGAAAAAATCGTAACGCTTACGTTTTTGAGTTCATAAGCTTGTATGTACTCTTTTTATAGGCATCTTGGGCTAGGAAAACGAATGAGACAATTTTCAAGGCGATAGCTTTAACCGTTTTCGAGAAAATTGGAAAAATAGTTTTTGAATGCCGTTTTTGGTTTGGGTACTTAGAATCACGGGATTCAGTTGAAACATTATCTGCATGTTCTACTTTCATTAAAACTAATATGTTAAAAGTTATGTTACGTTTGGAGTAAAGGAAGGGTTAGAATAAAATATTTTATGAACAGACATGAAAAGTTTTGGGAACTTCGTATACTTTCATTAATATCTCAAACACAGTTGGGAAATCGTGGTAAGTGGATATAAACTATTTGAAAGCTTACTAAATTCTCTACAAAAATGATTCTAAAACTATTTTTGATTAGGTTATGTAAATCGGAGAAATAAGTGCTTAAAACTTCAAATACGTCTATTTTTTTCTTGTGAACGGGTTTTTGTCGTTCTTTTTGTAATTTTTGTCTCTTTCCCTTGGTGTTTTTATTGCTTTTTATTTTTGTAATTTCTTATCTTAGGAAAATGTATTTGTTTGTAAAACAGGATAGGAAAAATGAGACCAAATTTCTGTTGCTAGAAATAATGAAAATTTTAGGAACTTCGTATACTTTCATTAATATCTCGAAAACGGTTGAAAATCTTGGGAAACGAAAGGTTACCATTCGAAAGCTTACTAAATGCTCTACAAAAAATGTTCTGACGAAAGTTTTAATTAGGCGATGTCAATCGGAGAAATAAGTGCTTAAAACATTAAAGTAATTGATTTCGTTTATTCGAACGGTTTTTTTTTTGTTTTTATTCCTTCTTATTTCTTAATTGCTTATAGTTGGATAATGTATTTTACAATAAAACTGGTTAAGTAAAATAACAAAACAATTTATTGTTAGAAATATATATTTCCTAGATTCCAAGACCTTGTAACTAGCGGGACCCTTTCTAGTGTTGACCGACCCTTCCAGGTAAGATCGTAAATCAAGACCTTTCAAGACTGGTGAAACCAAAATAATAACTGCTTCTAATTTAACCTTCAGGCGATTCGCCAAAGTTGCGAAGCCTTATCAATAAATAAATATTATAATCTTTCCAAATTAGACTAGGGATAAGAACGGAACCGCGCTAAGATGATGCAGTTCCTGCGAGTCGGACTTTTTCTTTTTTCTATTGAAAAGCCACCACCCCTATTGGGAATCGAAACCATGACCCGTAGTTCCTCGTAAGTTGTTTCACTTGTTGTTATGTTCTGTAGTGTGGTTGCCAATTCGGCTTGTATGTCAACGTCTGTGCTTTGTTTAATGTCTAAGTGTCCCGGTAGCCATACTTGTTGTTATGTTCTGTAGTTTAGTTGCCAATTCGGCTTGTATGTCAACGTCTGTGCTTTGTTTAATGTCTACGTGTCCCGGTAGCCATACTTGTTGTTATGTTCTGTAGTGAGGTTGCCAATTTGGCTTGTATGTCAATGTCTGTGCTTTGTTTAATGTCTACGTGCCCCGGTAGCCATACTTGTTGTTATGTTCTGTAATGTGGTTGCCAATTTGGCTTGTATGTCAACGTCTGTGCTTTGTTTAATGTCTACGTGTCCCGGTAGCCATACTTGTTGTTATGTTCTGTAGTGAGGTTGCCAATTTGGCTTGTATGTCAATGTCTGTGCTTTGTTTAATGTCTACGTGTCCCGGTAGCCATACTTGTTGTTATGTTCTGTAATGTGGTTGCCAATTTGGCTTGTATGTCAACGTCTGTGCTTTGTTTAATGTCTACGTGTCCCGGTAGCCATACTTGTTGTTATGTTCTGTAGTGTGGTTGCCAATTCGGCTTGTATGTCAACGTCTGTGCTTTGTTTAATGTCTACGTGCCCCGGTAGCCATACTAGTTGTTATGTTCTGTAGTGAGGTTGCCAATTCGGCTTGTATGTCAACGTCTGTGCTTTGTTTAATGTCTACGTGTCCCGGTAGCCTTACTTGTTGTTATGTTCTGTAGTGTGGTTGCCAATTTCGCTTGTATGTCAACGTCTGTGCTTTGTTTAATGTCTACGTGCCCCGGTAGCCATACTTGTTGTTATGTTCTGTAGTGAGGTTGCCAATTCGGCTTGTATGTCAACGTCTGTGCTTTGTTTAATGTCTACGTGCCCCGGTAGCCATACTTGTAGTTATGTTCTGTAGTGTGGTTGCCAATTTGGCTTGTATGTCAACGTCTGTGCTTTGTTTAATGTCTACGTGTCCCGGTAGCCATACTTGTTGTTATGTTCTGTAGTGTGGTTGCCAATTTCGCTTGTATGTCAACGTCTGTGCTTTGTTTAATGTCTACGTGTCCCGGTAGCCACACTCGTTGTTATGTTCTGTAGTGTGGTTGCCAATTTCGCTTGTATGTCAACGTCTGTGCTTTGTTTAATGTCTACGTGTCCCGGTAGCCATACTTGTCTAGGCGCACGGTTGTGCGCCAGGCCAAGTTCCGGCCTAAGCATACTGTGTGTATATTACAGGCGGTCTTAGAGCCGATTTTTACCCTCTCATAACTTTGAACCAGGTAAAGATAAAGTTATGAAATTTTACACAGGTATTATAATACTAGATGTGAGTAAAACTGGAAATGTTCATAATTCTACATCGAATAGTTTCTGAGATATCAGCGATCGAAAATCGGGATTTATAGGACTCACTCACTCACTCACTCACTGACTCATCAAAATTATTAGGCACTTCCCATGATGCTAGAGAGTTGAAATTTGGCATGAAGATAGATATGAAGACGTTATTAAAGGAAAAAATCGAAAAATCGCGAAAAGTTGTGTTTGACTCCGCTTCCGGGGCGGGGGCGTGCCAGTTTTGTACTTCCTTCGGAAACCCATCATTCCGTCCGAAACCCATGATGTGGGGTATCAAATGAATTGTCTCGGTATGAAGAACCTATATTTGATGTTTTAAGAAACAATTAGACGCATATAGGCTCGGTAAAAATCTTATACCAGCTGTCTGTCTGCATGTTTGTTCCTCTTACAAATCCGTACCGTTTGACCGATTTTGACCAAACTTGGGACACAGATGGGTCTTGATACGGGGAGAATCATAGGCTAGGTTAAATTGTCTATCGGCTGTCTGTCTGTTTGTTCCTTATACAAATACACACCGTTTGACCGATTTTGACAAAATTTGACACACATGTCGGTCTTTATCCGGGTAGTGTCATAGGCTAGTCAAAATCGTCTATCAGCTGTCTCTCTGCATGTTTGTTCCTTACACAAATTCTCACCATTTGACCGATTTTGACTAAACTTGGCACACAGGTAGGCCTTGGTCCGGGAAATGCACTAGGCTAGGTAAAAAAGGTCTTTCAGGTGTCTGTCTGTATGTTTATTCCTTATACAAATTCACACCGTTTGGCCTATTTTGACCAAACTTGGCACACGGGTAGGTCTTGATACGGGAGTGGCATGTTACCTATGACGTTTTCTACTTTTTGTTTCATCGAAATGCCATCATTCCTTCTGAAACCCATCATGTGGGGTATCAAATGAATCGTCTTGGTAAGGAGAACCTATATTTGATGTTTTAAAAAACATTTTGACGCATCTTAACAAAAACAGTTGTGACTTCTTTCTTTAATGTAGTAAATAAAGTCGTAGGGGTTCACTGCATAATATACTTCAAAGCAGATACTAAGTTTTTCAAAGTCGAGCCATCTAAATTACAAAGTTTAGGATCACAAACCCAAAATGTATCGTCGTTGTTCTTATATTATTCTTGAAGGCCTTCTGCACTTTCCCTATTGTGATCTTTATCCTCGGGATAAGGTTCCTGTGTTTTACAGTGTAATAGTTTAGTTAAGAGAGCAATCAATTTGTCCTCTAGAGTAACGACATCTGGAAGAGCTTCTAACTTTTCTAGTCTAGTGATTAGATGTATGTAGGTTGATTATTGGTATTAAATATCAAGCAGTAAGGAGAACTTTATGCAGAATCCAAAGACCCTGGTTTCAGATGAAGTCAAAAGCCAGTAGGTATGCGGCAACTAAATTCTATTTAATACTTAGAAAAAAGTAATGAGATCCCCAAAAAAAAACATAAATATGAAATAGAGGCCAAGTTCCTGCCCCCAAAAAGAAACACTCCCTTCCTCAAAAATATCCCCTCCTAAAACCCCCCCCAAAACGCCTTACCATTCTACACTCCAAAAAAGTAATATGAGTTGGTGTATTAATTCAACCAAAAATATTTGCCAATACAAGAGATGATACAAGAAAGAAATGTCCAAGTTCATTACATGGAAGACCTCATAGTTACTTACTAAGAACAGTAAAGACACTTCAACTGACCTTTAAAAACAACAATAAAAATACTTATATCCAGTTACTAAAATATCACTTTCGTCAACCAGGTATATTCTTAAACTTGGCAATGTTTTTTTTGTGCCGAAATTATCTTTAGAGAAAAACTAAACATTGCCAAGTTTAAGAATATACCTGGTTGAGGAAAGTGATATTTTAGTAACTGGATATAAGTATTTTTATTGTTGTTTTTAAAGGTCAGTTGAAGTGTCTTTACTGTTCTTAGTAAGTAACTATGAGGTCTTCCAAGTAATGAACTTGGACATTTCTTTCTTGTATCATCTCTTGTATTGGCAAATATTTTTGGTTGAATTAATACACCAACTCATATTACTTTTTTGGAGTGTAGAATGGTAAGGCGTTTTTGGGGGGTTTTAGGAGGGGATATTTTTTAGGAAGGGAGTGTTTCTTTTTGGGGGCAGGAACTTGGCCTCTATTTCACATTTATGTTTTTTTTTGGGGATTGTTATGTTCTGTAGTGTGGTTGCCAATTTGGCTTGTATGTCAACGTCTGTGCTTTGTTTAATGTCTACGTGCCCCGGTAGCCATACTTGTTGTTATGTTCTGTAGTGAGGTTGCCAATTCGGCTTGTATGTCAACGTCTGTGCTTTGTTTAATGTCTACGTGCCCCGGTAGCCATACTTGTTGTTATGTTCTGTAGTGTGGTTGCCAATTTGTCTTGTATGTCAACGTCTGTGCTTTGTTTAATGTCTACGTGTCCCGGTAGCCATACTTGTTGTTATGTTCTGTAGTGTGGTTGCCAATTTGGCTTGTATGTCAATGTCTGTGCTTTGTTTAATGTCTACGTGTCCCGGTAGCCATACTTGTTGTTATGTTCTGTAGTGTGGTTGCCAATTTGGCTTGTATGTCAACGTCTGTGCTTTGTTTAATGTCTACGTGTCCCGGTAGCCATACTTGTTGTTATGTTCTGTAGTGTGGTTGCCAATTTCGCTTGTATGTCAACGTCTGTGCTTTGTTTAATGTCTACGTGTCCCGGTAGCCATACTTGTTGTTATGTTCTGTAGTGTGGTTGCCAATTTCGCTTGTATGTCAACGTCTGTGCTTTGTTTAATGTCTACGTGTCCCGGTAGCCATACTTGTTGTTATGTTCTGTAGTGTGGTTGCCAATTTCGCTTGTATGTCAACGTCTGTGCTTTGTTTAATGTCTACGTGTCCCGGTAGCCATACTTTCTATTTAACTATTCTTTTTTCGAGGGATACTGCTTTTCTCGTTTTCACGATTTTTTCTTTCTCTAATATTTATGTTCATTAGGAATTGGTTTCTCAACATTTGCTCAACAACGGGTTATTGTTTTTTTTTTTTTTTTTTTTTTTTTTAACTCTTTAACAAAAACAATGTAATCGGGGGGTTTCGCTTTCGTTAAAAAGTGGAAGAGGTAAAATAAAATTTGTATCATGATGATTAGATAGTTAGCCGTCGAGGTGATAAGTAAAGATGGAATCGTTGGGAATCGGCTATAAAAACCTCAATACGGTTTTTGTAAAAATCTATATTGAGGAGATTTCGGCTACTCTTTGGTAGCCTTCGTCAGCAATGAAAGTGCCGGGAGGCAGAGGAAGACCAAAGTTAACTTTGGTAATATAGATTTTTTTACAAAAATCGTATTGAGGTTTTTTTTAGCCGAATCCCAACCATTCCATCTTTGCTCATAAAATGTGTAGTGGTAGTCAATG